>CM057455.1:1202154000-1202792500 GCA_016271365.2 Neoceratodus forsteri | reverse complement strand
ATAGCACCAGGGCACACATGCATGATTGGCCTACTCACCTGGCTATGGCACAGCCCCATGCCTGACACGTGCCTCCAGCCTCCTGAGGTGCTCTGGGTCCGTCCTGAGCCAGGTCCTCGTAGCGGTGGCGACACTGCTTCCCATCCTGGCCACCCCTGTGCGCTGCCGCAGTGAGGCAGCAATGGCCTGCCACACAATCACCCGGGGCTGCTGCAGTGGTGCCTGCCCAAACAGTTGGGGTGCGTGGGGCTGGGCGCAGGCCATGAGGTTGACAAGCTTGACCTGCATCCAGTTGGCTGCTTGTCCTGATCACTGCTGCGCCATGCTCGGGTGTGAGCGGCGGAGCAAAATGGCAGATGTAGGCGCATGTGGCCACTGCATGTGTCATATACGCAGGCTGTGGGGACATGCGCTGTGTCCGCCCATTGTGCAGTCTTGGAGATGCGCGCCATGGGTGTGGCTAGGCTGGGTCACAGGTGCAGGGGTCACCCAGGGACAGAGGGCACAGCAGGGGTCAGAGGTCGGCCACCGCACCGTGTGCAGTAGCAGGCATGGCACACCGTGTGCCAAGGCTCCTGTTGCGCAGTGGGTGCAAAGTGCACAATAGGTGACAGTACACCGTCTGTGCGCCGCGACTTGCTTTTGGAGCAATCTCATTTCGCATGGAGCAATTTTGCGATATTCAGTCGCCACATGCAGATGAGCTCATTAGCCAGTGCATGGCACACTGGGGGAATTTGCATGTCATTACCGTTGCGCCAAAGCTCATTTGCATACGATGTGCTATAAAAGCGCCATGGATCGGCACAGGCCATGGACTGGTATTGCATCCTTTTGAGGTAAGTTGCGCATGCTACTGGAGCACACTGAGCCCAGCCAGCACAGCAGGGGGGATGGAATAGGGTGCTGCTGCCACTGACGCTCTGTTCTGTCCATGTCCACAGGAAGCAACATGTCAGAGCGTGGGGCTGCTCGCAAGCACAGGCCCATCTTCATGAAGGCAGAATCAGAGGCTCTGTTCGAGGCCTACATTGACAGGGAGCCACTGTTGAGTGGTGCCATGGGCACGCCACAGGCCATGGCTGGGGCCTGGGAGGAGGTGGCGGCATGCGTGAACCAGCAGGGCAGCCACCAGCAGTCAGTGCAGAAGTGCCGTAAGAAGGTTTGCATGGTCAAAAGGCACATTAGGGTGAAGGACTCAACTGATTTGTATTTCTCCGTCTTTTGTTTGTGAACTGATTTCTACTTGAGATAAATCTGATGTTCTTAGGGTAGAAAATCCCACTCAAGGCCACCGAACCTATACCTTTGCTAACGCTGTTACAGTCTGTCTCCTTCACAGTGTAATTCATAAGACAAACCCCCCACAACAACCATCCTCCCATAATAATAATAAAAAGACTCATCCTCATAGCCAAATCTGTCTCTATTTAATAATTACAAACAAGTTATATTTCTTCCGAATGGCACTCGTGCTGGCATGAGGCTTTGTAGTGCACAGCCCCCGCCCCTTATTCAATTATAGGTGCCGTGATCCGCCGCCGGATCCCTTCCTTATACAGTCACGTATTGCACAAATGTCCCGCGCAGCATATGAGGTGAAAACAGGCAGTTTCTATCAAAGCAGCAGTCTAATAACAAGGCAGTTCATAAAACACAGCAGTTGTCCTTCTGAAATGGGGCTTTTGTTTCAGACACCCAGTGCATTGAAGAGAGCCCCATATTCAGAAAACGGGGCAAGCGCAGCACATATGCCAGCTTATATGCGGCTGCCGGTTGTGGAGGTGAGAAGGAGGGCTGTGCTGGTTGCCATATGTAGATGTTAGGAGCACCAGGCACTGGGGTGTGGGGGCTGGGATGCCAGCGGGCAGGTTGGGTGGGGGGCTGTTTGAGGGGAGTGGCTAGACCACCAAGAGGTTCTGTACTGTGGTATATCTGGGGGGGGGGGGGTGGCAGTGGTAAACAGCCCCCAAACAGTGCTGTTTACTGCTTGAGAAAACCACCTCTTAACTTGATGCTAGGCCCATGCCCCCACCACTCCTTGAAGGCAGGGCGACTGTACTGCAGCTACCCACTGCGATCAACTACTACCATAGTACAGTATGCTTTGTTGGTCCCCCCCATCCCCAATCACACAGTGCTTCCCCTCTTACAAGGTAAAATCTATACGGCAGTGTCATATAGTAGTTTCCGTGGTGGTCCAGTGGTCCCCGCCCTGATCACCGGATGCTTGTTTTCTTACAATTTAAATGTTTTATTGCAATCTCATATACTAGTTGCCCTGGTGGTCCAGTGGGTCCCGTAACCCTGCCAAAAAACACTCCACTTCCTATTTCCCCGCACTCTTCCTTCTCATTCTCTTCAGTCTCCCCCACCGATACTCTAAATGCCCTCCTGGCCATTAACCTCTCAAAAGGATCTTTCCCAGATAACCTTGACCTTAAACTCCCCTCTCAACCCCGGCCATTGCCTACCCCCACGTCCCTAATCTTAAATCTCTCTTTCTCAACCTCTAATCTCCCTACCACATGGAAGCACACAGTGGTCCTCCCCCTACCTGAAGGCGGAGACACCTCATCCCCTGGCAACTATCGCCCCATCTCGCTACTCTCTACCCTAGTTAAACTACAAGAATATCTAGTCCTCTCTCAACTCACCTCCTTTCTATCTGATCCCTCCTTCTTCACCCCGTTCCAATCTGGTTACAGGAAAAAACACTCTACCACCACCTTCCTACCTCGTATCACTAACTCCATCCTCTCTGGGATGGACAGTGCCAAAATCACCTCAGCTATATTTGTCGACCTTGCCAAGGCTTTTGACACTGTTTCCCACTCTCTTCTTGGTTCCCGCTCATCTGCTGGTCTAACCCCTTCTATCACTAACTGATTTAAGGCTTACCTTACTGGTAGAACCCAATCAGTTAAGATCGCAGATGACATCTCACCACCCCTCCCGATCTGCACTGGCGTTCATTAGGGTTCCTTGCTTCGTCCCCTTCTGTACTCCATCTTTCTGAACAATCTGCCATCTGCCTGCTCTCCCGCCTCTGCCATACACATGTACGCTGATGATACTGTCCTGTATGCATCTGGCTCATGCCCAGCTAAGGTTACACCCAGCTTGCAGCACAACTTCAGCAAGGTCCAGCTCTAGTCTGCAAACCATCAATTATTCGTCAGTGCCAGGAAGACCGTCTCCATGACCTTTGGCACAAGGCGCAGAGACTCCCAACCCACTTTCCACACTCTTGATGGGACTTTACTTGAGGACAACTTGTCCTTCAGGTACCTTGGGGTTTGGTTAGACTAACACCTTAATTTCTCTGGACACATTGACGCCATCCAGAAAAAATTGCACCCAAGCTTGGTGTCTTGTTCAGGAACCACAGCTGCATCCCTCCTGCGGCTAGGTGTGAGCTTATCCAGAAGATGATTCTTCCCGTTTTTGACCACTGCGGCGTAGTCTGTAGTGCTGCTCCAGAGTCCTCCCTGACCAGATTAAACACTCGCTTCAACTCCTTCCACCACTTTGCCCTTGATGCACCCTCTCTCACCCACCACTGTAACCTCTATCGAGCTCTTTCCTTCCCCTCCCCCAAATAGATGCCTCTCACACTGCGCAAAATTCACCGCTAAACATTGGCTGGGTGAACTCCCATCCTACCTCTTCCCCCTCATTCATAACAACCCCTTCTAGGGACATGGATATGTTGTTCATCCACACTCATTGGCAGGTATCCTTGCCGCTTTAAATCTTGCCGGAAGGTCTTCAAGCTTGCTCCTCCCACCCACCCGGGTGGTATAACTCTCGGCTCCGCCCCATGACGCCAGATCTTCCTTACCGCTTGGAAGCTCAGGTTCCCTCCTTAACGCTCTGCGTTTGCGACTGGTTCCTATTTCTCCGCTTGGGATTTAAAATAATATTTTGCAAAAAGACTTCAGTCTTCGATCCCTCGCGGCTGCGATGGACAAATCGACTCCCGGATTTCGGAGATGCCCATGCGGGCAGAAGATGTCTCGGACGGATCCACACTCCACGTGTGTCTACTGCTTAGGCCTTGAGCACGACCCGCAGGCTTGCGACCTGTGCTCATCTTTCGCCTCGTCCTCGAACCCGTGCTGCCCGGTGCAACTGGGCCGTCCCGAGCGTTTCCTCGGTGAAGTCCAAGGAGGCCCGGTTGGCGGTGTCCGCGCGCGGTTCGGCGGATCAGCTCGAGCGGATGGTCGCCCTCGAAGAGGAGGCGGCGCGGGCCGTATCTTCCTCGGCCGCGGCATTTATCCCGCCTCTCTGGGTTCTTCCACACGGCTTCCTTTAAGGAGCTTTGTCTGTCCCTCTCCACTAAAGGAAGGGCCCTGCGTCTGCTGGACCTTTTCTCGGTCCAAAAGAGGACAAGGGTAGAGTCCCTCCGTCGAAGCGCTCTTGGGAGGCGGAAAGGTCCCTCTCCCGGCCGTCGACCGTCGGCTTCGGTCGACTCGGCTTCGCCACTGGCCTCACGGTGTCCCCAGCCAGGTCAGTTGGACCGAGACTCCACTGATGAAGTCGAGATTTTTCTCGACCCATTGGACGGGCTGTCGCCTTTAGCAGCCGAGATTCCCCTCTCCCCGGTTCCCCGGGAGGAGTTGAGGATCCCGTGGGCTCGCCTGTGCCTCCGGTTCCGGAGCCTTCGGATGGACCTTCGAGCGAAGGAGTGCGGTTCGGCCGACACCTCCCCGCACCGACCCGGAAATTCGGGACTCTCGATCTCGGTCTCGGGACCTCTTGCGTCCAGCCCGTTCCCACCATCATAAGGCGGTCTCGGTCTCGGCACCTTGTATAAGCGGCGTCGCCGCTCGTCTCGCCCCTCCTCCTCGGATGAGGGAGGCTTCGCATGAATTACGCCGATGGCACGAGGACCTTATGTTGCAACAGCTCCTCCTGGCCGGGAATAAGCCGACTCCGGCGCCTTCCCGGGCCATTAAGTGGCTGTCACCGGAACGGCCGACACAACCCCTCGACTTGTCCGAGGAGCCTACACCCAGGCCGGTTGTTCGGCCAAAACCAGCTGCTCCACCGATTCCGGTGGAACCTCCGCCTCCACAGCCACCAATTGGGGCTCCGACCAAGGATTCTCGGTCGGCTAAGGGTTTACCCCATCGGCTGTCAGTTACCCTCACTCCCGACTGACCTCGGCAGGTGAAGGGTGGCTCAGGCCAGAGGCAGCTCTTTGAGGACTCTTCCGAGTCCGAAGACGATTCCTCCTTCTCCAAGCGACTGGACTTGGAGTCTTCAGGAGGTCAGCCAATGGACGATAGCCGTCCGTCCTTCCTAGGACTGCTTCGCTCATCTCGGAGTCTACCGGGATGGAGCTCGAACCCGTTTCCAAACGGGCCAGGTATCCCCTCACGGAGATTCTGGACCAAGGGGATTCTCCGACGGAGGCCTTTCCGGTGGCCGAGGCCATAGTGGGTCCGGCACTGGAACTTTGGCAGCGCCCTGCTTCCTGCCCTGCGCCTTCGGCCAGGATGGCCAGGAAGTATGCGGTCCCCACCGTTCCTTGTCCGGTTTTGAACACCCTCTGCTGAGGGGTTGGTTACGACAGCGTCCCGCACGGCAACGCCAGGATGTGGACAAACCTCCTGACAAAGGAGTCCAAGAAATTGACTATGTCGATGAAGTCTACGCTAGTCCTCTCTCGCCTTCGTCAGGCCAGTTCGGGCCGTCCTCATGGCACATTTTCTCATGCCCTGTTGGGCTCCCTGGATGAGGTCATCCTCATCTTCCCGCCGATCTGCAGACTACGGTTAAGCAGGTGCGGACCAGGGCAGGGCAGTGGCCAAACAGCAGCTCCAGACTGCTTTGGATGTAGGGGACTCATGTGCCAGATCGGTGGCGGCCGCAGTGGCTATGCGTCAGGGCTTGGCTGAGGATATCCACCTTTACTGGATACCCAGCACAAGTTGGCGGATGTTCCCTTTGGGACTGACCCTTCGGCCCTGGGGTGGAAGGTCACCTGCAGAGGATCGAGAAGTCCAATGCCACCTTGGACTCGGTCTCTTCCGCTCAGAAGGACAAGGCCGCAAACCACAGCCTAAGCCCTTTCGGCCCTTCTGCCCTCGCGCCTGCCCAGTTAACGCCAGGGCCAGCAGGCTCGGCCTTGGCATCCCAAACCCAAGCCGCCGGCTTCCCTAACAGGAGGCAGGGAGGAAGGGCCCAGGAGGTCCCTCGGCCGGTCCCTCCTCCAAGCCTGCCCAGTGACGGGCTGAGGGTGTCGCCCCATCCCCGCCACTTACCTCCTGGGTCCCCCTGGGGACGGCTCCGCACTTCCGCCCGCCTGGTCCGCTGTTACCACGGACAGGTGGGTCTTGAGGTGGTGGGAGAGGCCTGCCTCTGGAATTCGAGCAGGCACCACCTTCAGAGCCGCCGCTCTTCGGGGCTCCGGGATCCCCAGCTCACTGGCGGCTCATCGAGCCGACATCGCCTCCTCCTCCAGAAGGAGGTGGTAAGAGAGGTGGTGGACCCTCCTTCAGACCCAGGGTTTGTGTCCAGGTACTTCCTGGTTCCGAACGGACGGGGCTGGCGCCCATTCTCGACCTACACGACCTAAACAAGTTCCTAAGGTCTCGAACCTTCAGGATGGTCACTCTGGCTCAGATAATACCATCCTTGGAACGCAGGGCGTGGTTCTGCTCTCTGGACTTGCAGGACGCGCTTTTTTCACGCCCTATCCGTCCGTCTCACCAGAGATTCCTTCGCTTCGAGCGGAAGGATCCTCTTCGTAGTTCCAAGCCATGCCCTTCGGCTTGTCTCCAGCTCCCAGGGTCTTCACCAAATGCATGGCAGTGGTGACAGCATTCCCTGCGGCGCCGAGGTCCGGTGTACCTTACCTGGACGACTGGCTGATAGCAGCTCCTCCAGGAAGGAGGCGGAGTGGTCCAGAGATCTGGCCCTCCAGGTCTGCGTCTCAACTGGGCCTCCTTATCAACGAGGCCAAGTCGGAACTCGAGCGTAGGCAGGTGATTCTATTCATCGGGCGCAGCTCGACTCTCTTCGAGCCAGAGCTGCTCCCGGCGGACAGGGCCGAGGTTCTTTCCTCCTTTGCCCGATCATTTCTGGTTGGGCAATTGCGCCCTGCCGGGACTTCCTGCGCCTCCTGGGTCTCATGGCGGCCTGCACCAGCGTGGTCCGTTGGGCCCGCTGGAACATCGTCCCTTCAGTGGGGACTGGCCAGCCAGTGGTCACAACGCTGCGATCCCTTGACCAGCTTGTCGTGGTGACACAGGGGATGTGGGACGCCTCCAGTGGTGGACCGTTCCAGATCATTTGCAGGAGGGCATCCTGTTCGTCCGCCCGAGCCGACGGTCTCTATCGACCGATGCCTCTCTGATGGGTTGGGGTGCCCATCTGGGGAACACTGGCTCATGGCCTCTGGTCCCCAGGGAGTCCCGTGCCACATCAACCTGCTGGAGCTCCGGCGGTCCGCCTAGCTCTCACCGCTTTGCTCCGTTCCTCCGGGTCAAGTGGTCCGAGTCCAGACGGACAATACCACGACCATGTACTATCTAAACCGCCAGGGCGGGACGCGCTCCATGCTTCTATGCAAGGAAGCTCTCCGCATTTGGTCACTCGTGCGCAGCCTGGAGGCGGATCTCCTAGCCATTCACGTGGCAGGAGCCTCCAACACCCTGGCCGATGCCCTGAGCCGGATAGGGGCTGCATCCCACGAGTGGTCTCTCCTGCCGGAGGTAGTACAGCATCTGTTCTCCCTTTGGGGCACACCTCAGGTGGACCTGTTTGCCTCCATGGAGAACGCGAAGCTGAGTCTGTTCCATGCCCGCCCCCCTCAGCAGGGCTCGCTGCAGGGGGATGCCTTCTCGAGGCAATGGACCCCGGGCCTCTTTCGCTTTCCCCATTTCCCTTGATCCACAAGGTGCTTCTCAAGCGAGGAGGGACAAGGCGAGGTGATTCTGATAGCCCCAGACTGGCCTCGCCAGTTCTGGTACCAGATCTCCTCAGTCTCAGCTCCAGGACTCCGGCAGCTTCCAGCTCGCCCGGACCTGCTCTCAGTCAATCAGGGAAGGTGTTCCATCCGGACCTTCAATCCCTGCACCTGACGGCCTGGTTCCTGGCCGGCTAGAGTTCAGGCCTTGGGTCTTTCCGGCGAGGTCCTCAATGTAGTTGGGCGTCCCGTAAGGAGTCGACCAGAAAATGCTATGCCTTCAAATGGAAAAGGTTTTCCATTTGGTGTCAGGCAAGGGCTTGGACCCTTCCTCCTGTTCCTTGGCAAGCATCTTGGACTATTTATGGTCCCTTTCTAGTCAAGGGCTTAGGTCGGCGACCCTAAGGGTGCACCTGGCAGCCATCTCTGCTTACGGCGCGGGCCGGAAGCAGTCGGTGGCGCAGGAGGAAGGTGGTCTGGCGCTTTTCAAAGGCCTTGATCACATTTCCTCCAGTCACGGGAACCCCCACCTCCGTGGGATCTACTGCTGGTACTGGCAAAGCTCATGGGCAAGCCATTCGAACCTATGCACAGTGTGCTCTCTCTCACCTGTCGTGAAGACCGCCTTCTTGGTGGCTATCCACGTCAGCCAGAAGGATGGGAGAGCTCCAGGCGCTTCCATCGAGTCTCCTTACCTGGTCTTCCACAGGGACAAGGTTGTCCTGCGCCCACCGAAATTCCTTCCGAAGGTGGTGTCGGAGTTTCACCTTAACCAGGTGTTGACTCTGCCGGTGTTCTACCCCAATCACACCTCGGGAGGCGAATATAGGCTCCATACTCTGGACCCTAGAAGGCGCTCGCTTACTATAAGGGCGCCTGCTGAGTAGGGAGAGGTTCGCCAGCTGTTTGTCACCTCGCTGAAGCCGCATCTGGCAGACCTGCAGCCAAGCGGACGATAAGCAGGTGGTAACCTCCTGCATAGATCTCTGCTATAAGTTGGCGGGCATGGAGCCTCCCAGAGGATAAGAGCTCATTCTACCCGCCATACTGCTGCAACGGTGGCTGCTTCCAGGGGCGTCCCTATCCAGGAAATCTGCAGGGCTGCTACCTGGAAGTCAGCAAACACCTTCATTACCCACTACCACATCGACCTTGAGTCACGCCGGGATGCTGGTTTTGGGGCCTCGGTTCTCAGTCTCTCTTTCCCAGAGTAAGTATTGGGGTGTGCGTCTTGCCTCCCTCCTCCCGGAGAACTGCTAGGAGTCTGCCAAGGTGTGGATGAACAACATGTCCATGTCCCTAGAAATACAGGTTACTCACCTGTAACAGGAGTTCTAGGAATGGCATATGCTGTTCATCCACACGACTCCACCCGACTCCCCGGCTCGACGACAAACCTGAGCTTCCAGCTGGCCAGATCTGGCGCCATGGGGCGGAGCCGAGAGTTATACCACCCGGGTGGGTGGGAGGAGCAAGCTTGAAGACCTTCCGGCAAGATTTAAAGCGGCAAGGATACCTGCCAATGAGTGTGGATGAACAACATATACCATTCCTAGAACTCCTGTTACAGGTGAGTAACCTGTATTTCTCCTTCCCACTCCCTCAGATCTTTCGACACTCTCACAGTAACTGTCCCCCGCCGCTACACCCTCTGCGGCCAGTCTGGGTACTCTCACCGTTTCCGCCTCCCTCGATTCCATCAACACTGCCCTCTCCAACTATCTTTTTTTTTCCTAACTGTTCCTGTCATGACCCGCCTTAATTTCCTTCATCTTGCTCCTTACAGTTCTTCCCCCTTTAGAATTTACCCAATGCCTCTGTGGACTCTACTGCCTCTACTGACCCTAGCCCCGCCTAGGTGCTAGTTCTCATAACTTTCTTCCTTCCTCTACTCTCTCTCCCTCTTTCCCTGGCCTTCATACTTCCCTTACAGGGTTCTCCGCATCCTGAAGGGGTCCTATAGTGCCTAGACTTGCCACCTTTTCTTCTCTCATCTACCTATCCTTGGCCTTCCTGGTCCCCTTGCAGGGTCCCTAGCATCCTGGAGGGTTCCTTGTATCAGGCCTCATCCCTCACTTTTATACTTAGTCCTTCTCTAATCCCTACTCCAGACCCCTGTCTCCTTGCAGGGTTCCCCGCATCTTGAAGGGGTCTCTCCAGGACATGACTCTGCACTATCTGTCATCTCATCCTCTCTCTCCTTCATAGAAACATAGACTTTGACGGCAGATAAGGACCGCTTGGCCCACCTAGTCTGCCCATTTTCCTACCTACTGGATAAGCTGCAGATCCTAGTTAACCAACAGCCTACTTCTTCCTACCCCTTACAAGAATTGCCTCGTGCCTGTCCCATGCAGTCTTGAATTTCCCCCATTGTTTTTGACCCCACATCTTCCTCAGGAGGGCTGTTCCATACGTCCACCACCCTCTCTGTGGGGAAAAAAATACTTCCTCACATTGCCTCTGAGCTGTCCCCCCTCTATTTTCAAATTGTGTCCCCTTGTTCTTGCACATCTCTCTTTCTGAAAGACGCTACCCTCTTGGACTTTGTTGATTCCCTTGAGGTACTTGAAAGTTTCTATCATGTCCCCCCTCTCCTTCCTTTCCTCAAGGGTATACATATTAAGCTCCTTTAGTCTCTCTTTATATGGCTTCTGTTGCAGACCCTGCACCATTTTAGTTGCCCTCCTCTGCACTGCCTCCATCCTGTCTATGTCCTTGCAGAGATGGGGTCTCCAGAACTGCATGCAGTACTCCAGATGGGTTCTCACCAACCGTCTGTACTGAGGGATATCAACATCCTGTTTTCTACTGGTGATGCCTTCACCCCTTATTTCACAGTAGCACTTGTTCACTTATTACCATTGCACTTAATTGTTCTCACAAATTACATATGTATGCAACACTGCATGTAACAGCTGCCTTAATTAATTGTATGCTATGTTGATCTTTGTAACTTGATTGTAAAATGTCTCATCCCCATTGTACCCTTGCCCTCAGGTTGCACCTGGAGACGAGCACTCTGTTGTTCAGTGTGCCTTCCTGGTGAAACATTTCAATAAATAACAAAAATAAAAAACAACCCTTGAATATCCGGCCCAAGCTGTTTTAGCTGCTAAAGTCAAATATTCATTGTTCGTAACAGAATTCATTTAAATAAACACTTAATGCTCATTGAGCCACCAGTCTTACCACAGTAGCTATTATTTTAAAGCATGTCAGCCAACAGCACTATTTCCCTCTGAAATAGCTTTTACTGTCTTAGTGCTACAAAGGCAAGACTCCTCTGAATTGCCTTTATTTTTTTGGCCACAATAGAGCATCCAGGTACCTAACCTCCTGCAATCCTAGAGACAGGACAGTGCAGAGTGACCACAAAGATTCAAAGCCAGAAAGGCAGCTCCTGTGAGGATCAATTAAAAGTGATTGAAGGGGTATTCACTCAAAACTAGACAAGAGAGGGTGGCTGTGATTGAGACCCTCAGGTTCCTGAAAGGAACAAACAGAGTGAAGTGTGAAGAGCTATTTGCCTGGAACAGAGAAGCACTATGTGTGAAAATAGATATTAAGAAGCTAGAGAGTGGCCTGCATAGATAGAGCAGTGAGTCTACCATTCTGTTAACGTGTTGAATATTACAATAATAAAGAATAGGCACCAGCCAGCCTATGAGGGGATCACATTGTTGTTTGTGGTCAGGATTATTTTTCAGCCGGTTTACAAATCTTTGAACCCACTTTAAAATTGTGGAACGAAAAAAGAATGTAAGAAAGTATAAAAACCTTAAATTATTGCATGCACTTTTGAGCAGCTTAGGGTTGGGGGTGGCATCAGATCCTGTTTGTTTCTAATATTGGCCACACCGGTAGCACCCCTACAAAACAAAAACATTTATAAGAAATCTGATTAAAACTAAGGCCCTGTCCACACTGCAGCCCGAAAACCCTTCTGTAAGGTTACAGAGGGTATAAACCGCATCGGTAACGGCGCGTTACACTGGTAACGTTACAGAGGCGTTGCGATTGTAGGAAACCACCTGAGGTGGTTTCCACAACGGTTATATACTCGTCCGCCTTGGGACCATTACCGGCGGTAGTGTGGACTGCCGTAACGTCCTCTGCAGGGTACAGCAGCGCGAGCTGCATTGTGGGATCGGGCCGCTGTAACGGTCCGCCCGGATCCCATGTGTGGACCGCAGTGCTGGTCCCGTAATGGACATCGCCGAGGTGTGGATCGCATCTGTACGCCTCGCGGCCGAATGGATTGCATCCGCTGGCGCAAGCGGTGTAGTGTGGACGGGGCCTTAGTGAATGAGGTGAGCTAGGATTGAGCTTGCTAAATTGTTAATTGCTGAAGAATAAAGCATTAGTATGCTGATTATAGTGTAGGCTATGTAAACAATAAAACATGACGAGTTGTGTTTTATGGACTAATAAGAGCATGCCCCAGGTGCGTAATGAGGCACGAGGCATTTGTGGTGAGTCCCTTTAGCACCTAGGAAGTGCTTTTTATGAGCCCATAAACCACACCTCAGAGTGTGACAGTTTTATTCCGCTTATAAAATGGGCCCACAAGTAATTATTTAAAATAATAAGAAAAAAGTCAAAAATACATGAAAAAGAGAGGTTTCGGTTGCTCAAAGATTTAAAAAAAAAAAAAAAAAAAAAAAAGTCCCACTATTAAAGTACTTTGACAAGTGTTTCATCAGCAGTAGAGGGCTCCCTATGTATTTGTCAGGTTATTTGCCTGTCATTGCCACTTTTACTACGATTAAACCCCCCCCCCACCCCCACATTCATTTTCTTTTGTGGTGTCTTTGCTATGTACAAATGCTGAAAGCATCCATTTGCCCGAGATCAGTCATCTGCTTTCACTGAGAGTGAGCGTATCCCACTGCAGCCGCCTTACATGGCGCTTTTTGAATAGCGCATTCGAGATGTCAGTTGTAACATCAGCCTGCACATTCATAATGGAATTTTTTTTTTATTAATATAAAATAGACATAAAAGTAGTGGCAGAGGACTGGGTCTGAGTTTTTATTTCAAACATGCTGCCTCGTTTGCTGGATCACTAATGGAGGAGTGCTGGTGGATCTGTAACGGGATTTGAAAGCTGCGGCACAGGTTTCGCTTGGTTCATTGCAGTCGGCTTTAAACACAGCAGTGATCAGACTTTACTTAAAAAAAAAAAAAATTATCAAGGGAATTGGCTGTTTTATTTATGTTTAGTAAGATGATATATGTGTTTGAGTGCGTGTGTGTGTGTGTGTCTCTGTCTGTCTGTCTGTCTGTTTGGGGGGAGGGAGAGTTGTCCAGCTCATCTAATATATTGATGCTAGGCTGGCGTGACTTTTTTCTCAAGGTGGCACAGTGGTACTTTTTTGTTGTGGGGCTGAGGTTGGCACAAGTAGTGCCAGTTGTAAAATTATGTCCTGATCAGGACATGGAGTGCATCAGTCAGTCACAATTCAGGAATATTTTCCCCTGTTTTATAATTGCTTTTATAACAATTTTAACCATTTTACAAATGTTATAAGTGTTACAGTCCTTTCTGGATGTGCGTTGATGCAGTAATAACCTCACGTCCAGGGCGGTTAAAGTCCTTAACCTGTGCCTCTGGGCTTCACAACCCACCCAGGTCACAACTCACCCAGGTTGTTTGGTTATTACAATATTGCTGCACACCAAACCATGGATTGTTCCTTATTTTTGTATTATTAAGCATTATAAAATGGGCCTTAAATTTTCTGTGATCTGAGAGGTACCTTTGGCCGTGTCCTTAGGACATAATGTGCCAACTGGCACCTCTTCAGACAGTCAGGAAGGAGCACAACTGATATCATTGTGCCAACCTCTCATTTTTAAAATTGGAGCTTGCTTGCTATCCCGGACCTGCAGACCCACCTCCTCCCCAGCCAAGTGCATAGCTGCATTTTCGGATCCAGTTGAGTTGTGAAAAAAAAAAAAACATCTTAAAAGTAACCAAAGTAATCTCTTATTACTCGGTTCACAAGGTTTTTTGGGGGCAGGTTACTAATCCATGGCTGTCCTGTGGACTGTCGCTGATGCAGCTCTGTTCCCTGCTGGGTTCCTTCGCTCCCCCTACATACAACTCTTATGTGTCCCTCAGTTCTGCTCTCCTTGCTGATCCTGACTAAACCACTGATACTCAGCACATCTTAAAAGTAACCGAACTAACCTCTCATTACTCTGGTTCACAAGGTGTTTTTGGCGGGCCACTAATCCACGGCTGTCCTGCGGACTGTCGCTGATGCAGCTCTTTTCCCCACTGGGTTCCTTTGCTCCCCCTACATGCAGCTATTATGTGTCCCTTAGTTCTCTGTGGACTGTCACTGATGCAGCTCTGTTCCCCACTGAGTTCCTTTGCTCCCCCTAAATGCAGCTGTTATGTGCCCCTCACTTCGCCGCTAGCCAACCCTGCTTAAAACCACTGATACTGTGCAGCAGCAGCACAGAGCAAAAGTAATGGTTTCAAAACCATGAAACAGGAATCCGCTGTTTATGGTGGCTGGTACAGAACACGCTCGCTCAGTCAGCCGGGCCGCTGGCATTGATCTGAAAACAAAGCTCAAACAAAAAGTAAAATAAATAAACAAAATAATGAAGTGTTTGTGTGTTGGGGAAGAGACACACTTGGGAGGAAACAGACAGACACAAACCCTCTCTACTCGCTGTTAATCAAAGTAGCCTCTCGCTATGGCAGTGAGGGATTAACAGTATGTGGAGAGGGGGAGGACAGTGGGGGATTAACAATAAGTGCAGTGTTTGGAGAGTGGGAGGACAACCCGACCAATATCTGTTGGCTTGTGTGTGTGAGGGGGAGGCACCATGCACTGGACTGGGCATCACACAGAACAGAAAATACCTAAAAAGGGGGACTATTTTACTATGTTTGGTAATAAAACTTCAGTTTTAAAATATTTCGCCATATTTTATTTATTTATTTTTCTTAAATAGTAACTATGTGGCCCATTTTATAAATGGAATAACACACCCCAAGGTGTGAGTTATCTCTTGATAAGAGCATGCCCAGGTACATCAAGTAGATAGTAAGCCATAGAAGCTGGTGAACTTTCAAGGAATAAAAATCCTGTTTTCATTAAACTCAGTAATAAATAATTGGGAGAAGAAATACAGAACTAATGCGAAATATGAACTTAGACCAAATATTATGTTTTTCAGGAAGAAGAAATACAGAACTGATGCGGAATATGAACTGAGACCAGATATTGTGTTTTTCAAAGTTCGCCTGGAGGGCATGCAGTAAGTGGGGTTTCTTCCACATACCTGTCTGGGGATTTTATTTATTTACAAGTTTTACCAGGAAGGCATACTGAGCAGTGATGCTCGATTCCATATGCGACCTGGGGGCCGAGACCCAATACATAACATGGTATTTAATACATAAACATTCAGTAGTGGAATGAAATGGCTTACTGCCTAGCATACATTTGGCAGAAAGTTACAGACCGGCAGGTAGATACATACAGTGGGAAGATTGAATGAATGATACAATTAGAAATGCGACTAGGCTTCATCAACATAGTAGTAAATTGTTAGTTAAAACAGGAGCAGCTGGAGGAGAAATATGTAATGAGTAGTAGGTTGCGATGGTAGGGAAAAAGGATTTAAGTGTGCTTGTGTTCGGGGTGGAGGTAGATAATATGAGACAAATTACTCATGCCCAAATGCTTCCAGCAAAGCCAGTATAGTTTCTGTTATTGAGGGACAGATTTAGAGTTGTTTCAGAGCGGCTCCGTTCCACCCAGAGAGTGGCCAGGCCGATGCTCTTGTTTGTCCAGTTTTTTTTTTCCCCATACAGCTATTTGGTCTCTGTCACCTCTTCATGCCAACTGGCGATGGGGTCACATAGGCATTTTACTGTTTTTCTCCCTTAACCCTGCCCCCAGGCCCCGGCACACGGCAGTGCGAGTGTGTGGAGGCATGCTACGTACCCAGTGGCGCCAGCTTAGCCCTTTCCACCTCCTGGAACTGTTTGTTACCCCCTCTCTGCCTATGCTACCCACAGGACCGCCACCCGGTGGGAGCAGAACTACGGGGGAGGCACCAACCCACCCTCACCACCCTCGGAAGAGGAGAGCTGCCCATCAGCAAGCCCAACCCTGCCCCCCCCCCCGGCACCCCGATGACTCCAAGTCATTCCTGAACCTGGGTCGCTGGCATAGCACGAGGTGTGGCATCCAGCGCCACAACCCTCAGTGCCACCGGGCCCGCCCTTATTTGTTCAATTTTAACTACCTAAATTATATACATTTAGTTGGCAATTAAATGGTTTGGAGGTTAGATAAGGAGTTTTGCAACAGTAAACGTATTGGTACTGTTTCACAGAGGCTTTGTTCTATTGCTACCCATATAGGAGGGGATGCCTAATTAATTTCTGACCATTGGAGGGCCTGTTTAACCCCAAAGGCTACATGGTACACTCATGGAAGGCTTGCCCTAGGAAAATCAGAAGTCAGGCCCTGCTAGGTGTGCTGCAGGGCTGTCTGCTGGTGCAGCTGTTCAGGGAATCTACAGGATAGGCTGCCATGCTCAATGTGGTATTCACCAATACGGATGTGGTAGGTGGAGTGCTGGTTGGGGAACCAGTGGGGTCCAGTGACCATATGGTTTGAACTGGTCGTGGGTTTCACTGTACCCTCATCAAAAGCTGTGGTTCTGGATTTCAAAGGGGCGGACTTTGATCAAATGAGGGAGTTAGTTGAGGGTAAGTTGTTGGAGTGAACAGAATTGTGGGGATGGGGAGAAATTAAAGGGGTCAGTCTCAAAGCAACCAAACAGTGTTTGAAAAAGGTTACCATGGGTAATGGGCACAAGAAGGGCAACTGAAATGGGCATGGGGTTGCATCAAAAGCCCTACGAAGAGAGACTGAGGGATCTCAACATGTACATCCTGGAGGAGAGGAGAGCGAGATGGTACATGATAGAGACATACAAGTACCCAGAGGGGTGAACAGGGTGAAGGAGGGGAGTCTCTTACAAATATGAGAGCGCACCAGAACCAGAGGTCATGTGATGAAGTGGGGGGTGCGTTAGAGGGATATGAGGAAGTACCACTTCACTGAAAGAGTGGTGGATGCCTGGAACCAGGCTGGCAGCGGAACTGGTGGAGGTAAAAAGAATGGGGGCTTCAAACATTTATTTTATTTATTTAGTTTTGTTGACCGGGTAAGTGCACTAGACAAGTCCTGCCTATTTTCAGGCATGACCCGGGGAAGGGGGATGCAGATGAATGCCAACTGACCTTGAACCAGATTAAGCTGTTGGTGTTATTTTTAGTGAATGAGGGAAATTTGACCAGGACACCGGGGAAATTCCTCTACCCTTTTCGGTAAGTGTCATGGGCTCTTTAACATCCACCTGAACTACGACCAATCCAGGCAGATGGGACCTCGGTTTAAAGTCTCATCCGAAAGACGGCACCTCAGAAGTGCAGCACCCCTCTCATGCTACACTACAGTGTCAGTATTGGGATATTAACCCAAGTGCCAGATGTAGGAACTGAACCCCTAGCCCTCTGATCTCCCGGCCTCAGAGGTGAGTGTGGTACCTACTGAGCCACTGACACTATGTAATAGACACGGGAATATTTGTAAAAAGGCAAGGAGGAGGGAGGGTCAGTGGAGACCAGGTGGGATCTGTGGAGACAGACTAGACATGGACCATCTGGGCAGACTGGGTGTGCCAAGCGGTCCTTTTCTGTCAGCAAATTCTGTGTTTCATTTTGAGCAAGAATGGGACAGAGAAGCACTGAGGTGGTGATTATCGCACACCTGGGAAACTCCTTGAGTCAAACAGCATGATCAAGTAGCAGCTTTAGCAGCACAGCGGTGGTGCCTGTCACAGTCCGACAGGTGCAGTGAGGAAGGGACTGGGGGAAGGGGCAGCCCTTGCATTCCATCAGGGTCGGTTTTCATGTGTGGTGGTGGGCGCTTAATTGCACGAGCGTCCGTCAGTGCCTCTGAATCAGGCCGCTTTACTAGTACAGGGAACTTCCCGCCTTGATGGGCATATTGCTTCCGCACCAAAACCTGTAGCAGCCAACTGTGACTCCATTTCAGCACGGCTGACTTTAGACACACTAGTGCCCAACTCCGCAGCAAAAAGGAGTAAAGATCCATCCTGGATAAACCGCACCTCTGTTTCTGCATGCTCATTCAGGCTCAGGAAATGGGGAAAGACAAGTTTGATGTCTGCATTGGACAGTTAAACTGACTGCAAGGGAGATGGAGCCCAGGGAAACCACTGAGAAGGGAGAGTGGGTGGGGAACCTAGGGATGACTTCCTCTGAGCAGGGTACTAGTAACAGCAAGGTGGGTAACAGTAAGGTTTAAGTTTGAATTATGTTGTGAAAGAGACTAGTGTGGGAGGGCTAGTGAGGGAGGGAGGGCTGACAAAACCTACATTCAGCATGAAAAAAAAAATTAAGGAGATTAGCGAAGTATAAGGGAGAAGGAACAGGAAAAAACAAGAGGTACCACAAGAAAGATGGATAGGGTTTGCCTTGATGCCAGGAGTCTGGGAAATAAAAATCAGTGCACTCCAGGAAATGATGGGAGATGCTGTGATAGACCTTGTAGCCATCACAGAAACCTGGCCACAAAAAAAATAACAACTGGAACTGGACAGTCCCAGGCTACCCCATGTTTAGATGGGATAGAAGAAGAGGAAAAGGCATAGCGGCAGTGGTTGATGGAAATATTAGGGGAGGTAATGGGGAAACAGAATCACTGTGGGGTCAGCTCACAGCGGCCTCCGGCAAGAAACTGTGAATAGAAGTGATCTTTGTAACATGGCAATGTATACAACTAACCAAAGCACTTAAATGATTGAATGAAATGGCACACATAACTCAAGTTGGAGACGGCATTAATTCCTGAGTAATGCCTGCTCCAACTTATATTACTGTGCAAAACAAGTAGTCAGTGAGCAGCAACAGTTCCCTGATGATGATGATGATGATGATGATGATGATGATGATGATGATGATGGGGGGAAAAAAAAAAAGTGTAGCTTACCCACCCACCCAGTGGTCAGTGGCTCTCGCAGTAAAGATTCAGTTGAAAAATTCCACAGTGCCCCCAGAAAATCACCTTTCAGGTCTGCGGATCCATTGGGATAGCAGCGTGCTTGAACGCAAAGTTTGCAGACGGCTTCTCTCCTCTCGGTGCTGAAGCAGCAGTCAGTTGCGGTGATCCAGAAATTTCGAGCTGTGTAAGCAGCACGTCTGCTTTCATGCAGTGTTTAAATGTGTAAAACGATCTCCAGTAATAAATGTGTCCAGTTTAAATCAGTGACAGTAGTACTTAGTTAAAAAAAAAAAAAAGTTTGCTATTAATGAAAGCATAGGCTTTTTAAAGGGGCAGTATCAGCTTTACCCCCTCGTTTTTGTTAATTGCCGTGCAGTGTGCCTTCTGGCACACACTGAAGTACTTAATGTAGAAAACCCCATAGACATAACAGTGATGAGCGACCTCGCTTTATAAATATTCATATAGCATTTAGCCGGGCCGTCCATAATCGACTGACACGAGCACTATCGAGATACAGACCCATATCGGCGGCGGTATTTTATGCTGCCGCATTTAAGTTACGCAGCTGCCCCAACCGTTGTCGCGAACGGCTCCTGGTATTAACGAATCGAAAGCTTTGTGTGGCTTCGCAATTCACTGTTTGAAACTGGTGCTGTAATCCCATGCATGCGCACTGGCAGCATGCTCTTGCACATGCGCGGGATCTCCACATATCTTTACTCCTCGCATGTGCGGGATTACAGCACACGTTTTTTAAGAAGTGAATTGCGAGCCACACAGGGCTCGGTTTTAAGTTAAAAGTACCAGGAGCCGTTCACGATTTAGTAGTTTATAAGGGCAGCATGTAACTAAAGTAGGCTTGGCAAAAAATGCCACTTTGTGACTGTGCTCGGTCCTGACGCGCGTCCCCGATGGGGGGTTATAAGCCCGTGTTGGTCGATTTATGGAGGGCCTGCTAAAAAACGACTATGCTAAATATTTATAAAACAGGTACTTTATTTGCACTTTTATGTCTATGGGGTTATTCTGCATTACAAATTAGTTCGGTGTGTGTGCCAGGAGGCACACTGCATGACTATTAACAAAAATGAGGGGGTAAAGCTGACAGTGCCCCTTTAAGATGTTTGTAATGTAAGTATGCAAATATAGTAGTCTAAATATCCCAGCATACAGTGCGGCAGTAGTCAGCACTGTGTAGAAGTCTGTGTTTCCAAAATGTCAAGGAATATAGCATTAAAATAGCCATGTAGAAATTTACTAAAACAAGTAAACTGTGTTATAGCACACTGTAGATGTTGTTTGCCTGTATATGTTTAACAGCATAACAATGATAATAAATATTGCTCTTTGTCAACATCGAAATATTCAAACCACATGTTTTCTTTTTAAACAAAAAATTAGTAACATGACGACTCCTAACTGTGCTTGCCATGTTACAGTATTCACGCCACTCCGAAGGATGTGCTGTGAAATTAGTTCATGGTTGGGTGGTGGCACAAGGCCAACCCCCGCACCCCCAAACCATGCATTAATTCCCCAGTAGAAGCCTCCTTCGTTGTGGCTTAATGCTTACATAAACCTCCATGACAGGAGGAAGCGTGAACTAAGGAGCTAGAGGCAGAACTAGAAAGGGGGATGGTTATGGGAAAGGTGGTCGTGGTGGTGATGGCGGGAGATCTAAACCAGCCAGATACTGATTGGGGCAGTCCAGCAACCAGGGGATTTTACTTCGAGGAAGGCTCTTGCAGCTGGCCACATCGGTAGAACTAAGCCGTCATTGTACAGTACCACATGGAAAACGTCTAGCTAGCAGACTACCATGGGGGACCACCCACTGCTGATGTCAGTCAGCTGACTTCAGCCTAACCTATAAAGGTGGGCGGTCCCCCATACCTGCTGTCAACCCGTGCACGTTGGACCTTAGTGGACGCCGCAGCTACAGTTGACCGCCATTTCCTGTGATTTCTGCGCTTTTTTTAGTTTTCATTCTTTGTTCAGAACAACAACATTTTGGTGTTTTCATCTATGAGTTTTTGTCTTCTCCACCAGCCTCATCTTCTGACCGCTCCTCAAAGTGTGCCTGTGGCAAATAGATCCCTGAAAAGTATGGCCACTCTGCGTGTCTCATCTGCCTAGGCCCCAGCCACGACACCGAAGCCTGCCAGTTTTACCAAAAATTCAACCAGGCCACTCAGAGACGTCATCTAAAACCCTGGAGAGCCAACTTTTAAAGCAGACGTTGGTCATGATAGAGAAGGAGCTGCAGGGCAGGAGCTCTTCGACCTTGCCGGCACAGTTCTCCAGGGCTTTTTTATCTTTTCAGAAGGAGAAATCTGGGAAGCACAAACACTGGGATAAACACCAGTAGGGACTGGTCTTCCCACTTGTGGTCGCCCCACAAATGTTGACTGCGACAGGGTCATCCTCCGACGGGGAGTTGGCTGCTTTAGCCCTGCCAGCTCACTTTTCCTCTGGGCACCCGCTGGCTCTGCAGCCAGCCCTTATCACTATCTTGGGCAGCGGCTGTTTAGCAGGGGACTTTGTCTCCTGACCCTCACCCCCTGATGCTCGGGCCCTTATCCTCGATGGGCGTGGCTTGGCTTGTATGGGTTCGTTGGGCATCTGTACCATCACTGTTGCTGGTTCCCACTACTGGAACCAACGTCAGTCCTTCCAGGCAATGCCTGCAGCAGGCTACCGCCATTTCCTCCTCTCCGGCATTGCCTCTGCCTTTTCTCCGGTTAGGCCAGCGCTGGTGGATCCTTCTCCCGGGCATTCCAGGACGATGCCTGCTGGGCCACCGCCAGTGTTGTCACAGCCCCAGCCTATGGGCCCAACTCCATTGTCACCCCTGCCACACTTCATGCCTGTTGGACCTGATGCTGGATCCTCAGCTGACACCGGGTGGCCCTACGCCGGCTCTCCTGCTGTCATATCCTTACCCGGCACCCTTTTATCATTTTCTACTGGTGTACAATATACCACCACCAGTGGATTATAATGCCCTGTCCTCCACGTGGTGGTCCTTTGTCCAGAAGCAGACCCCACCCCCTCAAGGGCTGCCTCTGGTGTCTCCCCTTTGTCCTTCCCGGGATCCCCAGCCCCTGAACCCAGACTGTGCTGGGCCTATCGACCCCTGCACATCAGGTCCTCTAGGGCTCAATGCGACGTCAGCTCAGGCTCCAGCAGGGTGAACGCCAGCCCCAGGTAGTGAGACTACTGAGGATGAATCCGATTCTTCTGAGTCTTCCTCGTCACCTGGGGAATCTCTGATGGGGATGACTCTCCCAAGGAGGTCTGGGGGTAAGGGGCAACAGACTTCTAGAAAAACATAAAGTGAACTTAGAAGCAGAAATGGACAGACTGGGTGGGCTATGGGCCTTTATCTGCAGACAGTGTCTATGTATCTATGTAAGGAGGTACCAAAGCCCCCCGGACAATCCAGCTTTTATGGATGTCATGCGCCACATCCAGTCCATTATGATCTGGAAGACGGAAGAGCAGGACCTGGAGAGATGCTGCCTGGCCATCTATCTCCGTCTGCGGGATGTCCTCCCTGTGGTCATGCCCCCTTTGATTGACTATTATGAGGACGTCACTAGGGCAGCATGGAATCATCCATCTACCACCCCTGCTCTGCCTTAGAAGGCAGACAGTCTTTACCATGCCCCACAGCAAACACTTTTTAGGGGGCTACTCCAAGGTGGATTCCGTGGTGACTAACACTGTGCATGACCTTACTAAAAAGCCCAAGCACCTTAGTGTCCTTTCCCTGGACCAGGAGTCCAGGCAGCTGGACCACTAGGGCAAATGTGTGTTCACCTCTACTACCCTGGCTATCCAGGCCCTAAATTATCTGGTCCATATGGTTCAGTATCAAAATATATTTTGGGATCAAGCCAGGGACCTGGTGCAGACCTTGCCAGAGAAGACCACCAAGATGCAGCTCACCCAACTCCCTGAAATTGGGCTCAGACATTGAGAATCATGTCCTCCAGGCTGCGATTCAGTGGATGCTCCCTGAGCATGGGGCAGCTGCTGGGGTCTGTTTCCAGTGCCATTCTTGACTCCGGGTATCTAACTTTGTCTCGGATTTACTGTCCAGCATTCTGAATACCCCTTCTGGGGTTTGGCCATTTTTGGGGGCGATGCCCAGGACATCATTTCCACCCTACAGGAATCGAGGCAGGCCCTTAAATTAGTCCATTCGCTCTATCACACTCGACCTAGAGCAGGCCAGCGTTAATCCTTTTTCAGGTCCTCCCATAAGTAATCTCGAAACCAGTCTTCCAAGGGTCAGCACAAGTGTAAAGCCGCCGCCAGGGCCCCCATGGCCCCCCCCCGCCTGTGCCTGCCCACACCTTCTGACTCCTTAGCCGACTTCCCCCGCCGAGGATCCAAGGGCGGCGGTCAGGGGTCAGTTCTCCCTCTACCTAGAAGGGTGGAGGAGGTTGACCATGGACAACTGGGTGCTTCAGATCATAAAGCATGGTCATACTGTGGAGGTTTTAGAGTGGCCTCCAGAAAATCCCCTGGTAAACTCCACTTACCCTCCTGCACACCTGTCTGTAGTTTCAGAGGAAATTCGGGCTCTCCTTCAAAAAAGAGCCATAGAGCCCATCCCTCTGGCTCAAAGGGGAAGAGGGTTTTACTCCCACTTCTTCCTTGTCCCCAGAAAGACCGGGGATCTTCAGTCCATCCTGGACCTGAGCCATCTGAATCTGTACATCGAGTACAAGTGCTTCTGAATGGTCACTTTCCAGGGACTGTTACCCTTTTTGCACCAGGGGGGACTGGCTCTACTCTGGACATGCAGAATGCTTACCTGCACATTCAAATCTTTCCTGCCCATCATTGCTTCCTCCACTTCCATTTTCAAGGAGCCCATTTTTAATTCCGGGCCCTCGCTTTTGGCCTTTTTTCAGCCCCCAAGGTATTTACCAAATGCCTGATGGTAGTGGTAGCTGCTTTGAGGAGGCAGGGCTTCTGTGTGTTCCCCTACTTAAACGATTGGCTGCTAGCAGCCCCCTCCAGGGATCACTTGGTCCAGACTCTGGAACACAAACTTCTGCCTTTTTCAGTCCTTTAGGGTCGTTGTCAAGCTACCGAAGTCCTGCCTTTCCCCTTGCCAGCGCCTTCAGTACATAGGGGTAATCCTGGACACCAGTCAAGGCAAGGCCTTTTTGCCTGAGCACTGGGCGGAGCGACTGATAGAGCAGCCCCATCTGGTTTTCTCCAGCCAGCAGGTCTCAGCCATGGTTTTCCTGCACCTTTTGGGCCACATGGAAGCGGCTATTGCCACAATTCCCCTGCCCGCCTGCATATATGGGTTCTTCCATGGGCCTTAAGGGTCCAGTGGGACCAACGCACAGACGAACAGTTGGTCCTGGTCTCCGACCTGGTCCGGTGAGTTCTATCGTGGTGGCCAGATCTGACCAGTCTCCTTCGGGGTGGGGAGCTCTTTTCAGCTCTCGACCCACCATCAGATGCTCATGACGGATACATCCAGCCTGGGATGGGGTACTCATCTAGCCAGTCAGCAGACCCAGGGTACTTGGATGGACGAAGAACAGTGTCTCCATATCGTTGTCCTGGAGATGCCCGTGGTCCTTTATGGTCTGCAGACCTTTCAGACTCCTCTCCTCTCCGGTCCACTGCTGGTACAGACTGACAACGTGTGTGGTGTATTACATCAGCAGTCGGGGGGGACCCATTCTTACCCCCTGTGTTGGGAGGCAGTGAGAGTCTAGTATTGAGCCATTGAGCACGGTCTGGAGCTCTCGGTTATACATGTTCCAGGCATTCAGAACGTCTTGACCGACAGTCTCAGCCACTCCAGGTCGCGGACTCACGAGTGTTTGCTTCTAACCTTGGTGGTCGAAGATCTCTTTGACAGGTGGGGCCGTCCAGAGTTTGACCTCTTTGTGTCCCCACTCAACACAAAACTGCTACTTTTCTGCTCAATTGATCCCTGTTCTGGAGTTTTCTGGTGACCCACATTGTCCCTCTCCTGGAAGGGGAAATTTCTGTACATCTTTCCTCCCTTCTTGCTCCTATAGAGGGTTCTGCTGAAGCTCCATTTGGAAGGATCTGAGATGACTCTCATAGCCCCCTTCTGGCCGCGTCAGATTTGGTTCCCCTTGCTGCAACAGTTGGCAATGGAACCTCCGGTGCCCTTTCCTCTGTGCACTGGCTTGTTCTCTCACTACCAGCGCACCCTGTTCCATCCAGACCTTAAGTCTTTGCATCTCCATGCATGGCTCCTGTGGAGCGAGCTATTACCTGCTTCGGGGTGTCCTCTAGGGTCACAGACATCCTGGTGTCTGCTAGGAAACCCTCCATCAGAACTACTTGTGCTGTGAAATTAAAGTGTTTCACCCTTTTGGCTGCTGCCCACCATTTGGATCCTTTCAACTGCCCGATAAATCAAGTGTTGGAGTATCTTCTTTCCCTTTTTGAATTCAGGCTTGGCGTACTCCTCACTCAAGGTGCACCTTTCTGCTGTCTCTGCGTACTATGCACCTATCAGGGGCAGAGAGATCCCACCCCTTCCCCTCTACTAGCCCCGCTTTATCCTTTTCGTGCTACTCCTGAGAAACATTGATTATCTTCTATGCAACTTGCTGTGTGTCGATTTTCAGTATGTATATATATATATATATATATATATATATATATATATATATATATATATAAGTGTGTGTATATGTATAATTTCTCTTTATGTATGTGCACATCATATTTCAAACAACATGAAGTCTTGCTATATTATGACATATGCAGTGAGTCCCAACCTTCGAACTGCTCTGGAGCTGAAAGAGTTAACTTTCCATGCCAGGCATGGAACCTTGAGTGCGAGCTCGGTGGAAAACTCTGTCTGTTGTTCTTCAAACTGAAACTGTCAGATTCTTTACCCCGCCTCACTGAACAGTTGCTCTGGAGATTTCTCCTTCTGCTCGGTTCATTTAGTCGGTTAAAAGTATTATTTTTTCGTTTTTTTGACCGAAATTAAACCGCAACCAGTCGGTTCAAGCTCTCTCTGTGGTATTGTAAGTAATAGATAGGCTTACATTCATTTTATTCTGTGTGGAACTTGAAAACGTCTTTCGGTTTAGTTTGAACCGATCAGGCTATGTTTAAAACTTCACTAGTCCTTATTTAAAACTTCACTAGTCCTTATTTAGAGTGCGGTTCCTGGTTCTTATCAGTTCTAAAAAAAAACGGATTTCATTACGGTTTTTTCCACGACCCGTGACATGGTTGGGAACCGATAAGAGAGTCTTGCTTGGCGGATTGCCATAAACGGGCAAGTTTGGTTAGGCTGGCACTATGTCTGAGAAACCCATAAGAAAAACCGGGCCCACTGGGTTTCAACACTGTAGTGTTTGTGGGGAAGCCTTTGCTAAGGCTGACCCACACACCACCTGTGTGTATTGGTTTTGACCACCTCAATGCAGACTGCCAGATATGTAGTAATTTTCCTGCTGCAACCATAGAAAAGGAGTTGGTAGGCTCAGGAAAGGAGGCCAAAAGTCCATACCCGGATGGCCAGCCGGTTCGGTTCCAACCGAACGAGGAGGGAGCTCTTCTCTGACCAGGGCGATACTTCCTTGAGCAAACGAAGAGCCAGCTCTGAGGAGCCGGTTCCAACAAAAAGGACTAGGAAGTCAGCTAGTGTGCCAAAAGTTTTTTTTCTCCAACCGCTGAGGAAATGGCTAAAGCAATTCAAATTGTCCAGTCACTTTCCCCGGTTCCGACTGAACCGACACCATCAGGAAAGAGCTCGGTTTGGCTGGTTCCACTGGTTCAAGATTATGATTTTGAGGAATTTTATGAACCGGAGGAGGGGGAGGAGGAGTATGAGGAGAGTGAATGTGGTTTTGAAAGTCTGGATGTGCCCATTGAACCGGACATCTCTCCAGACAGACCGGCAGGGGTTTCTCCCCCTAGGCTATCTGAGTCCCCTTCTCATTTTATGTTCTATAAGAAAGTTGCTGAAACTCTCCAGCTCCCTGTTGAGGAAGCTGTTGATGACCAAGAGGAGCCTGATTACGTAGAAATGATGGATATTCCAGAGTCTAGGAGACTGTCTATTCCTCTGCATAAATCTTTTCGGAAACAGACAGTAAAAATTCTAAAAACTCCTCGCACTATACCTCCTGTTGATAAAAGGATGGACAAGAGATATACATTAACAGGCTTGGATACAGAGTTCCTCACACAGCAATGCAGCCATGTGGGGGTAGTGCAGGCTGCAGCCTGTGACAAGGCAAATATTCCTGTAGCTTCTCATCCCCCTGAAAAGGACTCCAGGAGGATTGATGCCATGGCAAAGAAACAGTACATGGCAGCATCTTTGGGACTCAGACAGTCAAATTATATGGCTTATGCTGCTAGGTACCAGAAATCCAGATGGGATTCTGTGCTGGCCCTGGCAAAACAGGTCCCTGACCAGCTTGCCAGGGAGCTGGAACAGTTGGCTGCGGATGGTATTGAGGCACCCAAGGTGCAATTTCATGCTGCAGTAGACTCTAATGATGTGTCATCTAGGGTCATGGCTACATCTGTGGCACTTCGCAGAATGGCTTGGCTCAGATGTACTACCCTGTCACAGGATACCCAGTCTAAGGCCATGGATTTTCCTGTTGTGGGCAATTCTCTGTTTGGGGAACAGACAGAGAATTACATGAAGAAACTGGATGAATATAGAACCACTTATAGGAGTGCTCAGGCCAAGGAAAGGCAGGCCACTCCTCAAAGGCAGCATCCCAGGGGCAGGGGCAGGCCTTTTCATAGGCCTTTTTACCAAGTCCAGGCCTCCTCTTCTGCTTTTGCCCAGAGGGGGTTCTTTAGAGGGAGAGGCAGACTGGGTACAAGCAAGCCTGCTTCCACCCCTCAGTCCAAAGCCCCTGCCAAGCAGGCACCCTGATGGGGTGGCCAGGGCCGATTCTCCACTACCTGTAGGGGGCAGGCTGGCTTACTTTGTCCAGGACTGGAAATCTTTAACATCAGACAAGTGGGTCCTGGAAGTAGTAAGCAAGGGACTGGTTCTCCTCTTCAAAAAATTTCCAAAGATGAGAACCAGGTCCTTTCCACCTGCAAATCCATCAGAGGCACTTGCCCTAGAAACAGAAGTTTCTACCCTCCTGGCTCTCAGAGCTGTGGAAAGGGTTCCACCCCTTCATCAGGGCAAAGGGTTGTACTCCAGGTACTTCCTTACCCCAAAAAAGACAGGAGAATGGCGGCCCATCCTGGATCTCAGATACCTAAACAAGCACCTTTGAAACCAAAATTCAAAATGGTGACTTTGGGAATTATTTTACCCTCTCTAAGGCCAGGGACTGGCTAGTGTCCCTGGACCTCAAGGATGCCTGCTTCCATGTTCTTATCAGAAGCTCCCATCGAAAGTACCTCAGATTCGAACTGCCCTCAGGCCATTACCAATTCAGAGCAGTGCCCTTCGGCCTCACCTCTGCCCCAAGGGTGTTCACAAAATGCCTGGCAGTAGCAGTTGCTCACTTAAGAAGGCAAAAGATTGCCATCTTTCCTTACCTAGACGACTGGCTCATAGTAGGCCAGTCTCCAGAAGAAGTCAAACTACACCTTCAGGTAACCCAGCAACTGCTCACATCTCTAGGTTTCCTTCTCAATCTTCCAAAGTCAGTTCTAGAGCCTGTCCAGCTTCTCACCTTCATAGGTGACGAACTGAACACAAAAGAGGCCAGAGCCTTCCTTCCTCTGGAAAGAGCAAGGACCCTGGTCTCTCTGGCCTCCTCTTTCACCCTGCAGGTCTCTCGACCAGCAAGGCATTTTCTGCAGCTCCTGGGGCACATGGCTGCTTCTACAGCAGTAGTACAGGGAGCAAGATTTCAGATGAGGGACGTCCAGTTCCATTTGAGAGCCTTTTGGTCTCAAAGGAGAGACCCTCTAACCAAATTGATCCCAGTGACTCGAACCCTGATCCAAGCCCTTCAGTGGTGGCAGGACCAGAGCAATCTGAGACAGGAGGTCCCCTTCACCCCTCAGTCTCGCTTCTTAATCCTTACTACAGATGCATCCCTCTTAGGGTGGGGAGCTCACATGGGCTACCTCACTGCCCAGGGATTGTGGTCCCCACAGGAATCTCTGCTCCACATCAGCCTGTTGGAACTCAGAGCAGTTTTTCTAGCACTTCAAGTTTTCTCCACATCTGTTCAGAACAAAGTCGTACAGGTCAGAACAGACAACACCACTACAATGTGGTACATCAACAAGCAAGGAGGCACTCGGTCTACGGCCTTATGCACCGAAGCAATGAAGTTGTGGTCTCTGGCTTATTCCCTGAACACCTCCCTTACGGCAGTTCACCTCCCAGGCAAGGACAATGTCCTGGCAGATGCTCTCAGCAGGATTTCCCAGGGCCATCACGAATGGTCACTGGATCCTGTAGTACTGGAGGTAGTATTTGCCAGATGGGGTACCCCGCAGATAGATCTTTTTGCAGCCCCAGACAATCACCAACTTCCCCTTTTTTGCTGCAGACCCCCAGTGTTGGGCTCAGTCCCTCTGGATGCCTTAGTTCTCAATTGGGAAGGGAAGTTCCTCTATGCTTCCCCCCCCTTCCCTCTCCTGTTCAAAGTGCTAGTCAAAATCAGATCTCAACCCTGCAAGATGATCCTGATTGCTCCAGACTGGGCCAGACAGCCCTGGTATCCACTCCTTATGTCCTTAGCAGTCCATCTTCCCCTGTGTCTCCCCAGGAATCACAACCTCTTAACTTGTGCCCAGGGGAGAGTTTGGTATCCGAACCTCCAATCTCTCAATCTCAAGGCCTGGCTCTTGAAGAGTTAGTTTGCTGATCTACATCCCTCCCAAGGTGTATTGGATATCCTGAAGGCTTCTAGGAAGCCTTCTGCCAGGGCTACTTATAATTCCAAATGGAAGAGATTTTCCATATGGTGCTCTGGCAGGCATATTTCCCCAGAAACTGCTGACTTACCCACAGTCCTGGATTATATGGTGCATTTGAATGCTTTGGGCTGAGACCAGCTACCCTAAAAGTGCACCTGGCAGCTGTGTCTGCTTTTTTATCAGCAGGTAAACCCTCTTCTCTTTCAGCTCATCTTGTATTCTCCAAGTTTTTCAAGGGGTTGCTTCACACCAACCCTTCATTCAGGGACCCTGCCCCTGCCTGGGATCTTAATATTTGCATTGCTCAGCTTATGCAACCCCCTTTTGAGTCCTTGTCCTCAGCAGAGCTTAAGTACTTGACTTGGAAAACTGTGTTTTTGGTAGCCATCACTTCTGCCAGGTGCATAAGTGAATTACAAGCATTGTCAGTGGAGCCGATTTTATCTCCTTTCATGAGATAGGTGGTCCTCAGAACAACAAGTTCTTGCCTAAGGTGGTTTCAGACTTCCACCTTAATCAATCTATGTCTCTCCCTGTGTACTTCCATGACCATTTCTCCTCTGGCGAGAGGAGACTGTACAGTTTAGATGTCGAAAGAGCCCTTAGCTACTACATAGAACGTACTAAGGGTCACAGGTTTGACTCCCTCCAACTGTTCCTCACTTATGGTGAGGTTGGTAAAGGGAACCTGCCACTAAAAGATCCATTGCCAGGTGGATTGTCTCTTGTATCCAATTTTGCTATGAGAAACTGGGTAAGGTTCCTCCCTCAGGCCTGAGGGCTCACTCTACCAGAGGTACAGCTGCATCTCTGGCTGCTGCCAGGGACATCCCTATCCTAGAGATATGTCAAGCAGCTACCTGGAAAACAGTTCACACTTTTTCCAAGCATTACTCCCCGGACATCCAGGCTAGGAGAGATGCTCGGTTTGGCACAGCTGTGCTTCAGAGCTTATTTCCTAAGTTGGTTCTGTCCCTCCTCCATGGAGGTACTGCTGTGTAGTCTGCATATGTCATAATATAGCAAGACTTCATGTTGTTTGAAGAAAAAATTACTCACCTTAGTAATGTTGTTTCTTCTAATGGAGTCTTGCTATATTATGACCTCCCCCCCTGCCTGCCCCTCTCAGAACCTATACTCTCGGGATGAGGGTGGGCAGGACAGTGTTGGCACTGAGATGCCCACCTTATTTTTTCACCCTTCCTTTTTTGGGGTGTTTGGGTGTTGTGTTTTAATCTTTTGGATCCCCTGACTTGAGTCTTTGTTTTGGGGACCAAGGAAAATGTGTTCTTATATTTAGTAGCCAGTTGGCTAGTGTAGGTTTACGGCTTCCACACAGAGCCTTAGTGAGTTTTGTTCGTAAAGATCTGACAGTTTCAGTTTGAAGAACAACAGACAGAGTTTTCAACTGAGCTCGCGCTCAACGTTCCATGCCTGGCATGGAAAGTTAACTCTTTCACCTCCGGAGCAGTTCGAAGGTTGGGACTCACTGCATATGTCATAATATAGCAAGACTCCATTAGAAGAAACAACATTACTAAGGCGAGTAATTTTTTGTTATGTACTATTTAACCTTGTATCGTGGATTTATGTATTTTTGTTACCTTGTAATCTAGGTACTAGTGTAACCTTTTATTCTAGGGACATGGATATGTTGTTCATCCACACTCATTGGCAGTATCCTTGCCGCTTTAAATCTTGCCGGAAGGTCTTCAAGCTTGCTCCTCCCACCCACCCGGGTGGTATAACTCTCGGCTCCGCCCCATGACGCCAGATCTTCCTTACCGCTTGGGCTCGGTTCCCTCCTTAGCGCTCTGCGTTGCGACTGGTTCCTATTTCTCCGTTTGCGGATTTTAAAATAAAAATTTGCAAAAGACTTCAGTCTTGATCCTCGCGGCTGCGATGGACAAATCGACTCGGTTGGAGATGCCCATGTGGGAAGAAGATGTCTCGGACGGATCCACCTCACGTGTGTCTGTAGGCCTGAGCACGACCACGTGAGCTTAGGCCTGTGCTCATCTTTCTAAACCTCGTCCTCGAGACCCGTGCTGCCCATTGCAACTGGGCGTCCGAGCGTTTCCCTCGGTGAAAGTCAAGGAGGCCGGTTGGCGGTGTCGTGGCTGCGGGCTCGGCGGATCAGTCGGCGGATGAGTGCGCCTCGAAGAGGCGGCGCCGGCCGTATCTTCCTCGACGCGCATTTATCCGCTCTCTCTGGGTTCTTCTTTTAAGGAGCTTTGTCTGTCCCTCTCCACTAAAGGAGAAGGGCCTCGTCTGCTGGACCTTATTCTCGGTCCAAAAAGAGGGACAAGTGAAAGTCCCTCCGCGGACGCTCTTGGGAGCGGAAAGGTCCCTCTCCCGGGCCGTCGTCGTCGGCTTCGGTCAGACTGCCGCTGCCACTGGCCTCACGGTGTCCCGTCCAGGTCAGTTGACCGAGACTCTCACTGATGAAGTCGAGATTTTCTCGACCCATTGGACGGGCTGTCGCCTTTAGCAGCGAGATTCCCCTCTCCCGGTTCCCCGGGAGAGTTGAGGATCCCGTGGGCTCGCCTGTGCCTCCGGTTCCGGAGCCCTCGGATGGACAGCCTTCCGAGCGAAGTGCGGTTCCGGCCGACACCTCCCGCACCGACCCGGAAATTCCGGGACTCGGTTCGGTCTCGGACCTCTTCGCGGTCCAGCCGTTCCCACCGTCATAGGCGGTCTCGGTCTCGGCACCCGCTGTAAGCGGCGTCGCCCTTGGTCCCTCGGCCCTCCTCTCGGATGAGGGGAGGCTTCGCGTGAATTACGCCGACGGTACGAGGACCTTATGTTGCAACAGTTTCTCCTGGTCGGGAATAAGCCGACTCCGCGCCTTCCCGGCCATTAGTGTTTGTCACGGAGCGGCCGACACAACCCCTCGACTTGTCCGAGGCCTGATACCCAGGCGGTTGTTTCATTAAAACCAGCTGCTCCACCGATTCCGTGGAACCTCCGCCTCCACAGCCACCAATTTGGGCTCGACCAAGGATTCTCGGGTCGCTAAGGGTTTACCCCATCGGCTGTCAGTTACCCCTCACTCCCGACCGACCTCGGCAGGTGAAGGGTGGCTCAGGCCAGAGGCAGCTCGAGGACTCTTCCGAGTCCGAAGATGATTCCTCCTTCTTCTCCAAGCGACTGGACTTGGAGTCTTCAGGAGGTCAGTCAATGGACGATAGCCCGTCGTCCTTCCTAGGACTGCTTGGCTCATCTCGGAGTCTCCGGGATGGAGCTCGAACCCGTTCCAAGCAGGCCAGGTATCCCCTCACGGAGATTCTGGACCGAGGGATTCTCCGGCGGAGGCCTTTCCGGTGGCCGAGGCCATAGTGGGTCGGCACTGGAACTTTGCAGCGCCCTGCTTCCTGCCCTGCGCCTTCGGCCAGGATGGCCAGGAAGTATTCACCGGTACCCGGTTCCTTGTCGGTTTTGGAACACCCTCTGCTGAGGGTTTGGTTACCGACAGCGTTTTCGGCGCCCACTAGCATGAGGATGAACAAACCTCCTGACAAGGAGTCCAAGAAATTGGACTATGTCAGGCTAAAAGTCTACGCCGCGCCCTCTCTCGGGTTTCGTCCAGGCCAGTTCGGCCGCCCTCATGGCACATTTTTCTCATGCCTGTTGGGCCCTGGATGAGGTCATCCTCATCTTCCGCCGATCTGCAGACTACGGTTAAGCAGGTGCGGGACCAGGGCAGGAGCAGTGGCCAAACAGCAGCTCCAGACTGCTTTGGATATAGGGACTCATGTGCCAGATCGGTGGCGGCCGCAGTGGCTATCGTCGAGCGGCTTGGCTGAGGATATCCACCTTTACTTCGATACCCAGCACAAGTTGGCGGATGTTCCCTTTTGGGACTGACCTTCGGCCCTGGGGTGGAAGGTCACCTGCAGAGGATCGAGAAGTCCAATGCCACCTTGGACTCGGTCTCTTCCGGCTCAGAAGGACAAGGCATGAACCACAGCCTAAGCCCTTTAGTCCTTCTGTGCCCCTGACCTTGCCAGCAACGTCAGGGCCAGCAGGCTCGGCCTTGGTGATCCCAAACCCAAGCCGGCTTCTCTAACAGGAGGCAGGGAGGAAAGGGCCCAGGAGGTCCCTGGACGGTCCCTCCTCCAAGCCTGCCCAGTGACGGGCTGAGGGTGTCGCCCCATCCCCGCCTCACCTCCTCGGTCCCCGTGAGACGGCCCGGCATCTTCCTGCTCCACCTGTCCGCTGTTACCACGGACAGGTGGGTCTTGAGGTGGTGGGAAGAGGCCTGCCTCTGAATTCGGCAGGCACCACCCTTCAGAGCCGGGCCACCGGGGCTTCGGGATCCCCAGCCTCACTGGCATGCCTGCCGAGCCGACATCGCCTCCTCCTCCAGAAGGAGGTAAGAGAGGTGGTGGACCCTCCTTCAGACCCAGGGTTTGTGTCCAGGTACTTCCTGGTTCCGAAAGCAGACGGGGCTGGCCCCATTACCGACCTACGACCTAAACAAGTTTCTAAGGTCTCGAACCTTCCAGGATGGTCACTCTGGCTCAGATAATACCATCCTTGGAGCCGCGGCGTGTGGTTCTGCTCTCTGTAGACTTGCAGGGCGTTTTTCACGTCTATCCGTCCGTCCTCTGAGATTCGCCGCTTCCGGCGGAAGGATCTCTCTTGAGTTCCAAGCCATGCCCTTGGCTTGTCTCCAGCTCAGGGTCTTCACCAAATGCATGGCAGTGGTGACAGCATTCCGCGGCGCCGAGGGTCGGGTGTACCTTACCTGGACGACTGGCTGATAGCAGCTCCCTCCAGGAAGGAGGCGGAGTGGTCCAGAGATCTGGCCCTCCAGGTCTGCTCTCAACTGGGCCTCCTTATCAGCGAGGCCAAGTCGAAACTCGAGCCAAGCAGGTGATTCTATTCATCGGGCGCAGCTCGACTCTCTTCGAGCCAGAGCGCTGCCCGGCGGACAGGGCCGAGGTTCTTTCCTCCTTGCCCGATCATTTCTGGTTGGGCAATGCGCCTGCCGGGACTTCCTGCGCCTCCTGGGTCTCATGGCGGCCTGTACCAGCGTGGTCCGTTGGGCCGCTGGAACATCGCCCCTTCAGTGGGACTGGCCAGCCAGTGGTCCAACGCTCGATCCTTGGACCAGCCTGTCGGTGACATAGGGATGTGGAACGCTCTCCAGTGGTGGACCGTTCCAGATCATTTGCAGGAGGGCATCCGTGTCTCGCCCGAGCCGACGGTCTCTCTGTCGACCGATGCCTCTCTGATGGGTTGGGGTGCCCATCTGGGGAACACTGGGCTCATGGCCTCTGGTCCCCGCGGAGTCCCGATGCCACATCAACCTGCTGGAGCTCGAGCGGTCCGCCTAGCTCTCACCGCCTTTGCTCCGTTCCTCCGGGGTCAAGTGGTCCGAGTCAGGCGGACAATACCACGACCATGTACTATCTAAACCGCCAGGGCGGGACGCGCCCATGCTTCTATGCAAGGAAGCTCTCCGCATTTGGTCACTGTGCGCAGCAGCCTGGAGGCGGATCTCCTAGCCATTCACGTGGCAGGAGCCTCCAACACCCTGGCCGATGCCCTGAGCCGGATAGGGGCTGCATCCCACGAGTGGTCTCTCCTGCCGGAGGTAGTACAGCATCTGTTCTCCCTTTGGGGCACCTCAGGTGGACCTGTTTGCCTCCATGGAGAGCAGCTGAGTCTGTTCCATGCCGCCCCCTCAGCAGGGCTCGCTGCAGGGGATGCCTTCTCAAGGCAATGGACCCCGGGCCTCTTTACGCCTTTCCCCATTTCCTTGATCCACAAGGTGCTTCTCAAGGCGAGGAGGGACAAGGCGCAGGTGATTCTGATAGCCCCAGACTGGCCTCGCCAGTTCTGGTACCCAGATCTCCTCAGTCTCAGCTCCAGGACTCGCGGCAGCTTCCAGCTCGCCGGACCTGCTCTCAGTCAATCAGGGAAGGTGTTCCATCCGGACCTTCAATCCCTGCACCTGACGGCCTGGTTCCTGGGCTGCCAGAGTTCCAGGCCTTGGGTCTTTCCGACGAGGTCCTCAATGTAGTTGAGGCGTCCGTAGAGTCGACCAGAAAATGTTATGCCTTCAAATGGAAAAGGTTTTCCATTTGGTGTCAGAGCAAGGGCTTGGACCCTTCCTCCTGTTCCTTGGCAAGCATCTTGGACTATTTATGGTCCCTTTCTAGTCAGGGCTTAGGTCGGCGACCCTAAGGGTGCACCTGGCAGCCATCTCTGCTTACCGGGGCGGGCCGGGAAGCAGTCGGTGGCGCAGAGGAGAAGGTGGTCTGGGCGCTTTTCAAGGCCTTGATCACATTTCCTCCAGTGCGGGAACCCCCACCTCCGTGGGATCTACTGCTGGTACTGGCAAAGCTCATGGGCAAGCCATTCGAACCTATGCACAGGTGTGCTCTCTCTCACCTGTCGTGGAAGACCGCCTTCTTGGTGGCTATCACGTCAGCCAGAAGGATGGGAGAGCTCCAGGCGCTTTCCATCGAGTCTCCTTACCTGGTCTTCCACAGGGACAAGGTTGTCCTGCGCCCCCACCCGAAATTCCTTCCGAAGGTGGTGTCGGAGTTTCACCTTAACCAGGTGTTGACTCTGCCGGTGTTCTACCCAATCACACCGGAGGTGAATATAGGCTCCATACTCTGGACTCCTAGAAGGGCTCGCTATTATAAGGAGCGATCGGCTGAAATTCGGGAGAGGTTCGCCAGCTGTTTGTCACCCACGCTGAAGCCGCATCTGGCAGACCTGCAGCCAAGCGGACGATAAGCAGGTGGTAACCTCCTGCATAGATCTCTGCTATAAGTTAGCGGCATGGAGCCTCCCAGAGGATAAGAGCTCATTCTACCCGCCATACTGCTGCAACGGTGGCTGCTTCCAGGGACGTCCCTATCCAGGAAATCTGCAGGGCTGCTACCTGGAAGTCAGCAAACACCTTCATTACCCACTACCACATCGACCTTGAGTCACGCCGGGATGCTGGTTTTGGGGCCTCGGTTCTCCAGTCTCTCTTTCCCAAGTAAGTATATGGGAGTGTAGTCTTGCCTCCCTCCTCCCGGAGAACTGCTAGAGTCTGCCAATGAGTGTGGATGAACAACATATCCATGTCCCTAGAAATACAGGTTACTCACCTGTAACAGGAGTTCTAGGAATGGTATATGTTGTTCATCCACCGGCCCACCGACCTCCCGGCTCGGCGCACAACCTGAGCTTCCAGCGGGCCAGATCTGGCGTCATGGGGCGGAGCCGAGAGTTATACCACCCGGGTGGGTGGGAGGAGCAAGCTTGAAGACCTTCCGGCAAGATTTAAAGCGGCAAGGATACTGCCAATGAGTGTGGATGAACAACATATACCATTCCTAGAACTCCTGTTACAGGTGAGTAACCTGTATTTATTTGTCGGGTTGTGCTTGAAAACAGTCCCTGGGATCAGCGCACCTATCCAGTTACCAAAGTCATGAATAAATAAAGATGTTACCCAGTTCGAAATGTCCCACACTTTTCTTTAGGACATTTTGTATCCGAAACCTCCCATTTGGGACCCGGTTCCTTCATGGGACCTCAACTTTATGCTGGAGAAACTCACTTTACCTCCCTTTGAACTGGACATGAGTTGCAAGCTGTGCTTTCTGTCATAGAAAGCGCTCTTTTTAGTTGCCATTACTTCTGCTCAGAAGATTTCCGAGCTCCATCCAGGCACTTATGTGTAAGGAGCCTTATTTGGTTTTTCACACAGACAGTGTGTCTTTGCATACTAATCCTAAGTTTTTTAGCTAAGGTGGTGTCGGAGTTTGCTTTAAATCGGTCCATCCGCCTTCCAGTTTATTTTCCTGAGTATTCTAATCAAGGGGAGGCCTTGCTCCATACTTTGCATGCACATAGGATTTTGTGGTACCACATGAACCGCACAAAGCATTTCAGGAAATCTGACCAATTGTTTGTCTCATTTGCCCCCAAGAGAGAGGGTGCTTCTGTTTCCAAACAGTGTTTGTCTAAGTGGTTAGCAAATTGCTTTGTTTATTGCTACCACAAGTACAACAAGACCTTTCTGGGAGTGGTCAAGGGCCATTCCACCAGTGGTCTGGCTGCCTCGACCGCTTCTTTCAGAATTGTGTCTGCTGCAGACATCTGTGCAGCTGCCACCTGGAGTTCTGTCCACATTTCACATGCATTACAGCTTGGACATCGCCTTTCGGTGCAGGGCCAATTTAGACGTCATAGCCCTTCAGGGCCTTCTCTCCTGAGCTCTTGGCTGCTGATTTGGCCTCCTCCTCCCGGTGTTCTTTTGATTGTGCTACTCAGCACTGCTTGGGACTCTGTCTTACCAGTGTGGCCTGCTGCAAGAGCCTACCTCAAAGTAAGATAGTACAGTTATTATTTAAGAACTTACCGTAACAGTAGATTTTCAAGAGAAGCTCTTGCAGCAGGCCATGCTTTCCCTCCCTCCTTCCCCCTGCTGCTCTTTTTCTCTTTCACTACTTCTGCTTTTCTTTTGGCTCTCGGGGAAACCTCCTCGGTTCTCCATATGCTGCCTGTATGGGGTCTCTGGTGGGAGAACTGAGGTAGGTATGGGGGACTGCCCACCCTTCTAGGCTAGGCTGACTGTGGCGGTGGGCAGTCCCCTGTCGTAGACTGCTAGCTAGAAGTTTTCCGTGTGGTCCTGGTGCCTGATGGCTTAGTCCTACCAGTGTGGCTTGCTGCAAGAGCTTCTCTCAAAGGTCAACTGTTACAGTAAGTTGTTATGTAACTGTACTTTCCAGAAGTTGGGCACTGTTGGATTCATTGCAGAACTGCCTGCTGGTGCAGATGAGTTAAGTAACCCATTATGCAGGCTGCCATTCTTGATGTGTGCTCACTAACTCGGAAGTGATAAGAGGAGTAAGTAGGGGAGCCACTAGGGTGCAGTGACTATAACTCTATATGGTTCAACCGGGCCCTTATTTATTTATTTATTTAATTAATTAATTTAATTATTCAAAAAGTGGTAACCAGAAGAAGCACGCTGAGACCAGGCTTGTTTCCAGCTGTGACCTTGGGGAGTGGGAACAATAAATGCAATAATGAAAGCATACACAGTATCAACGATTGGGGGGAAAAAACAGCATAAACAAAGAACAATTAAACATAGCACAAGTGCATATAAAAAATAGACAAATTTAAACAAAGGTACAGTGAACGGCTTTGACATACAAATGAAGAGACCAAAACAGGTGGAATGAATGGCAGTGGAGATGAAGAAAAGGAAGGAGCCTGATGCAGATTGAGGTAGACCAGTAGTCTTTTGGACCAGTAAACCTTCATCAAAGGCTAAATTCCTGGATTTCAGAAGGGCACACATCAGTGGGATGAGGGAGCTGGTTCGGAACAAATTGGTGAGAGTGGATAGCATCAGGGATGTGGAGGAAAGATGGGGGCAAAGAAGGGGGCCATTCTTGAGGCAACAAAGTCTTGCACGAGAAGGGTAATCAAAAGAAATGGGTACAAGAGACGAATATGGTACCCTGGAATGGTCAGTGAAGCAGTGAGAGCCAAAAAGGTCTTCACCAGTTACAAGGAAAAACAAGAGGAGGAGGAGGAGGAATGGGAAGAGTACCAAATGAGAACAAGGGACATCAAGAGGGTGCTCAGAGAAGCAAAGTCGGACATAGAGCTGTATATTGCAAGAGGGGGTGTCAAGGGGTGGGAAAAACAGTTCTTTAGATGTATTTGGGAAAAAAAAAGGGAGGAGGAATTGTTACGCTAGCTGAGGGAGGCAGGGTAATTGAGGAGGTCGGGCAGAAAACAGCTGTTTTCAATGACTGCTTCTGCTCTGTATTCAAAAGGGAAGTGAGAGGGCCTCTGCCAGAGAGTGGCATTAAGGTGGCTATAAGGGGGATCTTGTAGTTGAGGCAGTAAGTATTTACGAGTGAAAGGGTTTGGAAAGGGTTTAGCAGCTCTAAGGATAAATAAGGCCCTGGGGCCAGATGGAATGCTTCCGAGGGTGCTTAAGGAATTGTTAGCAGAACTGACTGAACCCCTGATGAGGCTATTCAGTAGCTTAGTTCAGACAGGAGTAGTTCTGAAAGATTGGAGGGTAACGGATGTAGTCCTGCTACATGGGGTGGGGGAGAGAGAACAAAGAGCAACTGGGTTCCTACAGACCTGTCGGTCTTACCTCTGTTGTGGTAAACTGATGGAAACACTACTCAAAGAGGACCTTGTGGACTGTCTGTAGAGAAATGAACTCCAGGATAGGAAACTGTATGGTTTTGTGGTAGGAAGATCTTGTATTCTTTGACTGGGTAACAAGGGTAGTGGATGAGGCCCACACTGTGGATTTATTGTACTTCGATTTCAGCAAGACTTTGGACTCTGTGCCTCACAGGAGGCTGCTGAAGAAGCTAGAGGATAGGTGTAGGGAAGGACACAGTTAGATGGGTGAGAAAGTGGTTGGAAGGAAGACAGCAGAGGGCTGTGGTTAATGGGGTCAAACCAGAAGAAAAGAGGTCACCAGTGGGATGCCACAAGGACCAGTCCTGGGTTCAGTCCTTTTCAATGTGTTCATCATTGGCATTGGAGCAGGAATCCAGAGCAAAATATCTCTCTTCATAGACGACACTGAGCAATGTTCCTTCTAATTTTTAGTCTCTGTGGGTGGGCAACTGGTATGTGTGTGCGACACTTTGTGCAAAAAAATTGATTCATGTGCGTAAATTGGGTGACCCAAACAAGTGATATATTTTATTGCCATTAAACAGTAGAAAATATAACCAAACACTTAAATGCTCAATGCAAAGTATAAATATACATTCTGACACAGTCCGAAGCTTGGATGTGCATTGTGAGCCATAACAGTATGAACTGGAAACATGTGTAAACTATGTACATTTTAAAGAGTCTTGCATGCATCTAAAAGGAGTGCTGCTGATGATGCATTGCTAAGAAATCAACATTTACTGTTTTTTCTCTCGTCTTTCCCATTCATCCAGTGGACTTAAATTTTATTAAGAACCATTTTTCCACCAGATGTTAAAAACAATTTTGTTTGTATCAGCATATATAAATGGCTTTCTTCTAAGCAGTTTCTTTGTTTTCTCTTAATGCAGTTCACGAGGCTGAAGCCTCTTTCACAGTCAGCACTAGAAACTTGGAATGTAGTAGTAGTACAATTTATTGTTCAGCATAAAGCAGTTACAATACACTAAAATCAGGACAAAATACTTAGTAAATATAAATGGACAATAAATAAATCAACAAGGAACTTAAATATCTTTACAGTGCAATTCGATTTAACAGTGTCCCTTGAGTACCTTTTCACATAAAAAACCTCCACAGGACTTCAAGTATCCCTAATAAACTTTACAAATGAGTTGAGATTAAAAATCTTGCAAAGATCTATTCCATGTTCTTCTCTTTCATAGTAAACAAACATTCCAAAAGATCCTCCAGGGGGAGGCCGAGATCCCCCCAGCAGTTTTTTCCTAGTTGAGTCGTACCTAGGACACAAGAATACCACATGTTTGAGATCATCTACAGTCCCCACTCCACATTTATAATATGGAAAAAGTACCCTCTCTCTTTTGTCTGAAATGAATGCATTGAGCATTATAGTTTTCAGTTCTGAATCTTGTATAGCTTCTTGTTTGTTTAGGACAGGTTAAAAAAGATAGATATGGCTCATATCCCCATGACATCTTTACTTTTTTATAAAATCCATATAGCTTAAGCTTGGAGAGTTGAACATAGAATTTGTCATAAGTCAATAAGCCTCAGTTTGTCATCCTGCCTAATCTCCTCAAATGGTCTCGTGTAAATTTTATATATGAGGTGGCCCAATCCGGCTGGCATTATTGTTTCCTTAATAAGTTGAATTAAAGGATGCACACATCCCATGCTGGCCAGTTTGATGGCTTTCACTACACACATTCTGGGATATCTTTGTTGGGGCAAAAGAAAAAGTTTCAACAGAAAGAGAATCTGTCGTTCACAGATGAGAGTATTCAAGGAACGTTGTCCTACCTCCAAGGCAAGAATACAGCCTGGAGTTCCATTTAAGAATATTAAGATGTATCTATAGAGTTTATTCAGAATTATTTCTAATTCTTTAATCTTAGTGTAACCCCAGATTTCAGAGGCATATAACATCCTTGTTCTTATTTTGGCATTAACAACTCTTAATACCCCGCTCACCGATGACTTACCCATCTTGCTGTTAAATATTTTTTAGGGCATTTACAGAAGATCCCATTTTAAATTGAATAGCCTCCAAATGTTTGGTCCAAGATAGGCTATAGGCAAAATGGGCACCGAAATAGTCGTAACACTTAACAGTGTCTATATGGTTACTGTTTAGCCTAAAGCCTACCGTATTCTTGGTTTGAGAGCCAAAAACTACAATGTTGGTCTTGCCGAGATTAACTTTTAGTTTCCTTTGAGAACAGAGAGATTCAAAGTGAGCCAGTTTTCTTTTAAGACCTAGGATTGAAGTAGAGAGCAAGACTAAATAGTCTCCATATGCTAAATATTCAATCCTTTGATCATTAATTTTGGGAGTATGAAAATTTGGGTTACCTAGCTGATCCAAGACTGTATTAATGTAGATGTTCAATAGAGTGGGGGCCAAAATACACCCCTGTCTGCCCCCACATTTGTCTTAAATCTATCAGTTAGATGACCATATTGATTATACTGAACCCTTGCCCACATATTTTCATAGAGTCTATTAATAACATCAAGAAGTGAGGCCTCCAACTTCAGATCCCTTAATGTAGCCCAAAGGATTTTTCTACTAATGCTGTTGAAGGCCGAGGAGAAGTCCACAAAACAGCAATATAATCTGTTTTTTCTCACTTTAGTATGCTTCCAGATCAGATGCTGAAGCACATAATAGTGTTGTACTGTAGAACAGTCCTTCCGGAAACCGTTTGGTGCCTCATTCAATATTGAGTTCTCCTTGACCCATGACAGCAATCTGCCCAAAATTATCCTAGAGAAAATCTTCTGTGAAACATCTACCAAACTAATAGGCCTATACATCCTTGGGTCATTTGGATCCTCTTTTTTAAAAATTGGGAAGATAACACTACCTGCCCAACTGGCAGGGTAAGAGTACCCAGAACCAGGCCATTAAACAGCAAAAGAAGAAAAGTAATCCATCAGTTGGTAAAAACCTTATAGAGATCACCTAGGACCCCATCCGGCCCTGGTGCTTTATTTGCCTTAAGGCCAATCAGTGCCATCCGGATATCATCCTCTGTGATCAAGATAGGTCTTGGAAAAATTTCATCCTCCTGCATTTTGAAAGCATCAAGTGTCTCCTGCTCTTCATGAGAATAATAGAGCTTGGAGAAATGAGATGCCCAAACTTCAGGTGTAATATAGGCTTCAGTCCTATTGGCATATCTGTTGTATCCCTGGGCAACAGTATTCCAAAATCGCCTTCCATCCCTATCCAAAACAGCCTGCCTCAGTTTTTCCCAAAGTCCCTGACTATGTTTGTGTCTCCCATTCGAGAATTTTCCTATATTTTTCTCTTTCAGTCTTTAGCAATTTAAAATCTGCTGCAGATTTATTTATTTTCTTCTTATGCTGTCTTAGTTTCCTCCAAACTCTTTCTTTGCCTGTAGACATACCGAGTTAAACTAACACTTTTTATAAAGCGACCTAGGATGGTACGTTGTTTTACATCTAGGTCCAAGTAAAGAATGAATAGTTTCCCAGTTCTCCAAAATATTAAAGGCCTTACTTTTGTCCAGGACCGACTCGTAAATATCACCTAAGACTCCTGTAGTAAGAATTTCTTTGAAACTAGCTTGATGAATCGGCTCCCATCCAATCCTTCTCTTGTTTATGACTTCCAGACTCTCTTCCTGTTGTGCCTCACTCCCTAAAGTTCCAGAAGGGCATTTGATGTTAATTACAATAGCACTGTGTGCTGATTCCAATCTATCCATGACCTCTAACTTTTGGATCAGCTTTACTGCTTCCAAATTGGTCCAGACCTGATCAGGGGTTGAAGAGCCAGTAGGTCCTCTACACTTAAGGATCCGACTAGATCGACCTGAGTTCTACCATTTAAAATACAGAAATTTCTACTGGCCAAGCCTGCTAGCAATTCCCTACCTCTGAGGTTAGATTTTAGATCCTGAGCAGTCCTAGTATATGAGATATTTGGATCAATTATATATATTGTATGGATCATATCTGAATTTACATCATCCAAGAAATGAGAAGGAATTCTGGCATTAAAGTCTCCCAAAATAATTATAGGACAAGGTATACTCTTATCTGACAATTCGTCAAGTGCCATTTTCAGATCCTGTATGAAAAGGTCAGCGGGATCAGTAGCTGTATTGAGAGAAGGAAAGTATATATTGTAGAGAATTATCTTCTCTTGTCCCTTGCTAATCATTAGAGCCAAAATACCCTCTGACTTAGTAGAAATGTTAGTGATCTGAAAATGTAGCAAAGTTTTGATAAAAAAGGAAGTACCCCCTTTAAACTGTCTAAACTTTTTATCTTTAGTTGCTGGCAGAGTAAAGAGAATATCCAGCCAATTTGGAAGTTACATTTTCTGTACACCATGTTTCTTGTAGTCCAATAATATCAAAATTATCCAGAAATCTCACTACTTCATGGTCAATTATTTTAAGATGGATGCCCTCAATATTCCATGAAAGTATAGAAAGGACATCCACATCTCGATCCCCAGCTCACTTATCCAAATCCAGCTGGCATTCAAAGTTCATTTGTTTAATATTATCTACAGGCTGCATTTGTCAGGCTTAATCAATAACTGTCAGCGACGAGTAGGTATTAGGGTCAGTTAGGTTTCCAAAGTCAGTCAGGGGGTTATCTGCCTCTAAGATTGATTCTAGACTATCCTTAGTCTGTTTAACCATGAAAAGACTTCACCCAAGTCTAACATGTTAACTAAATGTATTCCCAAACAATCCAGCTTGCTGGCCAGAGAAAGCAAGCTGCTAGCTGTATGAGGATTTTTAAATGTAATATCAATCTGTATTGTGGGCTCGGGAGCTCCATATAACTTTATGGACTCCACCATGTTTCTGGAGATATAAAATCCTAATGCTCTTTCCAAGAGCAGTAACAAATCTTCCCTAACTGTCCTATGAGAATCCTTGAGTGAAACCTTCCACCCAAAGATAGTTATGGTCCTACTCCGCCATACTTCTCTCTGCTTCAGTACGTGATCCTCTATCACTCCCAAGATTTTTCTCTGTGCTTTTGTAGCCTTCTCGCTCTGCACCTCCCTATGGAGAATCTCTTCTTGGGAAAGGATAAGACTGTGTAGGAACCTCTGTACATGATAGCTTCATGTTTAGCCTGGAATGTAGCACATACATCAATAAGCTTAGCCACCATGCTGTACTGCACGTTAGTCAAAGCAAAGTGGATCATGTCAGTAAAGGATTTTAATGATCCTCCTTTATTTTTTCAGCTACTATAAATCTGAAGTCATTGTACTGGCTAACAGTTTCTGCCTGGTCCACTGATGAAAATAAATAGTCCTGATATTTGCTGTACAGTCTCTCAATATTTGATAAGCCAAACTCAAAGCTGCAATGTGGCATTGCTGCAAAATCAAAGGCAGATCAGTCAGAAAGTTCACCTGCAGGAAATCAGCTGTCCAGATGGTCACATAACAGGCCAATGAATTGCAAAATTGCTGTGTTGTGCTTACTTCAGCTGTGCAATTAGCCAAAAGCAGTTTTACTGGTGGGCTCCAGTAGACAGTTTCACCCAGGTACTGGCTTCTGATGTTTTTTTATTTTTGCCCTAGCAATCTGTACAGCTTCAACTGTTGTTAGACCACTTTCTGAAACATCTTAGACAACTCTGCCAACTCCAAGAGTACATCATTTAATACTGTTATGGCAATGTGGTATTCGGGGTTGGACAGCTTCTTAAAGCAGTACTTAGCAATGGGATCTTTGATGGATGCATGCATAATTGTATGTGATGTCATTTACCCTAGGTATGGTTTACAATGACTATACTGGGTATTGTCAAGCTCAGTGGGAGTTTTAAAATGTATTTTTGCAATGTAGTGAGTGAGTCAGTGTGATGTGAGAGAGGAGATGCATTTAGGAGACTGTATTTCTCTTCCATTCTGGAGCCATACTAAGCGCAGTCTGAATTGATCAAATTAAACGAAAAGGACATTTTTTGCGCTGTTATTTCTTGTTGTCCATTTTAGAATCACTATCCCCATGTAGCCAACATGGGCAACCTTTTACAATCTCTGATTCATTGAATCTCAAATGTGTATATAATATGAGACCCTGTTTTATAGAGAAGCGCAATCTCATCTCCCTAGACATATGTACAGTTAGTGTCTCAGCCTGCTAATTGAGAAGGTTATACCCATCCTGGCCCCCAACAAATACATAAAAAATGACACAAACAGTAGGTTACTTTGATGCTTTTATTGTAAACAAAAACTAAAGTTTTCCCATTTTCTTGTACTAAAAAAAATGAACACGCTTTCAATGGTGAGGCTTTAAATCCATTATAAACACATTTTGTATGTGAGACGTTGCTTGGGGAGGACGCAGATTACACTGAAGTTGTGCAACTTTAAAACTGAAATAATATAATATACACCCTATGTCGGAGAATCTCTCGCATTGCTTTGTTGGAGGGAATCTACCAAACAAAACATGCTTTTTCTGTGAATAGCAGGGGAATACTGTTCATTATCAAATACTGTCTTACTGAAAAGAGGTGTCAAGCCGAAAACATTGCTGTAACTGCAAAGCCGATTGGTTGGAATTTTGCCGGTCAGTTCCATTGCTCAATAAGTGGAGCAAGAGCGAGATGTCTGGCTTGTTAAAGTTAATGGGCTGTGGCCTCTGGGTGGGCATACCATGTTTCTTTCCCATTCACTTTCATGTCGTGCTATCTGAGTCTAAAATTTGAGTGACTGTAGTCACTACTTCATGGACATGAGGATCCTGTCAGCTGCTTTGTGCGCTACTACTGAAGCCGTGTGGGTTATTTCTGACTTCTTCAATGCTGCGTCACGCTTTTAAGGAGACATAGACACTGAGCTCTGTGGCAGGATAGACAGTGACGAGGGGGATAAGGGAGACGCAAAGAGACTTGCAAAGGCTAGAGAAATGATCCGAGGTCTGGAAGTTGAAATTCCATGCCAAGAAATGCAAGGTGATGCACACATTTTTATTTTATTTAAAAGTTGCATAAGATACAGGATGGGTTCTCTGAGAAGCAAGTCTCGTTCACAGAACATCCCAGGTCATAGTGGTGGTAAAACAACATTAATATACGCAAAATCAACTAATAACAATTACAAATGGATTGTTCTTGCAACAACAATCTTTTCAAACCATATTTTAAAAATACCAAGGGTAGGAGAAATTCTAAGCAGAGGAGACGAGCTGTTCCAAGAAAATGAAGCTGCATATGAGAAATGTTTTTTTCCCAAAGTGCATGTGGAACTTTTGCAAAAAAAAACCCCAAAAAAACATGCTGGGGCACATCTCTGATGCTGCATTTGTGGAGAGAGAGAACAAGACCCCAAGACAGAGTACTGTATTGAGGGATAAAGCTGGGCATGACATTTGAGGAAAGAGACCTAGGGGTCAGCATCAGTGACCCCCTTAAATCATGCCAGTGTAACAAGACCTGCAATAAGGCAAACAGGATGTTGGGGTGTATAGGAAGGAGTATTGACAGCAGTAGGAAGGCGGTATTACTATCTCCTCTATAGAGCACTGGTGGGCCCATCCTGGAGTGCTGGGCCCAGTTCTGGAGCGCTCACCTGAAGAAAGATAAGGGCAGGGTGGAGACAGTGTATTGCAGGGTGACCAGAATGATTCAGGGCCAGCAGGGCAGAGCTTAAGAAGACTGACTCAGGGCACTGAACATGTACTTGCTGGAGGCCAGACAAAAGAAGGAAAATATAATGGAGACCTTAGCATGCCTGAAAAGAATGAACAAGGTAATCTGCGAAGAACTAGTTAGCATGAACAGTAGATCAAGAACATGGGGCATGAGTGGAAACTAATAGGGGGAGATTTAAGAGGGATGTGACACAGTTTTATTATACAGAAAGGGTGGTGGAGCCACAGAGCAATCTGCCTGCTGATGTGGTGGGTGCCAAAACCATGAATGGTTTCAAACATGGCTTGACAGAGTGAAGGACTTGGTGGTTGCTCAGGGTGGAAGTGGTAGGGAGGGAAGCATGGGGGTGAATGCTGTGGGTTAGAACCCTGTATGGACAATAGGTTCTAGGTTTGGTAAGGTTTTATGGTTAAACTGCATGGACCAATGGTCTTTTTCAGCCATCATTGTCTATGTTTCTGAGAAAGGGAGAGTTCTAAGCTGAAGGACTTTTTGGCTTTTTTTGTTTTCCTTCAGACACTGGAGCTGTGTCTTTCCTCCCTCTCCACTTCCACTTGAGACAAGCATTCGACTGCCAGGCACTAATACTCCTGGCCCTAAGTGCAGCTCTCTAAAACCTGTCTTTGCAGTTTTCACAGTACTGGCCTCTGAGGTGCAGGTTTACCAATTGGAAGTCCCATAGCAGGCAGAACTTTTACATGTGACCAGGCAACTTTCTGGCTTACATGTGTAATTCTGCATCATGCTGCTGTGTCTTCAGATCTATCAGATAAGTTAGGGAGCAAGTCCTCTGATGGGAAGACAGTAAGAGGGTGGAAATGGTCAAAATGTAAGTCCCCTCTGCTGGCCACATTTGCATGATCCCTGTGCATCAAATGCGAGGCTTCACTGGAGCCCGGTCTCTCAAGGTAGTCTACAGGAGAGGACTCCTTGAATACCAGTCATAGTTAGGACACAGATGACCAACATCAGCTTCAACTGGCTCCAGACCTTATTACAAAGCTGAACAGGACCTTCGCCTTGGACCTGGAGTGATTTGATATGTAAACCCCACTCTCAGCTGCCCACGCTAAAAAATCCTCCAGGCAGCTGACTCTACCCACCTTCTCAGATGAGGAAGACTGCAGTGACCTACATCACACCAAGAAAAAGAAAAGATCTAGGTTTCCACCACAAGCTGAAGGAGAGGGCGACCAAACTCATCTTCACAAAAAGAAAAACACCCATTCCTGATGAAGTAGGAGACCATCCTGCTTTCTTACAGGCCCATGGTAGAGTATAACACTCTATAGGGATTCCTCTTGTATAATGTGGACATTTTATAATGCTTCAAAATATCTCCTGTATGACATAATAGAGAATGTAATCCTGCGAATATTACTAGATGTCCAACACCTACACACTTACGCACCTTTTGTATTGATATGTATTGTAAATGGTACCCTAAAAATACAATAAAGATGTAGTTCTAAAAGAAACACTTGTGGCCACCCTCATCTTCAGATTTGGATTATTCATTCACAGAGGAGGGCGAACTGCATGGCGATTCCTCTGGTACAGAACAAGAATAGGATTGATACTGAGGATCTCGAATTCTGGATCAAGAAGTTGCTGTCTGAGTCTTGCGGCCTCCACATTAAAAGAGGAGGAGCCCTCTTTTAAGCTATCCAGATCCAGTAATTTCCAGTCCCAACGGCCATGATCGTAGCAAGGCCTGAAAAAGAAGTATCCAGTCCCATGCCATGATAACACGCTGTTGAAGTTAGACAAAAAGCAGTCGGATACCTGGTTAAACCATCCAAAGATAGATCCTATGATCTCATCCTTGACCAAAAAGACCATCATTCCAGCAGATGGTGGAGCAGGCCTCATGATTGGTTACGGTGAATCGTAAAATTATTACTGCTTAAAAAGGCATTCCAGACCTCCATGGCCTCCATGAAGGCAGCAACTATGACTTTCTATTCCGCCAGGGCCACTCTGTCATGGGCCACTGACATGGTGTTCAAGTTGGCTGCAGATTCTGAGAATAAGGCTCAGTTTCACCAATTACAGCTTGTAGGCCTGTCTTCAGCTTACTCAGTGGAGATTTTGGAAGATTCATTTTCTTCTAACCCTCTGCAAGGAGGAACCTTTGGCTGAGGTCAGTGGAGGCGAACACTTCATCTGAAATACACTTTGTCAGTGCACCATACAGAGGAGGTCTTCTGTTTGGTACCATCCTTAAGAATGCAGTGAATCATTCAAATGACATGGCAAAAGTCAGCTATTGCAGAGGGACAAAAATTGGTTTGGTTGGTTTCAGAAACCTTTTCATGGCCAGTCCTCCTACAACAGGTCTGGGAACCAGAACAGCGGATCCAACAGTAAACACCGCTGCTTCATCTCCTGGATCCACTGTAACAACTCGGGTGGAGGCTGTGGCACCTACGACTCTGGTTCCTCTTCCAGAAAATTCTCATTAGACAGTCCAGACTCATCCCCAAATAGGGGGGAAGATTATCCAGTGTATTTGGGGAATGGATTCAGTCCAAGATGGACAGATGGATCAGGGACATTGACGCAAGGGGATATCTCATCGAATTTGTGTCCAAACTACCAGTCCTTCATATCCTTCCATGTCCGATATCTTCTGACTCCATCAAACGGACTGATTCTTCAAGCAGTAATGGACCTGGCTCAGAAAAGTGCCATCAAACCAGTACTACTTCAGCAGTACTCCAGGTAAGATGAGTAACGGGGGCTCTTTTACTCACCCAGTTTTAAGAAATACTCTTCAGAAAATTGTTTTAATGAGTACCTGTACTCATCCCAACACTTGGAAATGCCTCATAACCCATGAAATAGTGCTTGATAACACCATTAGTGATTCAAATGGAATAGTTTGTCTAGATGTAAAACATTTGTACATGTCCCAAATTTTGTTTTACTTATCATATTTTAAACCTGGTGTCAGTTACTTTACCTGCCAATATTATCTGGAGCACTGCATTTCAGGAACTCAACAAGAGGTGTGTACTCCCTGTTCTTAACATGCCAGTGTGCTCCAGATCTAGGCTGGATTTTAAATTCTCGACTCAGTTTGTGCACAGCAAGTCCTTTAAGATGGAGACTCTCTCGTCCATCATCATGGAAGTACAACCAGGAGATTTCCTGGTGTTCATAGACTTACAGGACTCCTACCTATACATTCCTATTTGTAGGCACACACAGACAGTACATGAGGATCAAAGTCCAGGAGCATAATTCTCAATTCAGAGCCCTTCCATTCTATCTTTTATTGGTCCCATGAATATTTTCAAAAGTCCTAGTGATGGTGATTCTACACCTTTGGAGTCAAGGGATACTGGTGTTCTCCTGTCTGAACAATATGCTTATCTGGGCCCCACAGCACCATCAGGCTCGGCAAGCAGTAGCTTTGATCATCCACGGTTTAACTTTTTACAGATTCATGATCAACCTTCAGAAGAGCTCTGTGGATCAGAAAAAAACCCTTGTCCATCTGGGGGCGGAATTTTGGACACATCAGGCAAGATCTTCCTGACAACGGCTGAATATCTGAATCTCCTAAAAGCTATTCACAGATTTCAGCACACCTCCTAATTGCTCATGCAGGTCATTGGGACAATGGTTTCAGTGGTGGAAATGGTACCATGGGCCATTATGCACATCAGAATGACTCAGGTGACTCTTCTTAATCTCCTCACATAGACAGAATGAATCACAGGGAGAAATTGTCTGTCTGTCTCCCTCGCTCTTTTTACTGGTGGCAGGGCTGTTGTACCACTAGGATCTTTGTCTTAGGCTTCTGTAAAGGCAAGAAGTAGATTTTTTTTTTTTTTAAATAGAAACATGGAAACATAGAGGTTGATGGCAGAAGGAGACAATCGCTTGGTCCATCTAGTCTGTCCATTTGTTTTAGACCTGTTTTGACAGTCTAGTTGCTCTTTGTAGTCGGGGCTCCTTTGTGTCTATCCCATGCATTCTTGAATCTCCCCACAGTGTTGACCTCCACAACCTCTTTGGGTAGGCTGTTCCAGGTGTCCACCACTCTTTCTGTGAAGAAAAACTTCCTGGTGTTGGTAGAGAACCTCCCTCCCTGCAGCCTGAGGCCATGTTCCCTGGTTCTGGAGCCCTTCTTGAAGTGAAAAAGTTCCTGTGCCTGTACCTTGTTAATGCATTTTATGTACTTGAATGTTTCAATGATGTCCCCTTTCTCTCTTCTCTGCTCCAGGGAGTACGTATTCAGTTCCCCAAGTCTTTCTTCATAGGATATGTACTGCAGACCCCGAATAATTTTTGTCACCTTTCTCTGTACTGTTTCTACCCGGTCAATGTCCTTCCTGAGGTGAGACTTCCAGAATTGGACTCTGTATTGGTGAGGTCTGACCAGCGATCTATACAGTGGTAGTACCACCTCTCTACTCCTGCTCGTGATTTCCCTCCCAATGCAGCTCAGCATTCTGTTGGCCTTCAATGTTGTCTCCTCACACTGCTTACTAACCTTAAAGTCGTCTGAGATTATGATTCCCAGATCTTGTTCCTGGTTTGAGGCCACCAGTCTTTCGCCTCCTAGGTAATAACTACTTTCTTGGATTGTTCTTATCTGTGTGCATGACCTTGCACTTTTTGGCGTTAAAGCTCAGCTGCTACACTCCAGACCATTCTTCTAGTTTCTCGAGGTCAGCTTCCATCTTGCTCACTCCTTCTGAGGTGTCCGCCATGTTACATATCTTGGTGTCATCTGCGAACAGACGCACCTTCCCTTCCAGTCCATCAGCGATGTCTGCTATAAAAACACTGAAGAGCAGAGGCCCCAGCACTGGGCCCTGGGGCACCCCACTGGTCACCCTGCCTTCCGTCGATTGCAGTCCATTAACCTGTACCCTCTGAGTTCTGCCTTGTCACCAGTTTTGTACCTATCTGACTACTTCTGGACCAACCCTTGTGAGGTCAAGCTTCTTTACCAGCCTTCTGTGTGGAACCGAGTTGAAGGCCTTACTAAAGTCTAGATAGACCACATCTACTGCCCCACCGTCCTCCACTATTTTTGTAGCGTAGTCAAAAAAACTCGAGCAGATTTGTCTGCCATGACCTACCTGCTGTGAAACCATGTTGTTTAGGGTCTTGTTGGCCACTAGTTTCAAGGAATACTATGATCCTCTGTTTGAGTAGTGTCTCCCTTATTTTCCCTACTATAGACGAGAGACTCACCGGTCTATAATTACTAGCCTCTTTGCAACTGCTTGATTTGTGAAGTGGAACCACTATTGCCTTTTTTCCAGTCTTTGGGTAACACACCGCTCTTCAAGGATTTCTTGAATAGAAGTGTCAGAGGGGCTGCTAATTCTGTCCCCAGTTCCTTAAGGATTCTGGGGTGCATCTCATCTGGTCCCGTGGCTTTGTCTGCTTTTAGTTTATTTAGTGCCTCCCGTACTTCGGCTTCTGTAAAGGGACTCGTGTCTACCCCTGGTACTGGGATGCTGGTTTTTTTTTTGTTTGTTTTTTTTTCTTTCAGGGCTGGGCGATCCCTAGGGTCCTCTTTGGTAAACACCAAGCAGAAGTAGCTAAATATGTACACATTGGAAGAGAGAAGGGACCGGGGGGACATGATAGAGGTCTTAAGGTACATGAAGAGGGTAAATAGGGGAGGAACAGTCAGGGTGCTTCGAAGGTAGGAGGAAGGGGCCACTAGAGGGCATGGGTGGAAGCTGGAGGGGGGAAGATTCAGGGGAGAAAGGAGGAGGTGCTACTTCACTGAGAGGGTGGTGGAGCCATGGAATGCGCTGCCTATGGGGCTGGTGGAGGCAGAGACAGTGGAGGGGTTCATGAGGGGGTGGGACAGGTACCGGGAAGGGTTCTGGAAGCAAAATCCAATGCAGCGAGAATATCCGGAACTGGGAAGGGAGAAGCCAGAGAAGGCGAGGGGGGCAGCAAGGTCAGCACCCAGGGTGGGGGCTGACCAAACGAGCAGACGCGAAAGACCGTTAGGTCTGCTGGCATTTTAGTATGTTAGTAAGTATTTGTTGAGGATCTTGGCTTTCTGTGGGTCATGTTTGGTGCATTTCCTATATAGCAATCTTTACTATCCCCCGTTTTGCCTTCCTACATTCCCTAATGTTTCTAAAAAAATTGTCTCCTCTCTTTGACCCTTCTGCTGTATTTTCCTCTGTCTGGGATTTTGCCTTTCTAATTTGTTTGTTAGACTCTCTCATTTTTCCTTGTAAGACTCCCAGTCTTCAGTTTTGGTTTCCTGGTATATGATGTACACCTTCTTTTTTTCTTTGACTGTGGTACCACTTCCTTGGAAAACCATAGAGGATTTATTTTTGCTTTGCTGACCCATCTGGCACATTGATCTGTGGCAGTCTTTATTGCACTCTTGAGTCTCCCAGACATGACCTGCACCTCCTCAACCTCTATTTCCATTAACTGGCTACTTATGTTGTTTCTCACTTTTTGTAAGTCAGCCTTTCTGAAATCTAGCACCTTTATCTTTGAGTGACTGGTGTCCTGTGTTATGTTTACCTTAAAGCTTACCATGTGATGGTCGCTGTTGCCCATATGGCATCCCACTTCGGTGTCCTTGATCCTTTCCAAGTTTGTGAGGACAAAATCGAGAATGACATCTCCCCTAGCTGGAGTTTTAACAGGTTGGAACAGTTCCGCGCCTTGTAATGACAGGAAGAAGTCCCTACTTCTTGTTACTGCTGTTCGTGTGCTTCATTTAATCTGGTAGGTTGAAGTCCACCACCAGTATTACTTCACTGTTATCGGACATTTTGTGGATTTCTTCTTCTTAGGTCTTTGTCTCCGTTATCTCCTTGATTTGGGGGCCTGTACATGACGCCGATTCTGAAGGGTTTTCCCTTGCCTGTGTCTTGTTAGACACAGTGACTTGAAGTCCCCAGGTTTAATGGCTCCTCCTTCTACACATCAACACTACAGCAAGCACCTGTACTGTTGGAGAGCCCTCCCACGTGGACCATACCCTGCGCAGTCTGTCAGAGGCCAGTGCCAGCCGTGGTCGTGTTGCCCAGATCTGGATCCCTGCAGTTACTTTCAAACATCCTGCCCTCAGAACTCCGCAGCAGAAGTTTGGCTGTGCCAGAGAGTTCATCATTCACTCCAGAGTTACACTGGGGATATTGCAACTTATGAAGGACAGTCTCACTTGGTGGACCATGTGGAAGAACATCATGAAGGACCACACCTTAGGCTGGCACAAGATCTGAGGATCACCACTGTCTGAGAGAATGAGGTGGTCCACCTAAATCAACACACTGTTCCAGGCAGTCGGTCCCTACTGGAGTCCCACCTCTGCATCAGTGTCCTGGAAATGCATGAAGTGCGCCTGGCCCTTCAGACTTTCAAGGACATCAGTCACCACCATTATGGCCTGATTCTTGCAGACATCAGAACTACAGTGAAGTGTGTCAACTGGCAAGGCAGGACCAGAAGCTGACACATCCTTCAGGAAAGTCTGCAGTTACTTAACTGGGCAGAGGGGGCACTTATCCAGCCTGTCTGCATCCTACACTCTGGGACAGGATACCTCCATGGTGGATTGGCTGAGTCGCAAGGACATTCTGCCAGGAGAGTGGGAACTAAACAACAGCGTCTTTTAGCATCTCATGCAGCGTTGGGGACAACCCCTGGTTGACCTATGTGCTTGCAGGAGTAATGCCGAAACACAACTGTTCTGCTCTCTCACAAGAGATGATCAGGCACTGACCTGGGATGCCTCCTTCCTCCATTAGGGTCGATCGGGACCCTGTATGCTTTTCCTACCATTCCCATGCTATCCAGAGTTCCGCTCAGAGTGGCACAGGACAAAGCAGAGACCATCTTGGTTTGTCTGTACTGGCCCTGCCATCTGTGGTTCCTACATTTGATACACTGTCAACAGACTCTTCATTCAAATTTCCCTGCTACCCAAAGCTTCTTCATCAGAGTCCTGTAACTCTTTTGCAGTCTGTCCCTCTTGGCTTGAATGGGAAACTCTAGGATAGTTAGGTTATTCTCCAGAGGTTATCGAGGTAATGATGACTTCTAGGCATCGGTCAACTTCTAAAATGTACTACAGAAATAAATTCCTATTCTGGCTTCGATCCAGGAATGAAGACAGCAAGGCTGTGTCCTTACCAATCCTGCTTCAGTTTCTCAGTGATTGATTCAACAAAGGACTACAACCAGTGATATTACGGGTGCAGGTCTCTGCTCTAGCAGCACTGCTACTAGTGGACTTGAGAGAGTCTCTGGGGTCACACCCTCATGTATGATGTTAAAATGCCCTCCAGTAAAACCAGTTCCTCCATGGCACCTCAGTCTGGTTGTTTAGGTCCTCACTACAGTTCCTTTTGAGTTCTTGGCAGATGCTTTCCATCTCCATCTCATGATTATGGTTGTTTTGCTCATTGCTATCTCTGCCAGACGATTCAACGAGATTGGCTCTCTCTTGTCCAAAGAACCTTACATTGTCTTTCATCAGGACTCTGTAGTGTTGCGCACTGACTCAGGATTCCTGCTTAAGGTGACTTTGGCATTTCATTGTAATCAGGCATTAATAGTTTCATCCGTCTGTCCCAAGCCTAAGAATGACGAGGAAAAGGAATTTGTTACTGTGGATCCTAGCCATGCCTTAAAACATTACCTAAAGGGAATGGAGCCAGTTCGGAAGACTGCGAGTCTTTGTGAACATGTCTGGTCACAACAAAGGCAAAAATCCCTCCAAGGTCTCTGTTGCAAGATGGGGTTGTTCTGCCACTATCCTCACCTATCAGCAGGCAGATGCTTAGCTGCCAGGTCCTGTTAAAGCCTACTCAACCACAGCCATAGCCACTTCATGGGCGGAGCTAGGGGATGCATCCCTAGCTGACATCTGCAGAGTGGGCACCTGATCTGCTCTACATATGTACAGAAAATTCTGTAAGCTTGATGTAGCCGCCTCTGCAGTGGCGTCCTTTAGACCAAGAGTTTTACAAGCTGTTACTGACACTTGACTTTCATGGAGATTTCATTTCCTGCCCTTGGGTATTCTGGTATCCCTGCTGTTTTATATCCCAGTGATATGACAGTAATGTGACCAGCAAAAGAGACAGACATTAAAATTTAAATACTGTTGTTCTAGTTCTAGAACTCTGTTTAGGTGGATTATTCAGTTTGGTGATTAGACTGTTTTCTTTGGAACAGTTGGGCACAGTGCACAGGTAGCTGAGCCTGTACGCCTGTCTCACAAGTCTACTTCCTGCTTCTGCTGACGCTTGAGGGAAGACCCCAGTGGTATGACAGCCCTGCACCCAGCATTCAGAGAAGAAAAATTTACAGGTATTTAAATTTTGAGTTAGCGCAGCCCAAAGATGTTAGCACTGGTGCTAAAACACCCTAGGAATGCATGCTAATGAGAGGTGGAGTCATGCATATTGGGCACCCTGTCACATTTGAAGCTTTTTGGAAGCACTAAAAGGCAGCTTGCGTAGTGCTAATATTTCCAAAAAGCACATTTTTATCAAGTGCAACCACAGCTTCCCTGTTCCCTGTCAGGAAGCATCCGAAGGTACCCTTCCCTCTCTCATACCTTGTTGGTGATCTTGGTGTCCAGTGGTACTTCTACTTTGAGCCCTCCACCACTCATCCTGCGACAGCAGCTGGCACATACCTTCCGCTCTCCTTCACAGCTGGACTCCGTCTGAGGCTGTCTAATGCATACAAGCACTGTAGCGATGTGTATGAATGTACACCACTGCAGTATTTGCAGGATGTGATTTTTCATAAATCATCTTGTACATAGCTATAGTACTTGTGTGTGTTAGTTGTCAGCCGTGGAGGTGAGCGAAGGTTATGGCCAGCAGCCATCGTGGGACTGGGCTGAAGAGTACCAGCAGATATCAGAGTTCTGGGACCTGGAGCAGGGACCACTGGACATCAGGAATTGCCTCAACGGGGATCAGGGCAGGGACAACCAGGCACCAGGGATCTCTTTAATGAGGCTCTGGAGAAGGAAGACCACCATGTATCAGATATGGCTTTAAGGGAGATCTGGAGAGGGTGGGGCCACCACTGTACACCAGGGAACATTTTAGTGGGGATCAGGAGAGGGAGTATCACTGGACACTAGGGGTTGCAGTAACAGGGATTAGGAGAGGGAGAATGACAACCAGACACAAGGAAATAATTTTAAGAGAGATCAGGAGATGGAGGGAGGAGGAACTGGTATATACCAGGAATCACTTTAATTGGGAGCAGGAGAGAAAAGTGGGACCTCCAGCCACCAGGGACTGCTTTGATGAGTACTGGAAGAGAGGGGTACGCCTGGACACCAGGGAATAGGTTGAGGGACTGGAGGGTGTATATATCGTACCCTGCACAGCCAGGAGGAGCTCTCTCAGCACAGCCCACAACTACCATGAGATGTGTAGACCAGTTTTCCAGTTTTATGATGACTCATGGAATGGTAAGTATATGGTAAGGGTGTTGTAGCGCCATTCATGTTGAATAGGGTCATTAGCATTTTTTTGTACTAATATTTTAGCTGTCAAGTGCAATGGTGTTTGTTACTTGCAAACTGCGTGGGCTTGTTTAGTGCATGTGGTGATACCTCCGATATGTACTCTGATCAGAGTTAGGACTTTGGGTTACACTGAACTCTTTTGACTCTATATACTGGAAACTTCTTTGCACAGTCCAGTGTTAGTGTGAGGTTTCCAATATACAGTGCTAACTCGCTGTAACGAACTCCTCTGTAACAAGATTCCTCTCTTATAGTGAACACCTTTGATGGCTCCCATTGTTCATTAAGTAAGCATATTAACATCTCGCTATAGTGAACACCTAGCCATAATGAAGAGCTCAGTTGGTTTCAGACGTGTTCACTATAGAGAGGGAGCACTGAATCTCTCTTTGTCTCTAGTACTGTTCAGCACAAGAGTGCAATCCTTTGTGTAACCGTTTACTCAGGCTGCCTCTATGTTGCCCTATGTATATTATTTAAGCAATAATGCTTGACAGGACGGGGTGTTATGCTGGTATAACATCATGCCTTGGGTGATTGGCAGGAGGCTGTAGGTCAAGTGCATCAAACACACGAGAAGTGATGTTACTCTCATGACCCACCTGCCCAGCCAGCAGTGTTATCCGTTTTTTGGCTTCCCCTGATGGAAGTTGACTGGAACATCACGCACTCTACCATTTGAAATGTGCCAGCTTCCATCGTGCTCTGCCAGTCTCAGAACTTGATAGGCTCCTGGCTCATTACCCCAGACTGCTGCCAGAAGGCACACTATTGCCAGCGCCCTTCACCGTGCCACCCCAGCAGAGGCAAGTTGTCTGTCAGACTGTCGGATGCTCAAGCCTCCTCCAGTAGGCAGGTCCTTCAATATTCTGGACTCGTTCCTGAACCCAGATCATTGGCATCAGAAGCGGCAATGCTATTGCTGCACTGGCGGATGGCGATAGACACTTAATTGACATAAGAGATTATGCCATGTGGTCTGTTGTCAGCTAATAGGAACTGTTGCTTTAAAAATCACTATGCAGTGCACAGAGCATACCAGTTTGGGTACATGGCACCCTGTCTTGTCCGCCCATGCCCAGCCCATTGCTTCTGGACCAGTTCTGCACCTCTTTGGTCTCTCTTTAAGGGCAGACTGATTGCCAATTGTGCTTCATTTATCTCTAAATTCTGGTTTGGAACCTCCTTCACCTATCTTATCTCCTTATGTACTCCTGCCCTGCAAACTACCTCTGTAATTTGTACATTTGCTCTCTTTTCTCTCCCTCGCATGAAAATGCCTGTGGATCTAACTGGTAAAGCCTTCAGGTTTTCCTGACTCTGAAGTAGCCTTCCCCTCTTATCAGTTCTGCTGCTTCCACTTTTACTGTGAAAGTCCTCCTCCATGTAAGCTTTGACCCATGACGGGACATGAGTGTATTTGGCATTAATGCACACCTCGGGTGGTTGTGAAGCACAAGGCCGAAGGCCAGGTGCCCATACAGCCACCAGGTGTGAATTAATGCTTGACACACCCATGCCCTGTTGTGGGTTAATGCACTTATAAAATGGATACATGTTGGATAAAAAATGAAAGAATAAAAGAAAAATATATTGTGTCCTTCCACTTTAATAGTAAAGTATTTTATAGCACAGCGAGGTAGCTAAGTTTTTGTGCAAGAGTATGTTAAATGAAGTATGTGAAAGGAACAGTAGATCTGTCTTCGAGGGTGAACTCTTGCAGCAAGTTACACCATTAGGACTGAAGCCGGCAGGCACCAGGACCACACAGAAAACTTCTAGATAGCATAATCCAGTGGGGGACCCACCTCTGACGGCCCGCCCTCGATGTCACGCATGGTATGAAAAGGGCGGTCCCCCAGCACCACCTCAGTTCTTTTCCCACTGTCGACCCATGCACATCGGCTCCACAGACACCTTCTGCCTCGTTTGACTGCCATATTGAACACATTTTCAGTGCCTTTTTTTATTTTCCTTTTTCCACAGTTTCTTCTGTGTTTTACCTGCATGTCAACTTCCCCAATGTCCTCCATCAACTGGCACCAGTCGAAATGTGCCTGCGGCAAACAAATATGGTCGAAAGATGGACACTCGTCCTGCCTTCTCTGCCTAGGCCCAGACCATAACACAGAGGCCTGCCTGCATTGCCTGAAGTGTAATAGCAAGACCTGGATTCGCCGCCAAAAAGCCCTTCAGGCCTTCTTGCTAGGACAGAAACTCACTGCCATGCAGAAGGATACACAAAAGGAGGGCTCTTCTCACAAATCTTTGGGGAAGGTTCACCACAAATGCAAACACAAGGAGAAGTCCTCCTCGGACTCCAGATCCCGGTCCCCGCACAAGTTGGGCTCCGATTCCAGATCCACCTTATGCGGGAGCTCGGACACCGTATCCCAGGCAGCTTGCTTTCCTACCAGGCTCACGGTAGTGAGACCACCCGCCCTGATCTAGGTGTTGGATGGTAAAGGCTCTGGGTCTGGTGCCTCCGGCCTCTCCCTTCAACCCCTGAAACTCCGGCCATCTTCACAGACCCCTGGCTGGCAGTCTGGTAGAGCTGCCAGCTCCTCTTCTGGTGACAGGTTATCTACTGTGGTCGGACTGGCAAAGTCGTCATCCATATCAGCCACCACCGTCAGTGCTGACTCTCTGGACTGACGGGGCTTGGAGCACTCCTCCGGGAGAGCTGCTTCTCAGCCCCTCTCGGGGCGTACGTCGCCTAAGTGGACGTTAAAGCAGTGGACGTCGGTCAACGTCTTGGAATGGCATCCGCCCACCCGGGTCATCTCGAAACTGGCAGCCCAGCTTTGCTTCCCGCGACCTCCACCCCCGTGTCACTAGCCTCGCACCTGCCACTGGCCAAAGAACACATAGGACAAAGACTGACATCAGGAACCCCATCATCTGGCCTGACCTCCACAGCTAGTGACAACACCAGGCTACCGCTTAAGGCTCTGATGCCGCTTCTGTACCATATGTCAAGTCTCCCGGCACCAGACGTCCCTCCGGAACCACGAATCCTGCTGTTGGACATAAAGAACCTTTTTTCCTCTTGGTGGAACACCATCAAGGGTGATCTCCTCCCCCAAAGCCTGCTGTCCCAGTGGAGGAGCCTACCCTGAGGGAGCGCTCACGTCCCGAAAGCGGCTACCCCTCCTCCGGAAGATGTGAACATGGGCCTCTCGGGTCATAGATGCAGAAGCTGCAACTCCTCCTCCACATCCACTGAAAAACACTGACATTGGCACCATCATTCGCGGTTCCAGTCATCTTCTTCAGAGGAGTCGGTCCATAGCTCTTCTTCCTCCTCGAAGTCCTCTTCGCTGGGAGGTCTTCCTTTTCCTGACCCCAGGGAAACCACTAGGTCTCCACCTGATGACCCATCGTTTATGGAGGTCATGTGCCATATCCAAGCAAACATGGGATGGGACGGGACTCAGAGGACCTTGATCTGGAAGGGCATCATCTGGCTAAATACCTGCACCAGAAAGACCCTAAACTAGTGGTAGTGCCCCCACTAGTGGACACATTCTAGGACATGACTAAGGCGGCTTAGAAGCATCCATCTACGTCCTTGGCTGTACCCAAAAAATCAGATTGCCTAAATAGGGCCACCAGGGATGAACCCTTTCTAGGCGAACAGCCTGCAGTGGGCTTCATGGTGATCACGGCTGCCCATGACAGGTCTCAGTGACCAAGGCATATGAGCTCACAAGGAGTCCAAGCAATTGGATAACTTGGGCAGGAAAGTCTACTCCTCTGCCACCTGCACCACACGTTATCTCAACTTTCTGACATACATGGTGCAGTTTCAAAATGCCCTTTGGGAACAGGGCATGAAGCTGGCTCAAGGCCTTCTGGACTGCCCCTAGAGGTTCAAGCTGCAGACCATCTCAAATGTAGGCATGCATGTTCTCAGACTGGCCTACGACTCTGCAGATATGGCCCCACTGGAGTATGCGTCAGATGGTATTCCTGGTTCTGAGTCTACGGATTCGCCTAAGACATCCAAGTGGGCTTTATGGGTGTCCCATTCAAGGGCTCCGTACTCTTCGGAGAAGAGTCAGAGAAAATCATTACTAAGCTGCAAGACTCTGGCAAAGCAGTTTGTCAGTCCAGACCATGTACTATATAAACAGAAGCAAAAATCCATTTCAGAGACAGCATTTTTGGCATGCCTTGGGTCAACCACCCCATAACCAGCAGCGAGGGGGTTATGAGTACAGGGCCGCTTCCCAGCACTCCGGAGGCTCTGGACCTAGAGCTGCTAAGTCCTACCAGACTGCCCTGCCCACCCCTACCAATGCCTGACTTCTTACCGAACCCTCCTCCTCCTGCAGAGCTGACAGATGAGATGGTAGTGGTCGCTTTTCCCTCTTTATAGAGGGCTGGAGAAAAGACACCGACCAGTGGGTTCTGCAACTGATCGAAAGGGGGCACTCCATAGAGTTCCTGGAGGTACCACGGGACAGCCGTCTACTACACTCACTATTTCCCATCTCGTGCAGCTCTGATTCATGAGGAGATCCAGGCTGTGCTGGACAAGTGTGTGATAGAGCCGGTTCCTTCCTCTCAAAAGGGAAAGGGGTACTATTCTTGCTTCTTCTTGGTGCCCAAGAAACAAGGGATCTGCAACCAATCCTGGCCCTCAGTAGCCTGAACAGATCTGTGGAGTACAAGTGCTTCTGGATGGTGACCCTCCAAGATTTGATACCCCTTCTCCATCTGGGAGACTGGTTGTCATCCCTGGATATGCAGGATGTGTATCTGCACATCCTTATAGCCAAGCCCCATCAGAGATTCCTGAGATTCGACTTCAAGGGGCGACACTACCAGTTCAGAGCTCTGTTCTTCGGCCTTTCCTCGGTGCCTCGGGTCTTTATCAAGTGCGTGGTGGTAGTGGCAGCAGCCCTATGGAGAAAGGAGCACTATGTCTTCCCATACCTGGACAGCTGGCTTCTTACAGCTCCATCCAGGGAAAGACTGCTCCACACCATGGAAGACACCTTTTCTCTCGTCCTAGAGCTAGGGATCATACTAAACATTCAGAAGTCCTTACCCTGGCCCAGCCACAGACTTCAGTTCATAGGAGCCCTTCTTTACTCTGTCCAAGGCAGAGCCTTTCTGCCGGTGGTCAGGGCAGATTAACTTCAGGATCTTGCCCTAAACATCTCCTCCACCCGTCTAGTCCCAGCCACATCAATCCGCTACCATGCCATTGGCTCGCCGCCACATGAGGGTGATTGAGTGGAACTTGAGGGTCCAATGGGACCAGCGTCGGGATGACCTGGATCGCCTCATTTCTCTCTTGGATCTGGTCTGCCAGACCCTTTAGTGATGGCTTACACCATCCAACCTCTTGGTGGGTATGCTGTTCCAGAGGTCACCCCCTGCTCAGTTCCTGACCACAGATGCTTCTGGCATGGGCTGGGAGCACATCTTGCTGACTCCAGGACTCGGGGGGGGGGGTGGGATGGTCGGCGTTGGGAGTAGTCCCTGGAGGCAGTATGGTGTTGTGGCTAAGGGCATGAAGCTCCAAACCTGGAGACCAGGAAATATAAGGAAACACAGAAGGAGCAGGACCGAGAACGATATCAGTTAAAGCAGAAGGAGGCAGGGAATGCAATCAGAATTGCAAAGGCCCAAACTCAGGAAAAGATAGCCATCTCTGTTAAGAAGGGGGATAAAACCTTTTGTAAGCTTAATAAAGGGGAGGGAATGTGGGCAGAGGGTAACAGTGAAAAAGCAGGAATACTGAACGAATACTTCTGCTCAGTATTCACAAAAGAAGAGGAGGGGGAGATACCTAAACCAAACCGTAGAAACACTCTGGATAAGGGGGTCGATACCAGTCCATTCACAGAAGAAAGGGTTCCGAAATAACACTTAAAACTGAAGGTGGACAAAGTAGTGGGGCCTGACAGTATTCACTTAAAAATTCTAAAAGAACTAAGGGTAGAACTAGTGACACCACGACTACCCACTTTAACAAATCATGACAGGATGGGGTGGTACCTAAGGACTGGAGGAGGGCGGATTCGATTCCACTTCACAAAAGTGGGAGCAAGGCAGAGGCAGTAAACTACAGACCTGTTAGTTTGACCTCAGTGGTAGGGAAAATGATGGAATCACTTCTGAAGGAAAGAATTGTTGAGTACCTAGAGGCCAGCGGGGCACAGGACCCAAGGCAGCATGGATTCACAGCAGGAAGGTCGTGTCAGATGAATCTAATAGATTTCTTTGACTGGGTGACTAAAGTAATAGACCAGGGAGGGGCTGTGGACATGGCCTACCTAGACTTTAGTAAGGCATTTGACACAGTCCCACTCAAAAGATTAATATGCAAGCTAGCCAGCCTTGGAATATGTCCCAAGGTGGTAGCCTGGGTAAAAAATTGGCTGAACAACAGGACGCAGAGGATAATAGTAAATGGAGTCCACTCTGAAGAAAGGGGGGTTACTAATGGAGTACTGCAGTGTTCAGTACTGGGGCTCTATGATGCCGGTTCGACAAGAAACACGTCAGCTGGCATCACAGCGCCAGGCTCCATGGTGACCGCAACTTGCAGTTGGCATGGAGCCACACACATCAGTATGTGTTTTTTCAGTGGGGGCTTCACCCTGAACCCCCCATTGGGGGCTCTGCCCCCACACCCCTGTACTAAAGGATTCTAACTCCAGGTTGGAGTTATTTCGGGGGGGGGGGGTGCAGGTCAGGGGAAAGGGGTTGCCTGGTCCCAGCGGCACTTCTACAGTGGCATGGCGCTGTTGTCAGTATCGACACATGTCGCTGTAGAAATGTCGCTGTTCAGGGGGCATACCCAGTACTGCAAACAGTCCTCTTTAATGTCTTTATAAGTGATATTGCAGAGGGACTGGAAGGAAAAGTATGTCTCTTGCAGACAACACAAAGATCTGCAACAGGGTCGATACAGAAGGTGGGGTGGAAAGGATGAGAAGCGACTTAGCAAGGTTGGAGGAATGGTCAAATGTATGGCAGCTTAGATTCAACACAAAGAAGTGCAAACTAATGCACCTGGAAACAAAAACCCAGGGGAAGGGTACACATTGGAGGCTGAGATACTGACAGCAGCAAAAATGGAAAGGAACCTGGGGATAGTCATATTGGATGACCTAAAGGTGGGCAAGCAATGTGAAAGGGCAGTAAGGAGGGCTGGCAGGATACTGGGATGCACAAGGAGAGGCATCACCAGTAGAAAACAAGAAGTTGTTATCCCTCTGTGCAGACAGTTGGTGAGACCCCTTCTGGAGTACTGCGTGCAGTTCTGGAGACCCCATCTCCGCAAGGACATAAATAGGATGGAGGCTGTCCAGAGGAGGGCAACTAAAATGGTGCAGGGTCTGCACCAGAAGACATATGAAGAGAGATAAAAGGAACTTGGTATATATACCCTCGAGGAAAGGAGGGAGAAGGGGGACGTGATAGAAACTTTCAAGTACCTCAAGGGAATCAAAGTCCAAAAGGGTAGCATATTTCAGAAAAAGAGATGTGCAAGAACAAGGGGGCACAATTTGAAGATAGAGAGGGGATGGCTCAGAGGTAATGTGAGGAAGTATTTTTTCATGGAGAGGGTTGTGGATGCATGGAACGGGCTTCCTGAGGAGGTAGTGGAATAAAAAACTGTGGAGGAATTCAAGAATACATGGTACAGATATGACAATTCTAGTGGGGAGGGGATAGGAAGTAGGCTGTTGGATAACTAGGATCTGCAGCTTATCCATTAGGTAGGGAAATGGGCAGACTAGATGGGCCTAGCAGTTCGTATCTGCCGTCAGATTCTATGTTTCTATGACCTGGGGTTGAATCCCACAACCCCTACTTGCATACTGTGTGATCCTGAGCAAGTCACTTAACTTCCTTGTGCTCCCAGGTTGCACCTGGAAATAAGCTCCCTTTCCCTTTCTTACACATCAGTGTGTTGGAGATGAGTGCAATAGTCTATGCCATGCAGGCTCTGCAGACTGACCTGGTCCCAGGTCACCTCTTTGTCCACATGGACAGCATGTCGGTGGTGTTCTATATCAACAAACGGAGGAACCTGCTGATATCTGCTCTGCCGCGAGGCCGTGAGGGTATGGTTCTGGGCCATAGATTGTCACTTGGATCTCTCGGCAGTCTGTGTCCCACGTGTTCAGAACACTTTGTCCGACATGCTCAGTCGATCAAGGACCAAAGCACACGAGTGGGAGCTCCTGCAATCTGTTGCAGACTACCTGTTCGTCGGATGGGGCCAACCAGAGCTGGACCTCTTTGCATCCCCACACAACACAAAACTGCCCAATTTCTGCTCGCTAGATCCAGGGCCTAGTGTTTTCTGGCGATATGCGTTGTCTCTCTCTTGGGCAGGGAGGTTCCTTTATGTCTTTTCCCCCTTTCTGCTCATCCATAGGGTTCTCCTCAAGCTGCAGTCAGAAGGTGTGGAGATGATCCTGGTGACTCCCTTCAGGCCTCGTCAGATCTGGTTTCCTCTATTTCAACAACTGGTGACAGAACTACCATTACCCTGGACAGCATGGATTCGTCCCAGGGAAATCGTGTCAGACAAACCTTGTGGAGTTCTATGACTGGGTGACGAGTGCCTTGGACCTGGGTAGACCAGTGGATGTCCTCTTTCTAGACTTCAGCAAGGCATTTGACTCTGTTCCTCATGAGGGCCTGTTGGATAAGCTGGGAGAAATGGGGGTGGGGAACCAGACGATCAGATGGATAGACAGTTGACTCCAGGACCGTTGGCGGGATAGTCTTATCCCCAAGGAGGGTCATTAGTGGGGTCCCACAGGGATCAGTACCTCCTTTCTCTCTTAGATTTAGGCCTAAGCAACTTGTCCATAAAGGTGCACCTCTCTGCCATGTTGGTTTACCATGCTCCAATACAGGGCAAGGCCCTTGCCCAACTGGACTTGTCACGTACCTTCCTACGTGGCATTTTGCAACTAAAACCTCCCAATTGGGACCCTACTGCCCCATGGGACCTTTTGTTCATTTTGGAGAAACTTACTATGCCTCCCTTCGAACCAGCCGCAGATTATGAGCTACACTTTCTCTCTTGGAAAGCGTTACTTCTAGGGACATGGATATGTTGTTCATCCACACTATCTGGCAGGTTCCTTGCCGCTTTAAATCTTGACGGAAGGTCTTCACGCTGGCTCCTCCCACCCACCCGGGTGGTAATGCTCTCGGCTCTGCCCCATGACGCCAGATCTTCCTTACTGCTTGGAAGCTCAGGTTCCCTCCTTAACGCTCTGCATGAGAGACTGGATCCTAACTCTTCGGTTCGTCCGAAACTCGTTTTAAAATTTTCAAGACTTCAGTCTTCCTTTTCCCTCGTGGCTGCGATGGTCAAATCGACTCCCGGTTTTCGGCGGTGCCCTTGTGGGCAGAAGATGTCCAGGACGGATCCGCGCTCCACGTGCGTCTACGGCCTCGGCCTAGAACACGACCCGCAGGCCTGAGAGTCTTGCTGTTCGTTCTCGGCCAACGTCTTGGAGGACCACGCTGCCCAGTTGAAGCTTGGGCACCCGGAGAAGCGCTATCCGCCGGTAAAGTCGAAAGAGTCCCATTGGGCGGTTACCACGGCGGCTGGTTTGGCTGAGCAGCTCGAGCAGATGGTTGCCGTCGAGGAGGAGGCGGCCCAGGCCGCATCCTCCTCCTCCTCGGTCGCAGCATTTATCCCACTCTCTTTGAGTACCCCGTATTCTGCTTAGTTCAAGGAGCTTTGCCAATCCCTTTCCTCGAAGGGAGAGGGGCCATCGGGACATTCGTCTCGGTCCAAAAAGAAGGATTCCAAGGGTAAGTCCCCTCGTCTGCGTTCGTGGGAGCGGGAGAGGTCCCCTTCCCCGGACAGCCGGCCCGTCGACGATCGAGGTTGCGGCTAAGGCGCTGGCTTCCGGCGTTCCGTCAGGTCAGCCGGCCAAGACACCCGTTGACACGGTCGAGATTTTTCTCGACCCATCAGACGGATTGTCGACTGGTGAAGCCGGCAACCCTTCTTCACCGGTTCCCTCGGTGGAAACCGAGGATCTGCCTGTGCCCTCAGTGCAGCAGTCCCCAGTTAAGGTGTCCGAGCTGAGGGAAGAGCGGGTGTCCCCCGCTTCCTCCCAGGCCTGTCCTCGGACACACCAAGGATCTCGGTCTCGGTCTCAGACCTCTTCTCGGTCCAGCCGATCCCGCCGACATTGGCGGTCTCAGTCTCGGCACAGAGGTAAACGGCGACGCCGCTCGTCCTAGTCTTCCTCCTCGGAAGAGGAGAGGCTTCGGCACAGATTGCGTCGACGCTACGAGGAGCTGATGTGGCAGCAATTACTTTTGTCCAGGAGCAAGTCGACACCGACCCCTTCCCCGGCCATCAAGTGGCTGTCACCCGAACAGCCGAAACAGCCTCTCGCTGCAGTCGAGATGCCCAAGCCTGGGCCGGTTGTTCGGCTGAAACCTGCTGCCCCACCGATTGTGGTGGAACCTCCGCCTCCACAACTGAAATCGGGGGCGCCGACCAAGGACTCTCGGTCGGATCAAGGCCTGCCCCACAGGTTGTCGGTCACCCTCACTCCCGACTGTCCTCGGCAGGTGGAGGGTGGCTCAGGCCCTAGGCAGCTCTTCACTGACTCCTCGGAGTCCGACGACTCCTCCCTGTTCTCCAGGCCGGTTGACCTGGAGTCCTCCGGGGGCCAGTCACTGGACAAAAGCCCATCGTCCTTTATGGGTCTGCTTCGGCTCATCTCGGAGTCCACCGGGATGCAGCTCGAGCCCGTATCCAAACGGGCCAAGTATCCCCTAATGGAGATACTGGACCGAGGGGATTCACCCACGGAGACCTTTCCGCTGGCTGAGGCCATTGTCTGCCCAACCTTGGAGCTTTGGCAGCGGCCTGCTTTCTGTCCTGCACCCTCGGCCAGGATGGCCAGGAAGTATGTGGTCCCTACCAGCTCTTTGCCCGGGTTTTTGGAGCACCTCTCTGCCAAGGGGTTGGTTACCGACAGTGTTTTCCGGTGTTCTGGGAACGTTAGGGACATGGACAAGCCCCTGACGAGTCCAAAAAGCTGGACTATGCCGGGCGCAAGATGTACGCTGCATCCTCCCTTGGCCTCCGCCAGGCAAGCTCGGCTGTGCTGATGGCACACTTCTCCCATGCCCTCATGGGCTCCCTGGATGAGGTGATCCCTCATCTCCCGGCCGACCTGCAGACCACGGTCCGGCAGGTTCGGGACCAGGGTAGGGTGGTGGCAAAGCAGCAGCTCCAAACAGCTCTGGACATAGGGGACTCCTGTGCCAGATCGGTTGCAGCTGCGGTGGCCATGCGCAGCAGAGCATGGCTGAGGATATCCACCTTCACGGCGGATACCCAGCACAAGTTGGCGGACGTCCCCTTGTTGAGGACCGACCTCTTTGGCCCTGGAGTGGAAGGTCACCTCCAGCAGATTGAAAAGTCCAATGCCACTCTGGACTCGGTCACCTCTGCCCAGAAGGACAAAGGCCGCCGACAGCAGCAGCACAAGCCCTTTCGTCCTTCTGCGCCTGCGGGACGTCCGGCCCAACAGCACTAGCACCAGGGCCAGCAGGCTCGTGCTTGGCATCCCAAATCCGAGCCTGCGGCTTCCTCCAACAGGAAGCAGGGAGGTAAAGGCCCAGGAGGTCCCTCGGCCGGTACCTCCTCCAAGCCTGCCCAGTGACGGGTTGAGGGGTGTCACCCCCAGCCTCGTCGCTCCCCGGGTTCCCCGTGGAGATGGCTCCATCACTTCCTTTCCGCCTGGTCCGCTATCACCATGGACCGCTGGGTGTTGGAGGTGGTAGGAAAGGGCCTGCCTCTGGAGTTCGAGCAGGCTCCACCCTTCGAGCCGTTGCCCCTCGAGAGACCCGAGGTCCGCAGCCTTCGACTAGCCGACCCGCCCGAAACCGATATTGTGCTCCTTGAAAAAGAGGTGATCAGGAAGGTGGGGATCCTCCTCCAGACCTGGGGTTTGTGTCCAGGTATTTCCTGGTCCCAAAACGGAGGGGGGGCTGGTGCCCCATTCTCGACCTGCATGACCTGAACAGGTTCCTAAGGTCTCGGACCTTCAGGATGGTCACTCTGGCTCAGATAATCTCATCCTTGGAACGAGGCGTGTGGTTCTGTTCCCTGGACCTCCAGGACGTGTTCTTTCACGTCCCAATCTGTCCATCTCATCAGAGATTCCTCCGCTTCAGAGCGGAGGGATCCCTTTAGAGTTCTGGGCTATGCCCTTCGGCCTCTCCCTAGCTCCCAGGGTCTTCACCAAATGCATGGCAGTGGTGACAGCATTCCTGCAGCGCCGAAGGATCCAGGTGTACCCCTACCTGGACGACTGGCTGATTACAGCCCCCTCCAGAGCGGAGGTGGAGTGGTCCAGAGATCTGGCCCTCCAGGTTTGCTCTCAGATTGGCCGCCTCATCAACGAATCCAAGTCGGAACTCGTGCCAAAGCAGGTGATACATTTCATCGGGGCAGAGCTCGACTCTCTTAGAGCCAGAGCACGGTTCCCGGCGGACAGGGCCGAGGTTCTTTCCTCCTTTGCCCAATCATTTCAGGTTGGGCAGTCGCGCCCTGCCCGGGACTTTCTGCGCCTCTTGGGCCTCATGGTGGCCTGCACCAGCATGGTCCATTGGGCCCGCTGATGCATGCGTCCCCTTCAGTGGGGACTGGCCAGCCAGTGGTCACAGCACTTCGATCCGTTGGATCAGCTAGTAACAGTGACCCAGGGGATGTGGAATGCTCTCCAGTGGTGGACCGTTCTGGCACATCTGCAGGAGGGCATCCCGTTTGTCCGCCCCGAGCCGACGGTTTCTCTATTGACCGATGCCTCTCTGATGGGTTGGGGTGCCCATCTGGGGGAGTACAGAGCGCACGGCCTCTGGTCCCCACGGGAGTCTCGATGCCACATCAACCTGCTGGAGCTTCGAGTGGTTCGTCTAGCCCTCACAGCCTTAGCTCCGTTTCTATGGGGTCAAGTGGTTCAGGTCCAGATGGACAATACCATGACCATGTACTCCTAAACCGCCAGGGCAGGATGCGCTTCATGCCTCTGTGCAGGGAAGCTCTCCGCATGTGGTCTCTCGTGCGCAGCCTGGAGGCAGATCTCCTCGCCATTCATGTGGCAGGAGCCTCCAACACCCTGGCCGATGCCCTAAGCCGGATAGGGGCTGCGTCTCACGAGTGGTCTGTCCTGCCAGAGGTAGTACAAGATCTGTTCTCCCTCTGGGGCACGCCTCAGGCGGACCTGTTTTGCCTCCAAGGAGAATGCGAAGCTGAGACTGTTTCATGCCCCCCCCTCAGCAGGGCTCGCTGCAGGGGGATGCCTTCTCGAGGCCATGGACCCCGGGCCTCTTCTATGCCTTTCCCCCATTTCCCTTGATCCACAAGGTGCTTCTCAAGTCGAGGAGGGACAAGGCGCAGGTGATTCTGGTAGTCCCAGACTGGCATTGTCAGTTCTGGTATCCAGATCTCCTCAGTCTCGGCTCCAGGCTCCCGAGGCAGCTTCCAGCCCGCCCGGACCTGATCTCAGTCAATCAGGGGAAGGTCTTCCATCCGGACCTTCAGTCCCTGCACCTGATGGCCTGGTTCCTGAGCGGCTAGAGTTCCAGGCCTTGGGTCTTTCCGACGAGGTCCTCAACGTCGTTGAGGTGTCCCGTAAGGAGTCGACCAGAAAATGCTACACCTTCAAATGGAAGAGATTTTCCATTTGGTGTCAGGGCCAGGGCTTGGACCCTTCCTCTTGTTCCTTGGCTAGCATTCTGGACTACCTGTGGTCCCTTTCTCAGCAAGGGCTTCGGTTGTCGACCCTTAAGGTGCACCTGGCAGCCATCTCTGCATACCGGGTGCGGGCCAGGAAGCAGTCGGTGGTGCAGGAGAAGGTGGTTGGGCGCTTTTTAAGGCCTTGATCAGATATCCCCTCCGGTGCGAGAACCTCCACCTCAGTGGGATCTACTGCTGGTATTGGCTAAGCTCATGGGCAGGCCATTCAAACCGATGCACAGGTGTGACATCTCTCACCTGTCGTGGAAGACCGCCTTCTTGGTGGCTGTCACGTCAGCCAGAAGGATGGGAGAGCTCCAGGCACTTTCCATCGAGTTTCCTTATCTGGTCTTCCACAGGGACAAGGTTGTCCTGCGTCCCCACTCGAAATTCTTTCCGAAGGTGGTGTTGGAGTTTCACCTTAACCAGGTGTTGACTCTGCCGGTGTTCTACCCCAATCACACCTCGGAGGCCGAATATAGGCTCCATACTTTGGACCCTAGAAGAGCGCGCGCTTATTATAAGGAGCGGATGGCTGAAGGTCGGGGAGAGGTTCGCCAGCTGTTTGTCACCTACGCTGAAGCCGCACCTGGCAGACCTGCAGCCAAGCGGATGATAGGCAGGTGGGTCACCTCCTGCATAGATCTCTGCTATAGGTTGGTGGGCATGGAGCCTCCCAGAGGTATAAGAGCTCATTCTACCCGCCATACCGCTGCATTGGTGGCTGCTTCCAGGGACGTCCCTATCCAGGAAATCTGCAGGGCTGCTACAGGGAAGTCAGCACAACCTTCATCACCCATTACCACATTGACCTTGAGTCATGCCGGGATGCTGGTTTTGGGGCCTCGGTTCTCCAGTCTTTATTCCCTAAGTAGGGTGGTATGCGCCTTGCCTCCCTCCTCCCGGAGAACTGCTAGGAGTCTGCCAGATAGTGTGGATGAACAACGTATCCATGTCCCTAGAAATACAGGTTACTCACCTGTAACAGGAGTTCTAGGAATGGTATATGTTGTTCATCCACACGACCCACCCAACCTCCCTGGCTTCGACGCACAACCTGGCTTCCAGCGGGCTAGATCTGGCGTCATGGGGCGGAGCTGAGAGTATTACCACCCGGGTGGGTGGGAGGAGCCAGCTTGAAGACCTTCCGGCAAGATTTAAAGCGGTAAGGAACCTGCCAGATAGTGTGGATGAACAACATATACCATTCCTACAACTCCTGTTACAGGTGAGTGACCTGTATTTTTTGGTTGCCATTACTTCCGCTTGGAGGATTTCAAAGCTTCAGGCTTTGATGTGTAAAGAGCTGTGTGTAGTTTTCCACAAGGACAGTGTGTCCTTGCTGACCAATCCTAAGTTTTTGCCTAAGGTGATGTCTGAATTTACTGTTAACCTGGATATTCACCTTCCCGTGTACTACCCAGAGCACTCAAAATCGAGGGGAGGCTCTCCTTCACACTCTGGATTTTCACTGGGCTCTCAGATGCTATCTGAATCATACCTGGGAATCCAGACAATCTGACCAGTTTGTTTCATTCATCCCCAAAATGTTAGAGATGCCTGTTTCTAAGCAAGCCTTATTCAAATGGTTGGTTAATTGCATTGTGTACTGTTACCAGAAATATGATAAGCCTTTACCGGGCCTGGTAAAAGGCCACTCTATCAGGAGAGTTGCTGCTTCCTTTGCCTCTTTAAGGAATGTGTCCACTGCACATATCTACGCAGCTGCCATCTAGAGCTCAATCCAAACTTTCATGGGGCACTGCAGTTTGGGCATTGCTTCCAGGCGCAGGACAGGCTTTGGCCTTGCAGTTCTGTAGGGCCTCCTTTCTTGAGAGATTCAGTTTTCATAACATTATCCTCCACCCTGAGCTGAGGGGACCCTTGTACTGGTTTGGGCTCTGTTCTAATGGTGTAACCTGCTGCAAGAGCTCCCCCTCGAAGACTGATAGAACAGTTACTTAGGAACTTAACGTAACAGTAGATCTTCGAGAAGAGCTCTTGCAGCAGGTGCTGCTTTCCCTCTCTCCTTCCCCTGGTGATTCCTGCTGCATTCGCAGACTGACAGTCAGAACTCCTACACAGAGGAGTCTCCTCGGTTCTCCTGTCTATCTGTGCCGGGGTCTCCTGCCGGAGAACTGAGATGGTGCTGGGGGACCGCCCCTTTTATACCATGCGTGATGTCAGGCCAACGTCAGGGGCGTTGCCCCACTGGATACTGCTAGCTAGAAGTTTTCCGTGGTGCCCTGGCACCTGCCGGCTTCAGTCCTAATGGTGTAACCTGCTGCAAGAGCAGTTCTTGAAGATCTACTGTTATGGTAAGGTCTTACGTAACTGTACTTTATATAGAGAATGTGTTAATTGATTGATTGATTGATGAGTTTCACCAGAAAAAATACGCCAAACAAGTTGCTCATCTCACGGTGCATCCTGGGGGAGAGGAAAGAGGGGAACATAGGCAATACAGTACAGATAAGTTGAATGTACATTTTCAGTTACAGTTTGGTATGACATATACGTAGCAAAACAGTGCAGATAAAGTGAATGCACATATGCAGAAATACTCGGATAAACATAGGTAGCAATGAAACAAATACATTAACAAGGTTATACTACAACAAAGCAAAATATGCTTGCAGTTCAAAAACATTGTGAAATACAGCAGAATCTTCATTGACAAGTGCAGTTTGAGGAGTAAAAGTTGTGTAGGGCCTGGAAGATGGAAGGGGGGATGAAGAGTATTCGATGGGCATAGGTAGTGAGTTCCAGAGTGTTAGGAAGCGATAAGAGAAAGCTGCTTGTAGTAGTATGTTGTGGAATAGCCAGAGTGCAAGAGTCAGTGGATCTGAGAGAATGGTGTGGGGGAGGCAGAATGGAAAGGAAGGAGGACAGGTAAGGGGGAGAGAACCAAACCAGAATTTAGAGGTAAATTTCATGCAGTGCAAGAGTCGTCCACTCCAGGGAGGAGAAAACAAGGGAGTGGTAGAGAGAGCATTGGTGGGTACAGGGGAGAGTCAAGAGCAAAGTGACAAAAAGCATCTGGATAGGGAAGACTTGGTAGCAGCACAATAGACTATGTTGCAGTAGTCGAAAATAGGGAGAATCATTTTCTGAACAAGGTCCTGCCTAGCTGACAGAGGTAAGCAGTTGCGGTTCTTATAGAGGGCACCAAGCATGGGGAGCAGTTTCTTCAGGATAGTGTTGACATGTTCAGAAAAGTTTAGGTGTCGGTCAAGCCAAATACCTCAATATCTGAAAGAGGTGGTATCCTCAAGGGGTCCCGTCTAGAGTGTGGAAGGTGGGTAGGGAGGGAAGCCTAGAGAGTCTCTGCCTTGTGCCAGAGGTCATGGAGACTGTTGCTAGCCTGTAGAGCAGAAAGCAGCTAACTAAACGAAGCTACCATTTACTTACTAATTTAACACTTCTATCTCAGCAGGAATCGGTGTCCGTTGAGATTAAGCAGACACTTTATTAGAAGTAGAAAGGGTCTTATTTAGAGTTAAAAAAAAAAAAATGAAGAAAAGAAAGTCAGTGTGTGTACTGTGCTGAGAAGGGCACTGTATCAACTTACTTGCCAAGAAAGAGGAGAGGCTGGACCAGGGTGGGCTTAGGGAGGGAGAGGGTGGTGGAACAGCATTGCATCCCTCCACAATTCATACACTCTTCTGGTGAATAGTGGTTCCTCTACGGAGGCACCTGCAGTGGAGACCAAGGAGGATGCTGGGAACCTCCACAAAGGAGACCCACAGGAATGTGGCATGGAACCCTACAGGGGAAGGAAATAACTCCTGGTGGGGGACTCAATCATTAGGGAGGTAGAAGTGGGGGAGGAAGGGGAAAGGGAGGTAAGGTGCCTGCCTGGTGCCACGACTTGGAGGGACAGGAAGCGAATCCTCAGGATCATGGGAGCAGCTGCACGAGGAAGGGAGCTGGATGTCATTGTCCACCTAGGGACAAATGACCTGGCTAGGAATGGGATCAGAGAAGTGCAAGAGGAGTTTGTAGGGTTGGGGAGGGGCCTTAGACAAAGTAGCGCTTATGCGGTGCACCCTTCTTGGAGTGCTGCCTGTCTATGGCAGAGGTGATGCTAGATTACTCCTCATCAGGGAATTCAATGAATGGTTGAAAAACTGGTGTGGAGCTTAGGGTTTTGGCTTCATTGGGGACTGGGGAGCCGCTGGAGGATGCAGACCTATACTGCGCGATGGTCTGCATCTGTCGGGGGGACCAGGATCCTAGGTGAGAGGTTTATGCTTCATTGGCAAGCATTTAAACTAGCCAAGGGGGCACTGAAAAGGAGCAGGACATCCCAGTCTTCCCTCACAGAACACGGTAATTAGTGAGGTAAACACCAGAGTAGAGAAGTCATTAGGGAGCAGAACAGAGGTAAATGTAAAAAAAGGCAAAGCAGTAAGGATAGGGATGGGGCTAAAAGGGGTAAGGCCATCAAAAAGTGGAGGGTGATGAGTACCAATGCCCGTAGTCTGTGTAGCAGGCTCCCTGAACTAGTGGCCTTGATGGAAGAGGGTTGCCTGGATATTGTGGCAGTCACAGAAACATGGTGCAGAGAGAACCATGACTGGGATGTCATCATACCAGGATACACAAGCTACAGGAGGGACAGGGAGTGTAAAAGTGGAGGAAAAGTAGCACTCTATGTAAAGGAAGGGATCAAAGCAACAGAACTAAAGAGTAAACAGGGAGCAGATGAGGCACTCTGGGTCACCCTGGAGACAGAAAATGGCACCACAATCAGCATGGGGGGGTTTATACAGACCCCCATCTCAGGGGGAGGGATTGGACAAGGAAATGATGGAAGGAATCCTTAGAATGGCAGAAAAAGGGGAAATATTGTTGATGTGGGACCTGAATATGCCAGATGTTAACTGGAGCACCTTTGCTGCAGGCACATCCAAGAGCAGGGTCATTCTTGATGCCCTACAAGGGGCATGCCTCAGACAGCTAGTATTGGAACCCACTCGGGAGGGAGCAGTCTTAGACCTGGTACTCTCAAATGGGGACGGAGAAAGAATCTCAGATTTAGAAGTGGGTAGCCATCTGGGAACAAGTGACCACCAAACAGCGTGGTTCATGATGAACACAGCCATACAATCAAGCCATACAAAAGCAAGAGTATTGTACTTTAGGAAGGCTGACTTTGGGAAAATGAGAGAGTGCCTCAGAAAAGCTCTAGCAAACAGGCAAGGAGGAGGGGTAGAGGAACAATGGGGAGTAATCAAAACAGCCATCACAGAGGCAACAAACCTTTGTGTAAAGCAAATCAACAAAACACAACGAAGGAAAAAAACGCTATGGTTCTCAAAAGAGATGGCAGGGAAGGTTAAGGAGAAAAGGACAGCATTCAGGAAATATAAGGAAACGCAGAAGAAGCAGGACAGAGAACTTTATCAGTTAAAGCAGAAGGAGGCAGTAAAGGCCATCAGAATAGCAAAGGCCCAAACTGAGGAAAGGATAGCCAACTCTGTTAAGAAGGGGGATAAGACATTGGGGAGCGAAGAAAGACCAAAAGAGGGATACTGAGGCTTAATAAAGGGGAGGGAATGTGGGCAGAGGGTGAGAGTGAAAAGGCAGGGATACTGAACAAATATTTCTGCTCAGTATTCACAAAGGAAAAGGAGGGGGAGGTACCTAAACCAAACAAGAGAAACATTCTGAAGACGGGGGTCAATACCAGTCCATTTACAGAAGAAAGAGTTCTGAAAGAACTAATAAAATTGAAGGTGGACAAAGATGGGGCCTGATGGGATTCACCAAAGAATTCTAAAAGAACTAAGGGTAGAATTAGTGACACCGCTGACTACTCTGTTTAAAAAATCATGGGAGGATGGGGAGGTACCTGAGGACCGGAGGAGGGCGAATGTGATTCCTCTTCACAAAAGTGGGAGCGGGACAGAGGCAGGAAGCTACAGACCAGTTAGTTTGACCTCAGTGGTAGGTAAAATGATGGAATCACTTCTGAAAGAAAGAATCGTTGAGTACCTAGAGGCCAGTGGGGCACAGGACCCAAGGCAGCATGGATTCACGATGGGAAGGTCGTGTCAGACGAATCTAATAGATTACTTTGACTGGGTGACCAAAGTAGTAGACCAGGGAGGGGCTGTGGACATGGTCTTCTAGATTTTAGCAAGGCATTTGATACAGTCCCACACAAAAGATTAATGCACAAGTTAGCCAGCCTGGGAGTGGGTCCCAAGGTGGTAGCCTGGATAAAAAATTGGCTAGACAACAGAACGCAAAGGGTAGTAGTAAACAGAGTCCACAATGAATAAAGGAGGGTTACTAGTGGTGTACCGCAGGGTTCAGTACTTGGACCGGTCCTTTTTGATGTCTTTATAAGTGACATTGCCGAGGAACTGGAAGGAAAAGTATGTCTGTTTGCAGACACAAAGATCTGCAACAGGGTTGATACACAAGGTGGAGTGGAAAGGATGAGAAGGGACTTGGCAAGATTGGAGGAATGTTCAGATGTATGGCAGCTCAGATTCTGTGCAAAGAAGTGCAAGGTAATGCACCTGGGAAACAAAAACCTAGGGGAAGAGTACACAATGGGGGTGAGATACTGACAGCAGTAAAATTGGAAAGGGACCTGGGGCTAATTATATCAGATGACTTAAAGGTGGGCAAGCAATGTGAGAAGGCAGTAAGGAAGGCTGGGGGGATATTGGGATGCATCGGGAGAGACATCAATAGTAGAAAACAGGAAGTTGTTATCCCTCTGTACAGACAGTTGGTGAAACCCCATCTGGAGTACTGTGTGCAGTTCTGGAGACCCCATCTCCACAAAGACATAGAGTGGAGGTTGTCCAGAGGAGGGCAACCAAAATGGTGCAGGGTCTGCACCAGAAGACATACGAAGAAAGACTAAAGGAGCTTAATATGTATACCCTTGAGGAAGGGAGGGAGAGAGGGGACATGATAGAAACTTTCAAGTACCTCAAGGGAATCAACAAAGTCCAAGAGGGTAGCATCTTTCAAAAAAAAAGAGATGTGCAAGAACAAGGGGGCACAATTTAAAGATAGTGGGGGGACAGCTCAGAAGTAATGTAGGGAAGTATTTTTCACAGAGAGGGTTGTAGATGCATGGAACAGCCTCCCTGAGGAGTTGTGGAGTCAAGAACAGTGGGTTAATTCAAGAAGGCATGCAACAGACATAAGGCAGTACTAGTGGGGGGTAGGAGGAAGTAAGCTGTTGGTTAACTAGGATCTGCAGCTTATCTGTTAGGTAGGAAAATGGGCAGACTAGGTGGGTCAAGTGGTCCTTATCTGCCGTCAAATTCTATGTTTTTGTGTTTGTTGTCATTCAGGAAAAGCTGATGTGACTTAAACCAGCTCTCAACATTATTGATCTTGAGCTGGAGGTTGGCGGATATATCGGAGGGAGAATGGCAAGAAGTGAACTAGACCGTGTCAGTGTACATATGGATAGAGGAGGAGGAGGAACATACTGACGGCAGGTCATTTAGGAAAATAGAGAATAAAAGTGGGCCAATTACAGAGCCTGGAGGCGGGCAGTGGTGAGGACGTGGAATCGGCTATTTTAACTGATTGAGTTCTTCCTACCAGGTAGGCTTTAAACCAGTTACAGGCCGACTGGGATAGGCCAGCTGAATAGAGGGTCTCAAGAAGGAGGGTGTGGGAAACAGTGTCAAATGCCTTGGCAAGGTCGACAGAGATGGTAGATGTGATATGACACTATCCATGGCAGAAAGGATAGAGTCAGTAAGCCTAAGTAGGGAGGTGATGGTGGAGTGGTTCTTCCGAAATCCATACTGGAATGGAGTGAAAAAGGAGTCGTCATCCCAGGAAAGAGGATCGCTGAGAGAGAACCAGGTGTTCCTGAAGTTTAGCCAGGGTAGGTAGAAGTGAGATGGGGCGATAGTTTCTTGCAGCAGAGAGGTCGCCACCTTTAGGTAGAGGAAGAACAATGGCATGCTTCCAGGCATTAGGGACAGTGGCAGTGAGGAAAGATAAGTTGAGTAGATCAGTTAGGGGGATGAAGATAGGAGGGGCAGAAAGGCAGAGTAGCTTGGGGTTCAGGCTGTCAGGCGAGTTGCCTTTTGTAAGGTTTAGCGAGAGAAGCGCATGTACGGTGTCATGTGGAGAGATGGGAGAAAAGGAGAAACTCATGGCTGGCAGTTGTGGTGGGGGTGTTGGGTAGGTGTAGCCGGGGATGTATGTGGCGAGGATAGGGAGGTTAGCAGAGCTGTGGCACAGGTTGTAAAATAGGAATTAAATTTTTCCGCTATAGCAGGGTGTTCGACTTTGAGCTGGTGTTTCATTTTAATGGCAGGAAGTGGTGGTTTATTTTGGGGGGAGAAAAGGGAATGGACCACCTTCCAGAACTTAGAGGGGTTATTTATATTTGAGTTGAAAGTGGATTTGAAGTAACCTGCTTTGGCAAGCTGAATGGCCTTAGTGCAGGAGTTTCTGAGCCAGCGGTGTCTGTTATGAGTTTTCACACACCAAAGGTGTTTGAAAAATCCTCATAAAACAAACTTTACACAGGCATTATGTTGTATAACAACTGGTGCAAGGTTTCAGTAGGGAAAAACTGTATTTGTGCGAGCGTGTCCCTGTGCAGCCATCCTACTCGCGCAAATAGAATGTACTCTCTTTTGTGCTTCAGTGATGTGTGACCATGAGGAGGAAAATGCTCCAATAACCCGCTATCGAGTTATTACGGAATTCAGCTGGTTATTATGCGTCTTATCTAGACTGGATATCCAGTCATTAATGGGGGGAGGGGTCACCAGTTACTAAAGGAATAATGTACGACATGGTTTGTGTCGTGCTGGGATAACGCCACGCCTGGGGGTTGGGCACGAGGCATCCAGGCGAAAAGGTCCAATGACCAGGGCGTGGCGTTATCCCAAACGACACACACCCTGGAGTGCATTATTCGTATTATACAATGGCTCATTGTTATATAAAATAAAAAAAAAATAATTTGAAATATGTTTTTGTGTGGAAAAATAGTTTTTGTTTTTTAAGAGCAGATGAAACAGTCAAGCTCAAGATGTTCAGTGTGCTCAAGCTCATCTCCTGGTTCACAGTGAGGCTGAGACTAGACCTGTGGCGTCGTGCTGGGATAACGCCATGGGTCTAGCCCAAGACTGACTAATCACAGTCCAAGATTCTTTCTTGCCATTGTATAATATAAAGTAATCATTTCTGTTACTGTTGCTTTAAACAGTAAACTGCAGTTCCTGACTTTTTATTTTGATGTGCTTTATCAGTTTCAAGATTCTATACCTTTTGTTTTTTCTTGGAATGTCTGTGCAGTTCATCAAAATAGTAATCGACTCGGTCGCTTACTGTAATATGTCCAAACATTGCAATATTGTGTTTTGATATATCATTCCTTTTTTTTTTTTTGGGGGTACTTTTATTATGTATTTTATATTTCCACAAGACAGTCAGTCAACTTTCTACTGCAGTTTGTGTGAAACTTGTATCATCAAACAAGGCATAGCTTCAGATTAGCAACTAGTCATCTGATATTACCAAATGAAAGCTTGTATATATTCTTAATAAAAGTAAGAGTAAATAAATGAGCAAGGCCTACAAACATAAAACTTAAGAGGAGCAATAAAAAAATACATTCATTTTGATGGTTTGGTGATGCAGTTTCTGCCGTATTTCTTAGTCATTTAAAACAATGACCGTCTATTGTTTTTGGTTGGGGGTGTATTGCTGTCTTGTAAGTACAAAGGCTTTATTTAAGCAATAAGGCACAACAGGGTGTGGTATATCATGGGATATCGTCACACCTCGGGTGGTTGGGCATGGAGCCGCAGGCTGAGTGCGTCCAACCACCCGAGAAGTGATGATATCCCATGATATACTACACCCTGGAGTGACTTATTGCTATTATGAACTGAGTTTCAAGTTTTATAAATAAAAAAAAAAATATATATAAGAAATAGGTTTTAAAATGTTTTATGAATGAGTTTTTGGATGGTATAGGAGTACATTTTGAAAAAATTGTTCTTAGTAGAGAGCAAGGAGGCTTGCGGCGCTGGAACTTTTTTGAAGCCGTGTTGATGTAGCCCGATATCATCACGGCTTCCAAGAGCTCTGGGCCAATCAGATTCCTCTATTTACAAACCTCAGTTCACAATTTTAGTTTGACCATAGTTGGCAGCATAGTGTGCAGTGGTTTTGCATTAATCAATGGGTCAAGCGATGCATTTCAGTCAGTGAAGTTTCTGTATTGTTGTGGTTTTTACTTACTGTTATGTGAAACCATACTACTCATGTTTGCAGCTGTTTAGAACAGCAGTGTTCTCCATTCATTGTTTTAGCGCGGTGGGACACTTCTCTCTATATTTTTTTTTTTTACCACCACCCTATATTTTTATCTATTGCTGACTGTTTCTTTACAAAATCATACAAAATTGTCTTTTATTGAAATCCTTTACTGCACTACTACCCAGTTTTGATACCAGTGCACTTTTTTTTTTATTTAAAATCCACGTATGTACAGTGCACATAAGAGGTCCAGAAAAATAACACACCTTTTGACCTGATCACCACTGCCACTGTCCTATATTTTCAGACAGTGGGGAATCCTGAAACAGTTTACATTTCTGAGCTTTCCTCATAATCTGCTGTTATATTTCTTGCACAGTACATGTGAGAGAGTATGTATACCACACATGTGTACCAAAAAAGCCAGATAAATTGTTTATTTTCATAGTAGGCCCCTGTGTGGAAAAAATAACAAACATTTTTTGAATGTTGCAATGTATAAGGTATGAATTGAACATGCAGTGAGTATGGGGCAATAAACTATTTCCATTTGTCAGGGACGAGACTGTAATAACTCTCTCATGGTATCGTTAATTGAGAGTTATGTTCCTGCCCCCCTCACTCATGGAAATAAATGGTTTATTTTCACCCTCCTCATTGCATATTCCTTATAAATTATTTGTACTTATACCGTCCTGCTTGGCACATGCATGGTAGTGTGTTTATACTAATGCTGTCCTAGTTCTTTGCACTCTCTTGATACGCACTGTTTTATTGAATGTACAGATTTACTGCTGCTCTCTAGTTTTTTGTATAACTTTCTTACAAACTGTATTATTGTCTTGCACTGTTACCCCGGGGTTGCATCTGGAAACGAACCGTTCCCAGCTCAGTATGCATTTCCCAGTAAAACTGCCGAAATAAATGAGTGAGTAAAAAGTAGAGCACCCATGCAAAGTCTTGGTGGCTGGTGGCACACTATTGCGCCACCACTAAACACTGCCATACAAAAAAATAATACTTGGGCCTTGGGAGGAAGAGTCTCCCTGGAGATTGAGTCGAAATGCAAAGGCAGGTCGCCAGATGTTAGTGGTGGCAACCAGGGACCCCCCATAGAGAGAGTTGGTCTTACAGGGATATACCCTGTTCAGGCTTTCTTTCTTTCTCTACCCCCACTCGGCCCTCAGAGAGCTGCCCGTTACCCCATGGCTTTTTCTTCATGGCAGGGGTTCTGGGGCATCACCGGTTTCACAAATGTCTCTTGCTGATTTTAATTTTCTGCTTGCTTCTTCCTCAGTTAGTGCAGTGTTCCAACACCCCCAACTACCAGCCTGTAACAGTTCTGTAGGCAGCGGGTGTCTGTAAACTTTGCTCCAGCTTGAGTGAGGTTCACCATATTCTGTGTATAGACGAGTAATGGCACAACGGGATTGCCACGGTGGGACTACCATTGTTTCTTAATGCAGGCAGATCATGACAGTGTCAGAGTTTGCCTTGAATCAGTCCACATGACTACCAGTCTATTATCCGGAGCACGTCAGTTCAGGGTATGTGTTGCTCCACACCTTAGATGTACGTAGAATACTAAACATACGAACATACGAAATTTGTCAGCAGATAAAGGCCTAGAGGTCTATCAAGTCTGCTCGAATGTGCAGCTAGCACCCCTTGTTCTGCAGCTGCCCCTCCCTTCCACCCTTCCTCTTCATTGACCCTCCCCCTTGTCCTGTCCTATCCCATCCCCTTTTGAAGCAGTCCACTGTTGTCCTGGATACTGCTTCTGCAGGTAACGCATTCCACCCAGCCACCACCTTCTCTGTAAAAAAGTGTCTCCTCATTTCCCTCTTGAACCTTCCTCCCTCCCTCCAGTCTCATATCATGGCGCCTGGTGTCCCTCCCCTCCCTTACTTTGCACAGCCCCTCTGTACCTGTCTTGTTTATTCCTTTCATGTACTTAAAGGTTTCAGTCATGTCCCCAGTCCCTCCTCTCCTCCAGCGAGTACATGTTCAACTCCCTCAGCCTCCTCTCATATGATACGTCCCCCAGCCCCTTGATCATCTTTGTCACCCTGTGCTGCACCCCCTCCAGTAACTTAATGTTCCTCTTCAGATACGGGTGCCAGTACTGCACGCAGTACTCCAGGTGCGGTCTAACTAATGACCTGTACAGTGGCAGAATCACCTCCTTCCTCCTCGAAGATGTACCCCTTGAAATGCAACCCAGCATTTTGTTGGCCTTTGCAGCTGCCTTCCTGTATTGTGCCAAGTTGTTCATTGACCCTGTAATGAGCACCCTCAGATCCTTCTCCTCCTCCTCTGTCTGGGCTAGCTGCACTCCCCCCAACTGTTAACTCCTCCTTGGTTTCTTTATCCCAAAATGCAGCACCTTGCACTTTTTGGCATTCAACCCCAGTTGCCAGGTGTCTGACCAGGTTTCAAGCTTTGCCAGATCATCCTGCAACCCCTGCCATCCCCCTAGGTCATCCACCACTGCTCCTACCTTGGTATCATCAGCAAACAGACTGCTCTTGCTCTATATGTCCAATGATATGTCTGCAATGAATATCCCAAACAACACTGGTCCCAACACCGAGCCCTGTGGGACACTGCTTGTTACTACCCTTGGGTGTGTGAGCTCCCCCAACCCCGCCACCACCACCCTCTGTTGCCTTCCCTGAAGCCAGTTCCCTACCCATCTCACCAGTTTTGCTCCCGCTCCTGTGCCTACTAACTTACTTCCCAGCCTTCCATGCGGCACTGAGTCAAATGCCTTACTGAAGTCCAGATACAGGACATCCACTGCATGGCCCCTGTCCAGTTGCCTAGTTACCCAGTCATAGAACTCCACCAGGTTGGTTTGGCAGGATCTGCCCTTTATGAAGCCATGCTGTCTGCTGTCCTGTAGTCCTTTGGCCTCTAGGAGGCCCACCAGCCTCTCCTTCAGGATAGTCTCCATTAGCTTACCCACGATGGATGTGAGGCTCACTGGTCTGTAGTTTCCTGGTTCATCCTTGGGGCCACTCTTGTGGAGGGGCAACACATGCGTCATCCTCCAGTCCTGAGGTACACACCCCAAATGTAGTGAGGCATTAAATAGGTCTGCCAAAGGCCCTGCAAGGACCTCTGCCAGCTCCTTCGGTACCCTGCGGTGGATGCCATCTGGGCCTGGAGCCTTGTCCTCCTTCAGTACCTTCAAACCCTCCCGAACTCTGCCCTCCATGATTTCCCCATTTGTCACCCCCTCCCCACTGTTTCTGCCATTTCTCCCCCCCCTTGGGTGTCACCCTCTCTATTCTTTAGTAAATACTGAGCAGAAGTACTCGTTTAGAGCTTCTGCCTTATCGCACCCTGCTTCCACCCAACCCCCCTCCTTCCTAATCCTTACTGTGGTACTTACAGCTCCTTTTCTCCTGATGTACCTAAAGAAGTCCTTCTCCCCTTTCTTAATGCGTTGTACCAGCCTGAGTTCCGTAGATGCCTTGGCTTCCCTTACTGCCCTTGTCACCTCCTTCGATTCCGTCAAGTATTCCTCCCTGGCCTTTCCCCTCCCTGTTTTCTTGTACTTCCTAAAGGCAGCTCTTTTCTGCCTTACCTTTTCCATGACCTCCTTGCTCAGCCAGCTCGGTTTCTTAGCCCTAGCCTTCTTGCTGTGGGCCTTGCAGCAGGTTTTGGTTGCCTCCACTATCCCCAGCTTTATGAGCTCCCACCTCTGGTTAGTGTTCATACTAGATTGAATTCTGGCCAGGTACCCTTTTTACCACTTCCCCCCATCCTCCCAGAGTCGGCCCTCCTGAAGTCCAGCACTCTTGTGCCAGATTCCACTCCTTCGTTGCCCATATCCAATGTGAGCCATACTGAATGGTGGTCACTCCCTGACAGTGGTTCCTACACTGTAGGTTATCTCACAAAGTCCTCATTTGCCAGCACAAGGTCAAGGGTATTCCCTAACCTGGTTGGCAGATATTATATTTCATGCAAAAAGGACATTCAGAAGTCTGCAACTTTTTGTTTCATTTGCCCCAGGAAAGGAGGGCGGGCCAGTTTCTAAGCAGTGCTTCTCCAGATGGCTGACCAACTGCATTACTTTTTTGTTAACGAAAGTATGATCAGGAACTTATGGGTGTGATCAAGCTGCATTCAGCTAGGAGCATGGACACTTTAATGGCATATTTCAGAAGGGTCTCTGTCGCAGAAATTTGTGAAGCAGCGACTTGGTCTGCGGTATGCACTTTAACTGAACATTACAGTTTGGACATTACCTCCAGATGACACATGAATTTCGGTCATGCCATACTGCAAGACCTTTTGTCCTAACCTATTAAGAGTCCACCACCCTTCTTTTCCCTACCTCCTTCAGTTGCTTAGGACTCGTTCCTACATGTGTGATCTGCTGCAAGTAATGTCCTAGAAGAAGATAGTTATGTTGGCAGTTACCTAACAGTACATCTTCGAGAGAATCTCTTGCAGCAGGTCATGCTGTTTCCCTCCCTCCTCCCTCTGTAGCGGTGTGCCTGCTGCGTCCTGCTCTACGTGGGCATATCTTCTGTTCTGCATACTTTTGGGGCAACTCCCTTTTCCTCCTCAGTTCCTTCGGAGCACCTTTTATAGCGTGGTCGCCACCAGGAAAAGAACCGAGGAGGATCGGGGACTGCCCACGCTTATATTGGATAAAGTACACCATGTGACTTCGTCATAGGCGGTCCCCAGGTGAACTGTTGGTGAAAAAACTCCAGGTGGATTTAGCACCAGGGCCGGGATGTTCCTACATGTGTGACCTGCTGCAAGAGATTCTCTCAAAGATCTACTGTTATGGTAAGTGCCAACTTAACTGTACTTTTTCCTGCTCAGGTTAGTCAATACATTGTGATAACTTCCCCATGAAATAATGGATAGAAAAGATCTTTATTAAGGTGTTTATTCTACTGGCCCGACACCCCCATTCTTGACTTCTGCTGCTGATTACTCAGCCCAACATCCACTTGGCTTTTGTAACATCAAACCTCAAATACTAGTGCTCTCTCACTTGCTTAGGAGTCTGCCTGATACAGTACCGCTTGCCTGTAGTTAGAACTAGTGAGGTGCAATACCATTTGGCGGCGGTCAAAATTTGGAGGGCACCCTCACCAGCAATTCACTCACACGGTGAAATAAGATTACTTAGCCTACCATCACCTTGTAGGTTTTCTGTTTATTTACTGTATATCCAGGTGCAGAAAATTCATAGCACTGCAGTTCAGCTTAATTTGATTCATTTAGAATCCATATTGCCACATCAAGCAAACTGACTCTCCATCCAGGTAATGGATAATGGCACTTCTAGGGACATGGATATGTTGTTCATCCACACTGTCTGGCAGGTATCCTTGCCACTTTAAATCTTGCCGGAAGGTCATCAAGCTGGCTCCTCCCACCCACCCGGGTGGTAAAACTCTCGGCTCCGCCCCATGACGCCAGATCTTCCTTACCGCTTGGAATCTCAGGTTCCCTCCTTAACGCTCTGCGTATAAGACTGGTTCCTAATTCTTTTGCTAAAAAGACTTCGGTCTTCTCTCCCTCGCGGCTGCGATGGACAGATCGACTCCCGGTTTCTGGAGATGCCCTTGCTGGCAGAAGATGTCTCGGACGGATCCGCACTCCACGTGCGTTTACTGATTGGGCCTTGAGCACGACCCGCAGGCTTGCAACCTGTGCTCTTCTTTTTCGGCCTACGTCCTCGAAGACCGTGCTGCCCGTTTACAGCTGGGGCGTCCCGAGAAAAGATTTCCTCCAGTTAAATCTAAAGAGGCCCGGTTGGCGGTGTCCGGCGGCGGGCTTGGCGGATCAGCTCGAGCAGATGATCGCCCTCGAAGAGGCGGCGTGGGCCGCTTCTACCTCGGCTGCGGCATTTGTCCCGCTCTCTCTCGGTGCCTCGTATTCGGCTTCTTTTAAGGAGCTCTGTCTGACCCTCTCGACGAAAGGTGAGGGTCCAACTTCTTCTGGACCTTTTTCTCGGTCCAAAAAGAGCAAAAGTAAGTCTCACCGTCGACGCTCTTGGGAGTGGGAAAGATCCCCCTCCCCTGGTCGACAGTCGACTTTGGTCGACCCATCAGCTTCGGCCACTGGCTTCACGGTGTCCCCGTCAGGCTAGTTGACCGAGACTCCCGTCGACACAGTCGAGATTTTTCTCGACCCGTTAGACGGGTTGTCGGCTGGAGAAGCTGAGAACCCCTCTCCCCGGTTCCCCTGGTGGGAGTTGAGGATCCCGTCGGCTCGTCTGTGCCTCCGGTTCCGGAGCCTTCGGTGGAATCGTCTGAACCGAGGGGAGTGTCGATTCCCGACACCTCCCTGCACCGTCCTCGGCCTAGCAGAGATTCTCGGTCTCGGTCTCGGACATCTTGGCGGTCAGCGGTCCCGCCGGTGATAGGCGGTGTCGGTCTCGGCACCGCGGCAGGCGGCGCCGCCGCTCTTCCTCCTCCTCGGACGAGGGGAGGCTTCGGCGCAAGTTGCGTCGGAGGTATGAGGAACTCATGTGGCAACAGCTCCTTCTGACCGGGAATAAGCCGACCCAGTCGTCTTCCCCGGCCATCAAGTGGCTGTCACCGGAGCGGCCGAAACAACCCTTCGTTGTAGCCGAGGAGCCTGTTCCCAGGCCGGTTGTTCGGCCAAATCCAGCTGCCCCACCGATTCTGGTGGAACCTCCGCCTCCACAGCCGTTAGTTGGGGCTCCGACCAAAAGTTCTCGGTCGGCTCAGGGTTTGCCCCATAGGCTGTCTGTCACCCTCACTCCCGATAGACCTCGGCAGGTGGAGGGTGGCTCAGGCCCGAGGCAGCTCTTTGAGGACTCTTCCGAGTCCGAGGATGATTCCTCCCTTTTCTCCAAGCGAATGGACTTGGAGTCCTCAGGAGGACAGTCAGTGGACGATAGCCCGTCGTCCTTCCTAGGGTTGCTTCGGCTCATCTCGGAGTCCACCGGGATGAAGCTCGAACCCGTTTCTAAATGGGCCAGGTATCCCCTCATGGAGATTCTGGACCGAGGAGATTCCCCTACGGAGGCTTTTCCGGTGGCCGAGGCCATAGTGGGTCCGGCCTTGGAGCTTTGGCAGCGCCCTGCTTCCTGCCCTGCTCCTTCCGGCCAGGATGTATCACGGTCCCTACCCGGTTCCCTGTCCGGTTTTGAACACCCCTCTGCTGAGGGTTGGTTACGACTAGCGTTTTCCGGCGCCCGAGCATCGCCAGGATATGGACAAACCTCCTGACAAGGAATCAAGAATTGGATTATGCGGGCGAAAAAGTCTATGCTGCGTCCTCTCTCTGCCGTCAGGCCAGTTCGCCGTCCTCATGCACATTTTTTCTCATGCCCTGTTGGGCTCCCTGGATGAGGTCGTCCTCATCTTCCCGCGGATCTGCAGACTACGGTCAGGCAGGTGCGGGACCAGGGCAGGGAAGTGGCCAAACAGCAGCTCCAGACTGCTTTAGACATTGGGGACTCATGTGCCAGGTCGGTGGCCGCAGTGGCCATGCGTCGTCGGGCTTGGCTGAGGATATCCACCTTTACCTCGGATACCCAGCACAAGTTGGCGGATGTTCCCTTTTTGGGGACTGACCTCTTCGGCCCTGGGGTGGAAGGTCACCTGCAGAGGATCGAGAAGTCCAATGCTACCTTGGACTCGGTCTCTTCCGCTCAGAAGGACAAAGGCCGTAAGCCACAGCCTAAGCCCTTTCGTCCTTCTGCGCCCGCGGCCTTGCCCACTGCAACGTCAGGGCCAGCAGGCTCGAGCTTGGCATCCCAAACCCAAGCGTCGGCTTCCTCCAACAGGAAGCAGGGAGGTAAAGGCCAGGAGGTTCTCGGCGGTCCCTCCTCCAAGCCTGCCCAGTGACGGGCTGGGGGTGTCGCCCCATCCCGCGTCACCTCGCCCTGGTTCCCCGTGAAGGCAGCTCCGACACTTCCTTTCCGCCTGGTCCGCTATTACCACGGACAGGTGGGTACTGGAGGTGGTGGGAAAAGGCCTGCCTCTAGAATTCGAGCAGGCCCCGCCCTTCAGAGCCGTCGCACCTCGGGGGGCCTCGGGTTCCGCAGCCTCACTGTCGGCTCGTCGAGCTGACATCGCTCTCCTCCTCCAAAAGGAGGTGATCAGGGAGGTAGAGGACCCCCCTCAGACCCGGGGTTGATGTCCAGGTACTTCCTGGTTCCGAAACGGACGGGGGGGCTGGCGCCCCATTCTCGACCTACACGACCTGAACAAGTTCCTAAGGTCTCGAACCTTCAGGATGGTCACTCTGGCGCAGATAATACCATCTCTGGAACACGGTGTGTGGTTCTGCTCTCTGGACCTGCAGGACGCGTTCTTTCACGTCCCTATCCGTCCGTCACATCGGAGATTCCTTCGCTTTCGAGCGGAGGGATCCCTCTTCGAGTTCCGAGCCATGCCCTTCGGCCTGTCTCCAGCTCCCAGGGTCTTCACCAAATGCATTGCAGTGGTGACAGCTTTCCTGCGGCGCCGAGGGTTCCGGGTGTACCCTTACCTGGATGATTGGCTGATAGCAGCCCCCTCCAGACAGGAGGTGGAGCAGTCCAGAGATCTGGCCCTCCAGGTTTGCTCTCAAGTCGGCCTTCTCATCAACGAGGCCAAGTCGGAACTCGAGCCGAAGCAGGTGATTCTGTTTATCGGGGCAGAGCTCGACTCTCTTCGAGCCAGAGCACGGCTCCCGGTGGACAGGGCCGAGGTTCTTACCTCCTTTGCCCAATCATTTCTGGTTGGGCAATCGCGCCCTGCCCGGGACTTCCTGGCGCCTCCTGGGTCTCATGGCGGCCTGTACCAGCGTGGTCCGTTGGGCACGCTGGCACATGCGCCCCCTTCAGTGGGGACTGGCCAGCCAGTGGTCACAACGCTGCGATCCATTGGACCAGCTAGTGATGGTGACCCAGGAGATGTGGAACGCTCTCCGGTGGTGGACCGTTCCATCTCATCTGCAGGAGGGCATCCCGTTTGTCCGCCCCGAGCCGACGGTCTCTCTATCGACCGATGCCTCTCTGATGGGTTGGGGTGCCCATCTGGGGGAACACCGAGTGCACGGCCTCTGGTCCCTGCGGGAGTCCCGATGCCACATCAACCTGCTGGAGCTCCGAGCGGTCCGCCTAGCTCTCACCGCCTTTGCTCCGTTTCTCTGGGGTCAAGTGGTCCGAGTCCAGACGGACAATACCACGACCATGTACTACCTAAACCGCCAGGGCGGGACGTGCTCCATGCTTCTATGCAAGGAAGCTCTCCGCATTTGGTCACTCGTGCGCAGCTTGGAGGCAGATCTCATAGCCATTCATGTGGCAGGAGCCTCCAACACACTGGCCGATGCCCTGAGCCGGATAGGGGCTGCATCTCACGAGTGGTCTCTCCTGCCGGAGGTAGTACAAGATCTGTTCTCCCACTGGGGCACACCTCAGGTGGACCTGTTTGCCTCCAGGGAGAACGCGAAGCTGAGGCTGTTTCATGCCCGCCCCCCTCAGCAGGGCTCGCTGCAGGGGGATGCCTTCTCGAGGCTCTGGACCCCGGGCCTCTTTTATGCCTTTCCCCCATTTCCCTTGATTCACAAGGTGCTTCTCAAGGCAAGGAGGGACAAGGCGCAGGTGATTCTGATAGCCCCAGACTGGCCCCGCCAGTTCTGGTACCCAGATCTCCTCAGCCTCAGCTCCAGGCTCCCGAGGCAGCTTCCAGCTCGCCCTGACCTGCTTTCAGTCAATCAGGGGGAAGGTGTTCCATCCGGACCTTCAATCCCTGCACCTGATGGCCTGGTTCCTGAGTGGCTAGAGTTCCAGGCCTTGGGTCTTTCCGACGAGGTCCTCAATGTTGTTGAGGCGTCCCATAAGGAGTCGACCAGGAAATGCTATGCCTTCAAATGGAAGAGATTTTCCATTTGGTGTCAGGGCAAGGGCTTGGACCCTTTCTCCTGTTCTTTGACAAGCATTTTGGACTATTTATGGTCCCTTTCTAGTAAAGGGCTTAGGTCGACGACCCTTAAGGTGCACCTGGCAGCCATCTCTGCTTACCAGGCGCGGGCCGGGGAGCAGTCGGTGGCGCAGGAGAAGGTGGTCTGGCACTTTTTCAAAGGCCTTGATCACATTTCCCTCCGGTGCGAGAACCTCCACCTCCGTGGGATTTACTGCTGTAGTGGCAAAGCTCATGGGCAAGCCATTTGAACCAATGCACAGGTGTGAACTCTCTCACCTGTCGTGGAAGACCGCCTTCTTGGTGGCTATCACGTCAGCCAGAAGGATGGGAGAACTCCAGGCGCTCTGCATTGACTCTCCTTACCTGGTCTTCCACAGGGACAAGGTTGTCCTGCGACCCCACCCGAAATTCCTTCCGAAGGTGGTGTCGGAGTTTCACCTTAACCAGGTGTTGACTCTGCCGGTGTTCTACCCCAATCACACCTTGGAGGCCGAATACAGGCTCCATACTTTGGATCCTAGAAGGGCGCTCGCTTATTATAAGGGCGCACAGCTGAAATCCGGGGAGACGTTCGCCAGCTGTTTGTCACCTACGCTGAAGCTGCACCTGGCAGACCTGCAGCCAAGCGGACGATAAGCAGGTGGGTCACCTCCTGCATAGATCTCTGCTATAAGTTGGTGGGCACGGAGCTTCCCAGAGGGATAAGAGCTCATTCTATCCACCATACTGCTGCATCGGTGGCTGCTTCCAGGGACGTCCCTATCCAGGATATCTGCAGGGCTGCTACCTGGAAGTCAGCACACACCTTCATCACCCATTACCACATCGACCTTGAGTCACGCCGGGATGCTGGTTTTGGGGCCTCGGTTCTCCAGTCTCTATTCCCTAAGTAGGGGGTGTGCGCCTTGCCTCCCTCCTCCCGGAGAACTGCTAGGAGTCTGCCAGACAGTGTGGATGAACAACATATCCATGTCCCTAGAAATACAGGTTACTCACCTGTAACAGGAGTTCTAGGAATGGTATATGTTGTTCATCCACACTACCCACCCGACCTCCCCAGCTTCGGCGCACAACCTGAGCTTCCAGCGGGCCAGATCTGGCGTCATGGGGCGGAGCCGAGAGTTTTACCACCCGGGTGGGTGGGAGGAGCCAGCTTGAAGACCTTCCGGCAAGATTTAAAGCGGCAAGGATACCTGCCAGACAGTGTGGATGAACAACATATACCATTCCTACAACTCCTGTTACAGGTGAGTAACCTGTATATCTTGCTTGGGGTAGGGGAAGGTGCCACGTACCTTAGATGTACAAACGTAGCATATGACTATTAAAACCTACTAGTGAATTCATGATCTTCCCTTGTCAATCTTCACCATTCATTACTGCTTGGGTTAGGCCGGAGGCGCGCACCCGCTTCTAGGAGTTTTTATTTTTTGGAGTCTGCTCCACAGGCGCTGCCCTCGGGGACGACATACTGCGTCATGCGGGCGGCCGTTAGGAGCCGCAGACTCCTCCTCTGTCTCAGTTCTGTTTCTCCGGCCGTCGAAGCTGCACCTGCTGCACGGTAGCGTTAGTTTCTGGGTTCCTCAAAGACTCCTCGCTTCTCGGAAGATTCACACTTGACGCCGCATACCAGTAAGACCGTTCCTTTTCTTTTCTATACTGCGGCGCCGTGTGCTTTATTGCCTTTTTTTCCTCGTTTAGTTCGCATCATGTCCGGTTCGGAAGCAAGGCGTAAGTCGAAGGCGGGCCGCACCCCTATGCGTCGGTGCTCCTATGGCCGGCATTTTTCCGTCTCGGACCGGTATGATATCTGTCTCCGTTGCCTGGGACCCAACCACGACATGGACACGTGCGACTCTTGTTTCTCCATGGACCGTCGTGTCCTCGAAGTCGCGCATTCAAGCTCGGCAAGGCCCGCCGACGACCGGGGGACGGCTTCGCTCCAGGGATTCCCAGGTAAGGTCTCTAGGCCCTTCCCCCGGGTCCCCTCCTGGGCCTATACGGTCCGCGGAGGAGAAGGCTTCCTCCTCTTCTCTTGCCGAAGAGGAAGCTTCTCTCGTGGTGTCGGGGGAACGTCGTGGTTCCTTCCGGGGCCGCGACGGGGACACCGCCTCGGCAGTCACCTCCTCGGAGGTGCAGGCTCCCCCAGTGTCGAGGCCCACGGTTTCTGGGCCTGGCACCGGTGGACCCTCTACACCGCCCTCCGGCGCTGTTTCGGATCCCGGCGCCACTTGCGGCGCCGATGATCGAGATGGCACCGTAGGCAGCGCCGCTTGCGGTGCCGTGGGCCCGGTTTGCGCTCTCGGTGGCGCCGGGTTGGGTTTCGGCACCGTGGGCCTAACTGACGCGGCAGGGGAGCCGGAACCGGGCCTGACTGTCGCGGGAGGGCTGGAGTCGTCTGGCGCCATCCCGAACGGCTCCGTTCCTCTGGGGACCCCTGAGGTTGCCAGCATTGAGGTTCTGCTGGTCTCATCCTCTTCGGAGGTCAACGACTCAGATGTGGACCCATCCTGGCATCCTGACTCGGGGTCCCCGGTGGCATAGGGTGTTAGGTGGCACAGTGGGCCCCTCCCACTGTCCCCACTCCCGTCCTCCCCTGAGGGCCCTCGGGCTAGGGGTGGCCCCAGGTCCCGGTGGGGTGATGTGGTGGGGACTGAGGGGGGCTCCCCCTCCTAGGGGGTCGTGACAGCTACCCTCCTGGGTGCTGTTGCCGCCTCTCGGGGTGGGGGAACGCTGCAGTCAAGGAGGAGGGCTCTCTCTGAGTCCGAGGGGTCGAGGGGCGGGGGACGGTCATCGCGGTCTCGGCCGGCCACCCCTCCTGGGGTGGCTAGGAGCCGCAGTGCCGAACCCCGCCCTTCCCTCTTGGGCCCCGGGGTCCTCTCCGGTGGCGTTGCTGCGGATTGCCCTTCTGGATCCATGCAGTCCCGGGTTCGTCACAGGGGAGGTTCCCCCCCCGGGCTCTTCCAGGCATCGCATCCTCAGGGTCTCGTCTTGTGGCCTGGTTTGTTGTCCGGGGGTCCCGCCAGCTTGGGCTCCATTCCTTGGATTTCAGAGCCCTAGCAGAGGTCAGTTGCCTCTTCACAGGTGCCCTTCTCCAGTACCTCTGCAACCACCCCCCGCTCTTCCAGGCCATGTCGGTCCTACGGGTCCGTTATCCTGGGAGCAGTTCAGAGGTTCTGCGGCGGCCTTCCCCTCATACGTTAGATACATGTATGAGCGGGTCTTTCGACTCTCCCCACCGCCGCAGGAATCTTCTGGACATTCGAGCTCTCCATCATCCTTGTCTTCCTCCTCTGAGGGAGAGGAACCCCTTGCTCATCTTTCTTCCGACGCTGATTTCACTGAATATCAGCGATTCCTTCCGAGGATGGTGAGGGATCTTCGAATCTCTTATGTAAGGCGAGACAATACTGAACGGGAGACGTGTGAATTCCTTGGAGAATTCAGTGCCCAGCACCTGGTGGTACCCTCCTGGCCTATCCCCTTCCAGGAGGCGTCTATCCGTTCCTGGCAGTCGCCAGCCGCCCTTTCTCCAGCCCCGGCAGACTGTCGTCGAAGGTATTGTGCCCCCTCGGAATCCCTGGGTACCCTTCCCAACCCGTCCTCGGGTTTGGTATACCTAGAGACTCCTTCTAGGCGCTGCCGCCAGGAGCATGACCGCCCACCGGATTCAGATTCCCTACAATTGAACCGGTGGGGGCGAAGAGTGTTCTCTTCTTCTCGTGTGGTGGCTTGCATTGCATCACATCAGGCTCACCACGCTGCCTACAATCGGCATCTGTGGTCGATGCTCTCCCAGCTCCTAGCATCAATGCCTGATACGGAGCACACCAGACAAGCTATTGCCCTCTCTGCTATAGGCCTGGAGCTGGCAAGACACTAGACAAGGGCATCTTATGACGCCAATTTGGTGGCTTCCAGGCTTGCGGGGACAGCGATCTGCATTAGGCGGATGGCATGGCCTCGTCTGTCAAGGTTGTCACCCCTGGCCCGGCGTAGGGTGATGCGCTCCACTTTCCGGGGGACCCGTCTTTTTTCCTCCAGAGCTAGGAGATTTCTGCAGGGGCTTCCTCCGTCTTCCCGTCCTCGGGGGGCACCTCCTAGCTCTTCTCCCACTTAGGCTTCTCTCTGTATTAGCCAGGGTCTTCCCCTTCTGTTTCTCACCAACAGGAGGCTGGGGGTCTTGTTCCCTCAGGGTTCTTCCCCCCCCCTTTTTTTCAAGGGGGGAGGGGGCTTGGTACTCACCCAAGCAGTAATGAATGGCGAAGATTGACAAGGGAAGATATGAAAATGACGTACTTCACCGTAATTCTTGATCTTCTTGTATCTTCACCACTCATTACTGATACCCACCCACCTTCCCCTCAGTGGCCTCCTTCTGTGTCGTCTCCCCCTCCCGTCTCGTTCCTCTTCCTTCCCTTGGCCTTTATGCCAAAACAAAACCCAAAAAACTTTCTGTTTCCATTCTTAGTGAATGGATCTCCTTTTTTCCTCAAGGTAAAGAGGAACAAGCATGGTTGTATTTTCTCAAATTCTGAGGGAACTCTTTCTGACCGCCCTTAGGGTGCGATTCCTAAATAGCTTCTTCAGGTTATGCAGTTTCACAGCCCAAGTTGCTATGCCCTGACTTGGCCTTGGCAAAGTCTAGAATCCTCCTGACAGGTATTATTTCGAGCTCTTCTAGCTACTGACTGAACTTGTCAGCTCTGAGCATCTGTTTGCCTTGTCTTAGGGAGTTTGATTGAGTTCCACTCTCTTTCATACAAAACTGCCTTCGAGTAGGCATAGTCTTTCCCATACACCACTGTGTTAGCACTTAACAAGGTGCTAAGGGACTTAGTCCCCTTCCTGGATGGGTGCTCTACCCGGAATAGGTTCTGCCTGGGCAGTCTAGGAGCCCTCAACTAGGATGAAGGGACTTGGCATGTTGAGAGTTCAGAGAGTCTGCCCTCATTCGGATCTGTTCAGGTGGTTCGGTTGAACCTCCCCTCAGTCCTAGCAACTGGGATTCTTGCTCCCTTGTTAGTTTCGAGCCTATAAGCCTCTCAACCAATGCTCGATGGGCACTGTTCTCCCTCTCAGCATGCCTCTTTCTTTCTTCCTTCTTCTTCTTCTACTTCCCTTTCCTTCTCTCTGTTCCTCCCCTAGAGCCGCCTCGGAAAGGAGGTCCTGCGGTTCCTTAGGGTAGGAATTCTCTCTCCTCTGTCTATTCTCCATCGGCTTATTCCTTTTTCGGTTTATTTCCTTTCCTTTTTCTATCCCTCTGCTCTCTTGCCTCGCTTTCTTTTTCTTACCCTTTATTTTCGCCTCCGGCTACAGAACTGAGATAGAGGAGGAGTCTGCGGCTCCTAACGGCCCCGCCCCCTCGCTGCGATCACCCAGCACGCCGCCCTCGATGGCGCAGCCATTGGTGCCGCACCCAAAAAAAAACATCTCAGAAGCGGTGCGCCTCTGGCTTAACCCAAGCAGTAATGAATGGTGAAGATACAACAGAAGATCAAGAATTATGGTAGGTACGTAATTTTCATTTTTTGAGTTTCGGTTATCCTGCCTGGGCTAGTCAATACATGTGCTAACTTCTCCAATAAATATGAATGAAGATGGTGTTCCCTAAGGTGTTTATTCTAGGGGCCGGACACCCCCTTCTTGACTTCTGCTGCTGGTCACTCAGCCCCAACATCCTCTTGGTTGCTTCAGGGTCCTCCATAGCTCCCCCATCCCGTGGCTGGATGAGTAGGGAATAGTTCTCTCTGCTGGGCTACAGTCTGGCGTGGCAGCTCCAATGTTTCCCCTTACTCAGGTGCAGCAGCATGCACAACCCAAGTCCACTCCTGAACCCAGGTCGCCAGGGCAACCAGGTGGCCTAGATGAAAAGCTTTTTTCTACAGAGTGCACATATGTAGGACATTACAATCCTTTCTGCATCAACAGATTGTACTATTACAAGCAAAGCAGTAGTGTAAAGCTGGATGTTGCTGAAATGCACAGACTACTGGTTGATGGGAATATAAAACACTACTGGTTGATGGGAATATAAAACACTACTGGTTGATGGGAATATAAAACACTACTGGTTGATGAGAATACAAAACACTACTGGTTGACGAGAATACAAAACACTACTGGTTGAGTTGGAATATAAAACATTACTGGTTGAGTTGGAATATAAAACACCAGTAATGGAGCAAAGTCGTAAAAACATGAAAACCTTAATAAATGTAGTAATTATAAACAATGGTTTTAAGTATATTTGTAGTTATTTATTTTATTAGCACAGGAAAGATGCACTGATCTGTGGGGGGTGGGATTGTAACAGGTGGAATGTTGCTCAGGGCATTGGGAAAAGTCCCTTACAGTTACAAGTGACATGGGATCTTTAATTACCAGCTGCCAGACAGTCACTAGAGATATGTAGAAGGAGTCTCGATTTAATGTCTCATCCAAAGGACGGCACCACAGCATTGTAGTGGATACCTGGGGCTGGATTTTTAACAGGTGTAGGCAGTGCCATTTTACATGAGCAACCCATATTTAAAACGAGTTTCTCTGATTACCCTGTTAGAACAGTGGTGGTGGTGGGGGGGGACATATCTCTCTACCTTTTTGTTGCTGAAATGTGAGACAGTCACTTAGCATGTGGGGAACTTGTGGGTCACTTGTCCCCATAATGTGGGATCTAGCAAGCATGGGGATGTAAGCTGAGAGCACTGAGAATGAGTGACTTTATTTTTGCAGTGTGTTGCTTTGGCATCCAATGGGATATTTTCCATTTACACTTTAAAATCTGAGTTTACAGCATCTCCTGTCTAAGTGGGGAAGATGTGGGACTGCGCATTTCTGTGGGGTAAAATGAGGGATGCCCCTTGTAATATGGGATAGTTGTGAGGTTTGTAAAGGGGGAGACGGGCCATGATTGACTGCTTGCCTTGGGCAATTGTTTTTTTCTTCTTCTTTCAGTTTGTTTACGCTCTATGACCAACACAGCCCCCTTCTGGCAGCATCCACCCAGATCTGTACCCTGACCTCTCTGGCTTTCACTGCCTGGTGAGGTGTTGTTCCTTACTTTAAGAACCTCCAAGTAAGGCTCTCAGTAGGATTTTTTTGTTTGGGGGTCTGGGACTTTCTTTAAAACAAAAAAACAGCTCAAAAGTTGGAGTCCCTGGCAAATTTTTCGGGGTCCCTATAGAAATGAATGTGAGCCATGCCCCCGTGCTCACATGTCTCGTAATGTAGGAATCTGTAGAGTGCGGGGGCACACTCCTTTGGTTTCTATGGTGCTGTGTTTTTAACTAGAATTTTTTATGTTTTAGAGGGAGAATTCAAAGAAATTACGGCCACTGCACAACTAACAAGGGCCTTGTTAGTTGAGCGGTGGCTGTAATTTGTTTGAATTCTCCCTCTAAAACATAAAAAAAATTCTAGGTAAAAACGCAGCCCCACAGTAACCAATGGAGTGTGCCCTCACACTCTACAGATTCTTACCTTATAAGACATGCAAGTGCAAGAGCGTGGCTCATGTATGGACTCCCGGGGCCTCAGAAATGAGTGTCTTGGGGACTTAAGGGAAAAAAATTTGAGTGTCCGGATACACAGAATGTGGGTTTATGACTTTGGTACCCGCATTCTTGAGAGCCCTGCTCCAAGTTGGGAGGACTGGCCAGTTGTCAGGGCCAGGATCAGAGTGAGGTCCGTCATCCTGCTCGTGCTGTGGTGTTTCTCTTGTTTCAGGGTCCCCGCACCCCTGCGGATATCCTTGCACATTAGGCTCCAGGCATACATTTACGCAGGCGTGACACACAGAGCCTGGCAGATGTCTGCCCCACCCTAATGGAGATGCTTGCTGCACTACCACTCATGGTTCAGGTTGCAGTATGGCAGCAGAGCCTGCAACACTCAATCCCCAGAGAAGGAGAGCGTTCCCCTGAGAAGTTGGAGTGTTCTCCCTGCCTACTTTGGCCGGCTCCTGCAGACTCTGGCTTACTTCTGAACCTGGATCTTTGGTGGTTTGAGTGGCAGTACTACCATGGTGCTAACGGCCTGGTGCCTTAGGCAGTGTTTAAAAGAGCACTGCCTTTAACCTGTAAGCCTTTGTTTTCTGTAGAAGCTGTTTTTATTTCCAAATGTTTGTTCCTGTTCTGTTATTGTTCCAGCTTTTCAGCCAATTAGTAAATCCAGTGATATTTGTTTTTATGTTTTTCAAGTTGTTTTATCCCCCCTTAACATCGGTCTGCCTTGGATCCCTCCAGCCCTGTTGCTCACTTTGTCTGATACTTTCCTCTCTGCAAGGTAATCCATGGAGAAGCTTGCAGAGAGTTAAGTCCTAGACAAGGCGAGTGTTGGAGCTGGAGGGCGTGGCCGATCCCCACCAGTGCATAGTCCAGACTGGGACGAGGCCTGATTGGTGGCACGCGGCCTGTGTGGGACCCTGGCCTTCATCCAGGTACAGTCAGTTTTTCCACCATAGCTTTGCCCTTGAGGGCTGCCATTGTGCAGTACTGCGAGTGAAGGTACCCTACCATAAGGCTGTGTCTTCACTGTGCAGCCATTCAGCTGCCGCTGGGTGGCAGACGTAACAGTGGGATGTTTGATCCTGCCACCTCCCTGAGGGAGAAGAACTATCCGTGGGATGTTTGATCCTCCTTCCTCCAACTGGCCCTCGAGTGACCCAGATCCATCCCTGGACCAGGATCGCTAGCGCTACCATTGTGTTGTTGGGCCAGCCTTAAATGGGGGTTTCTGATTTGCAGCCTGGTGGCAAGGACCATTTTAGAACTGATAAATTACTGTAGTTTATATCCTTTTTAAGCTGTCTTATGGTTATTATAATATTTCTATGTTTTGCTTTAGAACTGTGTGACTCAAAGGGACATGGATATTGAATTATACAGTTCTAAAATGATGCTGACCCCCTGTGTGTAGACAACACCCACTGGGATACTAAAAGCCTAGTGAAGATGGAGTAATATCAGAATGAGAACCAGTATTTGTGGGGGGGCACTTTACAGAAAATGACTGACTGGTTCTTGGCAGTTCAACTTTAAAGGGGAAGTCCGTGTGCATAATGGATGTTAACACCTCCTGCTACTGCACTAGACCTTCAGGAATGGGAGAATGGCAAGTAAGTCGGGGGGAAATGTAATGATAGCAGAATAATATTGGGGAGATGATGGGGGTGATGTAACTTTTGGACATGGGAATACTGGCTCATAGAGAAAAGTGGCATCTGTGTTGTTTTTTTTTGTGGAGGCATGCTTGCCGCAGTTTCACCGCCAGGATGCACAACCTCAATGAGGTTGAGAGGGATGAAGCACCTAAGGTGACCCCCCCATATACACACCGCATGCCTCCTGGGTCGACGCCGCCCCACTATCCAGACTGTGTGCATGGAAGAACAGCCAGTTGGATTGTTCTGAAGGAGAAACCTTCACATGTGACAGCTAGTTGGCTGCTTGGTGCAATTTTTTTCATTTGTCTCTTTTTTTCAGTGAGCGTGATCTTGGCACTCACTCCACCATCAGAATCCACATCATCGCGGGGGTTGAGAGCGTCTGAAGCATCTAAGAAGGCCCCCTCCACTCCCACCTCATGCCTTCTGGATTGGATGGTGGCCCTCTGCCACTGTCAGGACTGTGTGTTTGGAATAACAGCCAGTTAGGCTGTTCTGAAGGAGGAACCACCACATGCTTAATCCACTCCCCATCAAGCTGCCTCTGTGCTGAGGTCCATAGCACAAAGGGCATTGGGAGTCCACCGTAGGAGTCACCCATACAGGCAGCCAGCAGCCAGCCATGGTGCCCCTCCTCAGTGACTCACTGTAATTTCTTCAAACAATATGAAGTCTTGCTGTATTCTGAGATATGCAGTTAGCCCCAGCACTTGAACTGCTCTGGAGAGAAAAGAGTTGATTTCTATGCCAGGCATAGAACGTTGAGCTCGAGCTCAGTTTTCAAACCTTTGTCTGTGGTGCCTCAGAGTGTAACAGTCCGATTCCTTACTCCACCTAACTGTGAAGTTGCTCCGTAGATTGCTCCTTCGCTGTTGGTTCGGTAAAGTTCAAAACGCGTCAGTTTTTCAACCGATTTGTTTATTTTTGTTTTTGAGCGTCTGTACAGTAAGCAGTGTAGATAGGTAGTGAACTGTGAATTTGTGTTTTCTTCTGTGGAAGTTGTAAACTTTGATTCCTTCTCGGTTGGTCCGGTTGGGAACCGACCTTTTGTGTTTAAATTTATTTTCTTTTTTTTTATTCTGATGTTATTTCTCCAGGAGCCTCCCCGCCTCCTGTTCCTCCGGTGCCGTCCCGGACATGAGACCCCTCCCTTCAGCACCCTAGCGACTTACTCTTCGCGGCAGGGTGGTGGGAGCGACTCAACCCACCAGAACAGGTCCATGCCAGGGAGGCGTCCTCTGGGAATGGCGGCGAGGCAGCGTGCGTGCTACGGCTACATTTTTCCCAATTTTCTCCCGGCGGGCATGGCGTGCAATGGCGCGGTGACTGGCTCATGCTGCGCTCCCGTGCGGCGCACTAGTCAAGCGTCTGCCCGTCCCGCCTCCCCTGTCTCTGCGGCTGCGTGTTGTCGATCCCAGCCTCCGCTTAGGGTCAGGCAAGCACCGCCGTCCGAATCCACCCCGGAGATGGAGAGCAGTCCTCCGGATGCCGATCCATCCTCCTCCCGCCGACCCCGACAACCCGTGCTGCTCCGAACCGAGGAGCCGGGCGTGTGGCGAGGTGTGGCACTCAGCGCCAACCTCAGCGCCACCGGCCGGGCCTTTTCTGGGATTTTAGTAGTGGTGTGCCGGTTCCTATCGGTTTCAGAAAAAACCTTTTTTCGGTTTCTTTACACAACCTGTGAAACGGTTGGTAACCGATAGGGGTGTATTACCTGGCTAAAAGCTGTAAAGGGTAATCTTTTCTAGTCTGGCCATGTCTAAGAAACACAAGAAAAAAAAAATGGTCCCGCTGTGTTTCAACACTGTACAGAGTGTGGGAGGCCTTTGCTAAGGTCGACCCCCACCTCGTCTGTGTTTATTGTGTGGGGTTTGACCACCTCAAAACAGACTGCCAAATCTGCAGACATTTTCCTAAGGCCACTCTGGAAAAAAGATTGGGTAGGCTAAAGGAAAGGGAGGCCAAGAAGTCCGCTGACCCAGATGGCCAGCCCTGTTCGGTTCCGACCGAACCTGAGGAGGTGCCCATTGACCTGGGGGAGACGTCCTCTGGCAAAAGGAGAGCCGAACCTGAGGGGTCGGTTCCGTCAAAAAGACGAAAAATGTCAGCTGGTTCGGATCCAGCATCCCTTACTCCAACCACTGAAGAAATAGCCAAAGCTATCAGTATTGTGCAGTCGCCTCGTCCGGTTCCGTCTGAACCGGCGCCATCTGTTAGGCGCTCAGTTTGGTCGGTTCCAACTCTATTGGATTATGATCCGGATGCTTATTACGAATTGGAGTGGGAGGGGGACAAAGAGTTACCGGATGATGGTGAAGAAGAAGAAGGAGAGGAGGAGGAGGAGGAGGGGGGGAGGAGGAGGAGGAGTCCGTTGAACCGGACATCTCCCCAGACAGACTCTCCAGTGTCTCCCCTCCAAGGCTTTCTGAGTCCCCTTTTCACTTTTTGTTTTACAAAAAGGTGGCTGAAACCCTCCAGCTCCCTATGGTTTAAACTGTTGAGGAGGAAGAAGCGCCTGATTTTGTGGAGATGAGTATGGACATTCCAGAGTCCAATAGATTGTCTATTCCTCTCCATAAATCCCTGGGGAAACAGACACAGAAGATTTTACAGACACCAGATTCTTTACCTCCTGTGGATAAGAGAATGGACAGGAGGTATATGCTATAAGGTTCAGTTTTTTTTCAGTCATTGCAGCCGTGTTGGGGAATTGCAGGCTGCAGCCTGTGACAGGGCTAATATACCTTTGGCTTCCCACCCCCAGATAAAGACTCCAGGAAAATGGATGCCATGGCCAAGAAGCAATACTTGACATCCTCCTTGGGACTCAAGCAGGCTAATTATATGGCCTACACAGCCAGATACCATAAGTCCAGTTGGGATATGGTTCTGGAAATGGCTAAACAGGCTCCCCCCGCCCCCAGCTAGCCAAAGTACTGGAGGAGGTGGCTGCTGATGGGATTGAGGCTTCCGAAGTGCAATTCCACGCTGCTGTGGATTCTAATGATGTGGAATCGAGAGTCATGGCTCCATCTGTGTCTCTTAGGAGATTTGCTTGGCTCAGATGCACTAGCCTTTCTCAGGACACCCAGGCTAAGGCCATGGATTTCCCTGTGGTGGGTAACTCTCTGTTTGGGGAGCAGACAGAGGCTTACATTAAGATGGATGAGTACAGGAGTGCACAGGCCAAGGGAAAGGTATGCCTCTTTGCAGATGACACAAAGATCTGTAACAGAGTTGATGCACAGGAGGGGGTAGAAAAGATGAGAAGGGACTTGGCAAAGTTGGAGGAACAGTCAGACATATGGCAACTTAAATTCAATACAAAGAAGTGCAAAGTAATGCACCTGGGAAACAGAAACCCAGGAGAAGAGTACACAATAGCAGGGGAGGTACTAACAACAACAAAAATGGAAAGGGACCTGGGGGTAGTCATATCAGATGACCTAAAGGTGGGTAAGCAATGTGAAAAGTCGGTAAGGAGAGCCAGGGGGATACTGGGATGCATAGGAAGGGGCATCACAAGTAGAAAAAGGGAGCGGTTATCCCTCTATACAGACAGTTGGTGAGACCCCATCTGGAGTACTGTGTGCAGTTTTGGAGACCTCATCTACGCAAGGATATAGACAGGATGGAAGCAGTCCAGAGGAGGGCAACTAAAATGATGCAGGGTCTGCAGCAGAAACCATATGAAGAGAGACTGAGAGAGCTTAACATATATCCTTTTGATGAAAGGAGGGCAGGGGGGACATGATAGAAACATTCAAGTACCTCAAGGGAATCAACAAAGTCCAGGAGGGTAGCATCTTTCAGAAAAAGAGATGTGTAAGAACAAGGGGGCACAATTTAAAGATAGAGGGGGACTGCGCAGGGGTAATGTGAGGAAATTATTTTTCACGGAGAGAGTGGTGGATGCATGGAACAGCCTTCCTGAGGAGGTCGCTGGGTCTAAAACAGTGGGGGAATTCAAACATGCATGGGACAGACACAAGGCAATTATAGTGGGGGGTTGCAGGAAGTAGGCTGTTGGTTAACTAGAATCTGCAGCTTATCCAGTAGGTAGGGAAGTGGGCAGACTGGGTGGGCCAAGTGGTCCTTATCTGCCATCAAAGTCTGTTTCTATGAACGGCAAACCACTCCAAAAAAGCAGCAGTCTAGGGGCAGGCCCTTTCACAGGCCTTTCTACCAAGCCCAGGCCTCCTCTGCGTTCCCACAGAGGGGTTTCTTTTGAGGGAGAGGCAGCAGGGGGGTGAGCAGGGCTGCATCCTCTTTCCAGTCCAAGGCTCCTGCCAAGCAGACACCCTGATTTGTCAGCCCAGGTCGACTCCCCAACTCTAGTTTGAGGCAGGCTGGCTTACTACTTCCAGGCCTGGAAGTCTGTTACCTCAGACAAGTGGGTCCTGGCTCTCAGAGCTGTGGAGAGAGTTCCTGCTCTACACAGGGGCAAGGGTCTGTACTCCGAATATTTCCTTACCCCAAAAAAGACGGGAATGGAGACCCATCCTAGACTTAAGGTATTTGAACAAACGCATCTTAAAACCAAAGTTCAAAATGGTAACTCTGGGAGTAATTCTTCCCTCTCTGAGGCCAGGAGATTGGTTAGCATCCCTGGACCTCAAGGATGCCTATTTCCACATTCCTATCAGGTGCTCCCACAGAAAAGTACCTCAGGTTCGAGCTGCCTTCAGGCCATTATCAGTTCAGAGCCATGCCTTTCGGCCTAACATCGGCTCCAAGAGTGTTTACAGAGTGCCTTGCAGTAGTAGTGGCGGCCTTCCTCAGAAGGTAGGGGATCTCTCTATTCCCATACCTGGATGACTGGCTCATTGTAGGACAGTTTTCCGACTAGGTCAGGTCAGCTGTTCAAGTCACTCAAGATTTGCTCAGTTTTCTGGGATTTCTTCTCAATCTGTCGGTTCTCGAACCAGTACAACTCCTCACTTTCATAGGGCTAGAGTTAGATACTGTTCAAGCAAAAGCCTTCCTCCCACTAGCAAGGGTAAAGGCCCTTACAGATCTTGCTTCTTCTTTTCATCCTCTGGTTCCTCACCCAGCGAGACATTTTCTTTAGCTCCTAGGTCACATGGCAGCTTCCAAAGGAGCCAGGTTCCAAATGAGGGACATTCAGTTTCACCTAAGGCCTTTTTGGTCTCGGAAAAAAGATTCTCTCACCAAATTGGTACCAGTGACTCACACTCTGGTCCAGGATCTCCAGTGGTGGCTGGATCAGGACAGTCTCAGACAAGGTGTCCCATTCCTTAGTCAGTCTCATTCAGTGGTACTAACCACAGATGCTTCTCTCTTGGGCTGGGGAGCCCACCTAGGAGCCCTCACAGCACAGGGTGTTTGGTCTCCATAAGAGTCTCTCCTTCATATCAATCTTCTAGTACTCAGGGCAGTATTCCTAGCCCTTCAAGCTTTCTCGGACTCAGTAAGGGACAAGGTGGTTCAGGTCAGGACAGACAACACCACCACCATGTGGTACATCACCAAGCAAGGGGATGCTCTGTCTACGGCCTTGTGCACAGAGACCATGAAAGTATGGTCTCTGGCCTACTCCTTGCAAACCTTCATAATAGCAGTTCACCTCCCAGGAAGGACAGTGTGTTAGCAGATGCTCTGAGCAGAATCTCCCAGGGCCATCACAAATGGACCTTGGATCCTCTCATTCTGAAAGTAATCTTCACCAGGTGGGGCACTCCAGAGATAGATTTCTTCGCAGCCCCAGATAATCACCAACTTCCCTTCTTCTGCTGCAGACCCCCAGTCCTAGGGACTGTTCCCCTGGATGCTCTGATATTGGACTGGGAAGGCAAGTTCTTTTATGCCTTTCTTCCCCTTCCACTGTTGTTCAGGATTTCAGTCAAGATCAGGCCACAACCCTGCTCAGTGATTCTACTGGCTCCAGACTGGGCCAGACAGCCTTGGTATCCTCTTTGGTTGTCCCTAGCAGTCTCACTCCCCCGTCTCTTCCCAAAAGACACAATCTCCAAAGTCCTCTCAGGGGAGGATCTGGTACCCCAGTCTCCAGTCTCTCAATCTCAAGGCCTGGCTCTTGAAGAGTTAGAATATGCAGGCCTGCATTCTCTGGGAGTTTTGGACATCCTTAAGGTTTCTCGGAAACCCTCTACCCGGAAAACTTTATAATTCCAAATGGAAAAGATTCAGCATTTGGTGTTCCCATAAGGATATTCTACCAGATGTTGCTGGCATTGCTACACTTTTGGATTACCTGGTTCACCTTAATGGCCTAGGCCTTAGGCCAGCCACTTAAAAGGTTCATTTAGCAGTCGTGTCTGCATTCCTCTCAGCAGGGAAGGGCTGTTCCCTGGCATCTCACCCTGTTTTTTGGCAAGTTCTTTAAAGGTCTAGTTCATATCAACTCTCCTTTTAGAGAGCCTGCTCCGGCTTGGGATCTCAATATCTGCATTGTTCAGCTTATGCAGCCACCCTTTGAACCTCTGGCTTCGCCCGAGCTTAAGTACCTGACCTGGAAAACTGTGTTTCTGGTAGAACGGGCCTTGTCAGTTGAACCTGATTTTATCTCATTCCATAGAGATAAAGTGGTCCTCAGAACCAATAGGAGGTTCTTACCCAAAGTGGTCTCAGATTTCCATCTGAACCAGTCCATGTCTCTTCCTGTGTTTTTCACTGATCATTCTTCTTCAGGACAAAGATCACATAGTTTGGATGTTAAGAGGGCACTTAGCTACTACATTGAGCATACTAAGGCACATAGAAATGACTGTCTTCAATTGTTTTTCAGTTATGGTGAAGTGGGAAAAGGTAGACCTGCTACTAAAAGAAATATTGCGAGGTGGATTGTCTCTTGTATACAGTTCTGCTATGCCAAGCTAGGTAAAACACCTCCCTCAGGCCTGAGGGCTCACTCGACTAGGGGTTCAGCTGCTTCTCTGGCTGCTGCCAGGGATATACACTTGTTAGAGATCTGCAAAGCAGCCACCTGGAAAACAGTCCATACTTTCACCAAGCATTACTCTCTGAATATCCAGGCTAGGTGTGATGCTAGGTTTGGTACAGCAGTACTGCAGAGCCTATTCCCAAAATAGGTTTGGTACCCTCCTCCATGGAGGTACTGCTTGGTAGTCTGCATATGTCAGAATACAGCAAGACTTCATGTTGTTTGAAGAAAAAATTACTCACCTTAGTAACTGTGTTTCTTCTAATGGAGCTGTATTCTGACCTCCCCCTGCCTCCCCGCTCAGAACCTAGTTTTGGGATATGGGCTGGCAGGTACAGTGGTGTACTTTGCACCTCGCCTCTTCAGGGTGGGGTGGTGGTTGTTATGTTTAACTTAGATTTATGTATCTTGTTCACTACCTGTTTTTTCTCTTGGGTTCTCGACTTGAGTGGTTTTGACCCAAGTTTTTGCCTGTTGGCTTGTATGTTTTACAATTTCTACACTGGAAGTGTAATTAGTTAGTTTGCTCGTAAGTTACACTCTGAGGCACCACAGACAGAGGTTTGAAAACCGAGCTCGAGCTCAGCGTTCTATGCCTGGCATAGAAATTAACTCTTTCCTCTCCGGAGCAGTTCAAGGCTGGGGCTAACTGCATATGTCAGAATACAGCAAGACTCCATTAGAAGAAACACAGTTACTAAGGTGAGTAATTTTTTCATACTGTCCTCTTACCTGTGCCTAAATCTGAGCTGTTGCTAGCCACATAAGTGCTATCGGAACACTGCCTTGCCCACTACTATTACTATATGCCCTCGTCTGGGATCTATATAGCTGTTAATTGTTGCTAATAACCACTGCATGTACCCCTGTTGCATCATTACTGGACTGTCTTCAAGTAGATTCTACATGATAGACTGCTAGTCTGCTCAGGGCCCGAAATTCCCTACTATTTGGTGTTCCATACATGCATACCAGAAATTATCCACGGAACAACAAATATTGTCTTCTGGTAACCCACGAGGAATACCATTTTGCAGCCCAGCATTTCGAATGACCACTGACACTTTTGCGGTTCAGCTGAGTTCATTTTGTGAGCCCCCCCCAATCCGTCTTCATAATTCCCAATTGTTTGACCCAGTTTCATTGCAGACTAACTGAAATCTCATCGTCAAACCACACGAGATCAGTCTCAGGCCCTGATGGGTTTCATCTGTCTTATCTGCGTGATCCCTTCTTTCCACCAGGTGCTAACCGTGTTGCAGCAGACCCTCAGGACTCTCGCAGGACCGCCACGTAATGATCGCAGTTCCATCGTCGGTCATAACTTTTTTATGCCTGGTGTCTTAGGTAAGTTTTAAGACTCATTTCTCTAATTTTTCTCCTCTCTAACACAGTGTTCTAAAGAGAGCTGCCTTTTTTTTTTCTCAGACGGCTGGTCTCCGGGCTTCTTTACTCCTAGGCTGTACCTCCTGTTGCTGGTCGTCAGGCAGGTAACAAAGAAGTGCAGCAGAGGGGCATCTAGCCCTCCCCTTTCATCATCCTCCAGTATTTCTGAAAGCAGTCCAATTGTGACAATAGTATGAGAACTTAGAAACAAAACATAAGAAAGTTTAAGGCAACCATGGCCCTGAGGCCAGCCAACTATGTACATTCTGGGAGGGAATCTGGAGCCTGGAGACCAGCTGTTGGAGAAAGAAAATTTACAGGTATTTAAATTTCGATTTCTCTCTCCTAAGCTGGTCTCAGGGCTTCCTTACTCCTGGGATATACAAAAGCAGTACATCCCCAGATGCCCCGGGTGGGAAGAATGTCCCTTGTCCTTAAGAGTCCACCACCGCCGGAAGCACTCGGTGGCCAAAGGATGCCTCTGCCGAGGACATCACGTCCAGCTTGTAAAGTTTGGTAAATGTGTGAGTGGATGACCAGGTGGCCGCCCTGCATAAGTCCGCTGGAGATGATTCTCTGAAGTTGGCCCACGAAGTGGCCATAGCCCTGGTGGAATGTGCTCTGCTTGCGTCAGGCAGAGGTACCCCGGCCTTGTCGTAAGCCGTGGTGATGACTGATCTGATCCATCTGGCTATCGAGTCTTTTGATGCTTTTTTACCCATATTTTGGCATGTAGTTAAAATGAACAGGCTTGACACTTTTCGGAAATCTTCTGTCCTCTTGATATACATCTTTAAAGCTCTTCTCGGATCTAGTGTATGAAATTCCCTTTCCTTTTCATTTTTGGGATGTGGGCAGAAGGAAGGGAGAATAAGATCTTGGTTGCAGTGGAAAGTGGACGTAACTTTGGGTAAAAACCCTGGATCGGTACAAAGAACCACAGAGTCCTGATGAAAAACCGTGTATGGCTCTTTAGTGGACATCGCTCCCAGCTCGCTGATCCTCCTTGCTGAAGTAATGGCTACCAGAAAAAACACCGTCATTGTGAGATGCATGATGGAAGTTTCCTTAGGAGGTTCAAAAGACTCCTTGATCAGGGCTTTGAGAACAAGGTTAAGTTTCCAAGGTGGAACTGTTGGCTTAATTGGAGGCCGTTTAACGTTGCCGCCCTTAGAAACCTCCTGACATGAGGGTGTGAGCCCAGCGATTCTCCCACATCTATTAACAAGACCGCTCCCAGGGCTGAGACCTGAACTCGTAGGGTGGCTGGTTGCTGCCCTTTGTCGAATCCCTCTTGAAGAAACTTTAATAGCATTGGCAATGATATTGGCTGGTCCTATACATCTCTGGATTGAAACCAAAACAACAGTTTCCTCCAGCTTCTATAATACACTCTAGAAGAGGAGGGGTGACATGAATTCACCATCATTTTGATTACCGGAGCCATTTAGCCTAGTTCCTTGAACGTTTCCCGCTTAATCTCCAACCTGAGAGGGATAGATTGCTCAAATTGGGGTGCAGCACTGGCCCCTGATGTAGAAGGTCTGGGCTGCATTGGAAAAGTACAGGCAGTCCTATTGACAGCTGAATGAGAAGTGGTAACCAAGGACGGCGAGGCCATCGAGGACATACTAGGATGATCTCTGCTGTGTCTCGGGCCACTTTGTGCAGAACTCTGGAAAGAAGTGGTATCAGAGGGAAGGCATAAAGGAGGCTGAACTGACTCCAGTCTAGGGAGAAGGTGTCCTAAGCTACCTGTAGCTTGTCCCTGGCCAGGGAACAAAATTGTTCTGCCTTGGAGTTTCACCTAGATGCAAACGGATCTACCTGGGGATTGCCCTGCTGTTCTGTTAGGAGGTGGGAGGCGCTATCCTTCAGTTCCCACTCCCCTGGTAAGACATACTGGCGACTTAGCCAGTCTGTTGTGACATTTTCCTGACCTGGAATGTACATGGCTCTTATACTTGCCAGTGGTTGCTCTGCCATTGAAAGAGAAGCAGTGACGCCTGGAGCATTGTTGAGCTTTTTGTGCCTCCCTGATGGTTGATGTAGGCCATCGTTGTCCGATTGTCTGTTAGAATCAACACATCTTGATTGCGTACTTGTTGACGGAAGTGTATCAGGGCTAGGCAAACTGCCCTCATCTCGAGGACATTTATGCTGTACCTTGATTCTACCAGTGACCATTTGCCTTGTTCCAACAGCTCGTGCAGGTGCCCCCCCCATCCCCTGAAGCTTGCATTGGTCATGATTCTGAGTTGGTGTGGATGTCCCAGCATTAGCCGCCTCATGACATTTGACCTCCGAGACCACCACCGGAGGGAGGGAGGGAGGATTTTATCTGCTGAGAAACTGGGATTAGCTGATGCTGACTGTGACTGGACTGGGACCACTGCCTGAGCAGATGGGCTTGAATGGGTTGCATGTGCACGAGAGCCCAAGGGACCAAATCCACCAGAGACACTAGAGTCCCAGTTAGTTGCATGAAGGTCTGTGCTGGCAGCTGGGATGCTAGGAGAAATTTGTTGATGAGCTTCACTAGGTCCCTGAACTTTGATTCTGTGGGAAAAACTTTGTTGGTTTGAGTCCTGAAGTCTGCCCCCAGGTGGTTCAGGTTCTGGCTCGGGGTTAGTGAGCTTTTCCTCCAATTGATGACAAATCAGTGTGCCGCAAGACCCCAGACTACCTCTGTTACAGCATGTGCAGCTTGATCGGGTGTCTGGGCCTTGATGAGGATATCATCTAGATAAGGGAAAAGCTATACCCCCTGTTCCACAGGTGAGCAATGACTGCTACCAACACCTTTGAGAATGTCCTTGGAACTGACGAGAGGCCGAAAGGAAGGGTTTTATACTTTCAATCTTTATTGTATTTTAAAAGGAAATACATAAGTGGGGGTGGGATATTTACAGAAAGAAAAAGGGAAGGGTTGCAGAGAAAAAGAAGGGGGGAAAATATTAAGTGCACATACATCCAAATAAAAAAATTACATTTTCTTAAGTACAATGAGGGCCAAAAAGCATCAGTTATTTATATCTCATCAATCTGGTTAAAAAATTACAGGGAAAGATGAGCAAAAGGGAAGCCAGTAACACATACAATAGTAGGCTAAGGTATAAAGTCAGGTCTTAAAGGCATAATGTACAAAACCCATTTTCTCCATAGGACTTCAAACGCTTGTTGTGTTTTGTTAATCAAGGCTGTGAGTCTCTCCATCTTATATAGGTCTATCATTAAATGTTGCCAAAGGTCCAATGTGGGGGGTTGAGAGGAATACCATTTTTTTGTAATGGCTTTTTTTGCAGCCAAAAGGGTCAGATTTAGAATTTTTTTTGTGGAGGTATCAGATATTTCTGGGGGGAGGAGGCCAAATAGAAAAATTTGGGTGTTTAAATGTAAATTTGGAGATATCATCTGATGGAGAGCCCCGGACAGCTGTAGGATGAAAGGCTGGAGAATAGGGCAAGACCAGAGGATATGCCCCAAGTTGGCGGATGGACAGCCACATTGTCTCCAGCAGTCAGCTTTAGCTTGCACTAGATATTTCTGAGTCCGTAACGGAGTCAGGAAGAATATAACAGCTAGTTTCCATGCAAAATCTTTCCAGGTCCCTGAGCCGACCCCCCCTATACATGTTACTCAAATAGCTGTCCCAATCTGGGGGGGACAGTTCCACCAACAGGTCCTTTTCCCAGGCCAACCTGACCCCCTCCAGAGATTATGTTTGGATCTTAACAAGGGCCTTATATAAAGTAGATATTAGGTGAGAAGGAACCGGTTTCCCCTCTACTGCAGAGGTCAGAAGAAGCAGTAAGTGGGAGAGTGTCTTCCCAGGGTAGTTTCCCCAATGTATTCATATAATTCTGATCTGAAAATATCTGAATCTTTCAGTTATAGGCAATGTTATAATTTTGGGTCAGTTCAGTGAGAGACAGGATCTTGCCTCAGGGGAGAAGTGGTACACCAGGTGTAGCCTTTCCTGAGCCACCTAAAGAACCCTTATCCATCTTACCAGGAGGAAAGCATCAAGGTATGGGAGGGAGAACAGGGCTGGTCTCCAGGGCTTAAAGGCTCTGGTTGCCATAGTTTTTTGCCAACATTTAAGTGTAGTCTGGGTATAGGGGTTGGATACTGAATCTATTTTGATCTTGGGAGGAAAGGATAGTAGGGCGCCATATATATCATTGAGCTCCATCTCCTGTACTTCCACCTCTTTCCACCGTGATGTGTAGGATTTGTCTAGCCAATACATAGGAATTCTAAGTTGACAGGCCTGATAGTATAGTTTAAAATTTGGTAAGGACAGGCCTCCTGCCTGCCTGGGAAGTTGTAGAATTGACAATTTAATACGAGGTTTGTGGTAAGCCTAAATAAATGCAGAAATTATTTTTTGCAAAGACCTAAAGAAAGTATCCGGGATTGGTACTGGTATGTTTGGGCTAAGTATAGAAATCGGAAAGGGTTACCATTCTGATCGATTCTATAATGTTGGCTGAGTGACAGAGGGAGGGCCCGCCATCTCTCAAGGTCAGAGGTTGTCATAAGTAGAAAAGGGGAATAGTTCAGCGTGAACAAATCACTGCCGGGGGGCCCAAGCGAACCCCAAGATATTCAATGCTGTCTAAGTGCCACTTAAAGTTAAATGTTTGCCTCAAGCCTTCATGGGGGCCAAAGTTACTGGTCAAGACTTCAGTCTTAGTTTCATTAATTTTGTATCCAGAGACAGCTCCAAACCCTTTCAGAATATCCCAGAGATGAGGGAGAGCAAATTGGATCTGTAAGGTATATTAGGAGATCATCTGTATATAGGCCAATTTATGCTCCCTGTGCTGGGCCCATATTCCGCTTATTTCGCCCTCTGTCTCAAGGCCTGTGCTAGAGGTCTGAGGCACAGTGCAAACAGCAAGGGGAGAGGGACATCCTGCCTAGTGCCTCGTGATAGGGAGATAGGATAGGAAAAGGAACCATTAATGTAATATATGCCCTGGGATGAGAGTACATAGCTTTCAGTGAGTTAACAACTGCTTGAGGGATTCCCACCCTTCTCAGCACCTCCCATAGGTAAGGCCATTCGACCCGGTCGAACGCCTTCTCGGCGTCAAGAGAAAGCAAGAGAAATCTGGTTCCAGAGGCTCTCACCCTCTGCAGCAAATGTAGAGTTCTCTTGATATTATCCTGAGTCTGGCAACCTGGAACAAAACCAGTTTGGTCCAGGTCTATTATTTCAGGTAAAAAGTTTGAAATCTTTTGGCTAATATTGAAGCAAAAATCTTATAATCAAGGTTGAGAACTGAAATGGGTCTGTAGGAGGAGCAGGAGGTCATATCTTACCCGGTTCAAAATGCTTGATATATATGCATATCTCCAAGTGTCAGGAGTAGGATCCCCAGTTGTATGGCCTTATAGGCGTCAAGCAGGGTGGGGAGCAATTCTGCCCGAAAAGCTTTATAAAAGTCTCCAGTGTAGCCATCAGGTCCAGGACTCTTATTGGCTTTTAGAGCAGAAAGTGTTTGTTCCAGTTCTGTTCTAGTGATTGGGTTTTCCAGTAATTGTTGATGGGCTTGGGATATCCTTGGAATATTGAGTGTCCCCCAGAAAAGCTTCAATTGCATGGGGGTCTACTGGTTGCTCAGAGCCATAAAGGCTACTATAGTATTTACAGAAGGCCTGTTCAATCTCATGGGGGAAGGTAACTAATTTTTTTAGAACCGGGTCCCTTATTTGGCAAACATTGGCTCTGGCTTTATGTTGTCTAAGTCTATGAGCTAGTAAACGAGTAGCTCTGGGGCCTCCCCTCATAGTATTTTTCTTTGAGTAGCTGTAAGGCCTGCTTAGTTCGTATATCCAGGATCTCTTGAATCTGTTGCTTAGTGGCTAGTAATAAAGGGTAGACCCCTGCGTCTCCCGCTGCATGCAAAGCGAGAAGGTTTTGCAACTGGGTATGCAGGTTATCCAAACGGAGTTGCTGCTGCTTTTTATGGAAGGCAGCATATTTGATTATTTCCTCTTAAACCACCTTGAGGGTGTCCCATAGGATCCCTTCTTGATGTCCTGGCTCTGATTGTCTTTCAGGATCTGTTTTATTTTCTGTTGTGTAAACTCTTTAAAATCCTTATTATTAAGTAGAAAGTTATTAAATTTCCATAGGGTGTTAGTCCTATCCTTACTCTAGATCATATTTAATGTTAAAATGGAGTGGTCTGATAAAACCGTTGAAGTGTGTGTGCAGCTCTCCATTTTATATAGGTGCTCTTTAGAGACATGTATAAAATCTATGCGGGTATACACTTTGTGGGGAGCTGAGTAATGCGTGTATTCTCTCTTGTTAGGGTGGAGGTTTCGCCAGATATCAATCCAATGTGCCTCCAAAAGACATCTCTGTACCATCCGGTGAGCTGGGGATTTCTTAAAGGGCCTTTTAGTAGAGGTATCTAGGGAAGAGGGCGTGAGGTTGTGATCCCCTCCCATTACCAAAACCCCCTTGCTTCTGTCTAGTATCTTCTGAAAGAGTTATTTCCTGACTTCGGGTCCTTCACCTGGGGGGACATATATAGAGGCTAATGTAAGCTCCTGATTATTCAATTTACCAACAGCAATGGCAAGACGACCTCCAGGGTCAGAATATGAAGTTGTTAACTGAAAGGGGATACCTTTAGAGATCAGTACGGCAGTTCCTCTCCTCTTACCCTTCCCATACACAGAGTCTACAACTGTAGAAAACCCAAATTTGGTAAGTTTCTGGTGTTCCTGTTTGTTTAAATGAGTTTCTTGTAATAAAGGAAGAAGGTTTCAGCTTTCTAGTGAGGATATCACTCCGTATCTCTTGATAGGATTATTCAAGCCATTGACATTATGAGAGCAAACCTTAATTAAGGGGGTTTTGTTTGTCATTGAGCCATTGCTGATGTGTTGTTGTCTAGTGTTGCATATGTACCGCCACTACCATATAAAGGCCTTTAAAGTAAAACAATCTGTTTTCCCATGTACGAAACACTTCACTAGAATGGCCCCCCATATGGCTTTGCGCCAGCCAAAGAAATAAAATAGAAAATAAAAAAGCCCTCGTGGCTCGATTTAAGTTTCAAAGAGCCAAGTAGTATGTGCATATAACAAGAGAGTAAATGAAATATAACCAGAAAAGACCAAATCTTGGTCAACCTATTTACAGTTGCACTTCCATAGGCGGAGGGCGAAAGGATTACCCCTCCTGAAAGAAAGGACCACAAGGGCCCTTTGGGAGGAATAGTGACTTTCGAAAAAGTCAGGCCTCCCCAACCCCTAAAAAAACGCGGGGTTGAAAAATAGAGACGAAAAACCATCGAGAAGAACTATCAGGTACAAACCAAATGAGTAACCTGGTAGCATAGCCAAAAAGGGCAAGATCGGGATCGCTGCATGAGGGTATTTAAGTAATCAGCAGCTCCCACAGCCTGTACCTTTAAGAGGTTAAATTTTCAGCATAGGCACTCACATAATACTATAAAAAATTCAGCTAGTATATTTGCAACAGAGAAAATTCCCCCTACTGTCCAGTCTGAAAATAGGCAACATTAAACCATTCTCAGATGAAATAGGATAACAGTTCTCTTTGCCTATAGGGATAGCAGTATGAGGAAAAAACAGTAATGCAGCCTCATAGTTGACTGTCCCCAGGATGCTTTAGAAAGCAGCACAGTAAAATACCAGTTTACTTGAATTCCAGAGATATGCATTGGAGTAAAACCAGTTCAAGTGTCCGAGGTGGGAGGGACAATTTCCTGATCATTTATACTTGAAGGTCTGGGCCGAATATACTGCTTAAGATCCTGCAGAGAACGAAATCTTCTCCTCTTGCCTGCATCTCTGCAAGTGTCAGCGTGGTCCTGCCAAAGGGATCGGGGGGGACATTTTTGTTGTTGCACCAGACCAATCGTGTGGAAACACCATCCTTTTTTTTTAGTTCCGACGAAATTTCTTCTGGAGAAGAGTAAGTGAGTGTTCCTGAGTCCCAAAAGACCCGTAGCTTAGCTGGGTAAGGAGTCTGGAATTTTATAGCTTTTTCTCGCAGCAGCTTTATGATAGGAGCGAAAGCCATTCTCTTTCTCATAACATCAGAGGGATAGTCATTGTCGAAAAATAGCCTGGCTGCATTGTATGAGACGTTTTTTAAGGCCCATGCTGTTCTCAGGATATGCTCTTTGTCTCTGTAGCTGGATAACTTCAGGACCACTGATCGGGGTCTCGCAGAGGGATCAGTGGGCTTTCTTGCCAAAGCTCTGTGCGCTCTTTCTATCCTGAAACTGAATGTGGGAGGGACAGCAAGGACGTCTTTCAGCAGATCAGAAATAAAGTCCTCCATTCTACCAGTCTCAGATCCCTCCGGGAGACCATAAATTCGCAGGTTATCTCTCCAGGACCTGGCCTCTAGGTCAGTGATCTTATCCTGCATCAATTCTTGTTGTTCCACCAAGTAGTCTACTGCTGTATGGAGCCGGTGCATTTCCTCTGCGACCTCTCCAGTTGCTTCCTCCGAGCGATCCAGTCTACCCTCCACCTCAGATAGGCGGTTTTATAGTGATATGAGCTCTTTTTTATTTTCAGCACGAAATGCCTTTATCTCATTGAGAAGCGTTTCAAATCGGGATCGTGATAGCCTTTCAATTTCCCCGTCAGTGTCAGGATCTTGCTCTAGGTCACCTGCCATGCTGCTCGCGGGGGAGGCACTGCGGCTGTCTGTAGGCCTCATCTTAAATCTAGGTGCATCCATCTTTTGTAGGGGTCTTCCAGATCGTGAGTGTCCTCTATTTTTCTTCCCCGACATACTTCTTTTGCAGAGGCTGTTTTTGGAAACCGATGTGGCAGATAAGGGGAGAAATAATCAGCAGGCTGTGTGGGAGCCATCCCTCTATGCTGCCATTCCCGATGGTGACGTCACCGGAAGTCCTCAAGAAAGGGTTTTAAACTGAAAGTGTTCCTTCCCCACCTTGAATCTGAGATATTGCCTGCATACTGTCTTGATGGAAACATGCAAGTATGCATCTTGTAGGTCAATGGATGCTAGAAAGTCCCCTATCTGTAGTTCCTTGACGATCGATGACAAGATTTCCGTCTTGAAAGGTCTGCTGCACACAAAGTGATTTAGGAATTTGAGGTCTAAGACTGGTCTGAAACCACCTGTGCGCTTGGGCACGATGAAGAATATGGAGTATACCCCCCAACCCGATTGAACTTTGTGGGAGGAACCTGCTCGATTGCTCCCACTTGTAGAAGGTCTGTGATGGCCTGGAACGTCGCCTGTCTTTTGGACGGGTTGTTTCAGATAGGGGAGGGTACCATGTGCGGTAGGGGTGACTTAGACTCGAAATCTATCAGGTAACCCTTGCTGATAATGTTTATTATCCATTTATCCAACTTCATATGGACCCATTCCTCAAGGAAATTTGAGATTCTAGGGACATGGATATGTTGTTCATCCACACTGTCTGGCAGGTTCCTTGCCGCTTTAAATCTTGCCGGAAGGTCTTCAAGCTGGCTCCTCCCACCCACCCAGGTGGTAAAACTCTCAGCTGGTTCTGGTGCTGTTGGGCCGGACGAGTTTCCCTGCAGAGAGGCATGGAGCGCGTCCCCCAACTCCTTCTGTTTAACTCCCTTTGATTAAGTAGTGGCGCTGCTGCAAAACACATTGCTGTCTAGTGCCTGTTCGCATCTCCCCCCCCCCACCTAGCACACCTCCGTGCCCCCAGCCTGCATCTCCGCCCATTTACTGTTTCCTTTCCCCTTTGTCCTTTCTCCCCATAGCTAATGTCTGACTCTGTCTTTTCTGGATCAAAGAAGCCCCTGACCAGGTGAACATGTGCCATCCACCAGCCTGATCTGAAGCCACAGAAGCTGGGTAAGCTTGTTGAAAGCCTTGGGGAACAGTTGTGGAGCCCCGATTGGCCCAAACACTCTCCGGGAGTCCCACTGATTGGCTACTGCCTTACTGCTCGCCTCGTGATTGGCTGCCTGGAGATTTAGCTTTCCACGGCTGTTCTCTCAATTTCTCCCTGCTTGTGCACTGTACCTGCTTCTGTAAATTTTCTTCCCACACCACCTGCCCTGACCCCGGCCTCTGTTAAATGCTGTTCCCCTGAGAGCTAGGCCAACCCCTCTTACTCCTATTGCAGCAAATCACATTAACCACGCCCATCTCCTAGCCCCCTTCACCAGCCAGTCCTGCCTCTTAAAGCAGTCACCTTACGCTTGGTTCCATCCATCCTGTATAAAGAACTCTTCTAGGTGGCATTTTCACTATCAGATAATGCCACGTAACGGGACTAGTCTGTGGAGCTGCCTCTTCCTGCTAATCTATGCTCCAGTCAGAATCCCAGTCACCAAGATACACTCAGGCCAAAGCTCCTCCCCTAGCGACTGCCAAGATCTGCCGACTCCTAATAAACAATGGCAGCACACAGAGGGGTCGAACATCCTAGGGCCTCGCCCCTCCTCACAGCAGGCTCCGACCAGAGATTATGTGAGAGCGCCTCTGAAGCTGTTTGGCTAGAACGATCATCTACGCTGTTTCCCTAATCCACTATGCTGGTAGCCCTTATTTATCCATCACCAAACATACCCAGACCAGGCAAAGCCACAAGCGGCTACTAAGCGGCTAATTCAATACTTCAAGAAGCTGTTATTGTTCCTCCTACTCTGCTCTGGAAATGTCGAACTGAACCCAGGCCCGCCTACTTCCCTAAGCACCCCTGCAGACCTCCATCAATACAAAGGTATCAGCTTCCTCCACATGAATGTTTGTAGTCTCCTCAAGAAGCTTGACTTGATCCAGACCTTGGCTTTACACGCATCCCCTGATTTATTTATGATATCAGAATTTTGGCTTATGCCATCAGCCCTAGACAAACTTATCAATTTACCGGGTTACAGCACCTACCGATGTGACAGACCTATCAGAGGGGAGTAGTCGTTATATATGTTAAGAGTAAATTTTCGGTCACAGTTGTCGATTGCACCTCTAAGGCCATAGAATTTGAATGCCTAGCACTAAAGTTAACCCTTTCCAATGAAAAGGCTCTTCTTGTTGCCGCATGCTACCGCCCGCCATCTGGTGACCTAGCCCTCCTGCCACACCTCCAAAGCCTAATAGACTCAACTAACACTGAGCTTATCATAATGGGGGACTTCAACCAAAATTGGATCGAGAGTTCTAAGAAGCTCAAGGACTTCTGTGATACAAGTGGGTTGTCACAAATAACACCCAAAGTCACCAGACCCAATGGAAAGATCCCTGAACAAGGCTCCCTACTAGATCTCATGTTCGTCAACAAACCCCACAACTTTTCGCACACTGGAGTCTTCTCTAACAACCAAGTGATCACTTTGCCATCGCCTGCATCAGACATTCACCCCAAATAAAATCTGCCTCTAATTTCAACTTAAAAAGATGCCTGAAAAAGTTTTGCCATGGTGCCTTCCTGAGAGACCTGGGTAACATCAGGTGGCAGGATTTCTATTGAAGGCTTTAATATCTTCCACAGCCTCTTAAAAGATCTAATAGACAAACATGCCCCCTTAAGGCTGATCAAGACTAAAAAAACAACTGCCTGGTTGGTTCTCTCCTACTCTGAAGAAAGCTGTCAAGGATAGAGATTTTTGGTGGAAAAGGGTGAGGAAATCCAGACTGGAAGCTGACTGGATAGCATTCCGAACCTCCAGAAATGCTTGCACTAAATTAATTAGATCTGAAAAATCTAAATACTTCCAATCTGCACTGGAAGACACTAAACGATGCTACCAAATTTTGGAATATCCTCAAAGAAGTTGAAGGACACACTACTGACGCTTCCCTTCCTCGCAAAATAGTGTCCAGTGGGTTTATTTGCACAGACAAGTCTGTAATATTAGACCGACTCAATGAACACTTCGCTACAGCCGAGTTGGCCTTTGATGCCTCGCCAGTCAATAAGCACAGCCCGTCGGGGGACCCCATTGCTGTCCCTATTGGTAACCTCAGCCACAACCAATCTCATTCCTCCTCTTTCAGCTTTGATACAGTCACGTTTAAGCAAGTAGGAGACCTCCTACTGTCATTGGATACATAAGAGTGCCGGGGCCGACAATATTGAACCGTACTTCCTAAAACTGGGCCATTGCTACTTAACGGCCCCCATCACCCACCTATTCAATATCTCTCTGAAGCAGGGCGAGCTACCGGTGCTCTGGACAACTGCATATATCATACTCTTGTTTAAAGCTTGGGATCAGAGTGACCTAAAAAGTTGCAGACCTATATCCATATTATCTATCCTATAAAAACTATTGGAAAAAATCGTCAACACCCAAATTAGAGAGTACCTGGAGTCACAGAAACTACTAAATCCTGCACAGTCTGCATTTAGAGCCAAACACAGTACAGTTTCTGCCCTTGCAAAAGTAACCACTGACTGGCAAATTGCCCTAGACTCTTAAGAAGTATGTGTATGCCCTCTTCATTGACCTGAGTAAGGTATTTGATACTGTGGACAATGATATTATGCTTACCGTGCTGTGCAATATTGGCCTTGATACGACTGCCATTAAATGGTTCACCTGTTACCTTACCAACAGGTTACAACATGTCAGAGCGTCGGGTGATTTTTTTTTTCCCACATTAAAAACACTTCCACAAGGTGTTCCCCAAGAATCCATCCTGGGTCCGATCCTGTTTGCAATTTATATTAACAACCTTGATGCACAACTGTCTACAGTTAATGTGCACACATTTGCAGATGATACTGTTCTCTACACCTCTAACTCCTCCTTGGATTCAGCCTTCGAGGACCTACAGCAAGACTTCATCTATCTCCAGCATACCCTTATCAATTATAAGCTCCTACTTAATGCAAAAAAACAAAAAAAACAAAGCCATGATCCTCTCACCTCAGGCAGCACTGGAACCAACATGCAAGCACAGGATTCTAACGATATTGGGTGAACCACTTGAAATAGTTGATACCTTCAAATACCTAGGGTTCTGGCTGGATAACAAGCTCAACTTCCTGTGCCACCTAAGGCAGCGACTAGGCGTGTTCTACTATATTAAGCACCTACTTACCAAAGAAGCTAGAAAGACACAAGTGCAATCCACATTTCTACCCATACTGGACTATGTTGACTTTCTCTACATCCATTGCCCTTCTACTGTGCTCAGCAAGCTTGACACGCTCTACCACCGGGCCATAAGGTTTATCCTAAACCTGCCCTCTCGCACCCACCAATGTATACTGTACCAAGAGTTGGGATGGTCATTCCTCTCTACAAGGAGGAAAAGGAACGCTCTTCTTTTGTTCTCCAGAGTCTTATCCGACAAACTCTCTGCTTATATTTTAAACTTCTTTGAACGTGCCAAGGGATCTTATGGATTGAGACGCCCCTCCATACTCTGTTACAAGATACCCAGAGTAAAAACGACCCATGCAATTAATTTTTCCCTCCCGTCCTTATGGAACGCCATGCAGAGTACTTATAAATTCTCAACCCTTCCTGGTTCATTCACTCTCAAAGCTCTATTAGCTAAATACCTTAAGGAAACCTGTAGCTGCTTTAAGTGACCGGGTACCTGTAGCCTCTAGTATCGCTCCCGCATCTGTAATCACTGCTACCACCCCACTTATCTTCATGTTTGTGGGCTCCTAGTGCTCTTTAATCTCTCTCCCCCCTTTCCTCTGCCCTCCCTCCCCTCCAGCTCTACATACATGCTCCTATTTTACCACCAGTATCGTTTACGACTCCAGTATCACTGTAACCCACCCTATGTCATCTCTCCACGAGGGAGCATCTAGCACTTATTAGTCTCTCTCCCTTCCCCTGTCTCCTCTCTGCCCCTTTACATTCTCCCCTCCTCTCCCCCCTTGCATACTATTCTTCTTATTGTTATAACTGATTGTTACTGACGACTATCTAAGTATTAAATTTTACCTCTTGAATTTACTAATTAGGACCTTGACAACGATGTTAGTTGTGTATGTTTTGGTCTACTAGTCACGACCTTGCATTTATGTATCCTATGTGATTTATATATGTATAGGCCTTAATATTCCTCCAACCGTACTATGTTCTATCCCTGTCTTCCCTATTTTTGTTGCCGTCATTCTGTATTTATGTCCAGGACCACTCTGAAAACGAGCTTGCTCAGTGGTGTCTACACCTGGTTAAATAAAGTTTGATTGATTGATAGCCACCACTTCCTGAGGTAGGCCGTTCCATGCATCCACCACCCTTTCTGTGAAAAAGAACTTCCTCACATTACCTCTTAATCGGCCTCCCTCTAATCTCATGCTGTGTCCTCTTGTCCTGCTATTTTTCTTATATTGAAACATGTTAGACTCTTTCACCTTGTTAATGCCCTTAAGGTGTTTGAATGTTTTGATCTATACACACCTCTTCCTCCTTTGCTCTAGGGTATACATATTGAGCTCCATTAATCTGTCCTCATATGTTTTCTGATGCAGTCCCTGCACCATTTTGGTTGCCTTTCTCTGACTGCCTCAATTTGGTTAATGTCCTTGTGAAGGTGTGGCCTCCAGTACTGCATGTAGTACTCCAGATGAGGCTAACCAGAGTCTTGTGAAGAGGATTATTACCTCCCTCTTCCAGGCATGATACCCTACTAATACACCCAACATCCTCTAGCCTTACCTACTGCTTTAGTGGTCTGCTTGCTATTTCTGGTCATCGATGATGAAGCCGCTCAAGTCTCTTTCTTCCCTTGTGACTGCCAGCAACTCTCCTCTCAGCCTATAGGTGTCATCTGGGTTTCTCTTCCCCATGTGCATGATCTTACACTTCTTTGCGTTGAACTCCAATTGCCACTCTTTCAACCATTTTGCTAGTTTATCCAGATCTCTTCTCATTCTGCTCACCCCATCTGGATCATCTACTGTGTTGCAGATCTTGGTGTCATCTGCAAACAGACAAACCTTACCCTCCAGTCCATCTGCAGTGTCACTGATGAAGATATTGAAGAGAACTGGCCCCAGGACTGATCCTGTGGTACCCACTTGTGACTTGCATCTCTTCTGATTTGTATACCGCTACCACCACTTTCTGTTTTCTGCCCACAACCAGTTTGCCACCCAGTTGACCAACTTCGACCCACCTCGAGCCTACACCAGCTTATTAATCAATCTTCTATGTGGAACAATATCAAAAGCTTTGCTGAAGTCAAGGTAGGTGGCATCAACTGCTCCCTTGGTCCACCACTCTGGTTACCCAGTCAAAGAAATCTATGAGATTAGTTTGACAGGACCTTCCTTTGTAAACCCATGCTGTCTTGGATCCTATGCCCTATGGATTCCAGGTGTTGCACTATCCTTTTCTTAGGCAGTGCCTCCATAATCTTGCCCACTGCTGAGGTAAGACTGACTGCTCTGTAGTTCCCTGCCTCCTCCCTGCTACCACTCTTGTGGAGCGGGATCACATGAGCCCTTCTCCAGTCTTCTGGGACCTCACCTGTGCTCAGAGACTCACTAAACAGTTCTGATAATGGCTGTGCTACTTCCACCCTTAGCTCCTTTAGTACCCTGGGATGTATGCCATCAGGTCCCATTGCCTTGTCCACTCTGAGCTTATCGAGCTCTTGTAGGACCCTTTCTTTTGTGAAGGGACTAGTGCACACCTCCCTCCCTCCCCCTGTGTCCATGGTACTGAGCTGTGGTCCCTGCCCTACCTTCTCTTCAGTAAATACTGAGCAGAAATATCTGTTTAGGATAGAAGCTTTTACATGGTCCTTCTCCTCACATGCCCCCTTATCCCCTTTGATCTTAGCAATACCCCCTCTGGACTTTCTCCTTTTCACTAATGTATCCATAGAAAGTAAATCTGTGCTGCAGCTAAGAAAAGAACACCCTACTTAGTGAGCAGCACTGTTAAAAGTGCTCCATATCTTTGGACTGCATTACCTCGAGTGCTCAATCGGTAATGGCTGGGTAACATCTTCTGCAGCTCCCTGGCTCGAATCGGCCGGTCGGCACTGCTAAAAGAAGGAGCGCTCACTCTAGGGAGGGCAAAACTCGTTTTTAGTGACTTATTTTGTATGTAAAAGTGATAAACCCAGATAGTAGCACATTATTACTTTACAGCCTGTATTGGACTAACCCAGATGCAAAAGGTATACACTGATGCCAGTAATTAATTATAGTACTAAAAGCTGCATATGCAAGATAATTTTGTTTTTGGGAAAGCCTTAAACCATTTACGGTACAGTCTGCCTATTTGCAATCTAATCCTTCCCCTGCTTTCTTTGTCCTCTCTCCTCCCCTCTCAAAGCTCCTCCAGTCTCACATCCTTCTGTTTTCAGCTTCCCTATATTAGAAGAGCACTCACCCTCTCTCTCTCTCCTTAGCCGAGGCAACAGGAGGGCGCACCCTGCCCTGGAGCACCCACCGACAACCCTGAGCCGCCGCGACCGCTCGGTAACTGCCTGAGAAACGAAACTGCGTTCAGCCTCTCTCTCTTTTGTCCGACTTTGAATTTTGGCACCTCACAGCCTGGACTCTTGAAAGTTACCAGCACACCTAAAACAGCTCGTTGTCCCTCTAATTTAAATCTGTGCTGCAGCTAAGAAAATAACACCCTACTTAGTGAGCAGCACTGTTAAAAGTGCTCCATGTCTTTGGACTGCATTACCTCGAGTGCTCAATCGGTAACGGCTGGGTAACATCTTCTGCAGCTCCCTGGCTCGAATCAGCCGGTCGGCACTGCTAAAAGAAGGAGCGCTTTCCCAGCAGTCGCTGTGCGACTGCTCCCCCACACCACCCTTGTCCGGCTGTAGCTTTATAGGGTCAGACCACGCCCTTAACACCCCCTTTGACGCAAAAATTACAATCTCCTCAGTTTTCCATTAGCAGGTTATAACGCTCTACAACTAGAGGGCGTACTAAAATAGTCAGTCTCTCAAACTGAAACTAATCAAACTAGTAAGACCCTCTAAACCCTATTACTCTCCCTAGACTCAGCTTGTTTCTGTAACATAGAGCATTTCTAACTTTATACTTAAGATGTCCATTAAGACCTTTGTAATACCTTTACTTGTAACAATCCTTGTTAATATGATACTGGTCAAAGTCCCAGACAACCCTAAATAACTTCACTTGGCTGTACCCAATCTACTAATGCTAAGTATCCGCTGTTTCAAACGTCCTTTCAACATCCTTTGACACCTTCTCACTTATTATTCACATAAGCTCACATACCACTTAGCCTACTCCTTCATAAACCCTTGGTGAGCAAATTTGCTTGCCAACCCTCTCATCCTCATGTGCTCGGCACTTCCTCCTTATAAGCATTACTCTTTTATCTGGGGACATTGAGCAAAACCCTGGACCTGTAACACCTAACCTGCCACCAAATACTGCAACTTGGCTGAACTCTAAGGGACTACGGATTGCACATGAATATTAGGAGCCTCCTGCATAATCTAATTGAACTTGAGGCATGGGTTGCACAGAACCTCCTGACATCCTTGCCTGTCAGAGACCTGGCTAAAACCCTCTATTGCTGATCATCTATGTGCCTTACCCAACTATAATCTCATTAGGCAAGATAGGGTCACCTCCAAGCGTGGGGGTGGAGTTGCTATCACGTAAAACAACATGCTACTAGTCCAAAATGCTCTTCCTGCCCTACTCTATGTGAAGCGCCCATGCAACGCACTCTACTAGGCTCCAAGAAGTTACACATATTTTGTGCCTATAACCCTCCTGTGGGAGGAATAAAAGGCCCAGAAGATCTCCTCTTACTAATAGGTAACACGCTGGCCAGAATGAAGTCCTCGTATTGGGTGACCTAAACCTAAACTGGGCTAGTAAATCTTCCAGGCCTCCACACCTTAGTACAAAGCCACAACTTTCATCAGCTGATCTCTGACCCCACCAGGGTCAGGGCTCCCCCTCAGTCTAGCACGCTTATTGATTGGATCCTTACTAACCGCCCTGATAGCATTAGCTGCGCAGGTACCCTTCCAGATATAATCAGTGATCACTCCCCGATCTATTGCATCTGGAGCTCAAGTAAAAAACCATCTTCACCCCCAAGACTTGTCACGTTCCGCAACCTTGCCAAGTTCAATCCTATTCACTTTACCCGTGACCTCTCCTTGATTGACTGGTCCTCCATCCACAGTGCAGCTAGTGTCCAGTCTGCCCTTGATAGCTTCCTTACAAAATTTAGTCAGCTGCAAGACTCCCATGCCCCATGGATCACTAGGCGCTTTGGTGGTACTCAGACCAAGTGGCTAACAAAAGATCTGCTAACCCAGATAAGGGCCAGAGATAAAGCCTGGCGTTGTTTTAAGTCCACAGGGATGGAATCTGACTACTGCCATTACCGCTCACTGAGAAATGCTTGCAAAAGGGACATCCGTCTATCCAAAAGCGCTTTCTGCAGGAACCTACTAATAAGAGCCTGTGGTGACTCCAAGAAATTCTGGACCACCATAAAAACCCTCCTTGGTTCTAATCAAAAGGCCCATACAAATGACATGCTGTTAAACGGCATTCATTGCAACAACCCGTTAACTATAGCCAATACCTTTAATCACCATTTTCGGATTTATCAAGCTACCTGACCTCTTTCCCAACTGGCCACACTGCTCTGCCCCAACGCGACACCACACCTTCACCTCCAACCCCCTTTTAGGTTTCGATCTTTCAAAAGAGAAGTAGAACTTTACTTCTTCCATCAAAGAAAATACTAGCCCTGGAGCAGACGGTCTTGAACCCAGGCTTCTGAAAGCTACGGCCCCTTCATAACCTCCCCACTAACCAAAATCTTCAATATGTCCTCTGCTGTGGTATAGTCCCAAATATATGGAAATTGCTAAAATCACTCCTATTCCAAAAAGGAGACCAAGGAAATTGGGAACTATCGTCCCATTGCTATACTTTCTGTATTAACAAAATCTTGGAAAATTAGTAGCCACCAAACAATCGAATACCTCCAAAATATAACCTCCTTTCTAACTCTCAACACGGTTTCCGTAAAGGTCACAGTACCACCTCTGCCCTGCTGAAGCTGACTAGTGACATTTATTCCGCCATGGACCTAGGCCTTCTGACGGGTGCAATTTTCATCACCTAACTAAAGCTTTGACCTGGTCAACCACACTACTTCTTGCAAAACCTCGGTCATTTAGTTTCTCCTCAGATACCATTACCTGGTTCAAAGCTACCTGACTGACAGACAACAAGCTGTAGTTTTTAATTCAGCAATCCGGATATGCACCGATCCATGGAGTACCCCAGGGCTCCATTCTTGGTCCTCTACTTTTTACGATCTTCATTGATGACATTCCTTTAACTGCACCGAACTGCTTATCTCTGCTCTACGCTGACGATCTGGTCATCTACCACAGTGCAAAAACTTCAACTTCCCTAAACCATCCCCTTGCGTTGGATTTCGCGAGTATCCAGACCTGGCTCACTGATAATAAACTAGTCCTTAACTCTAGCAAATCGTACTCAATGTTGTTTGGCTTGCAGGCTAGACTCAAATCAAGTCTAAACCCCCTTATCATCTCATGTGCGGACAGCTCCCCTCTACCCTCTGTCAAATCCTTTAAATATCTAGGTGTCACCCTGGATGAATCTCTTGACCTTGACCTTCATATCTCAACTATCTGTAAGTCCGTAAATGCCAAGATAGGAAGTGCCTATCGCTCCAGCTATGCCCTCACCCCTCAAGCCAGACTAGCCATGGCTCAAGGTTTCCTTATACCAGCACTAGCATATGGCTCCTCAATCTACCAATCCGCATCTAAGTCCTCCCTCCATAAATGGGACACCACTTACAACAGCATCTGTCGCTATGCCTCTGCTGCACCGCGTTTCAAGCACTACTGCCAACTCTACTTGGACCTAAATTGGCTTAGCCCCTCCGCTTATCGTCTCCAGTCCTTTGGATCATTAATTGACTCTGTCACCAGAACAGGCCTCCCCCTATCCCTCTCCTCTGCTTTGGAATTACAACCTCTCACTTATGTACTATGATCCAACGATAAAGCCCTTCTGCCGTTCCAAGATGCAGAACAAACATGAACGCAGCGTGCTTTTGCTTACAGAGCCCCTAAATACTGGAATTCTGTACCCTTCTCTATCTGTCAAACTAACACCCATGCTGCCTTTAAGAAACTGCACCGTGAATACCTTCACACCTTACACCCCTGCACCTGTTTTAACCACCTTGAACCTACATCCCTCCCTGTTCTCTCCTCATCTCCATCTAGACTACCGCCTTTATATTTCCCTCCTCTCCTAATCCAAGCTTGCCTACTCTCTTACACCATCCCTTTCCTCTCTCCCTACCTCGCTCTCCCTCTTCACTGTCTTAGCACTTATTGTACTGTATCTCACTACATATCTACTTCTGAACTTTCTTATGTTACCCCCTACTGTCTATAATTTGATTTTCACAGTACTTCCACCTTTCACTATTCATTATGCCACTGTTTATATCTAAGACCTATACATTGTTTCCTACCCTGATTTGTACTGCCTTCATGTGCTGCGTCACATGTATATTGTTTGTCTGTAAACTGTTTTTTCTTACCCTGATTTGTACTGCCTTCATGTGCTGCGTCACATGTAAATTCTTTGTCTGTAAACTGTTTTCTCCCGGGTCGTGCCTGAAAAAAGGCATTGTCTGCCTAGTGCACTTACCCGGTTACCAAAAGGCAAATAAAATAAAATAAATAAAATAAAGTCTTGTCACCTTCTTTTACTGTTTGTGCTGGTGTTTCCTCGGTTTGGGCCTTTGTCTTCCTTACTGCCTTGCCTGCTTCCCTTAGGGAAGTTTGGTATGCCTCCCTATCTTCATCCTGCTGTGTTCCGTTATGTTTCCTGAAGGCCAGCCTTTTGGCTATGACCTTTTCTGCTACTGTTTTTGAGAACCAAAGTGGTTTCCTTCTTCTTTTGCACTTCCTTTTCTCTCTTAACACAATGGGGTGTTGCTTCAAGTATTGCATCTTTAATGCTTGCCCACTTTCCCTGTACCCCCTCACCTGTATTTCTTTTTGCCAGGGCTAGCTTAACTCTGTTGGCCATCTTATCAAAGTCAGCTCCTCTGAAGTTCCATGTTTTTGCCTCGGAATGGGATGATTTAGTTCTAGTGGCCAAATTGAACCATACCATATGATGGTCACTGGCCCCAAGGTGACCTTCTATCTGGAGATCTGTGATCCTTGCCCTGTTAGTCAGTACTAGATCTAGGATAGCCCTGTCTCTTGCTGGTTGTTGTACAAGTTGTTTGAGTCCCTCCCCCTGCAGAGAATCAACCATGTGTCTAGTTCTGGCGGATGTTTCTGCTGGTATTGACCAGTCTGTATCTGGCATGGTAAAGTCTCCTATTATCAGAACCTCCCCATTAGCTGTCATGTTTTGTATATATTTTAACAGTCATATGTCTATGCCCTCCCCCTGGTCTGGTGGCCTGTACACAACCCCAGTTCGTATAGCTGTCCCATTTCCTGTTTCCATGGTGATGCACGGTTCTTCTGGCTCCTTGTGTGTATTCTGAATTTCTGTAGCTTTGATATTTTCATTGACATACAGGGTCCCCCCACCTCCCCTTTTGTACCTCTGTCTCTTCTGAACAGTACATAGCCAGGTACTGAAGTCTCCCAAGTGTGGTTACTGGTAAACCATGTCTCCCTAATGGCTACTATGTCCAGTTTAGCCTCTGTCATTATTGCCTAAAGGTCTGGGATCTTGTTTCCCAGACTGTGAGCATTTGTATACGTGATTTTCCATTGGCCAGATTTCGGAGTGTTAGTTTTTGGGTGAGGTCTGGCATTTCCTCTGTGCGTCATATGGGGAGCCAGACCTTTTTCCTTACCTTGTGAAGCAAATGAACTACAAACATGCTGAACTCCTGTTTGACCACTAGCTCGGGGGGGGAAGAGTGTTCTTCCCATTCGCATATGGGGTGCTGCACCCTTCCCCCCATTTGCTAGTTTAAATATTCTGCAAAGACGTCAAACTTCTGCCCCAATGCACTGACTCCCTCCTAAGTCAGATGCAGTCCATCAAATTTAAAGAACTTTCGCTCCCAAAACTGTTGCCATTTCCCTACAAAGTGTGTCCTTTGTCTTGGCACCAGCCCTTGAACCACATGTTTAGCTCCCCTTTCTCCCCTTGTCTGTCCTTCCGTCCATCTGCCCCCCTCTCCCAAACTGGCAGGATCTCAGAGAAGGAGATGCCAGATGAAATGGATAATAGTTTGTCACAAAGCCTGGTCAGGTGTTCATTGGTCTCCACAACTGACTGGCTGGCAAGATCGTTAGTCCCTATGTTTACCAGGACGTCAATGTTTTCTCCTGCTTCCTGAACAATTTTAGCAATGCGGTCAGTGTCTCTCTACACTGATGTACCTGGGAGACATCTGACCATTGCCCCTGGCTGGAGATACGTATCAACTCCCTGTATCATGGAGCCTCCTATGATCAGAAGTTTTTTGGATTTCCGTTTTTGCTTTTTTTGTTTTGGTTCCTGTTTTGGGCGAGTTTTGTTGTGCTAGCTCCTGTGCTGCAGTGTCCTGCTCTGCAGTGTCCTCTGCCCCTTTGTTTGATTTAGGAGATAGAGGCAGATACCTGTTTGTAGTTTTTTATATGGTTTGTGTAGGTGACATATTGGAGAGCACAGAGTGATGGGGCACCCAATTTGCCCTTCCTAACGACCTGCCAACGTCCCGGACCAACTACCATCTATGGTCGAGGTGCTTCTGTTGGATGTTGGGGAAATGGCGGGTGGTTCTTATAATATATTTCCTCTTGAATATGCAATTTGAGACGCGCAGTCTCTGCCTGTGCTGCCTGGAGCTGAGCCCTCAGATCTCCAATGGCCCAGCATGTAGGACAGTGTCCTAAATCCTGCAAAACTGTCCTTCTGAAAAGTGTTCCGCAGTACTTGCAGTTAATGATATCCATTCCAGATAAGTTGCTGGGTTTATAACCTGGTCAGAGTAATTAGAAGGAAGAAAATAAAAGCAAAAGTTTGATTTTGTGTTTTGATTTGTTTGTTTTTGTATAACTTGTTATAACAAGTTAAATTACTAGTGCCCCTGTAAATGAGGTCACTGTGTGCATACCCCTCTGATCTGCCCCATTCTGCTTTGCCACAGGAAATGTCACGACTGTGCTACCCTGTAAAAGGAGTGTAGTGTGGGGTGGTTGGGGATGGGAAGGGTGGCTGGGCCCTTCCCCTGCTGAAAAAGAACCACGGATGAAAGAAACAAGGAGGTAAGAGCAGAAACAGTCAGCCAGCAACAAATGCAGTAGCCCTGAAAGCTTATCCTAATGATAGTTAAAACTGTAAAACCTGTAAAGTGCCACCTGTAACAATTTCACAGAAGATCTACCCTATAAGAAACACTTTGCTACAGAGAAAAATAAAGCAGTAACAGAAGATATATACCTTGCAAAAGACAATTTGAATCAGAAGATTACAGCAGTAATCACACACCTGTAGGCACACCCTGTAATAATGCAGCAGAAGGTATACCCAACAACAACAATCTGAATCAGAGAAAAATAAAGCAGTAAAATGTTAGCAACAAACAGTAACAATCCCTGTGAGTACAAAATAAAAATGACAACGCACAGTAAATCTGCCTAGCCAAAAGAAGTCTTAATCATTTTCCTTGCTCTGGTAAGGTTATTTGCTCTGTCTTTTCAAGCAGCCTTGGCCAGCAAACCTAGTCTTCCACCTCCAGAGCATGCTCTGTGTTGCTATTGCTTAAGTTCTAGGATTGTATTCTGTAACTGCTACACTGACTAGGCTTGCTTGTGTTGTTAAATGCTTGAACTCTAGGACTGAAGTATTTTTTGTAATGACAACCCAGGCCAGGACATGCTTTATTAAACGATAACCCACTACTTTCAGACCAGCCGTTCATGCTGCTAATGCAAAAGTACTGTATGCACCATAACTGCTATTCAGGCTGGATCATGTATGTTTATCTCCCAGGGCAGTGACAAGCGGGATGCCACAGGATTCTGTACTGGGTGTTGTTTGGGATCTTCATAGCAGCCGTCTCAGTAGGCATCGAGCAAGATCAGTCTGTTTGTAGATGACACCAAGATGGGGGCAGTAGTGGATGACTTAGAAGGGTGGCAGATCGTGCTCTCGCGTCTCCCTCCCCCTCCTTAATTTGAAAAGCCCCTCCATGCCCGTCTTATTTATTCCCTTCATGTACTTGAAGGTTTCAGATGTGTCCCCCTATCCCTCCTCTCCTCCAGGGAGTACATGTTCAACTCCCTCAGCCTGCTCTTGTAGGGTAAATCCCCTAACCTCTGGATCATTTGTGTTGCTCTGCGCTGCACCCCCTCCAGTAACCTAATGTCCTTCTTCAGGTACGGTCGCCAGAACTGCACACAGTACTGTAGGTGTGGTTTAACCAGTGACCTGTATAGCGGCAGGATCACCTCCCCCCTCCTGAAGGATATGCCACTGGCAATACAACCCAGCATCCTGTTAGCCTTTGCAGCTGTCTTTCTACATTGTGCTGAGTTGTTCATTGCTCCCATTATGATCACCCCCAGATCCTTCTTTTCCGTCTTGACTAGTTGAATCCCTCCTAACTGGCAGTTCCTCCTTGGGTTTTTTTTGCGCTGAAATGTAGCACCTTGCATTTCTTGGCATTAAACACCAGCTGACAAGTGTCCAACTAGGCCTCCAATATTGCCAGATCATTTTGCAACCCCTGCCACCCTTCTAAGTCATCCACTACTGCTCCCATCTTGGTGTCATCTGCAAACAGACTTATCTTGCTCTTGATGCCTATTGAAATGTCTGCTATGAAGATCCAAAATAACACCGGCCCCAGTACAGATCCCTGTGGCACCCTGCTGGTCACCACCCTGGGAAACGAGACCTCCCCTCCCACCATGACCATCTGCCTGAGATAAAATTTAAAGTTTTGTATAATGATATTTGTAGATTTGTCCTACTTGCCCCATTCAGAACTCATCACTGTCAGCTTTACTTAGATCTTGGTGTACTTTCTGCAATTAACCATTTAAAATGTATGTTAGTAAATTTTGTTTTTCAGATAAAATGTTCAGGAGATCCTCTGTCTTTATATAAATTAATTGTAGCTAAAGATTATGGTAGGGGTACAAGACAGAATTGTTCCAATCGATAGGCTATTGCTGTTTTCAGGTTACAAATGAGTAGGAAAGCATTTTCCTGGTATGCACCAACATTTTTAAATGAATTTGGAGAATTGATTCAAAAAGCACATTCAGAATCTCATTTTAAACATTTATTATTAAAGAAGCTATATTATGAAACTGTTTGCAATTGTGATTAATTTTTTGTATTTCGTGTAAATGTGATTTTGTATTGTAATGTTATGTGTTAGGCGAGACTGAAAAAGGGCTGTGCCCAGTCCACTTCTGGTTAAAAATCAAATAGCCAGTTCACTACCCATCCCACCATCTTCACTCCTGCCCCTGTGCCTTCCAGCTCACTTCCTAGCCTCTCATGCAGCACCGAATTGAATGCCTTACTGAAGTCCAGGTACAGGACATCTACTGCATGGCCCCTGTCTAATTGCCTGGTTACCTAGTCATAGTACTCCACCAGGTTGGTCTGAAAGGATCTGCCTGAGACAAACCTATGCTGTCTGCTGTCCTGCAACCCATTAGGCCCTAGGAGGGAAACCAGCCTCCTTTTCAAGATTGTCTCCATCAGCTTTCCCACAATGGATGTGAGGCTTACCGGTCTGTAGTTCCCTGGCTCATCCCTGGGGCTGCTCTTGTGGAGGGGTACCACGTGCGCAATCCTCCAGTCTTGAGGTACACTCCCTGAGTCCAGGGAGGCATTGATTGAACAGGAATGCCAAGGATTCTTCCAGGACTTTTGCTAGCTCCCTCAGCACCGTGGGGTGTATGCCATCTGGCCCAGGTGTCCTGTACACCTTCAGTGCCCTCAGTCTCTCCAGGACTCTGCCCACTGGGATTTCCCTGTCTGTCTCTCTCCCCCTTTGTGCCCACCCTCTCACCCCCCTTGGGTATAGCTCCGCCTTTCTCTTTCGTAAATACTGAGCAGAAGTAGTTGTTTAAAGCTTCTGTCTGTTCTGCCCCTGTTTCTACCTACCCCCCCATCCCTGTGTATTCTCACTATTTGATCCTTGCAACTAGTTTTCTCCCTGATGTACCTGAAGAAGTCTTTTTCCCCCTGTTTGAAGCCCTGTGCTAGCCTGAGTTCCCTGGATGCCTTGCCTGACCCAACTGCCCTTGTCACATCCCTCGACTCCTTCAGGTATTCCTCTCTGTTCTCCCCTCTCCCTGTTTTTTTTTTTTTTAATATACCTTCTAAGTGCGTCTCTTTCCTTCCTTACTTTCTCCGTGCCCCCCCCCCCCGGCTTCTTGGCCCTAGCCCTCTTACTCTGGATCCTTGTACATGTTACGGTTTCCTCCTCGATACTCAGTTATTGACCTCCAACTTCTGGTTAGTGTCCATATTTGGATGGATCCTGGCCAGGTACCCCTGTACTATTTCCCTCATCCTCCCGAAGTCGGCCCTCCTGAAGTCTTAACACCCTTGTACCCGTTCCTACTCCTCCTTTCCCCATGTTTATCATGAACCACACAGAGTGGTGGTCACTCCCTGCCAGCGGTTCCTCCACTCCAGCTCCCTCACAAACTCACCTTTTACCAGCACGCGGTCTAGGGTGTTCCCTAACATGGTTGGCTCATTGACCATCTGCAATAGGTTGCTGTCTTGGAAGGCATGCAGAAGTACTTGATCCCTCCTATTTGTGGTGGCTGGGGTACCCCAGTCCACTTTCAGCAGGTTGGAAGTCCCCCACAATCACCGTGCTGCCCCTCCCGCAGGTCCTTCTGATCTGTCCCGCTAGTTCCCTGTCTAACTCCCCAGTCTGAGAGGGTGGCCTGTACACCACTCCCATCCTGAGGGTCCTATTTTTGGAGTCCCGGAGCTACACCCATAATGACTCCTTGCTGCCCTCCTCCCCTTCCTCCCTGACACACTTCAGCCCCTTCCGTCACGTACAGCGCAACCCCCCTCCTTTTCCATTTACCCTGCCCCTCCGAAATATCCTATTCCCTGGTACTGCCAGGTCCCAGTCATGGTAATGGGTGTCCCATGTCTCGGTGGTGGCTGCCATGTCCACCTCCCCATCTGCCTTGAGAGTCTGTAACTCTGCTGTTTTGTTCCCTAGACTCCTAGCATTCAAGATTACCACCATCCACCCTGCTTCCTTCCCCCCTCTCCTTACTTGCTTTTCCTTTCTAGCATCCCCTCCTGACCTCCCCTTAAGTCCCTTGCTGCTGGTATGGGGTGTAAGTTTGCTTGGCATCCCTACCTGTAGATCCTGCCCGACTCCTGTCCATTTTCACGTCCGGTACTTCCAACCCCTCTATCAAGCATACTGTTTGAAAAGACTTCCACAGAGTCCAAAAATGGTTCCTGGACAACCGACTTGTCATAAATCAAAAGAAAACTGCATCTATACTCTAAAGATTGGTGACTCCCTTATTTCTGACTTTTCTGCTGTTGCCAACTCTTAATTCCTAGTTTACTACCTGTGCCCTTTCTCTTATCCGTTCCTCCACCATCACCCCTCTTTCCCTCTCCCCGCCTTCTTTTCCTTCTCTCCTATCACTCCTGCTAATTCCCAAAAGGCTCTGCTTTCCCTCAATTCATTAACTCATTTGCTCCCGGTAGCCATTTTGGGCCGGATCCAGCAATGGATGGTGCCGACGCCATATGGCGTTTATGGGAACAAATAAGTAGGAATATAGTCCTGATGAGCTTGATCCTAAGCTTCTCCTTCACTCTGCACCTGCTGTTGCTCTTCCGATTACCTAACTCTTGAATCTCGCTTTTTCCTCTTCTTCTGTTCCTGACGTCTGGAAACAGGCTACTGTTTAAATCTGCCTTAAAAACAGATTTATTTTGGCGTTCCCTGATTTTATTTGAGCCGCTGCAGTTGTTTTTAATATGAACTTTTAACGGCCGGTGGCGCTGAGGTTGGCGCTGGGCGCCCACGCCTCGCCCGGCGACCTGGGTTCGGGAAGAGCGGAGTCGGTGGGAGAGAAGAGATCGAAAGGCCTGGAGGACTGCTTTCTTCCCAGGGAGGGGATACGCTCGCTCATGGAGCCAGGGGTTCACCAGCTGAGCAGCATGGCACATGCCAGGGAGGGCAGAGCTACGGCACCACGTTGTCGTTAGCCGGGTTCGAGGTGGGAACAAAAAGTGAAAAAATGCCTTCTATGCGCTGGTGAGATGATGGTGACCCCGGGGGACCCTCCCGCATCTCAGATACCGTCCCAGACGCGCCCACGAACTGCCTCCGGAAGACCCGACGACGTTCAGGTAAGCCCCTCATACTTAGGAGCCGCTGCTGATGGGAGAGCGGAATCACCCCGGAGATGGTACTGGGGGTCAGGTCTGCCTGGGGTTGATCGGGGGAGGCAGTCAGGGAGATGCGGAGGGTTCAGGTTGGGAGTAGAGGAGGAGTTCCGTTTGGGTACTCCTGAAGGATGCCCGGGGTATGAGAGGAATAAATAAAGTTTAAAAAAAAAAAAACTTTTTTATTGTTTATGTACTAGTGCTATGATCTTCTGCAATAGCGCTATTTTACAAATAAAATGTGATTGAGTGACTGTCATATCTATTCACAAAGGTGGTGATCCCACTTCTCCTGGTAACTTTCATCCTGTCTCTCTCCTTCCTACCTTGGCTAAGTTACAGGTGCGCATTGTTCTATCTCAGCTTACTTCCTTTCTTGACAATTCCTCCTTTTTCATCCTCTTCCATTCTGGTTTTAGGAAATCCCACTCAACGTCTACCTCCCTCCTTCGGCTCACTGATTCCTTACTTACTGGCATGGATAAAGGACTGATGACTTACACCATTATTGTTGATCTTGCTAAAGCTTTCGACACTGTGGCGCATCCCCTTCTACTGAACAAACTTAAAGCTGTTGGCCTTTCTGACTCTTCAGTCTGCTGGCTTTGTTCATACCTTAAAGGCAGATCTCAGGCTGTCTGGCTATCATTTCACTTTCTCTCTCCCATTAGCTCAGGTGTCCCTCAAGGGTCTGTCCTGAGTCCTATTCTTTTTTCAATATTCCTAAATGACCTACCCTCTGTCTATTCCTTTGTGTCCATTCATATGTACGCTGATGACACAGTTCTTTTTGCTTCTGGCTTCTCTTCCCAGGCCCCTACCTCCAGACTTTAGTTTGATTTTGACAATATTCAGCGTTGCTTCAAGGTAAACCAACTGTCTCTTAATGCAAAAAAAAATAACTGTCTCTATGACTTTTGGTACCTGTCAGAGGCTTGCCAAAATTACTACTTCTCCCCTATTTAATACCCTTGTTGGTTCTATACTTGAAGATGTCTCTCTTTTTAAACACCTTGGAGTCTGCCTTGAGTGGCATCTTGATTTTTCTGTGCACATCCATGAAATTCACTATAAACGTCATCCTAAGCTTGGTGCCTTGTACAGGAACAGAGTGTGTATTCTGCTCCCTCTCCAAGAAATTGTACTAAAAAATGAACCAATCTTTGACTACGGTGACTTAGTCTGTTGTAGCACTTCTAAAACATCCCTTGCCAGATTGGACCCCTTTGTTCATTCTTGCTGCTGCTTTGCTTTAGATTGGCCCTATCATACTCGCCATTGCTCTCTTTACTTAGCTTTTTCCTTCTCTTGGCTTGATGCTAGGCGCCTTTCCCATTGTCTCTCTCTTTTGTCCAAATTCTGGTGTAGCACCCTTCCCTCTTACCTCAAATCCCTTCTTTCCTCTCATTATTTTTCCTCCTACCCTCTTCGCAACAATACTTTTCATGCTCTTAATATTTCTCCTAGAAAATCTGTTGTTGGTCTGTTTTTCTTACCGCTTTCCTAAGCTTTGGTCCTTCCTTCCCCTTTCTATTTGTTCTGCCTCATCTACCTTCTCCCTAAAGTCTCATCTATCTGACTTTTGTCGTCCTACTTGCAGATGCCTTTAACCTCTTCTCCTTTCTCTGTTTCTCTAGTCTTGCCCTCTCTTGCTGTTCCATTTTGGTGTTATCTTTCTGTGTATATTGAGAGCTTTTTAATTCTCTAGTTTTGGCTTAATTTACTATTTTGCCTAACATTTTTGATTCTGCTTTTATTACTTCTTTGTATTTACCTTGTTATTATATTGTTAGCTGTCTCCCCCGGGACTCATCTGGAAATGAGCTGTTATCAGCTCAGTGTGTACTTCCTGGTTAAACTTTTAAATAAATAAATGCTGTTCAACTCCAGGCAGTGACATTGTCCCCCAACCCTTCCTGATGCTACACACCCTAGTGGGGTCTGTTTAGGCTCTGTCTCCATCTACACATACCTTGGCGTACACCTGAACCAGCATCTTGACTACTCCGGGTATATATTGCAGGTGGTTGCCACGTCCTGTGCGAAACTCGGTGCCCTGTACAGACTAAAAAGCTGCCTTCAACTAAGCACCAAGAGATGGATTGTGGTACAAGCAGTCCTCCCCCTTTTGGGCTATGGTGACGAAGCCTACCCTGAAGTCAATACCTCCATCCTAGCATGAATTAACATGTTGTCCAATGCACTGTGTAGATTTGTAGTAGTCTGCCCTCCCTGAACCCATCACTACACAATGTACAGTGAGCTAGGCTGAGCCCCTCCCCTGTGAGACAGTCTATGCACACCGCCATTGTGGTTGCTAACTGGTGAGATACCAGTCTGATCTTTTCTCTCCCGCTCAGATCAGAGGCTGGTTTCGGTCTCCAACCTCCAACCCCAACCAAGGCATAACTTGGGCAAACCCCCATCTGCTACAGGCTCCTGGAACAACCCTACCTCCCTAGAGTCACCACCTCATCCATCTTCCATTCAGGCAGGAGGCTGATCAAGTCCCATTACAAATCCCCTTAGATCTGCCCTCCCTGCCAGGAATGTCCCTCCTCCCCTGCGATTTTGATCCCTCCCTCGAGTCTAATAACAGGTACCCTGGACTCTGGAGTTCCCTCTGACCAGGTGACTTTAAAGGTTGATGTACTACAAAATCATATTGAGCATGTACAAGAAGACTACTAAAGATAATTCTAACTGCCAGTTGGTCAAACGTAAACTTAATCTTTTAAGGATTTCTTCTGTAGTGGTAATTCTTGACACTCTATCAGTTCTGAATCTAGACACTGTCAAAAATTACCATTATATATGTGTTCCTGGCACAACGTTCTTTTCTGTAGAAAGTTTTTAAGGACTGGAATTCTTTCTCCCCTTGGCTTGCATCAACTGATGTTTTATACTAGTAAGCTCCCAACCCCTGCCTTTTTGCAAATGACAGGTGGTATGCTGTTTGAATCTAACAGCAGTACCAGGTGGGGACTGGATTCAGGGAGGAACAGGTTACTCGGCACAAGGGCTAGGTTTGGCTACTCTGCACAGGGGCACCCAAGTAATTCCGAACACAGGAAGCAATAATTGTAATGTCCTATACCAGAAGTGGGATTCTAAAGTGTGGCTTTATTCACATCCAAACAGAACAAACAAAGCATAGATGGACCGCCACGGGGCTACACTTCTGGTAATGCAGATTAAGAGAAACAAGAACCCTTCTTCAACACTTCAGCCCTCAGGCTCTGAACCCACCGGGCACACAGCCCGGACTTGCACGCTACTTTATGTACACAGCCTGAACTTGTACACTATTCTGGGTTGTCCCTGGCTTGGCTCCCCTGCCGGTTACTCTGATACCTTCCACATGTCATGGAAACCTTTTCTGGTGGCTCCCTAAACCACCTAAGAGCACCTCAGCTCTATCAGGGAGTTCTCCTTTTAATCTCACATCTGGGTACTCTCCTCAGGCACTGGCCAAGTACCTGAGAGAAAGTAAAGGTGCCACAGAGCAAATCTGTAGAGGTGAATTTGGTTACTACTGATGGGGTGGGGTGGGGGTCTCCCACCTCTGGCTTCCACAGTTCATACCCGGCCATTTCTCTGGACATTAAACATCTCATTCTGTAAAGCTTGGCAATGTAGATTAAGGCTAAATGTATGGTACATTTCCTCTACTTGTCTTGCTTTCCCATTGTGCTAGACTTGAATATGATGCTTCTACCTGGCTAGCCCATTGCTCTAGCCCCCACTGATTAAGCAGTCCAATCCCACCCTTTACTTTACTTTGTGCTGGACTTGAACCTACTTGAGTTAACCGGCAATGTCTATTACACTAGACCTCCTACAAATTAAGTAGTCCGAACCCCACGTTTCAACAGTTCAGGTGAAAAACACTGGCCGTCTGTCAGAGCAAACTCCCCCTTTGGTTGCAAGTGCCCCACAGTCGATTCCTCACAGGAATTTCTCTCCCACAGCTTCTGGTGCCGCAGCACAACTTGAAGTAAGTCAGCTTCTTCCTTAGCCGGAACCAGGAGGGTTGCCCCTGGAAGGCAGGCAAACCTTTCCACCCCTATCCCCTCAGGGATGGGGCACATGGACCAGTAACAGCGGTCTCCACCACTTCAACAATCAGCTTACTGTGTTCCTCTTTTGGTGGAAACACACACCTCCCTTACAGTAGCTCTAAAACAGAGCTTAAGGCTCTGAGAGCCTGCACACAGACTGCTGTGCTGCTCCTCTCTCCAAGACTGCACACAGACTCTACTCAAAAATCCCCAGCATTCTATCCTGACTTCCAACTGCAGCATTCCAGTGTGGCTCATGCAGCTGCGAAAGTTCTATGGTGATGTCATCCCTCAGTCTCAGCTGGGACTGAGAACAGAGTGAGACAGTGTGAAATCCATTTAACTGGAGTTTCACAAGCTGCCTTCCCTGCCTAGCACTAGGTCTTACTGGGATTCGAGTAACCCTGGGTAACAGGGGGGTTACATACTGCTTTCAAATTTAATTTGAAACAGTATTGTATTAACAGCTCTAAATGTGATTCTTATTGTCATGTTTGATATTTATTATTTGTACTAACTATTGTATTTTATCTTTCTTAGGGTAGTGTATTTGTATTGTTTGCAACTGTTATGTGACCGGGTCCATTATGAAAATGGGCATTCATGCTCTTTGAGTTACCTGGTTACCAAATTTTAAAGAGAACCTTTCCTTGTTTGTAGTACTGAATTTAAACAACCAGGAGACTCCCTTACCTGCATGGGAGTTCCTTCATACCACTTTAAAACTTATCAGATTTGCCCCGAGGGCTAGCTGTCTGATCCCTTCCACTTCCTGATCTCGACGTCCGGGCCCCCATCGCCTCCCAAGTTTTGTGATGTCACTAGGACTGTGCCATGACTTGCTCTTGCAAATCTATATGAAGTGTAATTTTAAGTTATTTTCACTATTTTAATCTGACTTTTGGTATAAACTGATTTATGTTCAAGTAACAAGAGCCTTGTTACTTGAACACAGCCTTCAGTTACCAGTATACTAAATAACTGCAAATTGCATATGCGTGATGTGCAGTATAGCCGTGGTTTGCCTTTTGTTTCACAAAAAATTGTGTTACTGTCTTGGATTTTGTTTAAAAAAATAAAGGGGGGGGGGTGGTTCAATATTTCCCGTGGTATAGAAAACAGACTGAAATGATTACATTGGCTTACCTACCATCATTAGAAAAGTAAATGTGTTGAACAATTGATGGTCACCAAACAGGAAAAGGATTTGGGGTTGTCATATTTGATGACTTCATGGTGGCCAAACAATGTGCCAGGGGTGTGGGTAGAGTCCATGGGATGCTGTGGTGTGTGTGTATAGGGAGAGGTATCCCCAGCAGAATGATGGAGGTGGTGATGCCAATGTACAGATCATTGGTGAGGCCTCATTTGGAATATGGTGTCCAGTTCTGGAGGCCTCATCTCCGTGAGGATGTAGAGAGGGTGGAGGCAGTTCAAAGAAGGGCAACAAAGATGGTGCAGGGCCTGCTCCAAAAGTGAGGAGAGACTGGGAGACCTCAATATGTATATCCTAGAGGAGAGGAGAGACAGGGGAGATATGATAGAAACCTATAAAATATCTAAAAGCCATAAATAGAGTACTGTAGGGTAGCATCTTTCAGAAAAGGAGATATCCATGAACGATTGGGCATAACATAAAGTTGGAAAGGGGAAGACTGAGGGGTAGCATGAGGAAGTATTTCTTCACAGAAAGGGTGGCGGATGCATGGAATAGACCCCCAGTGGAGGTGGTGGGGGCAAACACAGTGGGGGGAATTCAAGCATGCATGTGACAGGCTTAGGGGAACCCTAGCAATAGGAACACGGAGGTAAAGCCGGAGCTCAAGTAGGGTCTGCTGCTTTTATAATAGGCAGGGAAAATGGGCAGACTAGATGGGTGTAGCGGTCCTTATCTGCTGTCAGTTTCTATGTTTCTATGTTATATTTTGTGAGATACTGTATTTGCATTTGTTTGAGGAATGGTGTGTTGGACTGCATTTTCACTGTATAGGCTCAGGATAACACCGACATTGTGCTGCGGACAAAGTGGCAGAATACACAAAGTTGTACTCTGGGGGAAATGAGTTGAATATGGTCAAACTGGTTTATGACACACTGGATTCTCATCCTGCAGGTTATCTGTTAAATAGCAGGGCTTGTTAAGGTGCTGGTTAAACTTTGTGTGTGGTTTAAAACACCTGTACCAGTCCCTGTGTTATGTTACCTACAATTGGCAAGAAAAATAAAAATTCTAAGGGAGAAATACCTTGTTTGGTGTACTGTCCAGTATTACAAGCTAGTCATTTTAAAGGCCCCAAATAGGTAGTTGAGCTATAATACTGCCAGTCATTGTTGGAATTATGCTAAGTGTCTTGGTTTGGTAGCATTTTTAGTCATGAAAATAAAAACAGATGCATGTTACTGATTATGTTGTTTTGTCTTACAGAAATGCCAGCTCAGAAAAGGAAATCTTCTTCAGAGGAGCATTTAGCGAAAAGAAGAAAAATAGACAAAAGAAGTACTATAACCTCTGCTTCAAAAAGGAAAACACCTTGCTCAAATAAGTCTGCTAACATCAGACAGAGATCTGCTCAAGGAAGAGACTCTGCAGACAAGGTGTCTATCAAACGAGTGGTGCCATTGTCAAATAAAGCTACCAGCAAACGTACTCGACCTTCCTCTAGGACTGACGCACAGAAACAGTCTAAACAAATCAAGGTTACCCCAAGAAAGAATTCTGGTAAACAGTTACCTGCCAGAAATGTTCAGGCTAAAAGGACAAGTATAAAAACTGTGGAAAAGCCATCTTGTAGAAAAACTTTACCTAAGCCGTCACAGAAGAACTGTAGTGTAAAAACGCCGCTAAAAAAGACAAGTTCAGTTGAAGCTACATCTAAAGATAAAAAGCCCACATTAAAGCAAGTGAAGCCTGCTTCAAATATTAAAAAAAATTCTTTAGGGGCCTTTAATGTGAAAAATAGCAGACGGTCTGTGTTGAAACCTGTCAGAAACTCAGACAATAATGTAACAAGCAATACAAAATCTGAACTGATACCTTTGAAGCCGAGTTCAAAAAGTAAAGATCCAAAGAAAGCCAGTAGGGACATTTTGATACCAGTCCGAAGTTCTTTAAGGCAGGTTATCCAACACTCTCTGAAGGAGTTTGCTAGGCTGTCATCTTTGTCTGAGACTCCAGCACCATTGAAAAAATCATCAGATGAAACTGTGAAAAGGGAACTTAAAACACCAGAACAGAGCGCAGCAAAAGATGCTGGGCCCTGTAGGACTGGAACAGCAGTTGTCCAAAAGGAAAAAGATGTGTCAAATCCATCTGTAATTGAGGACCCTTCTCTGAAAGTGGAGGAACTTGTGACTAAGCCTGTTCAAGAAACCCCTAAAGCAAAAGTTATAACACAGCAAAATGAAACTGAGAACAGGAGATCTCAGAGGCTGCAGGACAGTTCATATCTACCTGACAAGTCCCAGCATGATGGGCAAAATAAGACCAGCAAGACGTCCCCTGAGAGAAAGCCCTCTCGGCACTCACAGCAGAGATCTGTGCCTAAGAATAGAGAGAGGCAGAAAGCTTCATCATCATCAGTGAGAACTAGTAATAAATCTGTAAGAACCACCACGGTTAAAGCAGACACTGTTAGGAGAGGGCAAAAAGCACAGCACGAGAAAACAAAGAATGGAAAAAAGACGAGTTCTGTTCAAAATAATACAGAAAAGAAAAAGAAAGTTAAATTAGATGTGCCCCATGCTAAAAAACAAGACCATGAAGGAGACCAGAGAGAGAAAGCTCATACGAAACAGAAGACCAGCATGTGCAAAAAGGAAAACACGGACAGTGGCCTGAAAAAAAAGACAAAAAAGGAAAAGGCAGTGACAAAGCCTATCAGGAAACAGGATGACCCTGACAAAAGGGTAGAGTCCCTTGAAAAAAAACCCACAAAAAAGGAAAAGGCAGCTTCACAGTCTAGCAAGAAACAGGATGACCCTGACAAAAGGGTAGAGTCCTTTGGAAAAAAAAACACAAAAAAGGAAAAGGCAGCTTCACAGCCTAGCAAGAAACAGGATGACCCTGACAAAAGGGTAGAGTCCTTTGGAAAAAAACCTACAAAAAAGGAAAAGGCAGTTTCACAGCCTAGCAAGAAACAGGATGACCCTGACAAAAGGGTAGAGTCCCTTGGGAAAAAAAACACCAAAAAGGAAAAGGCAGTGACAAAGCCTAGAAAGAAACAGGATGACCCTGACAAAAGGGTAGAGTCCCTTAACCGCAAGAAGTCAATTAAGTCTTCTAAAAAGAGCCAGGATGAAGGGACTGAGAAAAAACAGGACTCTCGTCCACCAGATTCCCACAAGGACAAGATGACCCAAAAGCTGGTATCTCCTCAGGAAGTAAGGAAAAAACTAAAAGTGCGTTCCAAGCAACCAACGTCTCAGGAAGCAAAGAAAAAAATAAGAAATGGAATTATTCGCCCAACTGCTGCTGAGGTAACCCCAGTTGAGCAGCCTGAGAATCACCTGAAAAACAAACAGCTAAGCATTCTTGAGCTTTGCGAAGAGATAGCAGATGAAATAGAGTCTGATACAGTAGAAGTAAAAAAGGATGCAGCAATAGTGGAGGAAGAGCCAAAGGACAAGGAGGAAGCTGAAGATAAGACTTTAGAAAGTGGTCAAGCAGAGATCCAAAAGGTGTTGCAAACAGAAACTGACCAAGGCAGTCAAAAACAGCGCTTCTTTACCAGTAAGAGTCTTTTGATTTTAAAAAAGGAATTGATAGAAAACAAGAATCGACAGAGAAATAGAATGAACAAAGACAATAGCTGGTCCAAAATTAGGCACATTAAAACTAGTCCTGTGAACCACATTAGCACTTCAAATCATTCAGCCTCTCCAAAACTGGGAACTGTGCCAAAGTGGTCAACAGCACCCAAACAGAGCAGCCAGATGGTCAACGATGTAGTGGGTGCAGAGTTTAAGACATGGACAGGAGAGTGGGTGGCTAAGAACTATGCTAATGGAAACTTGAATGTGAAACCACGTAGACCTGTCCAGGAATGTATGCCGGAGGAGAGGACTAGTTTCTTAAAACCAGAGATTATTCAGCTGCTGAAAGAATTTGAGCAGCTGGATGAACAGACGGAAGAGCAGACAGCAACTGAGGTGGAGCCACCACCAGATGAGGTAAATTGTTTTAGCCTAAGTTAGTGAACAAACATAAAACCGTCTTCACTGCGTACACTGTGTTGCAAGTGTTAAGCAATAAAATGTGCTTCTTGTTTACTGCAGTGGTTGAGAGCGTTTATTTTCTGTTCTGCTCTTACCGGAGCCTACTAACCAGGCTTAGCAATATTGTGTGGGGGGAATTGTCTGTCCATAGGGCACATGGAATGAAAACTTTGCTTTTTCACTGGATTTTGACTTATTGATTTTTACTAACTGTTGCCTCCTGGATGGTACAGTGTCTTGCCTCAAAAGGGCTTAATAACTGGTACCCCATGTTAAAGACCTATTCAGGCAGGCAGCAGGATGCTTAAAACAGGTGCACCGTAATGGAACACCCTGCGGCCCTGCCTAAAAAGGGCTTAGTAGCATGTTTCCGCAGTACAGTGCCCTGCTGTCAGAAAAGGACTTAAAAGAAAACTGTACTGAAACTGCAAGTCATTTTCCCTGTAGAGGCTGATTGTTAAATATAGTTCTAATTCTGTTATTGTTAAATCTCTACAGTCATTTCAGTAACCTGGTGGGTGTTTCTGATTTACACACAGGTAGTAAGTACCATTTTTAGAACTGGATGCCTTAGTTTACGTCCTTGCTGTGCTCTTCCATTGTTATAACAATGTGCCCATGTTCTGTTAATGTAGAAGTTTGTGACTGAGAGGGATATAAACGACATTACATTCTAAAATGGTACATAACACAGCATGTAAATCAGAAACTCTCGCTAAGGTTATTAACAGACCCATATAGATGGAACCAATATTGAACAAAACTTCTACTGGGGAAAAATGACTTTCAGGTTCAGTGCAATTCTTCCATAAAGGAACACTGTCAACCCTTTTTGCATCATATTATTTCCAGTTGCAAAGACACTTTTTATGATTGCTTACCTTCTCTAAAATTCATTTATGTTGCTGTTTGTATTTTTCTTCTTCTTTTCTTAAAGAGTTAGTGTACTGACTAAAACTAATTAGGGATGTCATGATGACATGATATGAGGATATATCACGATAATTACCACTAACAATAATTTATCATTGTAAAAAAACTATCGTGATTATTGTACAGTATGATATTCCACGATATACAGTGATAAAGCACCTTGGCTTGCTTTTCCAACAGCTTGTCCTTTCCAAGTATAGCCATTAATCTTACTTTGGTGGGAGCTCTTGCAGCAGCCTATTACAGTTAGGACTATACATGAGCACTAGGGGCCCGATTGAAACCTTTAACTATGCAGTCTTCCTAGGCGACATGACAGCTGGCTCCGCCCTGACATCAGCCAGTGGTATGATGGGGCAATCCCAGCCCCACCTCAGTTCTTTCCCACCACAGAGCCGTTTCCATTGACTCTTCGGTTGCCTTTAGAACTTTATAGTGGTTTTCTAGTGAATTTATTGTTCCATATCGTCTTTTTTTTTTTGTCAGAGTCCACTTTTTTCTTATCTGTTCTTCACTGCATGCTGACCTCACCATCTTCGGTCTCCTCAACCGAAAAGAAGAGGACGAACTGCACCTGTGGCTGCCAGATACCAGTGAAGGGCAAAAATGAGGCCTGTCTTTTGCCTAGGGCCTGATCACGACACCAAGGCCTGCTCGATCTGCAGCAACTTCACAAGCAGGACTAGGATTTGCCACCTCAAAGCTCTTAAGGCCCATATTTTGGAGCAGCAGGTGGCCATGATTCAAAGTTCACTGGCTGAAAAATCTTCCTCCTCTTCTTATCTCTGGTTTACAACACATAAGGAGAAGAAACAGGACCCTAACCAACGGAAGACCCAAGGAAAGGACCAGGGCCGGTGTAAGGGGCGTTTGCGCTCCTGGTCACTGCACAGAAAGAAGACCTCCTCTGGGTCAAACTCAGGAGGTTCAGACGGTTCTTCCTGCCTCTCACGACACTTTTCGGGGTGGCAGGACTCTTCCACTCCCACCAAACCACCGATGTTGGGCAGTGGTAAACTGGGTCAAGTCTCCACACTGGCCTCTTCTACCCCGAAAGTGAAGGCAGCACCCTTGCATCCACCCTCCACCTTGGGAGTCGGGACCTCAACCTCTTCTTCCGTGGGGTCTTAGTTCCCGTTATACAAGGTTCCAACTTTGGTCTTTCCAGGGGCTTCGGGCAAGACATCTGAGCACAGGGAACAGGAGTCAGGTTCCAAGCCAACTTTGGCTAACTGCCCCTCGACGGCTCAACCCCTGAAATCCAAGCCGACGACGTTTCCAGGCCGGTCGGCTCCAAACCATCGATGGTGCAGGAGAAAGAGTGAATGTTGGCCAAGGCATCCTCAGACCCCGAACGCTCGCTGGTCCACCGGGCTTCAGTGCCTGAGGACCAGGAGGATGGGTCCACTCCCTCTCCCAGGGACCTACCAGACCGTCCTTCCTCACCTATAGCTCCAACAACACAGGACAAACCTCGCCAGTTTTCCAAGGGGGAGCTAACAGAACTCTTCCAATTCTGGTGGGGCTAGGTCAAAAAAGATGTGCTTCCACTGCAGCTGGATCCAATTCCGACCCCGGAGGAAGAGAAGGACAAAGGTCAGGACAAAAAGCCTTTCTGTCCCGTGCCTAAAGGGTCCTCACCTAAACTCAAACCTACGTCACGATCACATACTCCAGCTGACACCCGTGGTCAGACCTTACATAAGGAACGTTGGCACCGACGTCGCTCCAGGTCTCCCAGTATCACCCACCACCACTCTCCTAGTAGAAGGCAGCCAGACAACTGTCGCCAGTCTCATAGCCGTCGTCGGTCCTATAGCCAATGCTGGTCTACCAGTCAGCGGCGTTCTTATGAGAGGAGCAGATCCTTATCTTGTTCCAGATCAGCCTCCTCCTCTTCTGAAGGCAACAGCTCACATTCCAGTTCTTCTGGGTCCGACTGTTCTCTCTCAAAAGAAAGGGCAGTGTCTCTGGATCTCCTCCTGACAATCCGACCTTTATGGATGTTATGAGGCATATCCAGTCCTCCATTGGATGGGAGACTGAGGACCTGGATCCAGAGCGCTGGAGGCTGGCAAAGTACCTGAGGCAGCAGGAGCCAAAGCCTTTGGTCATTACTCCTTTTGTGGATATTTTCCAGGATCTGACTTGGATCACTTGGAAGCATCCCTCCCTCACTCCGGCAGTCGCTAAGAAATCGGGTAGGCTGTATTGAGCCCCGAAGGAGGAGCCTTTCTTGGCGGAACACCCTCAGGTGGACTCCATGGTAATTATGGCTGCTCACGATAAATCTAAGAAGCCTAAATACCTCAGTTCCCAGCCTCCCGATGTTGAGTCCAGATTTTTGAATTGGGTAGGAAAGATGGTCTATTCTGCCTCCACCTGCTCTATCCGATCCCTGAACTTCCTTGTGCATAAGGTACAGTACCAGAATGCCATGTGGGAGAAGGGCTTAGAAGTGGTTCAGGCTTGCCAGACTTGGTACAGAAGACCGAGCTCCTGGACATCCTGAAGTCCAGTTCGGATGTAGGCACTCATGTTCTGAGGGCCTCGTATGACACTGCAGACACGGCCTCGAGGGCAGCGGCTTCCAGCATTTGCCTTAGATGCCACACCTGGCTCAGAGTCTTAGGATTCTCCCAGGTTCTGCAGTCTGGGATTCTGGACCTTCTCTTCCAGGGTTCTGTCCTTTTTGGGAAGGAGATAGAGAAACTCCTCTCTCGCCTCTGAGATTCTGGGAAGTCCATCTGGTTCATCTGAAAAAAGTATAAGGGAGACCAGAAACCTTTCTGCAAATGGCCTTTTCATAAGCCCTCAGGGCAGAATACCAGTGGCCAATTTCCACAGAGAGGTGAATTTTTAAGAAAAAAGCACCAACCCAAGCTTCTGGGAACTCAACCTCTAGAGGCCCCAAGTCCTCCCAGCCCTCTGCCAGTTCCCAGGTCTACCCAGTGACTCGCTACCAGCCCCCCTCCTCTGGTGGAGGCGATGAGGGAGGCAGTAGGGGGTCGCTTCTCCCTCTACCCAGAGGGATGGAGCAGAGTCACTACAGACCTCTGGGTACTAGACCTGATGAGAGGACATACTCTCGCGCTCATCCAGATCCCTCCAGAAAAACCAAAAGGGTCCTCCCATTATCCTCCTTCACATTCCTCTCATAGGAGAGATTCAGGCCCTTTCGCAGAAACGGGCAATAGAGCTGGTCCCCCCGGATCAACAGGGATGGGGCTACTATTCTCATTTTTTCCTGGTACCAAAAAAGACTGGGGACCTTTGGCCCATCCCGGACCTCAGTTCCATAAATCTCTTTATAGAGTACAAGCGGTTCAGGATGGTTACTCTGCCAGGCCTCATTCCCCTCTTGCACCAAGGGGACTGGCTCTGCTCCCTGGATATGCAGGACACCTACATGCACAAAAAGGTATTTCCTCCCCATCGAAAGTTGCTGAGGTTCCACTTCCAGAGGAGACATTATCAGTTCCAAGCCTTGCCTTTCAGCCTCTCCTCTGCTCCTCGAGTCTTCACCAAATGCCTGGCAGTGGTGGCTGCAGCTCTCGGACACAAGGGCCATTACGTCTTCCCTTACCTAGATGACTGGCTCCTGGCAGCACCTTCCAGGACTCTGCTACTTCGCAGTCTGACACCTTTACACTCTTCTGAGAGTTGGGAATCACCCTGAACCTTCCAAAGTCTTCCCCAGAACCCAGCCAGCGACTCCTATATATCAGAGCAGTCCTCGACTCTGTTCAAGGCAAGGCCTTCCTTCCGCGGACGGGGGGGGGTGGAGATCGTCTAAGGGGCGTAGCCTGGATGGTATCTGTGGCTTCACAAGTCCCAGCCAGGACCTTCCTCAGACTTCTGAGGCACATGGCGGCGGCCTTCTCCACAGTTCCTTTGGCTGGTCTCCACATGAGTCCCAAAATGGACACTCTGGATACAGTGGGACCAAAGGTCAGATGACCTGGACCAGCTGATTAGGGTCTCCGACCCAGTAAGAAGGACTCTTTCCTGGTGGTTGGATCCCTCCAACCTGGAACAAGGGGTCCCCTTTCGACAGGAGCTCCCGAGACTGATTCTAATGACAGATGCATCCTGTCTCGGTTGGGGCGCTCATCTGGGAGACGGACCCAGGGGACATGGTCTCCAGACGAGCAACTACTCCATATCAATCATCATCATCATCATCACTTTATTTATATAAGGTGCCCTTCCAGTGCTCAGGGCGCCTTTACAAAACTCATTTAAAACTCCACTATTACAGCTTAAAATGATTAAAACATGCCAATAAAACACATCAGTACACATTTCAGTAAATTCCTGAGAATGCCTGGCTAAACAGGTAGGTTTTCAATGACTTTTTAAAACCTTCTATGGTCAGGCTTTCTCGTATCTTGTGAGGTAGAGAATTCCACAGGGTAGGTACCATAAAGGCAAAAGATCTTCCCTCTGTTGTTTTAAAGGATACCCTGGGAATATCTAGCAATCCCTCGCCAGAAGATCAGAGTGAACGGGTGGGACAGTAAGGGCACAAGAGTTCTTTCAGGTAGTGGGGTCCCTGCTCATGTAGAGCTTTATAGGTCAGCAACGTGACCTTGAAGGTAATCTGCCACTGTATTGGCAGCCAGTGCAGTTCATGCAGCACAGGTGTTATATGACTGGATCTAGAAGTTCCAGACAACAACCTGGCCTTCGCATTCTGCACTAGCTGCAGGCAGCGGATATCTACCCCCGGTAGCCCTAAGTGGAGGGCATTGCAGTAATCAAAACAAGTGGTGACAAATGCGTGGACCAAAGTAGGAAGATCTTCAGGCGGGACCAGGTGCTTCACCCGGGCTGTGTTCCTTAGATGGTAATAGGAAAATTTGACTACATCTGAAACCTGCGCCCTCAGGGTCAGACCTTCATCAAATACCACGCCCAGGTTTTGCACCTAGCCCGAGGCAATAAGTGGGACTCCACCAAGATTTTATCCTGAGGGTTTTCTTGCCATGTCCCTGTCATCCTATAACCAGGGTCCACCACCAGTACCTCAGTTTTCTCAGAGTTCAACCGTAGCCAGCTGGCACTTATCCAGTTTTGAATCTCCAGTAGGCAGTTTTTAAACACTGCAGCAGAATCTAATTCCTGTTCGGGCACAAAAGACATGTACAGTTGAGTCATCAGCGTAGCAATGAAAACTCAACCCGTACTGTCTTATAATGTCCCCTAATGGAAGCATATACACCTCGAATAACATGGGCGATAACAGCGAGCCCTGTGGAACCTCACAAGGCAGCCCATGAGGGGCCGAGGAGTAAATCCCTGACACCACTCTCTGGGACCTACCCTCGAGGAAGGATCGAAACCAACTGAGGATCGCCCCCTCAGTCCACAGAAAAACCACAGGCACTTGAGCAGCACCCCATGATCCACGGTGTCAAATGCTGCTGAGAGATCAAGGAGAACCAAGATAGAACCTGTTCTCTGATCTCTCGCCATCAGAAGGTTATTAAGTACCCATACCAGGGCTGTTTCGGTGCTCTGACTTTTTCTGAAGCCAGACTAGAGAGGGTTGTAGATATTGTGGTTGGTTAAATGGTCTTCCAGCTGCAGAGCGACCATCATTTCAATAACTTTCCCTACAAAGAGTAAGTTTGAGATCGGTCTGTAGTTAGCTGGGCAGTCGGGGTCAAGGGAGATTTTTTTTTTTTTTTTTTTTAAAGGGGGCGTACTACTGCCTCCTTTAAAGGATCTGGAAAGATCCCTCTCTTCAATGAAACCCCCACTGTCCCAGCAAGGTCCGGGCCAATGACCTCTACACACCCCACTAGTAGGTGTGTAGGGCCCGGATCCAAACTACAGTAAGTTGGCCGCAGAGTTTGGATGAACCTCACTATGTCCACAACTACCGATTAGCTAAAGACAGACCAGGTCTGTCGGGTATTAATACAGTACCACCAGATTGATCAATGCAAGGTCCAGTGGGAAAGCACTGGTAGATCTCATCCTTGATGGATGGACTCCTTATCAGCGAAGAACTGCGCAAACTCCTCACACTGCACTTGTGACGACGCTTGACCAGAGTGAAGACAGGCTGGATTGCACAGTCTGTCCACAGTCCAGAAGAGTTGGGCTGGCCTGTTCTTCGCCATAGCAATTTCCATGGACAGGAACTCTGCCTTCTTGTGGGAAATTGCTGATTGATCAGTCTTATAATGATCCATCAATCTAAGCCTATTCACTTCCAGGTGAGGTTTCCCACAGTGTCTTTCCAACCTTCGCCCCTGCCTCTTCAACTCACGGATCTCCCCATTAAACCAGGGAGCACCCGGGTGAGAGGTAGGAGGGCAAACATGAGAAGGAGCAATGATATCCAGGGCCTCAGTAACAGTCTTATTATAGGCTGAAACAAGAGGCCCCGGATCAGTGCTATCCCTTGGAAATACCGAGAGGTCCAGCACCGCCATTAGGCCTTCTGAGGTAACACCTCTCAAAGGACGGTACTGTACCAACTCCTTTGAGATGGGCCTATTTCGGGGGGCTGCAAAACTGAATCTCAGGATGTGATGGTCCGAACAACCGACTGGCTCCACCTCCATATCGGAGCTCTCCATCCCCAGGTGGAACACCAAGTCCAGTGAGTGCTCTTTCTTGTGGCTTGCAGTTGTAATAATCCATGTAAGGCCCAATGAATCCATCAGCTGGAGGAGGTTTTGTCCAAACGGCGAGAGTTCGTCAACCCAGGCATTGAAATACCCTAGAATCAACCATCTGGGGGATTCCAATACCACATCGGCAGTGAAGTCCGCAACCTCCTTCAGGAACTCCTTCCCATCACCTGGTGGATGAGGGTCTTGTAGCCTACACCTACACCCACTATACAGTCAAAGGAGTTGGTTGCTCCAACTGTCACCTTTTTGAGACCCAGTTCCTGTCTAAAACAGACAGCAACCCAGTGATCCTCTCTTGGGCGGTGAATCACCGAGAACCTGGGCGGAACGGCAGCCCCCAGAATGGGACTGGCACTCGCGTCCAGCCAGGTCTCAGTGATACAAGCCAGGTCAGCAGATGCCACAAGATCTGCAACAACTGCAGTCTTATTTTTAATTGACCTGGCATTGCTTAGCACTGCCCGAAAGGGATTGGAGTCCAAGGGTGGCCCCATGTCCTGCCTGACCAAGTCAGAACCCTTGGGTATGGGCACAAGACAAGGATAACCTTGTTCCTGTGTCCATTTTGCCCCAGGGCGCCTCCTAGTCCTCACTGTCCCAGTCCGTCCACTCCTTTCCCATCCCCCCTTGAGAGTTCCAGGACCCCCCAGTCTTTGAGATGCAAGCAGTCCTGAACACCTTGCAAGCATTTCAGATGGACCTTTTGCCAGGCCTTCTTCTCATCCAGATGGATAACACATCGGTAGTGTTTTACATCAACGAGCAAGGGGGCACACATTCCTACACCCCTATGCTGGGAAGCGATGAGGGTCTGGTATTGGGCACTGGCACACCACCTAGAACTCACTGCTGTTCATGTTCCAGGCATCCAAAACATCTTGGCCCATAGCCTAAGCCAGTCTCTGTCCAAGGCTCACGAGTGGGGGCTTCTCCAGTCAGTAGCAGATCAGCTATTCAGCAGATGGGGCTGCCCAGAGTTGGACCTCTTTGCGTCTCCACTCAACGCCAAACTGCCCAGATTCTGCTCATGAGAGCTTGCGCCTGGTGTTTTCTGGCCAGACACTTTGCCCCTCTGTTTGACAGGGAGGTTTCTGTATGCCTTCCCTCTCTTTCCCTTTCTTCAGCGGGTTCTCCTGAAGCTACAGGATGAGGGAGCAGAGGTGATCGTCATTGCTCCATTCTGACCTTGGCAGATTTGATCCTGACTATTTCAGCAGCTGGCAGTGGAACCTCCAATATAGCTGCCGCTGAACTCGCACTTGCTGTCTCAGGATCAGGGAACATTGGTCCATCCGGACCTCAAGTCCCTGCATCGTCATGCTTGACTCCTGCAGACTTAGTCAAATCCAGGTTTTGGGTCTTCTAGGAGGTGGCGGACATTCTCGTAGCTGCAAGAAAGCCCTCAGCTAGGTCCACTTATGCCATGAAGTGGAAAAGATTCTACGAGCTTCACCCCGTCACTTGGGCCCTCTCACCTGTCCAGTGAACTCGAGCTTAAAGAGTATCTCCTCTCCTTATTAAATCAAGGCTTGAGCTACTCCTCCATAAAGGTACATTTGCTAGCAATCTCTGCTTACCACATACCTGTGGAAGGTAAAACACTCTCCCAACTGGACGAGTGCCATACTTTTTTGTGGGGTATCCTACACATTAAGCCTCCCATCAGAGATCTAGTGCCCCCTGGGATCTTCTCTTTATGCTGGAGAAGCTTCCCCTTCCCCTTACCCTGTTCGAGCCTGCCATGGAATGCGAGCTTCGCTTCCTTTCCTGGAAAGCATTGTTTTTAGTTGCAGTTACTTCTGCTCAGAGTTTTTCCAAGCTTCAGGCCCTGATGTGTAAGGAGCCTTATTTGATTTTTCACAGGGACAGGATGTCCTTGCAAACCAGTCCTAAGTTTTTACCTAAAGTAGTGTCTGAACTTACATTGAATCAGGACATCAATCTTCCGATATACTACGTGGATCACTCGAACAGAGGGGAGAAGCGCTCCTGCATACTTTGGATGTTCACAGGGTGCTAAAGTACTATTTAAAATGCACTGCTCCACACCATAAGACAGAGCAGTTGTTGGTGGCCTTTGCACGTCGCTGCCAAGGCACTCCAGGGTCTAAGCAAACATTATCAAAGTGGCTGGTCAGTTGTATTGTTTTCTGTTACAACAAGTACCACAAACCCCCTATTGGGCTCGGTTAGGGGGTCTTTCTACCAGGGGAGTGGCTACTTCCTTCACATCCTTGCAAAGTGCCTCCACTGGGGACATCTGTGCAGTAGCTACCTGGAGCTCAGTGCATACTTTCATTAAGCACTACAGCCTGGATATTGCTTCTAGGTGAAGGGCAGGCTTCAGCCTAGCGGTCCTTCAGGGCCTCCTATCCTAAAGGTGCCCTTTTTCTAGCACTGTTTCTTACAGCTGCCTCCCAGTTACCTGTTCCTTTTTGCAGGACTGCTTGAGATTCCGTCCTAATTGTAATGGCCTGCTACAAGAGCTCCCACTTGAAGTAAGATAGCACAGTTATGTAAGAACTTACTGTAACAGTAGCTCTTGAGAGGAGCTCTTGCAGCAGGCACTGCTTTCCCTCCTTTCCTCTGGTGAGCTGTTTTGCATCTTGTTTTACGGCATGCTTTCACCTGGTCTGGCTGCCGGCCTTACCAATGGGTCTCTAGCGGGTGAACTGAGATAGGGCTGGGGACCTTCCCCTGTTTTACCATTGGCAGGCCGTCTGGGCAGAGCCGGCATCAGGGGTGGTACCCGCTGGAGAATACTAGCTAAAGTTTTCCGTTGGATCCTAGTGCCTGAGGCATAGTCCTAATTGTAATAGCCTCCTGCAAGAGCTCCTCTCGAAGCTTTACTGTTACGGTAAGTTCTTAGTAACTGTACTTTCCTAATTCTCCACCATCCTCCTATCAGAGTTTTACTATTTTTCCTTAAAATTAAGAATGCAGTGCCAGACCAGTGGCACAGAGGGCTGAGAACCTGGGCGCCTCACTTGCCGCTATGCCGGCAGCCCCGGTTTGGGAGCGGACCCGGGTTGCTTGAGGGTTGACTGTGTGGAAGATTGAACATCTATTCGGCTCTTCTTCGGGGGTCTTGCAACACCAGTAAAAAAAAAAAAAAAAATTAGAATTTGTCATTTTAAGCCAGCATTTGGGAGCCAGTTTTTTTTTTTTTTTAATCTATCTATGCCCCTTACCAGCCTGCCATCCACTCTTCGTGGCTAGGCCCCACCACATCGCTTCTCCTGATCGCGATCTGCTGCTCCATCAGATACTGTTCCCTGAGCGACCTGATGTATCCAGGAGGGGAGACTGTCATGTGCCTGTAGGCACTTATCTCCATCCTTGCCAGGGGTGGGAAGGGTGCAGCATGGGCAGTCCCAGGCTTCACAGCGATGGGAGGGTGGGCTGCCGTCATCTGGGTGGCATGGGTGGCCATTTTTCTGTTTTCTGTTTCCCCATCCCTCTGGAATGCATGCCGTGGCATCCTGGCATTCGCACATGCGACGTGTGGTTACCCATGCTATAAAGTGCTATGCCAAGACCAGCCATCAGGAGCCGCCAAAGGGTGGTGCATTCTTGACTCCCCCCAGGAGTAGAGAGTCAGTGGACGCTCTTGTGCCCTCCCTCCTGGCCTCTGCTTCTGTCGTCTTGGGCTTGGGCATGAACCTGAGTCGCCAGTGTGCCAGGTGAGCCCCTATCGCCCGGCACCATGGGACCAGCTGAGAGCCCTTTTTTTTTTTTTTTTTTTAAACTCACTTTGCACCAGCTTTGTGGTAAAAGCTGTCCATTCTGAACCAAATTATGTGTATAAAACATGCTGATTTTCCTGGAAAAAAATTTGAAAAAATGGATTTTAAGATGTTAACAAACAGCCCGGTGGTGCTGAGGGTTGAGGTGCTGGATGCCACACCTTGTGCCAAGCTGGCGACCCGAGTTCAGGAGCAAGCTCAGGTTCCGGGGGTCGGCAGGGGAGGGATTGGATTCAGCGCCTGCTGGGCTGCTCTCCTTTCCTGGGGGGAGGGTACTGGGGAGTCCGGCGCTCTGGTGGAGATTGGGGGCACCGCAGAGCACTGGGCAGCACATATGGCGTGTCCGACGCTAGCAAGGTTGCCATGCGTCAGGGCGTGCCCACGCAGGGGGTGGGGAGTAGAGCAGAACAAATGAAAACACGTGCCGCGTGGATCAGAGATGGCAACTGGACCGCCATGCCCTACGCCGGTTCCCCGACTGGCCTTCTAGTTCCCCATGGGCCCAAAGAGTGAGTGCGACCCACCCTGGATGGGTTAAACTGGGGGTGCTGACTGCAGAGAAGGGGGGGGGGGAGAGAAGGCACAGTCTGAGGATCCTCAGGTGGGCAGGACAAGGACAGGATGCCTGAGAGAGGATCCACAGGACCATAACGGGAGTGAAATAAAGTTTAAAAAAAAAAAAAAAAGATTTTAAACGGAATTGACTGTTTTTGAAAATGGAAAATTATTGGCTGTAGCTGCTGCTCAGTTGCCACCTAGCGGAGGCTGGGTGACGCACTAGTAACAGCCTTTTGACAGACCGGGCACAGGGAACAAGTACATGGAACGTCTTTATGTTGCACACTTGCACCATGGCGTGTATGCTGGCTTGAGGGACAGGGAAAAGAAATGGGAAAGTTATGTGCCCTGAGCTGACTTTTATATAATGTCGAACCACATCCCTCAGACCTCTCCTTATGTGGATCCCCACTGGTGAGACAGTGGGGCATGGCAGTTGGGGTTGGGGGCTCCGGGATGCCTGAAGGCTGAAGCTTGTGTCGACCAGATCCAAACAGCTTTAAATGCTGCTGATTATTGTGATAGTCAGTATATCATGATGATTTGTACACAAATATCGTGATACTAAAATTTTGATATTGTGAATGTCCCTAAAATTAGTATTAGTTTTTAAAAGCAGTTAGCCATTACCTTTCATGTCTGAGATACTTTTTCTTTTCCCTTTGGGTAATTAGAAGATTGTTTGCCTGATGTTAGTAGGTGTGATGTGCGGAACAGCACTGTGCCTGGCAGCTTACGTATCTAGATCTTACTTCGAGAAACAGCTCTTGCAGCAGGTTACACCATTAGGACTGAAGCCGGCAGGCGCCAGGACCCAACAGAAATTTCCTAGCTAGCAGTATTCAGCGTGGTCCGCCTCTGACGTTGGTCCTGACCCCAATGTCAGGCATAGTACATAAGGAGGTGGTCCCCCAGAATCCCCAGTTCTTTTCCTGCCATCGACTCGCCAGCATCGGCCTCTGTCTTATTCTAGCGCACGATGACTAAGAACTTCTCTGAGTAGTTTTGCAAAACTAATGTCCTCTCCAACTCCTCCTTCTGAGGAACACCCTTCCAAGTGTGCCTGCGGAAAATGGGTCTCCTTCAAGGATCCTCATTCATCCTGCCTGCTGTGCTTAGGCCTGGACCACGACACCAAGGCCTGCTCCTTCTGTCAGGGGTTCAACAGCCGCACCTGGATCCGCTGTCAAAAAGCACTTCAGGAATACCTTTTGGAAGAAAAACTTAGCAGGATGGATAAGGAACCTTCCTCCAGAGGTGAATCTTCCTTGAAGGTCCATAAACACTGGAACAAACACCAGGAGAAGGCAAGGTCCAGATCCCCGAACTGGGCTTCGAACTCACGTAGCTCAGGCTCAACCCGATCTGACCGCTCTCCCTACAGGGCTCGTTCTCAGTCCCCTCCGGTTAAGGTCAAGGCCACAGGCGATTCTTTAGCTTCGCTTCAGCCCATTAAGACTTCCAGGCCCTCGGCTTCCTCCACTCCTTCCCGGGCCTCTTCTAAGTCTTCTGAACGTCATAAGTCTTCCTCTTCTGTCTGGTGTAGGGACCCTGGCTCCAGATCGGTCCCCCAGCCTCCCAGGAAGACAAAAGACCTGACGTCCCTAAAGTGGATGACGGACCAGACGTCGGCCTGGTGTTCACCGGAGCCAGGGCCATCAGCCAAACATCAGACGTCAGCCAGGCGTTCGCCGGACTCGAAGTCGTTGGCCAAGCGACCGACGTCGGCCTCACACTCGCCGGAGCCGAAGACTGCCCACCAGTCACCAGTGGACACCGGTCGCAAGGACTCCATGGAGGAGGACACGACTGAAGACCAGGCCGGCGACACAGAGGACGCCGGGCTTCTGAGGGACCCTTTGCCCACCCCGGAAACACCTGCGGACCCGACACCCGACCCCGGCAACAGACCACCGGCACCGGGCCTGTCGTCAGGCATGAACATTCAAGTGGTCAAGGATCTCTCTACTTTCTGGTGTGATACTATACGGAAAGATGTGATCCCTGTAAAACCTCCTCCTCCTACTCCTTCATCTCCTACACCCCCGACTCCACCACAGGGGCCTGCAGGATGACCACCAACCCCTATGGAGCATACCCCACCTCCTAGGGGCAGATCTAAGGATCTGAGAAGGCCTCCCTCAAGATCTCCCAGCCCCAAGCGACCCAGGCGTCGTCGGTACACTCCGTCAGGGGAGGACTCCAGATCAGATACCTCGGACATTTCCAGATCTCCTTCTCCACTCAGCATCCCATCAGCTAACCCACAAGACCTACCCAGGTCACCTCTGGATGATTCCTCCTTCTCTGAGATAATGAGGCACATCTAGGACAACATGGGATGGGATGCTGAAGACCTCGATCCCGAGAGACAGCGACTTGCCCATTTTCTTCGGCAGAAAGATCCAACGCTTGTGGTAGTGTCACTCTTAGTGGACACCTTCGCGGACGTCACCAAGGCTGCGTGGAAGTGTCCGCATTCCACCCCCGCTGTACTGAAGAAAGCTGACCGCCTGTACAAGGCCCGAAGAGGACCAGTACTTGACACAACCACCTCTGGCTAACTCCCTGGTCATCACGGCCTCTCATGACTGGTCCCAGTGACTGCAGCATATGAGTACACAGCCACCAGGCCAGGAATCCAAACAGCTGGATGCCCTGGGGAGGCGCATGTACGCAGCTGCTACACGCTCCATCAGGTCCCTGAACTACCTGTCTCACATGGTACAGTTTCAGAATGCCCTGTGGGAACAGGACCAGGACATTGTCGACAAATTACCGGATAGCGATCAGAAGGCGGCGCTCCTAAACCTCCTCAGCACAGGGTCTGATGTGGGAACCCAAGTGTTATAAGCTGCATACGACTCTGCGGACTCGTCTGCCAGAGCTGCAGCTTCAGGCATCTGTCTCTGGAGACACTCTTGGCTCTGTCTCTGGCTTTACCCCGGGCATACAGAACTACATTCTTGGCGTCTCATACAATGGCGAAGTCTTATTTGGTGAACACTCTGAGCAGGTTATCACCAAGCTCCAGGATGCTGGGAAGGCAGTCAGATCCATACAAGCCATGTACAGATCAAGGCCTGGTTCCTTTCGTAGGAACCAGAACCATTTTCGCAGCTAGCAACAACGTCAGCAGCCACGTTCTGGCCAGCAACAAAGGGGCACCTTTCATTGAAAAGCCCAGACTAAGTCTTCCCCAGGCAGAGGTCAGCGTTACACCAGACTGGCCCAGCCTGCAGGAACCAGTGCTGCCACAGCATGACTGCTTCCTGGCCCCCGCCCCTCCTCTGGATCAACGGACACAAAAGATCGGGGGTAGCATCGCTCGCCACTTTTCAGGGTGGCAGTCGATTACCGCCGACCGGTGGGTTCTCCAAATGGTCAAGAAAGGTCATTTCATCGAATACCTTGACCACTCACTGTCAAGACCTCCCCTGCTTTCCCGTTGTTCGGGTCAGCATGCCCTGCTCATACAGCAGGAAGTGCTTGTGCTTCTTGGAAAAGAAGCTATAGAGCATGTACCGCGGAACCAAAGAGGTGCAGGTTATTTTTCTCACTTCTTTCTGGTTCCCGAGAAGACGGGGGACCTCCGTCCGATACTGGATCTCAGCGACCTCAACGCTTCAGTCCTGTATAAACGCTTCCGCATAGTGACCTTCCCAGGTTTGATACCCATGCTCAAGCAGGGTGGCTTTCTAGTGTCCTTGGACATGCAGGATGCTTACCTGTATATACCCATCGCTCAAGCGCACAGGAAGTTTTTGCACCTTGAGTTTCAGGGTCACCATTGTCAGTTCCGAGCCTTCCCCTTCGGACTGTCATCGGCACCTCGGGTATTCACTGATTGCATGGCGGTCATAGCGGCGACTGTGAGAAGACAAGGCCACTATGTTTTCCCCTACCTGGACGACTGGCTTCTCATGGTGCCCTCCCGGGAGGCCCTGATGTCCGCCATTTATTGTACTCGGTCTCTGTTTGAGACATTGGGCTCATTATCAATCAAGAGAAGTCACGCCTGGTTCCATCACAGATTCTGCAGTTCATAGGCGCAGTTCTGGACACCGTCCAGGGGAAAGTTTTCCTACCCCGGGACCGAGCGGAACACATCCGATCCCTCATCAGGGACATCTTGGCAAAGAAGACCGTCCCAGCCAGACTGGTCCTTTGCATGCTCGAACACATGGCTATGGCCATTGCAACAGTCCCGCTAGCCTGTCTGCACATGTGGGTGACCCAGCGGATGTTACGGGTCCAGTGGGATCAAAAACAAGACCATCTGCAACTCCTAATTTGGATCATGAAGGCCGTAATCCGGATTGGCAATGGTGGTTAGATTCGAAGAACCTTTTCAGTGGGGGTCCCCTTCACTGCGCCGTCTCCGATTGTGACGCTCTACACAGATGCCTCAGGGCTCGGATGGGGAGCACACCTCGACGGTGTCCGTCTCAGGGCCTGTGGACAGCCCAAGAGACTCATCTCCACATAAATATCCTGGAAATAAGAGCAGTTCTTTGTGCCCTGTAGGCTTTCCAGTTTGAGATTCCACCAGATACTCTTCTGTTACAAATGGGCAATTCCGTGATGATGTATTACCTCAACAAACAAGGAGGCACCCATTCCTACCCACTTTGCAGGGAGGCCATGAGAGTGTGGGATTGGGTTTTACAACATGGTGCAAACCTCACTGCTGTTCATGTAGCAGGGGTGGACAGCGTCATCGCAGACAGCCTGAGTCACTCTCAGACCAGAGTCCACGAATGGGAACTACTCCAGGAGGTAGTAGAGGATTTGTTTTGCAGATAGGGTACACTAGAGTTAGACCTTTTCGCGTCCCCATCCAACGCAAAACTGCCCAATTTCTGCTCACTAGATCCAGAGCCTGGTGTTTTCTGGTGAGACGCGTTGTCCCTCTCCTGGGCGGGCAGATTCCTCTATGCCTTCCATCCCTTTCTGTTGATCCAGAGGATCCTTTTGAAACTTCACAGAGAGCAAGCGATGCTGATACTTATCACTCCGTTTTGGCCTAGGCAGATCTAGTTCCCTCTATTACATCAGCTGTCCCGGGAACCTCCAGTGCCTCTGCCAATCAGCTGTCACTTGTTGTCTCAGGAGGCGGGCTCCTTGGTCCATCCGGACCTTCATTCGCTGAACCTGCACGCCTGGCTCCTAGAGACATAGCCATTATGCGATATGGGGTCTCGCAAGAGGTAGCAGACATTCTAGTGGATGCTAGAAAACTGGCCACTCATGCTACTTACGTCATGAGATGGTGCAGATTTTGCCTCTGGGCTCCAGCGTGGGGGTTTTCGCTGATGGATTGTCCAGAAAGGTCAGTCTTGGACTACCTCCTGTCTCTTTTTCAGACAGACTTGGCCTACTCCTTGATAAAAGTACACTTTTGTGCCATCTCAGCCTATCACACTCCTATAGGCCAATGTCCTGTATCTCAGTTGGACACAGCACAAGCCTTCCTGAGAGGTGTCCTCCACCTTAGACCTCTGATCAAAGATTCTGTTCTGCCTTGGGATTTGCCCTTTGTCCTGGAGCAGCTTATGCTGCCACCTTTTGAGCCAGCCGCGGATTGCGAGCTACTTCTCCTTACATGGAAGATGTTGTTTGTAGTTGCCGTTACTTCGGCCAGAAGAATTTCGGAGCTTCACGCACTGATGTGCAAAGAACCTTATTTGGTTTTGCACCAGGACAGGGTATCCTTACGGACCAATCTGAAGTTTCTGCCTAAGGTGGTCTCTGCTGTCACTCTTAATCAGGACATCGATCTGCCAGTGTATTTCCCTAAGTATTCTAATCGAGGAGAGACCCTTTTGCACACTTTAGATGTGCATAGGTGTCTTCAATACTACCTGACCAGAACCAAACACCATCGAAAATCTGATAAGCTTTTTGTCTCCTTTGCCCACAGGATGATGGGAGCTCCCGTTTCCAAACAGTCGCTGTCCAGGTGGCTCATACATTGTATCACATTCTGTTACCAGAAGCGCAACAAACCCTTACCGGGTGCGGTTAAGGGTCATTCCACAAGGGGGGTGGCTACCTACTTTGCCGTCCTTAAAGAACGTGTCCACCTCAGCCATCTGTGCAGCAGCTACTTGGAGTACTGTGCACACCTTCATCAGGCATTATAGCCTGTATGTTATATCGAGGCGAAGAGCAGGTTTTGGTCTAGCAGTCCTTCAAGGACTTCTGTCCTAGACTTTAGTTCTACTAAAGGATTTCTACCTTCCCTTCTCCCAGTGGTGTGGGATTTCCAGTATTGTTTGGGAATCAGTCCTAATGGTGTAACCTGCTGCAAGAGCTGTTTCTCAAAGTAAGATAGTACAGTTACGTACGAACTTACCGTAACAGTAGATCTTCGAGAACAGCTCTTGGAGCAGGTACTTTCCCTCCCACCATCCCCGCTGGAGGTAGATTTTTTGTTCCGATATCCTTCTTCTGGGTTCAGGTGTTCTCATCACCACCCTGATTGCCATTTGATGGCGGATCCTCAGTCTCCTCTTCTGATGTCATCCAGCAGCCGGGAGTCTCCAGCGGGAGAACTGGGGATTCTGGGGGACCGCCTCCTTATGTACTATGCCTGACGTCGGGGGCAGGACCGATGTCTGAGGCGGTCCCCGCTGAATACTGATAGCTAGAAAATTTCCGTGGGGTCCTGGCGCCTACCGGCTTCAGTCATAATGGTGTAACCTGCTGCAAGAGCTGTTCTCGAAGATCTACTGTTATGGTAAGTTCTTACGTAACTGCACTTTCTGTTCCCTCACTTCGTCATCAGCACTGTGACCTCACTGACTCTGCCATCACAGATGGCTGACTTGACAGCAACTGAGTGGTTCTTTCTGAGCACCTGTGATGTCAGTCAGGAGGTCACAGTGCTGATGATGTAGTTGGGAGGAACAGAGACATAGATGTCAGCTGCCAGGTTGGGGAGATAGTGAAGAGTGTTGGACCACTTTTAGAAATGCATTTAATGCGTAAACGATGCGCAAGAATTGTGTAACATGTTAAATTACTAATACGCAGTGATTGGCAATGGTGCTATATTGTTTGTTAGTCAGTGTTGGTAATGTTTGTTTTTTTTTTGTTTGTTTTTTTACTATTTAAGTATGTTGCAAGAAAACATGTCTATATATATATATATATATATATATATATATATATATAAAAAGGGAGGAGCAACTCTTTAAGTTGTGCTTGAGCTATGGGAGTATACATGTTGCACTTCTGCAAGGTGATGCCTGAGGCAGTGGGAGATGCATTCCAAATGAAATGTTTCTAATAAAATGCTATGCCATTTCGGACAGGATGTGTACCGGGGTTGCTTCAAAGTTTCGGTGTTGTTTTTTTTTTTTTTTTTTTTTTTACTGCAAAAGCTAACCTCTGAAATGGCAACCTTATTAGTCACCAAAACATGCTTGTTGAAAACATTTCCCAGGAGTACAAGTAGGAGCTGTAAAGCAGTGTCATTGGTTCAATAAAGAGTCCATGTTCTTCTTTATTTCTTTCTATTGAGTAATGAGAACTCATTACAGCATTTGGTGTACAGCAGTATATTAATAGCAAAGAAATCAAAAACATCAAGCTATATCATCTTGGTTAAAATTGCTGCCATGGCAGGGCGGTCCGCTGTACAGCGGCAGTGCTGTCACTTGTGGCGCCAGCGACCTGGGTTTGGGGCGTGCTTTGGTAGCTGGAAGGTCAGCCGGGGGGGATGGATTGAGCGGCACTTGTCCGGGAAGGGTGGGGGGAGCTGTGCCTTCCGATGTAGCGCTCCCTGGTGACCCCTGGAGTGGCTTAACTGGAGGGCAGTTGGTTGGTGTTGGGAGGTACGAGGATACTAGGCATGGCCGTGCAGTTACATCAGTGCACATCACGCCTCCCAAACACACTGCAAAAACATTGGAAAAAGCTCGGCCCCGGCTGGTCTCTGTGCCGCCGCTGCCACAGCAAGACCTGCCTGACACCTGGATGTGTGGGGGGGGGGGGTGTAGCTGACCGCCCTGTTCTCCTGCCCAGGGATAAACGGAAGCTCCGTTGGGGGTGGGGGTTGCGGCAGACAGTTGGAGGATTCGGCCGGAGATACAGGGGCATAATGCAGCAATAAGAAAAAAAAATTGCAAGTTTCACAGAACAAATTCCTTATCCTGTTGCATAAAATTTAATAGCCAGGATTGTCATTTAGTTTGAAATTTAGATTGTGTGCCTTTGAGGTAGGCTGTTATCCGTTCCATCCTGTAGATATCATTAACTGTCTTATTCCCAGAGGCCCTAGTCTGAGATAAAGATTGCTGCCACCGTCTAGTGATGGCTTTTTTTAGCTGCCAGCATACAGACCAGAGACATTGATCTTGGAGTAATTGTAATATGCTGTGGTGGGGGGAGGGCATTGACGGAAGTATCGTAGGACAGATCAGGTCAAACCTGCATGTATGGAAAATTGTTCAACTTGAGTTGTAAAGTCAGACCAAAAGTGAGTTAGGTGAGAGCAAGACCAGAAAATATTTACATGGTCAGCACTTTGAGTTCCACAGTTGTGCCAACAGGCCTCTTGAATATGAGGTAAAAACTTGTCTGTTTTTGCCTGAGTAGGGAAATACTGAGAGTGACACTTCCTAGTGAACTCTCACTAAATATTAGGAAAGGGAAAAGGCAAATTGTTTAACCAGGTAAGGCACACTAAGCCGAAGCTTGTTTCTAGGTGTGACCTGGGAGCACATGAAAGTTAAGTGACTTGCTCAGGGTCACACAGTATGCAAGTGGAGGCTGATGGGATTCAAACCCAGATCTCCAGGTTTGCAGCTCAGTGCCCTGAACCACTACACTGTACTGTTTCCTAAATATTAGATAAAGTAACTATAATTGTTGTGGAAGAATATTTGTGCCATGTAAAACTGGATACAGCAAGAAAAAGATCTTCTCTGTTTTTTTTTTTTCCATATAGGTGTTTATTGCATTACGTCCCTTGCTGCCCTCTTCTGACCCTCCCAGTCCCGTCTTTGCCTGGACTTACTCCGAGTTCTTGCCCAGTTGTGGAGCCTGCGGAGTGTCTGTCGTCATCCGCAACCAGGGTTTTTTCCTCTGTTTTCTCCCTTCCCTGTTGCTGGGGTGCACAAGCTAGATGTGTGTATATGGAGGCGTGTGCACCTTTGCGGAAGTCCCACTGCACCCTCCCTTCCTTGGCACCCTACAGACCCGCACTGCCCTCGGGCCTCCACCCTGGGGCAGTCATTCAGTGTAAGTGCCAATCCTTTCTCCCAGGGAGAGGAGAGCAGTCCTTTGGAAGCTCGATCCTCTCCCTCCCTCCCCAACCAACCCCCAGCGGCTCTCTCACACCTCGAACATGGGTTGCCAGTGTGGCAGGAGGTAAGGCACGGATGCCTCAGCCCTCCATGCCACTGGGCAGGTTGCAAGAGAATGATCTTGATTCCAGCTATCCAGTAGGTAGGTAAAACTTTATTTTTAGACAGGAATAAACATCATGTTATTTGGACTGCTAGGTCCAGTTTGCAAGACAGTCCTGTATTCGAATATCAAAAGTTACACATAAAATAACAATACTCAAAGTACAGAATAAAACAGAGTACAAGTACAGTAATTATTTATATTCTCTAATGTAAGCATTCGTGGTAAAGTGCTAAGTACAGTGACGAGAGACAAAAGAGATCATTTACTGATGTTAGGGAAACCCTACATACTTTTCCACGTGTAATCATGGTGATAATTTGTTCCAGTATACAGCTGCTCTAGAAATTAGGGTTCGATCCCCATATTTGTTACGATTACCCTGTTGAGTTTTGTTTAAATGAACAGACCTGGTTAGTTCTTTCTTTTTATCAATAGCAGTAGGAAAAAGAATTTGTGATATATTATGTTCAAGATAGTATAATTTAAGTTTATTAATTAACCCAATTTCTGGAGAACTCGGTGTTAAGTGATTGCCATCCCAAGTTCCTTAATAGCAAACAGTGATGCATCCTATAGCTGCACTGCAGGACATACCTTGCTATGTTATATTTAAGCAATAAGGCACAACAGGGTGTGGTATATCATGAGATATCATCACACGTCAGGTGCTTGTGCATAAGGCCGTAGGCTGAGCGCATCCAGTGACCAGAGAAGTGACTATATCCCATGATATACTACACCCTGGAGTGCCTTATTGCTATTATGAACTGGTTTCAGTGTTTTAGCAGGAAAACAAAACAGAAAAAAACCTTTTAAAATATTATGAAAATGCCATTTTTGGGGTTGTTGGAGGAGTACCATTTCAGAAAAAAGTTCCTGGAGGGCTGTGGATGGCAGGTGGTGCTGTTGTGAGGCAGTGCAGTTCTGAAATGTGTGTCACTCTCCCATCACTGTTCTAGGATGTTGTCCCTGCACTGTCTGTTCTGGCACTGGGTCAAGATCTGTGTGGAGTTTTGTTCTTTAAATTAAAATCCGACGAATTCACAAGTGGTAGTTTTCTCTGAGTCTGTCACTCTACCATGAAAAAGCTGTGTGCTTCGCAAATGTTGAGCGGTTCCAACTGCACCGTGTGGATAGCAACATTCAGGAGACTCGGGTAATGGAAATGGCATGGTGGCATTGCGCCACTTAGATACTAACATACTAAAATGCCAGCAGAATAGGCCTAACGGTCTTTCGAGTCTGCTCGATTGGTCAGCCACCACCCTGGGTACTGACCTTGCTGCCCCCTTCGCCTTCTCTGGCTTCTCCCTTCCCAGTTCCGGATAGTCTTGCTGCATTGGTTTTGATTCCAGAACCCTTCCCCTGTACCTGTCCCAGCCCCTCTTGAACCCCTCCACTGTCTCTGCCTCCACCAGCCCCCTAGGCAGTTCATTCCATGGCTCCACCATCATCTCAGTGAAGTAGCACCTCCTCCTTTCTCCCCTGAATCTTCCCCCCTTCCAGCTTCCACCCATGCCCTCTAGTGGCCCCCTCCTTCCTTCGAAGCACCCTGACTGTTCCTCCCCTATTTACCCTCTTCATGTACTTGAAGACCTATATCATGTCCCCCCCGATCCCTTCTCCCTTCCAATGTGTGCATATTTAGCTCTTCGAGCCTCTCCTCATAGGTCCTGTCCCCCAGGCCCCAAATCATTTTGGTTGCCCTCCTCTGGACCCTCTCCAGGAGTTTAATGTCCCTCTTTAAGTGTGGCCTCCAAAACTGCATGCAGTACTCAAGGTGTGGCCTCACCAAGCAGTTATACAGAGGGAGTATCACTTCCCTCCTTCTGGAGGTGATCCTCCTAGCGATGCATCCCAACATCCTGTTGGCCTTGGCTGCTGCCCTCCTATAAGTCTCCGAGTTGCTCATCTTGACATCCACCACCACCCCCAGGTCCCTCTCAGCCATCGAGATTTGTAGCATTCTCCCCCCCAAGGGTGTACACTTGGCCCGGGTTTCTGGCCCCCAGGTGGAGTACCTTGCATTTCCCTGAATTGAACCTCAGCTTCCACTTTCTAGACCATCTTTCTAGAGCCTCCAGGTCCCCCTGTAGGGCCACCCTCCCCTCCTCCCCATCCACCACTGCCCTTCGTTTTGAGTCATCCGCAAAGAGACTCATCTCACTCCTGATTCCTGTCCTTATGTCAGAGACGTAGGCGTTTAACAGGAGGGGCCCAAGGACTGATCCCTGTGGGACCCCACTAATGACCCTCTTTGGGGATGAGACTGTTCCGCCAACTACAACACTCCGGGTCCGGTCCTGGAGCCAGTTGCCTACCCATCTGATCATCTGGTTCCCCATCCCCATTTCTCCCAGCTTATCCAACAGGCCCACTTGAGGAACAGAGTCAAATACCTTGCTGAAGTCTAGAAAGAGGACGTCCACTGGTCTGCCCAGGTCCAAAGCACTCGTCACCCAGTCATAGAACTCCACAAGGTTTGTCTGACACGATTTCCCCGGGACGAATCCATGCTGTCTATCGTCCAGGCACCCTGACTTTTCCAGGTCCCCCCGTAGCCTCTCCTTGACAATGCCCTCCATCACCTTGCCCACCACCGATGTCAGGCTGACAGGCCTGTAGTTCCTTGCCACCTCCCTTGATCCCCACTTGTGGATGGGCACTGTATGCGCCACCTTCCAGTCCTGGGGCACCCACCCTATCCTCAGAGAGGTGGTGAAAAGTTCCGCCAGGGGTTTCGCCAGAACATCCGCAAGTTCCTTCAGCACTCTGGGATGTAATTTATCTGGCCCTGGTGCTTTCTCCGTCTTAAGGGAGCTGAGGGCTTCCCTCACTCTCTGTGCTGTGATTTCCACTTCCAGTACCTCTTCTCCCTGCTTAGCCTTCCCCCCTCCTGCCAGTGATGCCTCCCCCTCTCCCCAGACCTGCCGATTGGTAAGGGTCCCTCCTCCTCCTCAGTATCTCTGTCTCCTCCCATGTATGATGCAGCACCCCCATTTTCCTTGGTGAAAACTGAGGTGAAGTACTCATTTAGTACCTCAGCCTGCTCCCCCGGGTCTTGTGCCCATCTCCCCTGATTTAATCCTGCTAATCTGCCCCTTCACCCTTCGTTTTTCCCCAATGTATCTAAAGAACCTCTTGTTCCCTCTCCTAATTTCCCTGGCCAGGTTCTGCTCCTTCCTTGCCTTAGCCACCCTCACCACCCTAGTGGCCCTTCTAGCCATCAGCTCATACTCCCCTCAGTCCCTTTCAATCCTTGAGCACTTGAATTGCCTATAGGCTGCCTTCTTTTCCCGCACCACCTCCTGGACCTCCCTGGTCCACCAGCAGAGTTTTCGGGCCCTACCGCATTTTCGTCTTACTCTTGCACAGGTGCTGGTAGCATCTTGCACCCCTCTCCTGATGATTTCCTACCTACTATCAGCGTCTATGTCTGACCCAGTCACATCCAAATGCTCCTTAAGGATCCTTCCCATTTCCTTAAAATCCGTTCCCCTGAAGTCAGTTACCTCCGTCTTTGTGCAGCCTTCTAGCCCTCCTAGGTCCAGGTAGAACCAGACCGTGGCATGGTCACTCCCCGCCAACGGGTCCCTTACCTCCAGTCCCCTAATCTGGTCACTGTCTGCCAGGACCACATCCAGTACCCGCGCCTCCCTGGTCGGTTCCCCACCTGCTGAGTTAGGAATGCGTCTTGAAAGACATCCAACAACCTCTGTTCCCTAGTCACAGAAGATGTCGTAGTCTCCCAGTCTGTTCCTGGCATGTTTAAATCCCCCAACACCACCACCGTTCCTCTGCCCAGTCTGTAGTGTCTCCCAACATCTGCCTCCAGACTCTCCTCCAGCTCCTCCGCCAGGGCAGGGGGTCTATACACCACTCCTATTTTTACTCTCTTGCCCCCCCACCTTGTTATCAAGGTGACCCAAATCACTTTCACGGTTCCCTCCGCCTCCTCTACTCCTCCTATGCCAATGCAGTTTTTGACTATCATTGCTACTCCTCCTCCTCTTCCCTCCCCCCTGTCCTTCCTGAACATAGTGTAACCCTCCAGGTTCAGGTCCCAGTCGTGTCCAGCAGTGGCCCAGGTCTCAGTGACCGCTGCCACATCCACTGCTTCCTCAGTTAGCATCGTCTGGAGCTCAGGCATTTTATTTCCTAAGCTCCTGGCATTTAGCAGGACTACCTTCCACCCTTTCCCTATACTTCCATTTCCCCTGCTCGTGTTCCCATGGGGATTCTGTTTCCCTGGTCTGCACTTTACCAGTCGGCCTTTTCCGCAATCCTCCAGCTCCCCAGGGGTAGAGACAAGTCCCTCCTTATCGGCACCCCTTGACAGCCTTTTCTCCCATCCTCCCCTTCACAAGTTTAAACCCCACTTTTCACCAATGAACCCCTCTATTTTCAACTTAAGATTTCCTCCTCCAAATTGAGATGGAGTCTATCTCTAGCATGCAGCTCCTTATCCTCCCAGGTCTCCCCAGTCCCCATCAACCCATACCTCTGGCCTCCACCACTCCCTGAGCCACTGGTTTATCTCCTAATCTTCCTTTGTGCTCCCCACTAGCCCTTGGCACAGGCAGGATTTCTGAGAAGAAACTGTGCATCCTATGTCATGACAGACCCTGGCAAGCTCCTGTATCTCTAGCTCGCTATTTCCCTCAATGTCATTTGTACCCAGGTGGACCAGTATGTCTGGGGAACCCCCACAATCCTTTGCCAGCTGATGCACCTCGTGCTTAGCCCTGTGGACCGTTAGTCCAGGGAAGTATTTTGTTCTAACTGGCCAGGCTTCTCCCTCCCTATCCCATTTGATACCCCGATCATAGAATCCCCCAACAGGAGCACTCTGACTGCTCCTTTTCCTCCATTCCCCCCCTTCCATGTCCCTCATCCTTTCTACCGGCCCCTTCCACCCAGCCGGCTCGTTGTTCCTCCCCTATCTGGGTGCCACATGCCACCCTCCTTATTTACCTGGCCACCCCTCCCTCCAGTTCTATGCCTCTCCTCCTCCTCCTGAGTATCCTTCTGTACCTTGCTAACTACCCCCTCACTGCCCTAACTGGTCCTTCTCCCCATCTGCTAAACTAGCCTGGCTCGTCCTCCCTTCCTTGCTGTCTCCATTTAGTCCCTCCTTGCTTGTCGTGCTCCCTGGCCTAAACCCTCAGCTCCTTTACTGAATCCTCCTTGTACTTCTGGTCCTTCTCCTTTACCTTTCCTCCCAACTGGTCCTTCTCCTTGCGCTTTCCTCCCTCTTTCCCCTGCCCCTCCTGCTCTGATTCACTACTCCCCCCATTTTCCTGCATTCCAGGTTCCCTCCTGTTCTTCCTGCTATCTGGCCTCTGCCTCCTGCCTCCCACTCCCTTTCCGTCTCTAACCACCCCTGTCATGGCTACATCACCCCCCTCATCCTCAAGCAGAAGAAGGGAGTTGAAGCGGTTACTGAGTGTAAGGTCTGATCCACCTCCCCGCCTTGCTTCCTTCTGTCCAGCCCTGGCCATCTGCCTACTTCCCTGAGAATGTTGTCCCTCTGTCCCTCCTTTGTGAGGGTCCCCAGTTACCTGCCTGCTTCCTTGGTAGTGTCCTTTTGGACCCCCCCTCTGCCAGGGTCCCTATGTGACCCCTGAGTATTCTCCTGCACTTCTTTTCCTATGTCGCTGCCCCCAGTGCTTCGTGTAACCCTGTGGGAGATCCCCTGCCCCCTTCCCCAACCATACCTCCCCCCCTTCCCCCAGCTGTCTCCTAATCCCAGCAACCTCCTCCCTAAGCTGTGCCAGCTGGTAGCACACTGGGCAACCACCAAACTTCCAAGCCCAGTCCAGTATCATGGCTGCTCCACACCCTGTGCACCCCACCACCCTCCCAAAGATGCCGGCCCTAATGCCATGTGGTTCCATCCCCTTCCAAGTAGGTTTCCTTGGGTGAGCCACCAGGTTCCCCACAGTCCAAGATACACCCCTACTGCCTAATCAGGTCACCCACTAATCTTAGATACAGTCCCACAGTACACCGGTAACCCTGTTACTAGGTGCAGTACAACACAGTAAACTTATAAGGGAAATGAACAACTCCCTAAGCTCTTCTCTCCCAGCCTTTAAATCCAACCCCCAGAGGCTAGAACTACATGAGCTGCACCTGCAGCCTTTTCCTCCAATTGCAGGGCAGGTGTTCCCCTATAAATTACCAGAACTTTGGGGAGGGTGGGTCTTGGGCAGACACCCGACTTGAGAGAGAGAGTGTATCAGCCCTGTGTCTCCCCTCCAAGCCCAGCAGCCAAATACCCAGGCCCAAGCAAATCCCACCAAGTAGGTTTTAAATCAGAAGAAATAGGCCTCCACTAGTGCAGCCTGTTACACAGTGAAACATCCAACAAATGAGCCCACTTCAGCCAACAAACCAGTTTTCAAACTTCCAACAGCCCCCCAAACAATATACTGCTAGCCCCTTAGAAGTAAGAAAGAAAAGAAATAACCTTCTACCAAGTAAAATCCACAAGAACTCTGTGAAAACAAGAAGCAGCTACTGTCCTGGAACACAGCTGATCTTGTCCCCTTCCAGTTCCTTCTGAGAAGACAAAGCAGCCAACACCACAAACCTGATTCAGCTCTGCCTTCAGTCAATTAGCTGAGTGAGACCTGGCCAGACCATTAACACCCTTCCCCCACTATGCAGTAATCTTTGCAGCTACTGAAGTCAGCAACAATGAATCAAAATTCAACGGAGAGCCCCCAAAATATGTTTGCTGCCTAAGGAAACAGGTCTCCAATTCAATCAGCTTCACTAACAACACATCAAAATAGGCTTAAAATTAACAGATATAGGTCTCCAATTCAAATACCCAGGCCCAAGCAAATCCCACCAGTCAGAAGAAATAGGCCTCCACCAGTGCAGCCTGTTACACAGTGAAGCATCCAACAAATGAGCCCACTTACAGCCACCAAACCAGTTTTCAAACTTCCAACAGCCCCCCAAACAATACCCTGCTAGCCCCTTAGAAGTAAGAAAGAAAAGAAATAACCTTCTACCAAGTAAAATCCACAAGAACTCTGTGAAAACAACAAGAAGCAGCTACTGTCCTGGAACACAACTGATGCTGTCCCCTTCCAGTTCCTTCTCACTTTCCAATAAAGACTGGTGCTTTTTGTTATGCTGCAAGATTCTTATTTAAGCTGGGCATATTTAGGAGGAGTTGGTGTGTGTGTGTGTGTTTTCTTTTTGTTGCGGTGGCCATGTGTGGTCTAGTCTCACCGAACCACAGGGCCCAGCGGGAATGCTGTACTCAGATGAACTTGCCTTTGAGTGAGGAGGCTGGTGGTGGAGGTTTTTTGAAGCCGTGATGATGTAGCTCTATATCATCACGGCTTCAAAGATCTCTTGACCAGTCAGCTTCCTCTATTTGCAGGTGCCAGATCATAATGTAATTTATCAAGCCTATCCAGCAAACCTTTGTTTGCTGTCCGGTAAATTTGTTCACCGTATTTTAAAGTAGGTAGGATAAGTTGTTCAGCTATTCTCCTCTGGTCTTGGAGTTTAGTCCTCTGGTTGTTCTCCTTAACACCCCTAATTTCTTGATTGTTCTTCCAACAGTCAAAGAAGTATGATCTTTATAGGTTAGTTGAGAGTCAGTAGTTACTTCCAAATAGCAGTAAATGGGTATTAACTCATTTTGAGTTTGGTTACTAGTAAAAATCTGTAACTGGAAAGCCTTTTTTTTGTAGAAAAATGCATCATTTTAGTTTTCTTTGAGTTCGTGCCGAGTCATGCCTGAAAATAGTCAACTTTGGCTAGTGCACCTAACCTGGGTAACAAAAACTAAATAAATAAATTAATAGCTGTGACCTGGTGAACCACTCTCCAACGCTAGCAGAATCTGCCTGGAGCTTTAACTGGAGGTCCATGATATCTGCCCCCTGAGGCTATTATCGCTGTATCATTCCATTCCGGGTCGTGCCTGAAAATAGTCATTGCTATGGCTAGTGCACTTACCTGGTAAAAAAATAAATAAATAAATAATCAGCATACAGCCTAATGGCTGTGTGCTATCATCACAGAGTGTAAGTCGTTATTGAAAATCAAAAACAGAAGGGGTCCCAGGTTAGATCCCTGGGAACCCCTCTAAGAACTGTACGAGATCTTGATAAATGACACTGGACCACAACCCTCTGTGTTCGCCCAGTTAAATATGAACTAAAGCAGTACAAAGGGCCCTCAGAAAAGCCCAGGTCTTGTAACTTTCCATGTAGGATGAGTGGTTCACCAGGTCAAAAGCCTTAGATAAATCAACAGATACAACTGCTGTCTCTCTACCCTAGTCTAGAGACGTGCAAATCAGATAGTTAAATTCCACTTGGGCTGTCGCTGTTGAGTAGCCCTTACGAAACCCTGATTGGCAAGGTGTGACTGTGAGTAGTTTGTACCTATCCAGATAGTCACAGATCTGTCTTATTTACAAGCTTCTCCAGACATTTAGATAGAGTAGGCAGAATTGCTGTTGGACAGTAATTACTTGCTTCCAGTGAATCCCATCCCTTGTAAGTTGGTATTACTTTACTTACCCTCCATGGCTTTAGAAAATGCCCACTTTCCAAAGTCCAATAAAATATATATAATTATTGGAGCAATATGATAGGCTGCCAGTTTTAAAAATCTACCTTCTAATTTGTCTAGTCCTGCTGTTTTATGAATATCTAGCTTTAACAATTCCTTTCTCACTTCAGATATAACCAACTTCTCGAATCTAAATTGTGGATGATGTCCTAGTTGGCTATGTGTAACCTTTATCTTTTCGGGTCCCAAAATCAATGGTTCCCCAAAACCTGGGAGGTCGGTGAAGAAGGTATTCAATGTATCTGAAACCACCTCAGGGACTTCTGTTAGTACATTTCCAACTCTTAATGTTATGGCTTTCTGTCCTCCCTCCCCCCGGATTAGTTAATTGTTTTATACGAGTCCAAAACTTTTGGGTCAGAATTTTGGTCCAGTTTATGTCTGTAATAGTTAATTTTTGCTCTTTTGTCAATTTTCTGCATTCATTTCTTTTTGTTTTAAATAATTCCCAGTCTATAACCAGTTTAGATTTTAACACTTTTTTCCAGACCATTTTTAATCCTGATTTTAACAGTTTTTCCGTTTATGTATGGAAATTTAGTCAATAACATACTAAAAGCCAGCAGAATAAGCCTAATGGTCTGTCATGTCTGCTCGGTAGCCAGCCACCTAATGCGTGCCCGCTTTCCCACCCCCCAGCCCCCGAGAGGGTCTTCTTTGGTTTCAGTTTTCCCTTGTACCTGTCCCATCCCTTCTTGAAGCCCTCCACTGTGCCCTCCTCCACCAGCCTCCCAGGCAGTGCATTCCATATTTCCACCACCACCCTCTCAATGAAATGTCTCCTGTGTTCCCCTGTAATCCCCCAACTTCCACTTGTGTCTCCTGGTTGTTCCCCCACTTCTTTAGCCTGAACAGCTCCTTGGTTCCGCTCTTGGTTATTCCTTTTACATACCTGAAGACCCCTATCATGTCTCCCCTCTCCTCCATTGTATACAGCCCAAGCTCTTCTAGTCTTTCTTCATAGGGCCCCCCCGCCCCATGCCCTGAATCATTCTGGTCACTCTCCTCTGGACCCCCTCTAGCAGTGCTAGGTCCTTCTTCAGATGAGGTCTCCAGAACTGTACACAGTACTTGAGTTGCGGCCTGACCAAGGAATTATGCAGAGGGAGGATCAGTCTACTACATTTTTTTACTTTAGGGGCATGAGAATCACAAATTCTCTGAAAAGTATCAGTAAAGTAATCAACGGTTAAGTCAAGGTCAGGGATTAGTCTACATCGGTCCCTTTTTTCAGTTCTTACACTATTCAAGAATTTGGCTTCAGAAAAAACTTCTTGTGTCCCTAAGCCAATTTTGTTTTCAGTGGTTTTGGGGAGATACTGATTGTGGAGTGGCCAAGGTTAACTAGATAGGATTATGATCTCCGAAATGGGGCGGTAGTGTACCTTAATCAGCTCTCTGCAGGTATTGTGAGGTGAATAGTAAGTCTAGAATGGTCCCTGTTGTAGATGTGTTTGTAAATCGGGTCAGGGAATTTATAAGTTGTTTTAAATGAAGAACCGTAGTAATATCCATTAATTGCTTACCTTGGAGTTTCAGCCAATCACAGTTCAAATCCCCCAACAGTATTAATGGTTTATTGTTAACTCAATCCCCCTATTTTATTTATAACCTCTTCAGTAGTTTTTAAACTGGTTCGTGGAAGTGAGTAAACTACAGCTATAGCCAAATTAGTTTGTACAATGTTTGTGGTTAAGTATTCCCACCTTCAGCACTCCCTTTTGACAAAGTATCAACGTATTGTTTTGAGTAAAATCCGAAAGATACTCCTTGAGGCCTCAATTGAAATGACCAGTCGGGTGCTCCCACAGGGTACCGGCTTGGGCATTTAATAATAGGTGTAACAGGGTAGGCCTGGGGTCTGCTGGACAGTACGGGTTTTAGTTTTGTGTAGTAAGTAAGATTAGACCTGTAAGCAGCAAAAATGTTCCCTACCCACCAGACCATACTTAGTCTGGAGATATTTGAAGGGTATCACCCCGTGTTTATCCAGAAACTGGTATATATAAGAAAGGCCTGGTCTATCCGTGGGGGTATAAAAATGGGTCTATATTATTCTTAATGAAATTCCAGAGGTGGCAATTTTAGGAGAGCTCCACATAAAGTATAGCAGATCTCCGCTGGGGTCCCTGCGTGTTATACACTCCCAGGGGACTGAGTTTCATCCACTGTATCTTACAGAGTGTCTAATATAGATGTAATGGTAAGTGGAGTCCACTCGGAAGAATGCAAGGTAACTGGCAGGGTGCCTCAGGGGTCAGTGCTGGAACTGGTCCTTTTTAATGTCTTTATCACCGACATCGCAGAGGGGCTGGAAGGAAAGGTATGCCTGTTCGCAGATGACACAAAAATTCTGCAACAGAGTAGACACACCGGGGGGGGGGGATGCAGGAAGATCTGAAAAGGCTGGAAAACTGGTCAAGAGTTTGGCAACTGGGCTTCAACACCAAAAAGTGCAAAATTATGCACATAGGGCATAGAAATCCTAGGCGACATATTGTATGAGGGAGGAAGAATTAGCAACCACAAAACAGAAGAGGGATCTGGGGGTTGTCATGACCTGAAGGTAGCAAAGCAGTGGGAAAGGCTAGTAGAATGCTGGGGTGCATATGGAGTGGTATCACCAGCTGAAAGACTGATGTAGTGAAACCCCTGTATAGATCGATGGTGAGGCCCCACCTGGAATACTGTGTCCAGTTCTGGAGGCCTTATCTTAGGGAAGACATAAACAGGTGGAGGTAGTACAGTGAAGGGCAACCAAAATGGTGCATGGTCTGCACCAGAATCCCTACGAGGAAAGACTCTGGGAGTTAAATATGTGCTCTCTAGAGAAAAGGAGGGAAATGATGGAAACCTTCAAATATCTGAAAGATATTAGTAAGGTACAGGAAGGTGGCATTTTGCCTAGAAAGAGATGCTCAGGGACAAGGGGGCACGGTATGAAGCTGAAAGGCGGGAGACTTAGAGGGGACGTGAGGAAATATTCTTTACGGAAAGGGTGGTGGACCTCTGGAACAACCCACCAGCAGATTTGGTGGATACCGAAATGGTAACAGGTTTCAAACATGCATGGGATAGACACAGGGGGACCTTGGTAACAGGGCTGGGGGATAAGGCTGGAGATCAATTAGGGTCCAAGGTAAAATGGTAGGTGGGGACCTTAGGGTAGACTAGGTGGGCGAGGAAGTCCTTTTCTGATGACAGCTTCAGTGTTTCTATGTTTCTGTGATGGAAAACAATTTCTTTGCAAATAGTTAAGTCTTGTATACTTCCAACAGTCTGTGTCTGTGCCAAAAGTTGGGACCACCGGTCTTCCTTTCTTTTTGTAATTTCTTTTTATTAGTTTAAAGAAAATCAGTACAACTTTTTAAAAACATCCACAATAGATAGTAACTGGACAATAATATTTAAAAAACTTACTTCTCTCAGGAATCTACTTGTACTGCCCAGGTTTTGCAACATGAGAAGAAAAGCAAATTACTTATTCAGCATACACAGAGGATAATGTATGGGCAGCCATAGACAACAAGCCTGTGTCTGCTTTGAGAGGTTTCTGTGGCAACCAGGAACTCTGGTTGCCATAGAACTCTCGAGATAAGGAACAGGCTTGCCTGTGTATGAATGTACATACATTATTTTTTCTTATAACATGGGGATAGTGGTATAAGGAACACGACTGATGGAGTCCTGGCACCTGACCTTGCATTAATGCACAATATACTCACAGTTGAGGTGAGACGGTGACAGTGGAATCAGTGGGCAGCACTGGTCCTGATTGTGTTCTCTGATGGCAGAAATGTGAGTAGCAGCCATTTCTTTTCTCTCAGCGTAGCGAGTAGCACAGTTGAACCCGCCTACCTGCTCCGCAGATCACTCACAACCGAGCTGGAGTGTAACGCAGTGCTTGGTTGAAGATTAGGTTTGCTGGCATAAAACACCTAGCTTCACCTGAGCTCTTTTCCTCTAGGGTTTGTTTGAAAGGACAGAGCAAGGAGAAACCTTAAGGCCTCTTTTGACTAAGCAGAGTTACTGTTGTGTCACTATTTTGGTTTGTGCTTACAGGTTGTACAGTTTACTGCTTTATTTTTCTCTGATTGAAATTGTGTTTTGCAGGGTATATTTTCTCTTAAATTGATGTGCAGGTTGTCTTGCATGAAGGAAGGAATTCAGACATTATCCCAAAAACATACTATGAAACCGGTTCTTCCTCGTCAGAGAGACACACTGTTCTTTCCAGATATTTCTGGTCTCAGAATGGACAGGGGATCTGTGTCCTGTGTTGGAGTTCAGGGATCTCAACTTCTGCATAGAATGCAAACAGTTTCAAATGGTATTCTTGCAAGCTCTTATTTCCCTTTTTTGCAGACAGGGGACTTGCTTTGTTCTCTGGACATGAAGGATGCATTCATGTCAAGATTAGGAAATCCTACAGGCAATACCTCTTCTTTGTGCTGGAGGGAGAACATTAGTAGTGCAGATTGTTGCCCTTTGGCTTGTTTTCTGCGTTATGGGTTTTCACCACTTCTTGGCAGTAGTGATAGCAGCCTTTTGCGGGGAAGACCCAGGGATCGGCAGATCTTGAAATTAAATACTTGTTCATTGGACAAGTGGCTGGCCTAAGAATAGTAGTTCCCCTGCCTGAGATGGTCATCCAGTTTGGGATTTCGTACCTTTTTATTTGGTTGATCCTGCATCCCTCAGCCCACCATGCTGCTGAACTAACACTCTGACTGTTCCCCGCGGCCAGCCACATGATAACATGAGTGAAGGACTAAGTCAATGAATGTTCGGTAAGCCGCACTTAGTGAAAGTTAACACGGTAACAGCACAGTTTTGCACTTAGTCTGCAGGTACCAATCGTGCAGACTCAGACTGATTGGTACTGGTAGATTAAGTGCAAAAATGCACTGTTAGCAAGTATTAACTTATTTTTCTAAGTGCTGGCACATAGACGTCGCCTGCAACTTAGTCCCTCGCTCACATCATCACAGGGCTGGCTGTGGGAGAGTTAGTTCAGCAGCATGGTGGGCGGAGGGACGCAGGATCAACCAGATGAAAAGTATGAAATCTGACGTCATAAATGGGGGAAAACAATTTTGTTTTGGCAGTTTGCTTAATTGGGATATTTACATCCTGTATTACAGGAAAACTGTCAGAAACCCCTTTGCCAATAACTAGGGCTGCAGAAATGCCCGATTAGCACAACCTTTTTGTTTTTTCAAGTTTGCAACTAACCTGTGCTATTTAATTTTATCCGTTTCTTGCCTTGATGGTAGTTTATTTATTATTTGTTTGCTTTTGGTAACCGGGTAGGTGCACTAGGCATAGAAATGCCTATTTTCAGGCACGATCTGGGTGAATACGAGTTAAAATACATAAGCACACCGTGTGACGCAGCACATGAAAGAGATAACAGTGAGAAGGGGTTAAATACGACCAACATAGGGATTGGGAGAAATGCAATTAGAACAACGTCAGGATATGGGCAGTACGGTGTTAGACAAGGTCAAAAGCGTAGACATGTGCAAAACAAATGAATATAAAGTACAAAAAAGGATAAATGGACGTGTTTTATACAGTATATAATAGGTTCAGTGTGCTGTCCTGGAAGTGCCATTTTGGAGAGATGCCTTTTTAGAAGACTAGGCTTGACCTTGTGAGCTTAGTATTATTCTACTTTGTGCCGGAACGCTCGTTCATGATAAGTGGGGCACATTTTCACGAAGGAAAAATAAATAGTGTGCCTTGTAGTAGTCTTTGAGCTGTATCTTTAGAAGCAAACCCAGTAGAAAATAGAGCAGTCTAACCTATTCAGTTTTTGTATTGAAAGTTGTGGCTCTGAGTTTGGGCATGCGCATTAGCGCTAAGCTACAACAGAAATGAAACTCTCTCACTGCAAGTTGGTAGGTGAGTAGAGTCTGGAAGGAAAATGGGGTTTGACAGTTTCATACATGTGATGTCTCCCGTTTTGACCGGTAGAGTTCAATTTTTTAACTAAACTCCCCCCCACGCTCGGGGAAAGTCTTAAACAGTCAGTCACAGGAAAAGAATCGGCATTCTGTGACTGAAGTGGCAGTCTGAAAACTTGGGCGAGAGGGACAAACAAGAAACAAATCAGGAGGGCAGTAACGTGCCTGGTAGCCGTGCCATGACTTAGAGAACTACCTGCTCTGCCTTCTTACAGCCCTTTGCCTTGGCCACTTAAAATGGCAACAATTCAAATGGTCCTTCTCTCGTTCATATCGGGATATTACTGCTGTAAGTAGTGTGTGTGTGTGTGTGTGTGTGTGTGTGTGTGTGTGTGTGTGTGTGTGTATGCACACACACACACACACGATATATATATATATATATACACACACACACACACACACACACACACAAATTAGCTATAAACGTAGGCTTTTATTTTAACAAGTATGCTTTGGAAGCATACTTGAAGGTTAATGGACTGAGGGTGTTGGTATTTCCACTGACTGTGATGATAAGAAACAAGAACAAGGGAAGGGAAGCTCTGTTTGTGCAAGTGCAACTCTGTATCAGTGGGAGAAGCATCATATAATTATATGTATGCAATATATATATATATATATGTGTGTGTGTGTGTGTGTGTGTGTGTGTGTGTGTGTGTGTGTATATGTATATGTGGCTTTGTCACGGGAAGATCGTGCCAGACAAATCTTGTTGAGTTCTATGACTGGGTGACGAGGGCCCTGGACAAGGATCGGCCAGTGGACGTCCTTTTTCTGGACTTTAGCAAGGCATTTAATTTGTTACCTCACAGTGGCCTGCTGGCTAAGCTGAAGGAAGTAGGGGTAGGGAGACAGTTGTTAAGATGGATAGGAAATTGGCTCTCTGAGCGTACTCAGAAGGTGGTGGTTGGAGCCTCATCTCCAAGGTAGGTTACTAGTGGGGTTCCCCAGGGGTCCGTGCTGGGGCCAGTCTTGTTCATCGCCTATATCTCAGACATCAGGAGGGGGATCAGGAGTGACATGAGTCTCTTTGCAGATGACTCAAAACTAGGTGCAATGGTGGATGGGGACGAGGGAAGGGTGGCCTTGCAGGAGGGCCTGGAGGCTCTGGAAAGGTGGTTGGAAAATGGGAACTAAAATTCAGTACAGGGAAGTGCAAGGTCCTGCACCTGGGAGTCAGAAATCCAGGCCAGGGGTATACCCTGGGAGGAGACATGATTCAAGTCGGAGAGGGTGAGAGGGACCTGGGGGTAGTGGTAGATATTAAAATGAGCAACTCGGAGACCTGTAGGAGGGCAGTGGCAAGGGCAGCTAGGATGCTGGGATGCATCGGCAGGGGAATTACCTCCAGAAAGGCGGAACTGATCCTTCCACTGTACAACTGCTTGGTTAGACCACACCTTGAGTATTGTGTACAGTTTTGGAGACCACATTTAAAGAGGGACATAACACTCCTAGAGAGAGTCCAAAGGAGGGAAACCAAAATGATCTGGGGCCTGGGGGAGCGGACCTATGAGAAGGGGGCACAAGAAGCTCAACATATACACCCTGGAGGAGAGGAGGGACAGGAGGGACATGATAGAGGTTTTCAAGTACATGAAAGGGATCAATAAAGGAGGCCCAGTCAGGGTGGGGCAACAAGAGGGCATGGGTGTTCGCTGGAAGGGGACAGGCTCAGAGGGAAGGGGAGAGGAGGAGATGTTATTTCACTGAAAGGGTGGTAGAGCCATGGAATACACTGCCCAGGGAGCTGGTAGAGATGGAGACTGTGGACGGGTTTAAGAGGGGATGGGACAGGTACAGGGGAAGGGTAAATCTGACCAGGCCCAGTACAGGTGGAACATCTGGGACTGGGGATGGTATAACCCGGGGGGACACTAAAATCGGCCCTCAGTGCGGGTGCTGAAAATCAAGCAGACTCTAGAGACCATTAGGCCTGTTTTGCTGGCATTTTAGTATGTGTGTGTGTGTGTATATATATACACACACACACGTATATATATGGGTGTGTGTGTATATATTTATATGTGTATATAGATATAATGCACATATGTGTGTGTGTGTATATGTGGCCAACTTGGTGCGTTTACACATTCCCCCTCCTAGCTTCACAAAACCTCCCTGGGTTTTATAGTATCACATATATTCAGTTTTCCTTTAAGGGAAGGAGGCAACTCACTGAATACTAAGGTACAATGACTAGACAGGGAGGCTCCAGTTTGCATAATCTATAACTGAGGCCGGGCCCTCTCATGTAGGATAGGGCCGGTCATTCCCCGTATAGGGGAAAACAGGTCAAATTGACATACTGAAAGGCCTAAGATCTAAATAACTGAATGGTAGGCCAGGGAACTGAAGTAAGTACTACCTTAGCATGGACACTGTTCCCACTCCTGGACTTTTCATCCTTTAACTCGGTTTTAGATGGTCATGAAATGTTACACTCTCACTGAGGTTGATCTTTGACTTCATGTACTTTAAATTAATTGTTGATGGTTTGGCTGACTTGTGTGTAAATAAGTTAAAACATCAATAAAAAAGATATTTACAAAAAAAAAAAAAAGGGAAGGAGGCAAGAATTTTAAATGCCAGTTGTGGTTGTCCAAAGGACAACTGTCAGACTGATAGGTGCTTGTCCCTGGCATAAAAGAGATAGCCCGGGATGTTGAGCTGTGGGATTTGTTGATCCCTGGAAAGGCCTCTGTGGTCCCCTATCTGAACGACTGACTTCTGAAGGCCAGCTCCAGGGAAGCTGTGCTACATACTCCATCTCATACACAGCGATTGTTTGAAGACTTTGGGAGGGGTCACAGTGAATGTACTATAGTCTGTATTAACTCCTTGCGAAAGACTGCTGTGCATAGGGGTAGTCTTGGACACAGAAGGGATGTGCTGTCCAGCCACAGGACAGAGCAGACAGTCTGATTGCTCAAGCACAGCTAATCTGATTGCTCAAGCACAGTTGATATGCAGGAGTCAGTATGTCTCTGTGAGGATAGTGTTATGTCTCTTGGGTCTTGTGACTGTGGCTATAGTGAATGGTATGCCTGCATGTGAGAATCTGACATGAAGGGTCCAGTGGGATTAGTTGACAGACAAGCTGGACCAATTGTGTTTTTTTTTGCTTCCCTCCGGACTGGCCCCCATTGGCCCTGCCTTGCACCCAGCCTTGTCACCATCTCCCTGGGACATTCCTCTCTCTAGTGTTCCTCCCTGGTTTACCCCCTAGAGTAGGGCTTTCGGGGGTGGGGGGTCGCAGCCCCTGGCAGATGTTGAGCTTGGGTTCCGGAGAGCGCCACGGTTTAATGGTGCAGGACTTGTGGTGTGAGGGGGTGGCATCCTGTAGCAGTCCAGTGTTTTCCCTTGTTTCGTCCCTTGGGAGGTGTGGTGTGCTCTGACATCAAGGCACATGTGACAGTGTCTGCTAAGCCTTCTTAACCTCCGAGCTCTGGCTCACTCCCCTGGCTTCCACCAGGGGCCAGTTGTGCACCAGGCTCTTCCCCACACACCCACTGCACCCCCCCCCCCCAGAGGAAGAGAGCAACCTGGGCTCACTTCCGAACCTGAGTCATCGGCATTGCAGATGGTAGTGCTACTGCAGCGCCAGTGGGCTCAAATGGTTCTAGTCACGTCTCCGCTTCTCAGAGCATTGCTGTGGTATATGGATCATGAACACCTTTTGAAGGACGTTCAATACCTTATATCAACTTTCATACAGATCCTCAGCAGGGATGTGTCAGGCTCTGTCTGGGGTGCTCCCCATGGCCCTTACCAGACTCTGGGGGGGATGTCATGGACCAAAGCGGAGACCAAGCTGTATATAAATGTCCTGGAAATGAGGGCTGTCCTGTACAGCGTCTAGGCATTCCAGGAGCATCTGCCCCCGCCCACTGTTAATCCAAATTGACAATGCCAGCGTGATGCATGACATCAACAAACAAGGGGGTACTCACTCCTATCCCCTGTGCAGGGAAGCAGTGAGTGTTTGGTACTGGGCTCTATCACACGGCCTACAACTGTCGACAGTGTATCTCCCAGTTCTTCAGAATGTATTAGCAGACAGACTAAACAGGTTGCAGTCCAGAATTTACAAATGGGAACTGCTGACCCTTATGGTAAATTACCTCTTTGCAAGATGGGGTTGTCCAGAGTTGGACCTTTTTACATCTCCACACAATGCAAAGCTGCCTCGTTTTTGCTCGCTTGCTCCAGGGTCTGGAGATTTTTGGCAAGACGTGTTGTCTCTCTCTTGGAAAGGGAAATTCCTCTACAGGTGTCCTCCAGTTCCTCTGGTACAGAGGGTTCTGTTCAAACTGCAAATGAAAAGTGCTGCTGTCCTCCTCATTGTTCCATTGTGGTCTTGCTAGATTTTATTTTCACTTCAGCAACAGATGGCAGTGGAACCTCTTGTCCCTCTATTTCTGTGTTTTGGTCTGTTGTCACAGGACAGAGATTCCCTGGTCCATCTGGACCTGAAGTTCCTACATCTACGTGCATCGCTCTTGAAGACATAGTCATTGCATGGTTTGGGATATCCCTTAAGATAGCTGATGTACTGACTGCAGCTGGAAATCCTTCAGCTAGACATACCTGTTTCTGAAAATGGAAGTGGTTCACTTTGTGGGCTGCTTCCAGAAATTTGGATCCTTCGTGACAAACCCACTCAGCAGGTCAGCCCTCTACTCCCAAAGTTCCAGCCTCCGAGCGCAGTCTTGTGAACAGTTTAACAGAACAAGGTAACCCTCTTGTCTGTTTTTGTGGGTTCGAATCAACCTTTGGTCTCAAGTCTTGGAGGGATTAAAACTGTGAACCTCTTGTTAGCGTACCCAATGCACAAGCGTAGATATTTCTGTCTTCGGGGGGCCAGATATCTTTGCCTATGGGCACCTAACCAAGTATACAAAAATGAACCCTTAATCTTTAATAAAGACCTCAGATTATTCTTACCTTTCTCCAGTTTGGTATCACCATTCAAGCTTATGCTCAGTGTCTGCTGTAAGTAAATACTGTATACTCTACTTGTAAAGGAAAGAAATCAAAGACAGACCAAGTAAGTGCTATAAAGAGTTTTACTAAAACAGATAATAATATGTAAAACATACAATACAGAACTATTATCACAAGACATACAAATCTGTTAAAAGAACAAGGTTTTAAACAGTGCAATTCCTACTACAGTACTTAGTCTCTAAATACCTGCTTAAAGTGCTCACAGTTGTTTCTTTGTCAGAGTCTAGATAAAAGTGTCTCTGAAAGAAAACGGAATAATCTTTAAAAGCTGGTTTTCCCCACCTATTTGCATGAGGTCACCTAGCTCCTTCCTGTCAGAATATATATAAAAAATCTATATATATATATATATATAAAAAACAAAAAACGATGTCTTTTCTAAGTATTAAATTTTGCAACCTCAGCATAGCTCATGTTCTTCAAGTGACTCTTTGATCTTATGCTGCATCCTCTGTCACACAGGCTTCAAAGGAGCATTTACAACTTTGCACCCGTGTGCTAAACCTGGTTTCCCCTCTAAGCGTTACAAAAGTTTATGATTTTCCTGTTTACAGCTAAAGCTGTAATTAACTTAGAAAAGTCTGTAATTAGCTTCTGGCCTTCCAGCTAACACGTGGTATCTAAAATGTGTGTGTGTGAGATCTCACATGTTATTTCAGCATTTTCTCAAGGGAGACGGTTCATAGCACATTTTTTTTATTTTACAAAAAATGATCATACAGCACTCCGGAAGGCACGCAATAAATGTATGTGGGCCTTGTGGCAGGCTAAAGCTAATTTCTACCAACAAACCCTTACCTCCTCCTGGGGAGATGGAAAAAAATTCTGGAACAACATAAAAGAACTCAGTGGAAAAACCTGCTCCCCCACCCCTACCCAACTCAACCTAAATGGGGATGTCACACAGGATCCTGCCACTATCACTGAAGCCCTTAACTCCTCCTTCTCGGACCTCTCCCATATCCTTCCTCCTAACTTCTTCCACCGCCCATGCCCCGAAACCCCATGTAATGTCAACTCGCCTCCCTTCCGGCTTCGAGTCATCCCTTGCAGCGAGGCAAAACACTACATTACCAAAGCTATAGTCAATACCTGTTACAGCAATGACTACCTTGATCTTAAACTCATTCGGCTTACCCTGGATGTCACACTACCCCACCTTACAAAAATCCTCAACCTCTCGCTATGCCTTGGTCAGTTCCCCTCAGCCTGGAAGAGAGCCATAATCACCCCCATTCTGGAGAGCGGTGACCCCACTAACACCAACAACTATAGACCTATCTCAATACTTCCACCACTCTCCAAAGCTCTGGAAAAAATAGTCTCAGACCAGATAACAGAACACCTTACTAAACACAACCTTCTCAGCCAGGAACAACATGGTTTCTGGACTGGCCATAGTACCGTCACTGCACTTTGAGTTCACCTCGTTCATCCACGAAGCCCTCGACCAAGGCTCAATCGCAGGGGCGATTTATGTGAATCTGACCAAGGCATTTGACACGGTCAGTCACGAGCTACTGCTCTGTGTCCTTCCACAACTAAATGTGGTCCCAGAGGCAACTGCCTGGTTCAAGGACTACCTCTCAGGATTTTCGCAACAAGTCAGGATAAACACCACCATCTCCACTTCCAAAACAGTTTGCTCTGGGGTCCGGCAGGGGTCTATACTTGGCCCTCTGCTTTTCACCCTCTTTTTAAACTCTCTCCCTAAGGCGTGTAGTAGTCATCTACTACTCTACGCTGATGATGCGGTACTGTATTGGAAACACCCTCAACCGAGCGCCCTCCAACTGGCTCTTCAGGTTTTTTTCTGGGAGCTAGAGAACTGGTTCTCAGACCATCGCCTGATCATCAACTATAAAAAAACGAAGTCCATGATCTTTGCACATTGCCAAAGCCCACATATTCAATCGGCATTCCTAATTAAGAACTCACTTGGTGTCCCACTGGAACATGTTACAAACTTTAAATACCTGGTCATCACATTAGACACCTCCCTCTCCTACCATAGTCACATCCAACTTCTCTCGCTAGAGTGGGCATCCTTTACCGACTCAAGCACTGCCTGCCCACACAGGCTATGCAACTTGCAGTCACCTCCTCCATCCTCTCCCTCGTTGACTATGGGATAGTTGTATACGGCTCAGCTGAACCCACCACGTTAAGCAGTATAAACATTGCCTTGAATAAAGCCTTCCGTCTAGTTACAGGTAGTGACAGACTTACCCACACTTGCGATCTTTATACTTTGTCTGGTTGGCTAAACTTCCAACAAAGACTAAAGTACCACACCTGCACCCTCGCAAAAAAGATTCATCTTCAGATAGCTCCCAATGGCCTACTCCCCATTATCAGTGCAGCCCCCCTCAGGCGCAACACAAGAATCGCAGCAAACCCATCATTTCTGGTCCCGCTTTGTAGAACATCCCTAGGGAAAAGATCCTTCCACTACCGTGCCCCTTTCTGGCTCAATACGTTACCACCCCCCACTCTCCCAGACCCACAGCATCTCACTATTCAAAACGGGTCTCAAAGCTCTACTACTTGAGAGTGCTAAATGTGTCTGTGGCTAACGCTGCCCACTCTTTTTTGCTACCAAACCCTCCACATTTCCTGACACAGGGTCTCTCTAGACTCCATGAATCAGCCCCCTACTAGTCTCTGTCAAGGGATTCCAAGAATGCTGCTTAATACCTCACTGTTTAAATAAGTTCAAGCCTGGACTGCTCTGTCAGTACTGATACTGTAAATACTGCCTGTTTATGTTCGTCTATGTCTGTATTTGTTTACCCTCCACCCTCTGTAACCGATGTGGAGCCTTTGCAAAAGAGTCTGTGACTCAAAGGTTTGTAATTCCGATTGGATTCAATAAATAAATAAAAAGAAATGGCTGTCCACGTCGCACCTTCTATATGTCCTTTGAATGCTGCATTGGAGTACTTGCAGTCCTTTACTGACTCTGGCCTACAGTATTCCTCACTTAAGGTGCATTTGGCTGCTATGTCAGCTTCCTTGCCCTTGTTGATGTATGCTTGACCAGTTAGACGTGTCTCATACATTTCTGAGAGGTATTCTCCATATGAAACCTCCTATCCATGACCCAGTTACACCGTAGGATTTAAATTTTGTGCTTAAAAAAACTGACGGCTCCTTTTGAGCCAGCCACAAGTTGTGACCTATGTTTCCTGACACATAAAATGTTGTTTTTAGTTGCAGTGGCTTCTGCTCAAAGGATTTCCAAGCTTCAAGCTCTAATGTGTGAGCTTCCTTATTTGATTTCTCATAGTGACAGAGTTTTTTTGGGTATGCATTCTAAGTTTCTATTGAAGGTGTTATTTGAATTTACGGTAAATCAAATGATACAGCTTCCTGTATATTACCCTGAGCATACAAGTAAGGGTGAAACGTTGCTCCATTCTGTGGATGAACATATAATACTCATGTACTACGTTACTTACACCAAGAACTGTAGAAAGTCCTCTCAGCTTTTTGTTTAATTTGTCCCTGGGAAGAAGGGTGCCCGTCGCTAAACAGTGGCTATCCAAGTGGTTGACACTTAACTGGAGGGAGGATGGAGAGGGGGGAAAAGGGAGCGGGGGAGGATACCTCCAGGGAGAAGGGGGGGGTGGCAGCTCTGGTAAAATAGACTGAGCTACACACTCGAGCAGACTTGACAGACCATTATGGCCTGTTTCTATTGGCGTTTTCGTTTGTTCGTATGTTATAGGAGGTATGGTAAGGAACTTCTTGGTGCTGTTTATAGTCACTCCGGAAGAGGTATGACCATTTCTCTGGCCTGTTTCAAAAATGTCCCTTCCGTTGACATATGTGCTGCGGCCACATGGAGCAGTGTCCACACTTCGATTTAACATTACAGTCTGGACGTAGTCTCCTGCAGATGTACTGGTTTTGGACTTGCTGTACTGCAATGCCTTTTGTCCTAATTGTATATTGGATTGTGCCATCCTCCTAGTTGTACTTGGGAGTGCTTGGGAATTGTTCCAAAGGTGTGGTCTGATGGAAGAGATATCCTCGAAGAAGATACAATAGTTATGCAAGAACTAATTGTAACAGTAGATCTTTGAAAGAATCTCCTCCATTAGGCCATGCCAACCCTCACTCCTTCCCCCTTCTGTTTCAATGAGGGTTCCATCAGGTGCTGTGTCAAAAAACTGCTCCGTACATCCTGTATCCAGCCCCATGCCTCTCCTTGTATGCCTGGTGCTGGTTTTACCTCCTGGTTCTCCATGGTTGGAGGTCCTCTGAGGCTAATCTCCGCCGGGTAACTGAGGAATGATGGGGCTACCCATGCTTATATAAACGCAGATGTGGTATATCATCGTGGTTGGCACCCCAGCCAGCGGAAGTTTCTGTGTGGTCCTAGCATTGACTGCTATAATTGCATAGTTGTGGCCTAACGGAGGAAATTCTCTCGATCTACTTTTACAGTAAGTTCTTATGTAACTGTTCTTTATTATGCTGCAGTAGTGACATCAGTACTGCAGCACAGCAACATATTGATGTCGCTGCTGCAGCACACTGTATAGAATAATGTTTGGCCAACCACATGCAGCAAGTCTGTATTTCCATAGAGGAGCTGAGATGATTTCATAGGGACCTTGACAGGTCCCTTATGTCATCTCATCCTCGAAATGGAAACACATGCCAAGTGGTGTTTTAGTTGCCATATTTTATTTTTTATAGTATATGGGTTTACAGTATATAAGTAAATAAAACCGAGCGTGCTATAATACTTCTGTTCTTAGTAAAAACAAGGAGAAATATTACTTTTAAAATCTAAATGTAAAATTTGAATAGCAGATTTGTGTTTCAGGTGGGGTGGCAGGGGAGCTTCATGAGAGACTGTTGGGGCAAACTTTATAGGGGTAAGTTGTAGTATAGTTACTAGTGATGTCACCACTGTACTGCAACATCTTTTTGTGACCTTTGTACTGTACTACAACCTTTGATCTTTGAACTATCAGACAACCTTGAGAAGTTAATCCAAGGTTGTTGTTTACTGATGCCCATTCATTATCGTGTATAGTATGTGGGCATCAGTAAATCAATAACGTACTACTTCGTGAGGTTTGCGACGTAACGTCATCCCTTGTACCCCCCCCAGAAGAAGACTCATTCCTTTCCCTGTTCTCGCTCACTGACTGTTCTTTTTTTTTTTTAAATGTGCTCAATCCTGCTGTTTAGTTTGAAGGTAAATTCAAAATAAGCCCTTACTTTATCATTATTTCAAAGCATGTGCTCACAATAAGGTTCATGTCATCACTGGCCGTTACTCGAAGTGCGGTGTTTCAGTTAAGTGCATGCGCATATGCACTCGCTGCTGTTGTACCATCGTTGTGACGTGCTCAAGATAGTACAGCAGCAAGCTGACGTAGCATCAGTGGTACAACAGCATTAGCTTTTGATGGATTTCCACGCACAACAACGTTCTCCCATATACTATAAAAAAAAAAAAAAATTGTGTGTATAGAAATCATGCACAATAGGACCTAACCATATACCATAACACTATTCTACTAGCATGGACTTCCATGCTGAGCAGCATTCCACCATACACTGCAAATGGGTAGTCTGCCTCAAAGGTCACAGCATGAGTAGAACAATCCTAAACGCGTATCAGTGTTCCTTTCAGAGTGGGGGATTAGGACAATTGCCACACAGTTTTTAATTTTGAACCCCCTTTTCTTCTACCTTGGGGACAACCTACTCGCTGCTGTTTTATGAATCTGGGCTCGGTAGAACAGTGAGACTCATTATTTTTGTCATTTGAGTCCCCCCTTTTTTTTTTTGTATGCAGCGGATCAATGTCCCACATAGATAAGTTAACAATAACCCACAATAGGGTATGGGGTTATGGGCATTTAATTCACGCCTTTGGTGCGTTGTAAGGCACAAGGCCACAGGCCAGGTGTCCTCACAGCGCCCTAGGCATTGATTAAATACCTATAACACAATAAACTGGAGTGGGTTATTGCGCTTAGAACATGGGTTATGTGCACAAGAAGGAAAAATCCCACGAAAAGGTTTTCCACCCCAGCATCCCTCTATCCTTACCTACTGCTATAGTGGTCTGCTTGGATGATTTCAGGTCATTGGTGATGACGATGCCAAAGTCTCTTTCTTCCCTTGTGGCTGCTAGCAACTCCCCTCACAGCCTATAGGTGGCTTCAGGGTTTCTTGTCCCTATGTGCATGATCTTGCACTTCTTTGCGTTAAACCCCAGTTGCCACTCTTGCAACTATTTTGCTAGTTTATCCAGCTCTCTTCTCATTCTGCCCACCCCATCTGGATCATCTACTCTGCTGCAGATCTTGGTGTCCTCTGCAAACAGACAAACCTTATCCTTCAGTCCATCTGCAATGTCACTGATGAAGCTATTGAAGAGGACTGGCCCCAGGACTGATCTCTGAGGTACCCCACTTGTGACTTGCATCTCTTCTGACTGTATACTGTTTACCACCACTCTCTGTTTTCTGCCCGTCAACCAGCACAGGGGATGAAAAATCTCCAAGTCCGACGTCCGGGACGCTTTTGTGCAGCAGCAGGACTTGAACTTCACTATGCTGTGAAGTCCGATGGACTTGCTGTGTTTCCTGCTGCTGCACATGCGCGTTGTCACTGTGCGTTTCCGGTGAGCTTCCCCCACTGGGCACGCTTATCTCTGTGTTCCTCGCTGTCAGGAATGTGCTAGGGGATGGGGACTCCAGCCCAAGAGCTCCGGGAACGAGGGGCAGGGTTAAGGCAGCATCCGATCGGGAGAACAGTTAATCGCCTGTCAGCAGAGCACGTCAGCAGTCTCGCGGGAGTGATGACACCGAGATCAGCCACAGGAGATCAGATGTGTGACAGAGTCTACGATCATGTGGTCTGTGGCTGATCTGCGCTTGTGTGGGAAATTTCAAGCACGTCATCACTCCGGAGCTGCTCACTGAATAGAACAGATGTGCTGCTATTCAGTGAGGGAGAATTTGTGCTCTAACTCGATTACTGCAATCCCCGCTAACTATACAAACTTGGGGGCTACCTTTTCGTGAAAGGTACTTGTTTTATTTTCCTGAGAAGACTTTTAGTTTTTGTAGATTTGTGAGCTGTAGAGCGCTACGTTGAAGGGAAGGGCTTATTTTCTCGCTACAACGGGGAGTTAAAAAAAAAAAAAAAGATGTGTTGCCACCTTATATTTAGTGAAAACAATACATAAGGCAGAAAAAAAGTCTACAGGGAATTTTGTAGGAGACAGACACTCCTGGCTTTCTTCAGTTTGTTCTAGGTCAAACTTTACTAGTTTGTCTGTCATTTTGGGTTGCAGAAAAATAATCTGTGGCCTTTCTGTGCTTTTTCTTAGCACTGCAGCAAGCACCTTTACTTTATGTGAGATCCAGTCTTTCAGCTGCTGCTGGGGTGCCAAGGTGGGCTATTATCCACGCAAAATTACTTCAAAGAACAGTGCTTTTTATTGTTAATTGAACTGTGACTTTAAAGCAAGCTGCAGTTTTTAATTTGCAGCTGAATTTGGTAGACTGCAAATTACATAAGTCTCTAATGATTACAGTCATAATTCTGTGCAGTACAGCTATATAATTGTTTGAGTCAGTAAGTACTCAGGGCTGAAGCAAAGCCTATGTCTGACTATTTTTTGTTTAAGTCAGAATCACTTTCTTACAGTCGGTCATTATTATTTTTCTGGGCTGAAGCAAAACCTGTCTATAGTTAGTTTGAGAGAGAAGTCACTAGAGTCGCTAAATATTTTTCTGGGTTGAAGCAAAGCCTGCATCTATTAGTTTGAGTCAGTGAAGTCACTACAGTCACCAAATATTCTGGGCTGAAGCAAAACCTGTGTCTATATTAGTTTGAGAGAGAAGTCACTACAGTCACTAAATATTTTTCTGGGCTGAAGCAAAACCTGTCGTCTGTATTAGTTTGAGAGAGAAGTCACTAAATATTTTTCTGGGCTGAAGCAAAACCTGTCTCATCTGTATTAGTTTGAGAGAGAAGTTACTACAGTCACTAAATATTTTTCTGGGCTGAAGCAAAACCTGTCTCGGTCTATATTAGTTTGAGAGAGAAGTCACTACAGTCACTAAATATTTTTCTGGGCTGAAGCAAAGCCTGCGTCACCTGAGTGTGTCCAACAGCCAGATCAATTACTTTGAGACAGACCCGGCGTCAAGAGTACAATCACTAATATTTTTCTGAAGTTATCAGTGTGTCACTGAAAAAGTTTGCAGACGCACACCACTTTTCCCTTGTGACTGATAAATAAAACATTTCATAGTGTCACCCCTTAGCATCATCTCATTGTCAGTCACTTAGTCATTTGTGTTCTGTCTGTCTGCCCTAACTTGCTAACCTAAGCCAATACTTCTGGGCCATAATAGTGCCTCAGTCACGTGTATTTCCATCCTTGCTCATTAAAGTAAATATTTCTAAATTACAAAAACTTCTTCTAATCTTACCCAGAGCAGTTTCTCACAGCAAAATGAGCTTATTAAAATTTGGTTTCTCAAAATCTGGTGGAGCAAGTACTAGTAGTGCTACAACATCCAGTTCTGCTAAATGTAAAAGTTCTGACGATGGCCTTACCAAGGATCAAAGATATGACAGAGGAAAAAGGGTCGGGAATTTCCATCCTGAATGGAAAAAGAATTTCCATGGCTGGATTACAGTGAAGAAAAATCCGTAATGTACTGCATATATTGTAAAGCCTACCCCCAAATCTGTGATCCTAACTCAGCTATGGTAAAAGGTTCAGGAGATCTTAAGTTAGACCTCATAAAGAGGCATGATTTGACGAGGGAACACATCACTTGCACAAAACATTATTTAAAGGATACTGCTAAAGTACTACCCATTCGTCTGTCAGAAACTGCTCTGGGTCAGTCATTTCAAAAAAGACGCATGACAACAAAAGAAGTTGAGAAATACAAAATGTTATTTAACACTGCATACACCGTGGCAAAGAATGGGAAATCTTTTTCTGATTTTGAAATCATTTGTGAGATCCAGCGTAAAAATGGTTTAAATGTTGGCAACAACTACATGAATATAGCAGGTTACCGCTTGTTTGTGGACAACATAGCTAAAACAATATGTTCAGCAATAATTGAAGAGGTAACAAAATGCCTCCTTTGTGAGTATTCTTGCAGATGGAAGTACAGACCACTCCATCGTTGAACAAGAAATTGTCTAGCTGAGATATGTAGGTGCTGTTTGCCAGTCACACATCTAATATCTGTGTTACCACTTGAAACTGCAAATGCTGAGGGTGTATTTAATGCTATTGAGAAAGCCTTACAATCAGTGGGTTTGCCATTACCGGAACTGACGAGCAGTGCACATCCAGCACTTGTATGTGCTAATTTTGATGGTGCATCAGTTAATCTTGGTGAACGGACAGGAGTCATTACTAGACTCAAATCACTTTTGCCAGACATTATTGGCATTCACTGTGTTGCCCGCAAACTTGAGCTTGCCATTTTGGATGCAAATAAACATTTCAAATACATGACCAAATTTGAAGAATGTTTATAAGGCATTTCAGTTTTAATTTTTGGTCTCCAAAGCGGGGAGAGAACTTAAAGAAATTGCTGAAGTTCTCGATGAGCATCTTGCACATTTCACGCTGTAAAGCAAGTCAGGTGCTAGCAAGCAGAGAGAGCAGTTGTGGCATTAGAAAAAATCTGGACATTGTGACAATGCATCTGGAGCACAGATTTGTGGATGGCAACAGGGCAGACGCATGCTAACAGAGCTAAGGGGTACCTCAAGAGACTGACCTCTATGCATTTCATTAAAGTTCTTTATTTCTTATTAGATTTTTGCCAATTGTTGCTAGATTATCAAAAACTTTCCAGTTGGCAGACTACTTAATTGTTGAGATAGAGAACATATAGAGAAAGCCATTCTGCAGCTAGAAGCACTTAAATGTACTCCTGGAAAATATCTTACAAAATTCCAGGAACAGTATAACGCAGAAGAACATATATTTGGCAAAACAAAAGTTTGTGGAACACCTGGAAGTGAAGCTGAACTTCACACATTTGTTAATGATACTGTCATGTACATCAAGAACAGGTTTGGTGTTCTCTCAGAGAAACCTTTGTCTTTACTTCAGATTTTGAATTATCACAACTGGCCACTGGAAAAAGGAAGATCTAGCAACATTTGGCAATGCTGAACTAATTGAACTCATCACAGATAGCCCTTTCTCTTCTCCCTTCTCAGAACTTGATAAAGATTCTGCTATAGATGAGTGGGCGCAGCTGAAGTTATACCTTTCTCGATTCTGAACCAAACCTCTCATAACTATGTACCAGTTGGTGTTACAAATGAAAATTGGTAAACGTGGCCCAGACTCCACGAAGGGCCCTATGCAAAAGCTTATTGAGATTCTGCTCACGATTTCCCCTTCCACAAGTGAATGTGAAAGAGGATTTTCAAAAGCAAATTTCATTAAAAACAAATTACGAACAACCCTGACACAGCAGTCTTTCGAGAAACCAGCTGCTTATCATGACTACAGGACCATCCGTCTCTGAATTTGATCCACTACCATCAATTAAGTACTGACTTCACAGTAGTCTGGGTACTATCCATTCCTCTGGTCACAAATGTCCATCAAAAGAAACAGAAGAAAATCGCCCTGAAGCAAGCTGCAGTACTATAGCTGTCTTACAATATTCTCTCTGCCTCTCTGTAACCTTTCTCTGACTGTCACTGGAGCATCCTAAAGAGGGGGAAGAAATAATTATTTTTTATCGTAATAATATGAAAAATGTTGTGACTTACTGGATCTTGATATGGACTTACCCAAAAAATGTACCATAAGTCCTGGACTTATGCATCCCCTGAAAATTTTTCAGCCTCTGCATCAGCCTGTTCAGGTGTTGCTGTAAATAATATTTCAGGTGCCAAGACCCCTGTGGAAGCAATAAAATAAATATTATACATTACTGCCACTGTTGCTGCAATAAGAGCAGTGGCGTTATCAACGTCACTAAGTGGGTATAATACCCATAAACACTTGCACCTGCTCAATCGGGGCTGTTCTGCGCTTCCGTGTTCGGCTGTAACTTTCGGCGTTTTAGTAAAATGTAACTATGGAATTAAAAATAAAGACAATTACATCCCTGAACTCCCGCAGCAGTTGCTAGAAAGGTATGTGGGGACAGGAACGGGTACTCTTGTTCTTTACAGGTCACCTTGAACACCACAAAACAAGGTTTATTGAACTAACACATATACTGCATCTGCCTCGGCAGCCTAGCTTTCGCGGTACAAGAAATGATCAGTTACTTTCCCCTGGGAAGATGAAGCAGACAAGCATGGAGGCTTCAGCACTTCATTTTGGGCATTGTAGTCCTCCCAGGGGAAGGTAAATGATCATTACTTGTACCTTGAAAGCTGGTCCGAAGGTGGGACCCCTTTGAAAATGAGATGGTACAGATGTGCCAGTGCGATGGAAAAGCTACAGATAACTTCAAGTGCAAGAGTGTTGCCAGACTGGGGAGGTAGGTGGGGCAGATATTTATTTATTTTAGTTACTTTATGTATATGCTCTCCCCCTCTGCCACCAGCACACCGACACATCATGAGTTTCCAAGGCAACCCCACAGCTGTCATCCCTTCCTTACCTGGAGCCCAGTGACTGAGGTCATCCCCGATGGAGCCCTGGCTGTACCCCCACCCATGGATGAGGTGGGCAGGTCTTACCCTCAAAATTCTGCAGTTTTGTTGGGACGCTGAGCAGTGGGACAGGCAGGGGAGTTCTGGATCGGTGCCGGGCACTCTGTCTTCCTGTTGTGCTGGGGCAATTTTTCTGATTTTCTCTGGAGGCATGATGTGTGATTTGATGTCAGGGTGCATACACCAACGTCCATCATGCTTCCTCCTCCAAGTCTGGACTGGTGCTCTAGGTGCTGCCAGCTTCTGCCAAAGGCCAGACAAGTACCAAGTCTTAACCCTTTCCCCCTCGCCCCCGGAGATTGCAAGCAGTCTCACAGATGCCCCAGCCTTCTACCCTGGCTGGCCCTCTAACTCCCTGGGCTCATTCCTAAACCTGGATCACCGACATCACTAGTGGTAGTGCTAACACTGCACCAGCAGGCCAACCCGAGGAGGGGGAAGATATTAAGGTGTGGGGTAGTTGCAGGGCAGAATATATGGTAGCTGCAGAAGTGTTACTAAAGTGAGGGTAGCAGTGGGGCAGTTATTATTGTGTGGGGTACTAGCAGGGAAGAATATTGGCTAGTTGTGAATGTTACTAGAGTTGAGAAGATGGGGCAGATTTTTGGGTTTGGGGTAATTACAGGAAAGATTACTGGGTTACTCTGAGTGTGGTATTAGAGGCTGGGTAGTTGTGGGATCAATATTGGGTAGTGGGGTATTTGCAAGGCAGAATACTGGGTAACAGCATGAGTGTTACTAGGGTGGGGTAGTTGTGGGGCAGATACTGGTGTGTGGCAGTTGCAGGGCAGAATATTGGGTAGCTTCAATGGTGTGAACAGAGTGACTAGCTGTGGGGCAGTCAATGTAGTGGGTGTATTTGCAGGGCAGTATAATGGGATCTTTTGGGAGTGCTACTACTGTTGGGTGGTGGTGGGACAGATGTATTGTAGGATAGTTGAAGGGCAGAATATTGGCTTACTGAGAATGTGTAATAACTAGACTTGTGGTTATGTAACAGATGTTGAGTAGTGGGAATTTGCAGGGCAGACTATTGGGTAATTGCAAAAAGGTTACTACTGTAGGGGTTGTTTTGGGTTAAATATTGGGATGTGGGGAGGTTGCAGGACACAAAATAGGGTAGTTCAAAAAATGTGACTAGAGTGGGGGTAGCTGTGCTTAGACATTGTACTGAGGGGTAACTGCGGGGCAGAATATTGGGTAGCTGTGAGAGTTACTACAGTGGGGTAGTTGTGGGGCAGATATTGTGGTGTAGGGTAGTTACAGGGTAAATACTGTGTCACTGAGAATGTCTTACTAGAGTTGTGGTAGTTGTAGGATAGGTATTGGGGAATGGGGTAGTTACAGAACAATATTAGTTGGCTTCTATAGTGTTACTAGGGTGTTGGTAACTGTGTGGCAGATAATGTGGTGTGTGGTAATTGCAATTTTCGGGGCAGAATATTGAGTAGCTGTGAATCTTATATTGGGGTAGTTGTGGTGTAGATATTGTAGCACGTGACAGATGAAGGGCAGAATATTGTGCGGAAGCATTAGTGTTGGAAGAGTGAGGGTAGTTGTGTGTTCTATAACAGAGTGTGGATAGTTGCAGGACAGAATGTTGGAAGGCTGTGAGAATGTCACTAGAGTTAGGGTATCTGTGGGCAGATATTTGGGTGGGGTAGTTACAGGGCAGAATATTATGTAGTTATGAAGGGAATGCTAAAGTGGGGAGTTGAGACAGATATTGGGGTGGAGCAGTTCCAAATCAGAATATTGGGTGCTAGCTGTAGGGCATTACAAGAGTAGGAATACTGTGGGGCAGAGGTTGGGGTGTGAGGTAGTTGAAGATGAGTACTGTACTCTTACTTTTTTAGTGGGCAAAAGGCCTTTTGTCTGAATCCTAAGTATACAGTATAATACAGACAAAATAGTCATGTTACAGTTGGAGCCCATGTAAATCAAACCAGACAACTCTCAGACATGTAAACAGATGCACTGAATCAGAATATTAAGAGACTGCATGTAAACAGCACTGCAGAAAACTCAATCAGGTTTTCAAGTTACCTGATTTCTTCAGATATCTGATTACTCCCTGACATGTAAACGTGTTGTCTGTCTCTCTCAGGAGCGAGTTCCGCTGGTCGCACTGTTGGGCGAGGGGATGAAGCGGCATTTACAAAGTTGCAGTTCGTGTCACGTAGTATCGTGATATTTGGATAAAAATGATCACACATATAATGATTAGCATGATAATCGGCAGAATTAAAAATGTTTCCACCCTAATAGCTGTTTGGACCCGGTAGCCACCAACTCCAGCCTTTGGGCGTCCTGGTGCCCCCAACCCCAACTACCACTACCCCTGCTGTCTCACCAGTGGGGATCAACATGGGGAGAGGTCTGAGGGCTCTTATTCACCTTTAAGTAAGTCGACTGGTGCACATACCCTTCCCCCCCCATTTCTTTTCCCAGTCCCTATGGCTGGCACGTGTGTGATAGTGTGACATAAAGATGCTGCATGTACTCGGTCCCTACACACAGGAAGTCAGAAGACAGTTACTGCTGCGTCGTTCAGCCTTCATTAAATGGCGACCAAGCAGCGGCTTGCACTGTGCCCCCTTCCCAAAGAAGGAGAACTGTCAGTGGATGCTCAGTCCTCCTTCATGCAGTCAGCCCTTAAATGACTTGGGTCTTTTCCTGAACCTGGTTTACTGGTCTGGTGACGGGTGAGGCGCCTAAGCTCTCAGCCCTCTGTGCCACTGGGCTGGCACTGCATTTCTGATTTTAATGAAAAATAGTAAAAATCTAATTGGAGGATGGTGGAGAATCAGGAATCGTGGTTGCACCTGGAAAGGGATGCGCTGCCGGAAAACCAAGCTGAGGTGCTTTATAACTGTATATTGTGCTGCATGATAATAACAATGTTATTTTTACAATGACAAATTATTGTGATATATCGTCATATTGTGTTACCGTGAAATCCCTACTCCTGGACTCCATGTGGCACCGGGGGGGGGGGTACAGCTGGCAGGAGTGCTTCATCACAGCAGGGGAATTAGGTACAGTACTGACAGGCGGCCTCCAAGTTGCCGCACCTGCTGTCTGTTGTTCAGGTGCATTTTAAATGTCTGCCTGTCAGTGCTGACTTTTCCCACAGATAACAATCAATCAATCAAATCTTTATTTATTCAGGCGAACATCATTGAGCTCAGCTCATTTGCAAGATGGACCTGATAAGGTCAAGGTTCAATAATTGGTACATGTATAGGAAGATTTAAAACACGTATATACTTATATACAGTAATCAAGGTTCAATAATTGGTATATGTACATGAATAATTAAAACACTTATATACAGAAATCAAGAACAGAAATTGTTTAAACATAACAGGATATGATAGGAACATATGAGATGCACTCTAGGTAAACCAGTATATACATATCAACATTGGCAGTAAACATGGCATACATTCAACATGATATACCCAAGATTCCAAAGATCCAAGGGAAGTCAATGTGGACAAAGAAAATAGTGATTGGATGACTGAAAGGGTGGTCATAGACTGAGACAAGTGACATGGTAGGAAGGGCACGATGACTAGAGCAGGGGCTGGTGCTAGAACTGGGAGGTGAAAGGCAGTGATAAGGGCTAAGGTAGGAGCCTGGAGTTAATGGGAGAAGATTATAGCCAGGGGTGAGGTATCTGTGGAGATGAATTCTAGGAAGTGAATTGCCATGATATGATGGCAGCCTGAGAGGGAAGGAAAGAACTGAATAAATTAGAACTTGTGGAAGCAATTGCATTTTCAGGAAGAGACTTGGGTATAGATGCTTGAAGGATGCTAAGGATACCGTTGATCAGCTTCAAGGACTTTAGAATCGTGTTCCATGATATAACTAGATTATAGCTGATAGCAGATCTCCCATGCGGGTGTTGGCTTTAGGCACTTTGAGCATAATGAAATTGGCTTCTTAGAGGCCAGGTGCCAGCTGTGGCCTGTCTGAAGCAGTCTAATATATAGTTTGGAAGCATCTTAGTCAAAATTTTGTATGTCCACACTGCAGCATTTCTGTTTCTTCTGAGATGTAGAGATGTCCAACCGACTGTTGCATAGAGAGAGCAATGGTGAGTGTTAAATGGTAGATCTGTTATGAACCTCAGAGCTCTGTGGTATAGTGTATCCAATTTGCATAGGTAGGAGATAGGGCAGTGACTATAGAGGAAGTCTGCATAGTCAGTTACTGAGAGAAATGTGGCCTGGACCAACCTCATTTTGGAATCTCTGTTTAGAAAGTGCCTTATTCTAAAAAATAGACCAAGTCTCTGTCGAAGCTTTTTTAATAGTTCTTCAGTATGAACTGTGTAGTCAAGTTTGCTATCTATCCACACCCCAAATACTTGAATTTTTCTACATAATCAAGGCTTTCACCAAGGATAGTGGATAGCTGGGGAGGTTGTTTAGTAATGAGGATTTGTATGGCTTTGGGTGGAGAAAACATTGCTTTTGTTTTCTTTGCATTTAAAAAAGCTTTTTCCAATAATTGATGTTGTAGTATAGAAATTCTGTTTGTAAAACTTCACAAGCTGTAGCAGGCGATGGGTTGCTGACATATAAAACAGTGTCATCTCGAACAAGTGTACAGTGGCTTTGGTAAGATTCGAATCAATATTGTTAATATAAATGGCGAAAAGGATGAGGCCCAGGATAGATCCTTGTGGAACTCCTCTTAGAAGTGGTTTTAGTGGAGATAGGTCTCCTTCAGCTTTCACTTGCTGTGTTCTTCCTGTTAGGTAACACCTGAACCATGTAAGGGAGGATGGATCCAAGCCTATGGAGTGCAAGGAAGAGAGTAGCAGCTCATGGTCCACCGTATCAAATGCCTTGCTTAGATCAAGGAATACTGCAAACGCTATTCTTTTTATCCAGTTCGGTTTGCCAATCGCTTGTAACTTTAGCCAGTGCAGAAATAGTACTATGCTTAGACAGAAACCGGATTGTGCTGGATTTAAAAGATTAGATTCTTCAAGGTAATCTCTTAATTGGATGCTTACCAGGTTTTCTAGCAGCTTAGATAGTACTGGAAGGATAGAGATTGGCCTATAGTTGTTAAGGTCCATGGAGTCCCCTGATTTCAGTAGAGGGAAAACTTGGGCTGTTTTCCAAGTTGCAGGAATAGAACCAGATTTTAAAGACAAGTTAAAAAGGTGTGTTAAAGGAACTGCAAGTGCATGCATTGCAATCTTTAGAAAGTAGGGGTCAAGGGAGTCAGCACCTGCACTTTTTTTTATATCCATCTGCGAGATTAGATCCTCCACTTGTTTCAACAGAATCGGTTTGAAGGAGGAGGAGGATTCAGCTAACTGAGATCCTGTATACTGGAAGCTTAACTGAGCACGTAGCAGATTGGCTGGAGAGGTATCAAATGCAAGGCCAGCGGTTGTAAAATGATTATTGAATGCATCCAGTATTTCCATTCTGTCCAAGATTGTCACTTTGTTGTGGTGCATTTGAGCTGGTAGTGAAGTGCTAGGATCTTGTCCCGTTATGCCCTTAATAGTGCTCCAGAACCTGGCAGGATTGTGGTATGAGGAGTCTAGTTCAGCCATGTAGTAGGCAGCCTTAGCATCCCGTACTTTCTTGGTACAGCTATTCCTGGCTTTCTTAAATATCTACCAGTCATTTGGGTTCTTAGTCTTCCTTGCCTTTTCCAAAGCTTATCTCTCTCAAGCAGGGCTGATTTAAGGTCAGGTGAAAACCAACGACAAGATTTGTTTTTAATTCGAACTCTAGTAATTGGTGCATGAGTGTTAAGGGCATCTAGTATTATGCTATTTAACACCTGATGAGCTTTTCCACTGAGTCTGCTAGGTAGAACTCTTGCCATCTTGTAGAGTGATTTAGATCATGAAGATATGCCTCAGAGTTGAAAGTTTTCTTGGATCTCCTCAGTAGGAATTTAGCTGGGGTGTTAGTTTACCGGATGACCTTATTCCAGCAATAAGGCAGTGGTCACTTATGTCACTGAACAGCACTCAGCGTGCGTGAAGAGGTGGGGTTTGTTCACCAGCATGATGTCAAGTAATGTGCTGTTTTGCAGATTTTTTGTTGATTCTCGTTGGTTCATATATAAGTTGTGAAAAACCATATGTATCACAAAATGATACTAAAAAGACATGACCTTGGATAGCCAATTAAGGTTTAGATCACCTAGGATTATGGTCTCTTCAGTATCCATCTTGATTTGATTCCCCAGGTGGGCTAGAAGCTTATGATCCGCTGAAGGGGCCTGTAGCAGCCAACTAGCGAAATGCTGCAGTGTTGGAGAGAGTCACTTTGAGGGATAGACATTCAAATTCTTTGGGCATAGATGTTGCATCTAAGCAAGTTACAGATATATTGGATTTGACATATATAGCAACTCCCCCACCCTTTGTCTGGCGATCCGCTCTGAATATTTGATAATTGGGTAAGTTTATGTCTCTGTCTGCTGTGGCGGGTCTGAGCCATGTCTCTGATACCACAAGAAAGTCTGGCAAAGTATGGGCAACCCAGGATTGTATCAGCGTGAGCTTTTGGCAGACTGCAGGCATTGATATGTGAAAGCTTAGACCTTTGGTCGAGGCTAAGTCTGCTGGTGAGGTAATGCACTGTGGAGGTCCGGGGTTAATTTCCACATTTCCAACACAGATCAGGAAAAAAATTAAAAGTTTCTTAAGGGCTTCAAGAAAGAAAATGAGGAGACTATCTTTGGTCTTCCTTTTTCTATTCAGGGGCTTCTGTTTTAAGATAAGCCAGTCAGGGTTATGGGTTCGTGCCAATACACTCAATAGCAATCTGGTGGTCAGGCATAATGGGGAACTGTATACCCAATAATGGGGTACCGAGCGATATGTTGATAGAGCAGTTTGCGTCCCTACATGGAGGTTACCCCACTGGTTAAATTGTGGCATAGGTAGTACATAGATAAGGATCCAGTTCTTCTTTAATAATGGTGAAATAGCGAGACTAGGAAGGTGGGACGCACTTTTCAGTGTGACAGTGGCAGGGAGGATGTCTTTTTCCCTGAACAACATGAAGAACATAGCCAGTCCTGCTCATAACATAACATAGCAAGTCCTGCTCTGCCCAGGAATTTTGCTGGGTGGGCATCCCACCCAGTTGTGAATTAAATAGTGAATTTAATCCATGGTCAGGTGATGCTGTTTGGCCAAGAGCTCTCCCCCTGTTGTCAACCCATGTTATAAATATTTGAAACTAACCTTGGAGTATTATCCACTTGGTTTTACAGCCACCTAGTGCGACTTTACTTGGTCAAATACTAGGATAAGTTTGATATCTGTCAGAGTTTCTTTATGTTTCCTTCAGACCCTCCCTGCTTGACTCCACTTCATTTGTCTGCAACATAGAGACCTCTGAACTAAGGTCTATATTGGTGAGGTATTCATCTAACCACAGATAGTACAGAAAGAAAAAGAAAGATGAATTCAATGTAACATTTAAACATAAAAAAAGCAAATAACACGTTTAATGGCTCTGACCATCCCTGGCAAACAGGTGGGAGCTGTTGCAGTGTATTCCGACTATACTGGACACGTTTGTCAGAATGACTTTTTGTCCAGTATAATTAGTGTCCATTGTACCCATTCAGCCAAAAGGGTGGTGGGTGTTTACACACAGATGGGCATGCGTTCTCACTCAAACGGCCATACACATTCTTTTACGTTGTTAGTGATTATAGCTCTTTTTTTGTGTCAGTGCATTTGGTTTGTCCTGGTTTAGTATTCTTTAGTCAAATACTGTAAATTAAAAACTTTTAGCTGGTCTAGTGACGCTGAGGGCTGAGGTGCTGGTCGCCTGCACCTCACGCCTTGCCGTCGACCGGTGTTGGGGAACGAGCACAGGTCACCAGGGGTTGGCAGGGGAGGAGAGGGATAGAGCATCCGATGGACTGCTGTCCCTCTCTTGGGTGTGGGGGGGTCCATCACAGTCGGCACCTGATTGCCCCCTGGCAGAGGCTGGGGGACAAGTCGCTTGCTGTACACTGGGTAGGAGTTGGGGCAGACGCCAGAAGGGAGTGCGTGCGGATGTGTGTGTGCTCCCGTCCGCTGGTGTCATTGCACGCCCACCGACTCTGGGGAAATAAGAGTGAAAAATGGCTTCCTGGTCGGCCGGCTTGATGGCCGTCCTATGGCACACTGGCTCGGGGACTTGCCAATGTGAATCTGGAGGGTGGGTGAGTTCGAGAACTCCTCATCAACCCGCTACGGGAGGGGGTGGTAAGCCACAGGAGATAATGGCAAGGTTCTTAGGGGTGTGGGGCACTCAGAAGGTGGCCGGAGTCCCAGAGGTTGCCTGGATGGGAGCAGACCGAGTAAGCAATAAGCAGAAAGAATAGGCAAAAAAAAACAACTTTTGTTTAAAGTGACTTACCAGTGTCAGGCTCTGCACCTGATAGATAGGTGCCTTACCCCATCGGATTGCTTCCCATGTGGAGATTGTCCCAGATAATCCATTAGTTAAAAAGTGCTTACACTCGTAAAAGTAGAAAAAACGGGTCCCAAGTACTTCCCGGTATTGAGTGCTACCCGCTCTCTGCCAAGTTATGATGCAGTGCTAGGGAGAGTTCAGGGACCCGCTCCATTATAGTTCATGGGCAGCACCTTTACTTTCGTTTTTTTTTTTTTTTTTATTATTGTAATGGCCATTTGGTAATGAAATGTGGGCACTGGTCGACTAACGAGGGCCTCATTAGACGACCAGTGCCCATGTTTCATTACCACATGGCCATTATAATATAAAAAAAATGATTGTAAAGGTGCCGCCTTATAGACTATAATGGAGCATGTCCCTGTGCTCTCCTAACATTTCACAAACATGGCAGAGTGTGGGAGCGGAGCGTGGGCAGCACTTAATACCAGGAAGTCCTTGGGACCCGGTTTTTCTACTTTTACGAGTGTAAACACTATTTAACTGATGGATTATTTGGGGCAGTCTCCACATTGGAAGCAATCTGATGGGGTAAGGCCACCTATCTATCAGGTGCAGGGGCTGTCCATTTTACCTTGGTGGGTCTCTTTAAAACACTTACCTGATTCCAGGGTCTTCAGGGTTGTCAGTTTGGTTATCGTGGTCTGAGGAAAGTGGTTATGGTTGTCTACCATTGCATGCATTTAGTGTACTTGCCCCAGTCAACCTCCATTCTTGACAGCAGCGACCAGTCTGGGGTTATGCTGTCATGCCAAGGCATTTTAGACGATGGCAGTGAGATCTTGTTTACTGTCCAGAACATCAGTGAGCTTTTGACAAACGTTATGGATATAATGCATTTTAAAACTGTAAATTATCCCCTGGTTGAGTGGCTGCATGATGCAGGTTGTGTTAGAAGGTAAGAAAACTAACTTAATGTTTCGTAGACCAGTGACATTGGGTTGATTAGAGAAATTATTCAGGATCAGTACAGCCTTCCTGCTCCTTAGCTTTCTAGCCCAGTCTCTGAGCCACTCTATAAAAATGGTACCGGTCATCCCGGCAGTTCTATTGCTTTTGTACTGCACTGGTCAGTTCCTCACATCCCTAAAGCATCAAGGTGTTGCTGATCTTCCAACCACCAAGAGCTCCTTTTTCTCTGTACCAGCCATATTACAGGTGACCAGCACTGAAATGTGTTCCTTAGCGCACTTTAACCCCATCAGATTGTCTGACTTAAAAGTCAGAGTGCCATAACCAACACATTAATAATAAAAAAAATAAAAGTCCAGTTTTGTCTGTCTTAAAAACATTATGCACTGCATACCCTCCAAAGTTTCAGTTAGCACATCCTTCAGCCAGGCATCAGCACTTGTAGAGTTGTCGTTTTAACTTCTTGCCTGGGATTCATTTGAATCTAGTGTTGTGTTTCTGCTTCCACCCGGGTCAGCCATCCATCTTGTGGCTTAAATTCTCATTTTCTGAGGGCAGTTGCAAGCTGCTGGGCCTTTTCAGGAAGCACGGGACCACTGATTAATGCCTCCCTCCCTCCCTCCGGCTTTTGAAAACACGGTAGCAAAGCATCCTCCATTTCACTGCCCTTGCCTTTCTCTTACGTTTTCATTCGGGGGTTTTGTTAGAATGCCAGTCTTCTAGTTTTATTTTATTTATTTATTGTTTACTTATTAGAGTCTAGGACTACAGTTACCTTTGAGCCAAGGCTCTTTTTTTAAAAGTTCCACGTCAAAATGAGTCCAAACAAGCAGGACGTTAATTATTACATTACATGAATTATTACAGGATAACAGGTTACAGTTGTTTACCGTCACATCACATGAGTACATTCAGTTAGGTGGTACTAGGAGCATGCATAAGACAGGGATGACATTGATAACGAGAACTTGGGCGCCTTATCCCGTTCGGTGTCACTTAAGGTAAACTTTGAGATAGCAAAATGAATTGACATTTCCCCTAAATTGAGTTTTGGTAGGCATTTAATCTCAGAAAGGATTTCAACCTTTCTGGACAGTGTAATCCTGCTCCTCTTAGACATGGTTAGATGTTTGTTTATTTTTATTTAAAAGTTTTACCAGGAAGACATGCTGAACAGACTACTGCTCGATTCTAGTTGCGTCCTGGGGGTGGGAGTAAGGGAGAGTACAATGAGCTGAGGCAAAATGGACACACCTTGAGTACAAGTGCAAAAGTGAAATACAGAGTGCATAACAATTACAATACAAGACACAAAAATACAGAGCAAGATACCATGCAGCAGCATGTAGTTGTGTCAAGCATTTAGGTAGTCAAACTAGGATAGGCACATACTTCAGAACACATCGGAAGTCATTACTTAATTACAATTGTATAGGAGGAACTGGGAGGAACTGGCCCTGGGTGGACAGTATAATTAGTCGCATGTGCAAATGGGGGGATGTGAGCATCAGAACACAGAAATGGAGTGAATGAATGCCGTCAGCAGCGAAAAAAAAGTAAACTACTTAACACCTGATATATGAATTAGCGGGTCATTTATCTACCCTCCGCTGCAGAACACAGTAGAAGAATGCAAGCACTTAGGGCTGCGGTGGCCACTATAAGCGGAATTCAAGGTTCAGTATATTGTAAGTAAATAATATAGGCTTCAGTGAGAAATGACATTTGGTTTCTGAGTTCTGTTCAGTAAAAGTGGCTGACTGCTTTATCTGGTGACAGTATAAGTGGTGCATACTGTTTCAAGATTTTAGTATGTGGTGCTGAGGGTTGAGGTGCTGGACATCACAACTCGTGCTACGCTGGTGATCCAGGTTCAGGAACAACCTTGGGTCATTGGGGTGCTGGCATTGGGGGGTAGGAGGCGCGGAGGCGGATTGAGCATGCCGATGGGCAAGTTCTCCTGTTGTGAGGTGGGTTATGACCCTGTAGTTCCGCTCCCACTGGGTGGAGTTCCCGTGGCAGCGAGGCGGAGAGGGGTGTGGAAACAATTACAGGAGGTGGAAGGGCTGAGCTGGCACCACGGGTGCGACAGTTTCCACATGCTCACACAGCTGTGTGCCGGGACCGTGGGGGGGCAGGGGAAAACCTGCAAAATACCTCTGTGTCCTCATTGCCAGTTGGTGGGAGGAGGCAATGGAGACCAAATAGCTATAATTAAAAAAATAAAAATAAAAAAAAATGCTCAGAATAGCAAGGTAATGGTGGTGGTGGTGGTTGTTGGGGGTGCGCAGCAGGTAGGGCAGACCTTGTCAGGCAGCTGGGGAGAACTCCTCCAGCCAACAGCAATATGCATCTCCACCTCTGCAGGTAGAGATATACCCCCATCAGTGCTCCCCTGCAACACAACCCCAACCCCCCGCAGTTCCCAGAGTTCATAGGTGCCACATAATATTAAGTACCTAAAAATAGTGGAGAAACAGCCAACAGTGCCCTTGTTGACTGGTTATTGGACTCACCACAATCTCTAGTCATGACATTGCTATTTTGCAGGAACTGTCCTAGCAGCATAAATAAACCAATGTAGGGGATATACCCCTTGAGCACTTATAGTACTCAACTGTGAGGTAGCTACAGTCTCCCCATCCCTCCACGTGTCCACAGTATACCTTAAAACATGTTATTTATTTATGGGATTTTTTTCTATAATGCTCCACATTGGCAGTGGGGAGTTAATACATATGGGTAATAAGCACTCCCACTGGGGTAGTGGTACATCCCAAAGCTGTCAATCATCATAGAACCCTGGGCACATGAGGATCCTGAGAGCATCAGTTACTCAGTCTTTGCAGTACCGCTGCAGTTAGGGAAAGAGGAAATTGTGTAACCAGGAAAGGCATACTAAGTCAAAGCTTTTTTCCCAGGTGTGACCTGGGAGCACAGCAAAGTTAAGTGACATGCTCATGGTCATACAGTATGCAAACGGGAGCTGATGGGATTCAAGCCCAGTTCTCCAGGTTTGCAGTTCAGTGCTCTCAACCACTGCACTGTACTGCCTCCTAGATAGGCAGCATAGGTAGAGGTCCCTCAGAAAAGTGTTTGATTCTGCAACTGTTTGTTATTGTTTGGTTTGGATTGTGCAACTGGGAGGCAGGTTGTGGCTATCTGGTGACAGGGAGTACCATCAAATTTAGAAATCATGCCCATTAAGCTGTGGCTTTCAAATTGACTAACCTGCCACCTAACACTCTTTTCCCTGCCAGCACAGCAGTGCATGAAGTGAGGGTCACTTGCCTTTAGTTTTTCAACAGGTCTCTTGATGTTTTTTTTTTTTGTCCAGTCTTATGCATCAGGTAAGTGCCTTCAAACAACATGAAGTCTTGCTGTATTCTGACTATTGCAGTTAGGTCCTGCCTTTCAACTGCCCCGGAGAACAAAGGGTTAACTTTTGTATGCCTTGCATAGAACGTCCATCATGAGCTCTGCAACCGTCAGATTCTTTACTCTGCCTCACTGAACAGTCGCTCCGGAAATTTCTCCTGCTGCTCGGTTCAAAAGTCAGTTGAAGTGTCGGTTTTCGGTCGGTTTCTACCGAATTGTTGTTTCCGCATAGTCGGTTCAAGTCTCTATCTGTGGTACCATGAGTACTAGATAGGTTTTTGTTCTGTTTTCTGTGTGGAACTTGTAAACTGTGGATCGGTTCGGCTGAACCGATCAATTTGAGGTAAAAAAACTTGTGCTTTACCTTAGTGCGTGGTTACCGGTCCGTATTGGTTCTAAAAGAAACGGGTTTTAAGTACGTTTTTTTCCCAAGACCCGTGACACGGTCAGGAACCGATAGGGGAGTCTTGCCTGGCGGATTGCCGAAAAAAGGGTAAGTTTTTGGTTAGGTTGGCCATGTCTGAGAAACCCAAGAAAAAACACGGGCCCACTGGGTTTCAACACTGCAGTGTGTGTGGGGAGGCCTTTGCTAAGGCTGATCCCCACACCACCTGTGTTTATTGTCTGGGGTTTGACCACTTCGATTCAGACTGCCAATTTGCAAGAATTTTCCCAAATCTACCTTGGAAAAGTGATTAGGTAGACTGAGGAAAAGGGAGGCCGAGAAGTCCGCTGACATGGATGGCCAGCCCGGTTCGGTTCCAACCGAACCAGAAGGAGTGCCCTCTGACCAGGGTGATACTTCTTTGGGCAAAAGGAGAGCTGATTCCGAGGAATCTGTTCCGACAAAAAGAAAATGAAAAGACAAATCGACCGGTTTGGACCCAGAATCTCGTACTGACCGCCGATGAGATAGCCAAGGCGATTAGGGTTGTGCAATCGCTTAGTTCGGTTCCGACCGAACCGGCACCATTTAGCAGGGGCTCGGTTTGGTGGGTTCCCCCGGTTCCGGATTATACTTTGGAAGAATTTTATGAACCAGAGTTTGAGGAGGAGGGAGAGTATGAGGATGATTATGGCGATGGTGAAAGTCTGGATATGCCTGTTGACCCGGATATCTCCCCAGAGAGACCTTCAGGTGTTTCTCCTCCTAGGCTTTCTGAGTCCCCTTCACACTACATGTTCTACAGAAAAGTGGCTGATACCCACCAGCTTCCTGTGGAGGAAGCAGTAGAGGATCAGAAAGAGCCTGATTATGTTGAGATGATGGACATCCCAGAGTCCAGGAGACTGTCTGTTCCCCCTACACAAATCATTTGGGAAACAGACACAAAAAATTCTTAAGTCTCCTAAATCTATACCTCCTTTGGACAGACGAATGGACAAGAGGTACACTCTCTCAGGCTCAGACATGGAGTTCCTTTTTCAGCAATGCAGCCATGTTGGGGTTGTACAGGCTGTTGCCTGTGATAAGGCAAACGTTCCCTTGGCATCACACCCCCCCAGACAAGGACTCCAGGAAGATTGATGCCATGGCAAAGAAACAATACATGGCAGCATCTTTGGGACTCAGTCAGGCTAACTATATGGCCTATACAGCTAGGTACCAGAAGTCCAGGTGGGACACTGTACTGGCACTGGCTAAACAGACTCCTGCCCAGCTTGCCAAGGAGCTGCAGCAGGTGGCTGCGGATGGGATCGAGGCATCGACAGTACAGTTTCATGCTGCTGTGGACTCCAGCGATGTGTCATCAAGAGTCATGGCTACATCTGTGGCTCTTCGGACAATGGCTTGGCTCAGGTGTACTAGCCTCTCACAGGATACCCAGGCTAAGGCTATGGATTTCACTGTAGTTGGTAATTCTCTGTTTGGGGAGCAGACAGAAAATTACATGAGGAAAATGGACGAATACAGGACCGCTTACAGGAGTGCTCAGGCCAAAGAAAGGCAAGCAACTCCTCAAAGGCAGCAGTCCAGGGGCAGGGGCAGGCCTTTCCAAAGGCCATTTTACCAGGCTCAGGCCTCCTCTTCTTCCTTTTCGCAAAGGGGGTTCTTTAGAGGGAGAGGCAGAAGAGGGATGAGCAGGCCTGCATCCACCCCTCAGCCTAAAGCCCCTGCCAGGCAGACACCCTGATGGGTCTGCCCGGGTCTATTCTCCTCTACCAGTAGAGGGCAGGCTGGCTTACGTTGTCCAGGACTGGAAGTCTCTTACATCAGACAAGTGGGTCCTGGAAGTAGTAAGCCAGGGACTGGTTCTCAGCTTCAGAAAATTTCCCAAGATGAGAGCCAGATCTTTTCCACCTGCAAATCTCTCAGAGACCGTTGCCCTAGAGGCAGAGGTTTCTTCTTTCCTAGCTCTCAGAGCTATAGAGAGAGAGAGTTCCCACCCTACACAGGGGCAAAGGATTGTACTCCAGGTACTTCCTAACCCCCAAAAAGACAGGAGAGTGGTGACCCATCCTGGACCTAAGATATCTGAACAAACATCAAAGCCAAAATTCAAAATGGTAACTCTGGGAATTATTCTTCCCTCTCTAAGGCCAGGGGACTGGCTAGCCTCCCTGGACCTCAAAGATGCCTACTTTCACATTCCCATCAGGTGCTCCCACAGAAAGTACCTCAGGTTCGAGTTGCCCTCAGGTCACTGTCAATTCAGAGCAATGCCCTTTGGCCTAACATCAGCCCCAAGGGTCTTCACAAAGTGCCTGGCAGTAGTTGTTGCCTTCCTAAGAAGACAAAAGATTTCCATTTTCTCATACTTGGACGACTGACTCTTAGTAGGTCAGTCTCCAGACCAAATTAAGTCACATCTGCAAGTGACCCAGCAAGTGCTCACTTCTTTAGGATTCCTTTTCAGCCTACCAAACTCAGTTCTCGAACCATTGCAGCTCCTCACCTTCATAAGTGCAGAACTGGATACGGTAAAAGCAGGAGCCTTCCTTCCCCTGGAAAGGGCAAAGGACCCTTATGGAACTGGCCTCTTCATTCACCCTTCAGGTGTCTCGACCAGCAAGGCATTTCCTTCAGCACTGGGCCACATGGCAGCCTCCACAGCAGTGGTCCAGTAAGCAAGATTCCAAATGAGGGGCATTCAGTTCCACTTAAGAGCCTTTTGGTCCCAAAGAAAGGATTCCCCTATGAAACTAATCCCAGTGACTTGAACCCTGATCCAAGCCTTGCAATGGTGGCAGGATCAGGACAGTTTGAGACAAGGGGTTCCATTTGTCACTCAGTCTCATTCAGTGATACTCACCACAGATGCTTCCCTGCTGGGCTGGGGAGCCCATTTGGGGGATCTTACCACCCAGGGACTGTGGTCACCTCAGGAATCTCTGCTTCACATCAGTCTCTTGGAACTCAGAGCAGTGTTTCTGGAACTGCAAGCTTTTTCCAAGTCTGTACAGAACAAGGTGGTTCAGGTCAGAACAGACAACACCACCACCATGTGGTACATCAACAAGCAAGGAGGCACTCGGTCTACGGCCTTGTGCACAGAAGCAATAAAGTTGTGGCCCCTGGCCTATTTCCTGCAAACCTCTCAGATAGCAGTTCACCTCCCAGGGAAGGACAGTGTCCTAGCAGATGATCCCAGGGCCATCAAGAACGGGCCCTAGATCCTCTGGTTTTGAAAGTGATTTTCTCGAGATGGGGCACTCCAGAGATGTATCTTTTTGCAGCCCCAGACAATCACCAACTTCCCCTCTTTTGTTGCAGACCTCCAGTCTTGGTCTCAGTCCCCCTGGATGCTCTGATTTTGAACTGGGAAGGGAAATTTCTGTATCCCCCCTCCTGTTCAGGGTGTTCGCAAGATAAGGTCACAACCATGCAAAGTGATTCTGATTGCTCCAGACTGGGCCAGACAGCCATGGTATCCCTTGTTGCTGTCCCTAACAGTGCACCTTCCCCTGTCTCTTCCCAGGAATTACAACCTGTTAACATCCTCTCAGGGGAGGATTTGGTACCCGAATCTTCAGTCTCTCAATCTCAAGGCTTGGCTCTTGAAGAGTTAGAGTTTGCAGATCTGCATCTTTCCCAAGGGGTTCTGGATATCCTTAAGGCTTCTCGAAAGCCTTCCACCAGAAAGTCTTACAACTCCAAATGGAAAAGATTCAGCATTTGGTGTTCTAAGAAGAATATTTCTCCAGACACTGCTGAATTGCCTACGGTTCTGGATTATATGGTCCATCTTAATGGCCTAGGCCTGAGACCAGCTACCTTCAAGGTACCCTCAAGGACCAGCTACCCTCAAGCTGTTTCTGCTTTCCTGTCTGTAGGCAAGTCTTCCTCTCTGTCATCCCATCCTGTATTCTGTAAGTTTTTCAAGGGATCGCTTCACACCAATCCCCCCCTTTAGGGATCCTGCTTCTGCTTGGGACCTTAATGTTTGCACTGCTCAGCTTATGCAACTCCCCTTTGAGCCACTGTCCTCAGTAGAGCTTAAGTACTTGACTTGGAAAACTGTGTTTTTTGGTAGCCATTACTTCTGCCAGACATATCAGTGAATTGCAAGCCGTGTCAGTGGAATCTGATTTCATCTCTCTTCACAGAGATAAAGTGGTCCTTAGAACTAACAGAAAGTTCTTACCTAAAGTGTTTTCAGATTTCCACCTTGACCAGTCTATATCTCCCCCTGTTTTCTTCACTGACCATTCTTCCTCGGGAGAGAGGAGGCTACACAGTTTGGATGTTAAAAGAGCCCTTAGCCACTACATAGAGCGTACCAATGGTCAGAAGGTTTGAATCCCTCCAGTTGTTCCTCACTTATGGAGAAGTTGGCAAAGGCAAACCTGCCACTAAGAGATCTATTGCCAGGTGGATTGTTTCTTGTATACAATTCTGCTATGAAAAACTGGGTAGAACTCCACCCTCAGGCCTGAGGGCTCATTCCACAAGAGGTACAGCTGCTTCCCTGGCTGCTGCCAGGGATATTCCTCTCTTAGAAATTTGTCACGCAGCTACGTGGAAAACAGTCCATACTTTCACCAAGCATTACTCTCTGGATATCCAGGCTAGGAGTGATGCTCGGTTTGGCACAGCAGTACTTCAGAGCCTATTTCCAAAGTATGTTCTGTCCCTCCTCCATGGAGATACTGCTTGGTAGTCTGCAATAGTGAGAATACAGCAAGACCTCATGTTGTTAGAAGAAAAAATTACTCACCTTAGTAATTATGTTTTTTCTAGTGGAGTCTTGCTGTATTCTGACCTCATCCCGCCTCCCCTCTCAGAACCTAGTTTTTGGGATGTGGGTGGGCAGGAGCATTGTTGGCACCCTAGGGGTGTCCTTTTTACACCCTCTTTTTTGTTTGGGTGGAATGTTGTGTTTTGGATGTGTATTTTGTTTTTGGGTTTCCTGACTTGAGTCTTTCTTTGAAACCAAAAACATTATATATTTGCCAGTTGGCTAGTAAAAATTTTACAGTTTCCACACAGAACACCTAGTGAGTTTTTGCTCGTAAAGATCTGATGGTTGCAGTTTGAACAGCAGCAGACAGGGCCTTCCACCGAGCTCGTGATGAACGTTCTATGCAAGGCATAGAAAAGTTAACCCTTTGTTTTCCAGGGCAGTTGAAAGGTGGGACCTTACTGCAATAGTCAGAATACAGCAAGACTCCACTAGAAGAAACATAATTACTAAGGTGAGTAATTTTTTCTTCATTTCTTGGGTGGGGGTGGGGGGCAGAGTTAGATTATGGGGTTTTCTGTACTGTTTGTAATTTTTTTTCTTCCCTCCCTAGCGTTCTGACAGTCCATCCTCCCTTGCCATCTCCTATAAAGCCTCCTGTTTATCAGAGTCAGGAAAGGGAACTGAGTAGTGGCTTCTGTTGTACTAGCTGGGTGAAGTGAAGTATTATTAGCCTGCCATTGTTCTGGGGAACAGTTTAATAATTTTGGCCTGCAGGGGTTTGGGGCAGTGAGGGAGGGAGTGTTTTTTTGGTTTTCTCTCCTTCTGCGCCGAGTATGGTGGCATTGTTTCTTCTCTGTCAGGTCAGTGCCATAAGTGCGACTCCTCTGACATGTCAGGCCAACTTTAAGCTAGACTTCGCACCCTTTTCTATTCTTGCTCAGTGTGCGCCTCAGGGGCACGCACCCTCAGACTTCTTGCTGTTGGCTGCAGCATGCTTAACCTCATGCTAGTGGCCGTGCATAGTGATGTCATGCTCACTTGCATGACGTCACTGTGCCAGCGCATTTCTGGATGACCCCACCCACCATGTTTTCATCTGTCCAGCCCTGTGGCTGGGGCAGAGCAGGCAGCGTACCTCCTCAGTAATCTGACTAAACCACAAGGCACAAGCAGCACCATAGTGGGGGCAGAGCGGGCAATGTACTTCTTCAGTAACGTGGCTCACCTGTGAGGCACAAGCAGGTAATCACTGTTCTTATTGTAGTGCAGGGGCCAAGGTAGACAGGACTGGTTTTCTGTCTCTCTTTGCTGCCTGGGAAGTAAAATCCTCCAAGGCACACTTTGTGTTGTTGAGCTCACTTTCAGGTGAGCTATGTGTTGATCCTCAGCTAGGGGGACTTCTACATATTGGTCTAAAATTCCTTGCATGGAGACCACTGAGTTGGTTCATTTCTGCCTGTGGTTTTTCAGGGAGTTTTACTTTTGAGTTCTGTTTTTGCTTTCTGGCTACTAGGCCAGCATGGACCAGCGGCACCATGGCTTATTGGAGAACAGTAGTGTTTAAGAGATGTAAGATCATCAGAAGGGTGATGGGAACCTCTCTGTTAGGGTCATAGTACCCTAATTGTGTAACACACTCTAACATGTCTATTTTAGTCCCCTCAGCCGAACCTCCGAGCTTTCGGGGGGGGGGGGTGCACCTGTAGTACCAGCTGGCAGTGGTAAGACTGAGTAGTATAAATCCTCTTTGCTGTTCTTAAATGAGCGACTGAGTTCTGATGTCCCACAGGACATCCCCACGAGCACACCTGAGCCCAAGGCGGGTCCCTCAGACATGTCCAGCTGCGCCAAAGCAGAGTGATACTGCTCACCCTGGTTTGCAGGCAACCCCTGACCTTTTGATTGCATGGAAGGTCAAGATGAGGGTGCAGGGGGGCACAGGCAAAATTCTGACCCTACGGTACTGGAGCCATGAGATGAAAAAGAAGATCTCTTGGTGGAGGGGGGGGGGGACTGGTCAGAACCTAAGGAAAAGATTCTGAGCCCATCCTAATTTGATCCAGTGTCATTACTTTTGTCTAATAACAGAAGCATGTCAGACATTGCAGCTGAAGGAGCTGCAGGACATGGAGGCCTTGGATGTGAATTCTATCGTGCCCACTTCAGCCTCTGCTCTGAAGTTTTTCCCTAACTTTGTGCACTGTGGTCAGATTATTGGACAGGAGTGGGCCAGGGTGGATAAACTGAAGCTGCTTTCTAGGCCAAGGATGAGATGCTGCCCGCTACTGGAGGAGAGCTGCAAAAAGTAGGATGTTCCTCCAGTGGCAGACAAGTTTATATACAGTTCTGTCAAACACACAACTGTACCTGTCGCAGGCTCAGTAGCTCTTTCTGGCACTGATGACAAGATAGTGGATGCTTCTTGCAGAAGGACATTTGCCTCGAATGAGTAAACCTTCCAAGAACAGTGCATCTATTATTGTTTCCAGTGTGTTAAACTCATGGGTTATGGTTTTGGGCAGCTACATCTCTCCATAGTCAGAAGGGTCAAACATTTCACAGCTTCTGTCTGTCTTCTGCCTTTCTTTCCTTTTTTTGCCTTTCCGTACATCCCCAGGCTTTCCACTCCTTTCTGGTTGCTCAACATCCCTATCTGCCTGCCAGTCTGACAGTCTCAACGTCCGCTGCCACTTCCTACCGCCTGGCTCCCTAGGCTGCTCCCGTGTCCTCTGAGGGTCCAGCTTATCCCTGCTGGGGGGCCCCCTCCCTGGGGAGAGGAGGGGAGTAGCATTCATAGGGCGGTCCTCAGGATTGGGAGAAGGAACAGTGCGCTGAGGGACTGTAATGCTGGGGGACTAGGCTGCCATCATCTGGCAGACTGAGATGGGTGTTAATTTTCCATTTTCTGTGCCCCTTCCCATGTCCCAGCAGCATGCACCATGGCGACGTCCTGGAGGCAGAGGCAGTGTCAGCCAGTTTGTGGTCACTCATACTGGCAAATCTCCACACAACACCAGTTGTTGCACTCCAAGCAGTGCTTTGCAGCACCTTCCCCTGGAAAGAGAGCATCCCCATGGACAGTCTGACGCCCTCATTGATGGCCTCCACTCTGGATGTCCCAGGCTTGAGGTTGCAACTCTGGTTGCCAGCATGCCACATTTGTGTCCCACTGGTTGGTGCCATGGAGCTGTTGACTTCTGCCTTTTTTAGGAGATGCAGCAGTGGGCAGGTTGTGGATGTCAACCTGCTCCACTTATATTGTGGCAGCTACACAGAGCGTCTGATTTTGGCATTGGGTTGTGGACCATGCATCCAAGTCAAAAGCTGTTTAACCTGTCCTTTGCCGGAGAGTTGTTACTTAGTCCTGAGCTGGATAGTATCATGAAAGACGTCCAGGACAAGAAGGGAGAGATACTAATGTCCAGACACCAACAGAAGGCAAACAGGACCTCAAACGGGGATGGGTGGCCAACAGTGGTAGGCCAGAGGTGGTTTTTGAACTGTTTTGGAAATCGGAGAAATGGGAAAACCTATTCTGGATTCAGGGGTAACAGTAACAGAGGATCCTTCGCCTGCAGATGTGAAGGAGGTGCAGGTAGAAGTGGAGGTGCCTCTCTATGCAGGTACATGGGCCCATCTCTGTCTCCTTCCCTTTTGGTGGAAGACTGCAGAATTTTTTCTAGCAATGGGCTTGACTAACATCGGCTGCATGAGTGTTAGAGATTCTGGCTATGAGCTGCACCATAGAGTTCTCCACAGTACCCACAGGAGATTGTTTCCTGCAATCTCGGGTATCACAAAATCAAGTGAAGAGGCAGACAGTGTGCCAGACCTATAACTTTAGACAGACTGATAGCAGTTGTTCCAGTTTCCCCAAACAGGGAGGGCCTGGGATTCAATTCTGTTTATTTTATAATCCCCAAGAAGTCTGGGGATTCCGATTGATTCTTGATCTGAAACATTTAAACGAGTTTTTCCGCCACCCAGAGTTCAAGATGGAGTCCTTGCAGTCCATCATCCAGGTGGTCCAACCAGGGGATTATTTGGCGTCCCTGTCTCCACATCCCTATCCATCAGTTGCACCAGAAGTTCCTGAGGTTCGCAATTCAGGGACAGCATTTTCAGTAGAGGGTGTTTCCCTTTGACCTGGTGACAATGCCTAGGGTATTTTCGAAGATACTGATTGCACTGGTGGTGTAGCTTAGGCAGGAAGGGCATCACATATACCTCTACCTTGACTGCCTGCTCATCCAGGCTGCAACTGCATGCTTGATGAAAATATCAGTGAAAAAGACGTTTTGGAAACTCATGGTTGGGCCATTAGTTGGGTTGGGGAGAAAAGCTCCCTGATGCCATCTCAGAAATTGGAGCACCTGGGAGGCAGAGCACCAGATGGACAAAGTGAAGGTGTTCCTTTCCTCATTCAGGAAGGAGACCTTAAGGCGAGGTGTTCAGTGGCTGAGGACTCAGTTGGTTGTCTCTGCTCACAGACTTCACCAGATTCTAGGTCTGATGACTGCAGCAATAGAAGTAGTTCTGTGGGCCTGGTTTTATATATATATCCTCTTCGAAACAGGATGCTGAAGGTATGGTTGTCAGCCTCGGAGGACTACCAGGCTATGATTCCGCTATCTCGATCAGTACTGCAGTCACTAACATGATAGGAGAATGCTAAGAACCTTTGCAAGGGGACTCTTCAGGAAGCCCCACAAGAACTAATTCTGATGACCAGCGCCAGCCTTTTAGGCTGGGGAGTGATCTTGGACCAAGTCTTGGGGGTCTGGAATCCCTGAGAGGAACAGCTCCAGATAAACGTGTTGGAAATGTGAGCAGTGTATTGCACACCACTTTATTTTCAGAACTGTGTGCAGTCCAGGGCTGTGAAAGTAGGGTCAAACAACACTGTCACCGTGGCTTATGTAAACAATTAAGGGGGCACGAGAAGTCAAGGTATGCTAGCAGAAATAACTGAGATAGTACAGTGGGCAGAGAAGAACCTTCTGGCTGTGTCTGCAGTTCATCTGGCAGAGGGACTAAATGTGCAGGCCGATTGGCTAAGTTAAGAGGGCGTTCATCTGAGGAGAGCTTCCTGAACTCAGAGGTGTTTGATCTTCTGTGCAGAAGGTTTGGTCAACTTCAGATCAGTCTCTTTGCATCAGATTGAAGTGCTCAGGTACCGAGGTTCTTAAAGTCGGTATCGGTGCCCTCAAGCAGGAGCGCTGGATGCTCTGTTCCTGTAATGGGACTTCCACGGAGCTTACTTGATCTTACTTTGAAATATAGCTCTTGCAGCAGGTTACATTAGTACTGAAGCCAGCAGGCGCCAGGACCCCACGGAAAAATTCTAGCTAGCAGTATCCAGTGGGGGACCACCAGCGACGTCTGCCCCTCCCCGATGTCGGGCATCACATAAAAGGGGGCGGTCCCCAGCATGCCCAGTTCTTTTCCCGCCGTCAACTCACCAGCATCGGCCTCACAGATGCCTGCATCAACGAAACGTTGTGTGAAATCTTTTATCTTAATTAAATCTCAGTCCTTATCTGCATCTCCCACCCCTTCTCTTGAAGAATATCCCTCTAAGTGCGTCTGCGGCAAGCAGATCCCTTTAGCAGACCATCATTAGGCCTGTGTCAGGTGCCTAGGCCCGGAGCACGACACCCAGGCCTGCTCAGTCTGCCAGCAATTCAGTAGCAGAACCCGGATCCGCCGCCAAAAGGCCCTTTAGGGGTTCCTCCTAGAGGAGAAATTAAGGAAAATGGAGAAAAGACCTTCTTCTAAAGGGGAATCTTCCCACAAGTCAGGGAAACACTGGGACAAGCATTGGGACTCTGATAGGGCGAGATCCCCCAGCTGGGCCTCCGAGTCCAGGGCCAGCTCCAGCTCTACATGATCTGACAGATCTCCCTCCTGGGCTCGCTCCCAACCTCCCCTCGTTAAGGTAAGGTCTTCAGGGGGCTCCTCAGCCTCCTCACACCCGCTCAACACCACTCGGGCGCCGGACGCCTCCAGGCCTGATTCTTCAGACAGGCACAAAAATTCTTCCTCCAAATCGGGCGGTGCGTCTGACCGACGCCGGGACACTGACATCAGGTCTGTCTCCCAACCTCCAAAGGTCCCTGGAAGGAAGACTGTAGAGCCGACGTCCCTCAAGCAGACGTTGGAGACCAAGAAGGTGTCTGACCCAGCGCCCACAAAACAGACTACCCTGACGACAGTAGTACCAATGCCGGTGGACACCGGACGTCAGGGACCATCAGGTGAAGAGGCTACTGCGCTGCCGGATGACCAGACGGGCGACATGGAGGATGCCGGCCTACCCAGGGACCAGATGCCCGACCCCGCCAACAGACCCACACCGACACCAGGCCCATGGTCGGGCATGAATATTCAGGAGGTGAAAGAACTGTTCACATTCTCGTGGGAAACTATAAGGAAGGATGTGGTTCCCCCTAAGCCTCAGCCACCTCCACCTCCTCGGGGCGCTGAAGCTTCAAGATCTCTGACCCTTAAGGAGCCAACCCCACCTCCTCAGGGCCGATGGAGAGACAGAAAATGCCCATCACGCTGTCCCTCAGGGTCCCCGAGCCCAAAGCGACCCAGGGCAGACGCCATTCACCGGGAGATGACTCCAGACCGGATATATCCGATACCTTCAGGTCTCCATCTCCCTTCAGTCCCCCATCACCAGACCCAAGGTCACCACCGGATGATCCCTCCTTTTCAGAAATCATGAGGCACATTCAGAAAAATATGGGATGGGAAACAGAAGACTTAGACCCCGAGAGACAACACCTTGTCCGTTACCTCAGGCAGAAAGACCCGAAGCCTATGGTGGTCTCACCTTTACGGACATCACCAAGGCAGCTTGGAAGCGTCCACATTCCACACCGGCTGTTCCGAAGAAGGCTGACCGCCTCTACAGGGCTCCCATGGAGGACCTGTATTTGGCACAACAACCCCTGGCCCGACTTCCTGGTCATTACCGCATCTCATGATAGGTCCCAGTGGCCTCAGATTTTGAGTACCCAGCCTCCAGATCAGGAATCTAAGCAATTAGATTTTGTGGAGAGACTCATGTATGCCTCTGCTACATGCTCAATTAGGTCTCTAAACTATCTCACGCACATAGTGCAGTTTCAGAACGCCCTTTGGGAACAGGGCCAAGACCTTTTAAAAGACTTTCCGGATGGCAAAAAGGAGAAACTGCTTAACCTCCTTCAAACTGGGTCAGACGTGGGGACCCAGGTTCTCCGAGCCGCTTACAATTCAGCGGACTCAGCAGCCAGGGGAGCAGCCACAAGTGTTTGTCTCCGGAGACGCTTGTGGTTGAGAGTCTCCGGATTTACCCCAGACGTCAAGAAGAACATCCTGGACGTCCCTTATAATGGAGCTGTCCTGTTCAGTGAGGAATCCAAGAATGTCATCACCAGGCTACAGGATGCCGGGAAGGCAGTCAGGACTGTACAGGCCATGTACAGACCTAAGTCTGGTTCCTTTCGTAGGAACCAGAATCGCTTTCGCGGTCAGCAGCAACCATGTTCCAGCCAGCGACCCGGGGCAACTTTGGTTGCAAAAATCAAGCCAGGTTCCCCTCGAGCCAGGGCCCAAAGCATCCCAAAGCAGCCCAGCCCGCGGGGTCCAATACCACCACAGCATGACTCCTTCTCGGCCCCTGCCCCTTCTCTGGATCAAAGGGTCGAGAAGGTCTGGGGTCGCATCTCTCATCACCTATCGGGACAGCAGAGGATAACCTCCGACCGGTGGGTGTTGCAGTTGGTAGAATGAGGTCACTCTACAGAGTTCCTCGACTACCCACCATCCAGACCTCTCCTGCTACTCTGGTCGGCATGCCCTGCTTATCCAGCAGGAGATCTTGGCCCTCCTCGACAAGGAGGGAATAGAGTATGTTCCACCGAACCAGAGAGGAAAAGGTTACTAGCGATGTCAGCGACTTCAAAACATTTGTGTTGTACAAGCGCTTCTGCATGGTGACCCTGCCGGGTCTCATTCCCATGCTCAAAGAGGGCGCATGGCTGGCGTCACTGGACATGCAGGACACTTATCTACATCTCCCGATCGCTCGAGTGCACCGAATATTTCTGCCCTTCGAGTTTCTGCGACGCCACTACCAGTTCTGAGCCCTCCCTTTCGGACTGTCCTCTGCATCTTGAGTATTCACGAAGTGTATGGCAGTCATGGCAGCAGCTCTCAGGAGACGGGGCCACTACGTGTCTGCACCCTAGACGACTGGCTCCTCATGGCGCCCACACGGGATGCCCTGATGTCCACGATTCAGGATACCTGTTCCCTCTTCCTATCGCTAGGCATCACCATTAACCAGGAGAAGTCGCATCTTGTCCCGTCTCAGAACTTGCAGCTCATAGGAGCAATTCTGGACACCACTATGGGAAGGGCATTCCTTTCTCAGTACAGGGCGGAATGCATCAGATCTCTTATAAGGGATATAAAGGAAAAGCAGATGGTACCGGCCCAGACCGTCCTTTGCCTACTTGGGCACATGGCAGCTGCCATTGCAACGGTTCCCCTAGCTCGACTCCATATGCGGGTCACCCAGTAGATGTTGAGGGTGCAATGGGACCAAAAGCAAGATCATCTGCAGCATCCAATCCGGATCACGAATGCTGTCATCCGAGACTGGCATTGGTGGCTCGTCCCAGACCACCTCTCAATGGGAGTCCACTTCATTGCACCACCTCCTTCAGCGACTCTCTCCACGGATGCCTCGGGGTCCGATGGAGAGCTCACCTCAACAGGGTCAGGGCTTAAGACTCCTGGTCGTCTCTAGAGTCCCATCTTCACATAAATATTCTGGAGATAAGAGCAGTCCTGTATGCCCTACAAGCATTCCAGACGGAGATTCCACCGGGTACTCTCCTGGTACAAACAGACAATACCGCGGTGATGTACTATCTCAACAAACAGGGAAGCACCCATTCCTACCTCCTTTGCAGGGCGGCTCAAAGGGTTTGGAATTGGGTACTGCAACACGGCACTGATATAGGTTGACACCAGTCTGTTTACAGAAGAGAGAGTCCTGAAAGAACTCCTAAAACTCAAGGTGGACAAAGCAATGGGGCCTGATGGGCTTCACCCCAGAATCCTAAAAGAACTAAGGGAGGACCTAGTGACACCACTGACCACACTTTTTAACAAATCATGGGAGGATAGGGTGGTACCTGAGGACTGGAGGAGGGCAGATGTGATTCCCCTTCACAAAAGTGGGAGCAAGGCAGAAGCAGGAAACTACAAACCTGTAAGTTTGACCTCAGTGGTAGGAAAAATGATGGAATCACTTCTGAAAGAAAGAACTGTTGAGTACCTAGAGGTCAGCGGGCACAGGACCCAAAGCAGCATGGATTTACAGCAGGAAGGTCATGTCAGACTAATCTAATAGATTTCTTTGACTGGATGACCGACGTAATAGACCAGGGAGGGGCTCTGGATATGGCCTACCTAGACTTTAGAAAGGCATTTGACACAGTCCCGCACAAAAGATTAATAATCAAGTTAGCCAGCTTGGGAGTGGGTCCCAGGGTGGTAACCTGGGTTGCAAACTGGCTGCACAACAGGACACAGAAGGTAATAGTGAGTGGAACACATTCCGAAGAAAGTGGTGTCACTAGTGGAGTACCTCAGGGCTCAGTACTGGGTCCAGTCCTCTTTAACATCTTTATAGGTGACATTGCAGAGGGTCTGGAGGGAAAGGTGTGCCTCTTTACAAATGATACAAAGATCTGTAACAGAGTTGATACACAAGGGGGGGTAGAAAGGATGAGAAGGGACTTGGCAAGGTTGGAGGAATGGTCAGACATATGGCAACTTAGATTCAATGCAAAGAAGTGCAAAGTAATGCACCTGGGAAACAAAACCCAGGAGAAGAGTACACCATAGCAGGGAGGTACTAACAACAAAAAATGGAACGGGACTTGGGGTAGTCATATCAGATGATCTAAAGGTGGGTAAGCAATGTGAGAAGTCAGTGAGGAGAGCCAGGGGATACTGGGATGCATAGGAAGGTGCATCACAAGTAGAAAAGGAAGGTTATCCTCTGTACAGACAGTTGGTGAGACCCCGTCTGGAGTACTGTGCGCAGTTTTGGAGACCTCATCTACGCAAGGACATAGACAGGATGGAAGCAGTCCAGAGGAGGGCAGCTAAAATGGTGCAGGGTCTGCATCAGAAATCATATGAAGAGAGACTGAGAGTGCTTAATATGTATTCCCTTGATGAAAGGAGGGGCAGGGGGGACATGATAGAAACGTTCAAGTAACTCAAGGGACTCAACAAAGTCCAGGAGGGTAGCATCTTTCAGAAATGGAGATGTGTAAGAACAAGGGGACACAATTTAAAGATAGAGGGACGGCTCAGGGGTAATGTGAGGAAATCTTTTTTCACGGAGAGAGTGGTGGATGTTTGGAATTGCCTTTCTGGGGAGGTTGTTGGGGCTAAAACAGTGGGGGAATTCAAACATGCATGGGACAGACACAAGGCAGTTGTAGTGGGGAGTGGCAGGAAGTAGGCTGTTGGTTAACTAGAATCTGCAGCTTATCCAGTAGGTAGGGAAATGGGCAGACTGGGTGGGCCAAGTGGTCCTTATCTGCCGTCAAAGTCTATGTTTCTGTGTTTCTAGATATTGCAGTACATGTTCCCGGAGTGGACAACACTATTATGGACAGTGTAAGCTGATCACAGGCCAGAGTCCACGAATGGGAACTGCTTCAGGAAGTTGCAGAGGATCTGTTCCGCAGATGGGGACAACAGAATTAGACCTCTTTGCATCCCTATCCAACGCAAAACTGCCCAATTTCTACTCGCTAGATCCAGGGCCTGGTGTTTTCTGGCGAGACACGTTGTCCCTCACTTGGATGGGCAGGTTTCTCTACACTTTCCCGCCCTTCCCTTTGATCCAGAGGGTTCTATTGAAACTCCGACAAGAGCGGGCGTGCCTTATTCTAGTAGCGCCCTTTTGGCCCAGGCAAATTTGGTTCCCTCTCTTACATCAGCTGGCCCAGAAACCTCCAGTGCCTTTGCCATTCAGCTCTCTTCTTCTGTCCCAGGAGGCAGGCTCCTTGGTCCATCCGGATCTTTAGTCTCTGAACCTGCATGCCTGGCTCCTAAGGACATAGCAGTCCTGAGATACGGGGTCTCTCAGAAAGTTGCGGACGTTCTGGTGGCAGCCAGAAAACCCTCCACTCATGCCACTTACACTATGAAGTGGCGCAGATTTTGTATTTGGGCTCAGGCTTGTGGATCAACCCCATTGGATTGTTCTGAGAGGTCTGTTTTAGACTACCTCCTATCCCTCTACAAGACAGGTCTTGCCTACTCATCCATTAACGTTCATCTATGCGCCATTTCGGCGTACTATTCTCAGATAGGTCACAGGTCTCTAGCTCAGCTATAGGCTTCTCGTGCCTTTTTGCGCGGCATCCTGCACTTGATACCTCCCATAATAGACCCGGTTCCTCCTTGGGATCTTCGTTTTGTTCTAGAACAGCTTACATTGCCTCCTTTGCTGCGTCTCCTCGCTTGGAAGACGCTCCTTTTAGTTGCTGTTACTTCTGCCAGAAGAATTTCTGAGCTTCATGCACTTATGTGCAAGGATCCTTATTTATTTTTTCACAATGACAGGGTGTCCTTAAGAACAAATCCTAAGTTCCTTCCCAAGGTGGTCTCGGCCGTCACACTCAACCAGGATATACACCGGCCGGTGTATTACCCAAATCACTGTAACAGGGGGGAAGCCCTGATGCACACTCTAGATGTACATAGGAGTCTTGGATATTATCTGACCAGAACCAATGCCCATTGTAAGTCTGACCAGCTCTCTGTTTCCTGCGCACAAAGGATACTCGGTGGTCCTGTCTCCAAGCAGTCGCTTTCTAGATGGTTGGTCAAGTGCATCATGTTCTGTTATCAGAGGCTTAACAAACCTTTACCGGGACCGGTACAAGGTCATTCTACGAAGGGGGTGCCTACTACACCTCGTGTGCCACATCTCTTCTAAATTCCCTCTCCCCCTTGCTGCCTACTAATTTCAGCCCTTCACTTCAGCCAGTGTCTGCCCCTCCCCTTTTTCTTTTTCTACTGTCTCCTCTGACAAAACTCTTAGTGCCCTCCTATCCCTGAACCCCTCTAAAGGCTCCTCACCAGATGAGCTCGATCCTAAACTTCTCTACCTTTCTGCTCCTGCAGTTGCTTATTCTATCTCCGTAATCCTTAACCTCTCCTTTATTTCTGCCCAAGTACCCTCATCCTGGAAACGCGCTGTAGTCCTTATTCTCCCCAAGGGTGGTGACGCATCCACGCCTGGCAACTATCGCCCCATTTCTCTCCTTCCTACCCTTGCCAAATTTCAAGAACATTTAGTTCTCTCTCAATTATCTCACCCTTCCTATCCAATTCCTCTTTCTTCACCCCCTTCCAATCTGGTTTTCAGAAAAAAACACTCAACAACCACCTCCCTCCTCAGGCTTACTGACTCCATCATTTCAAACAACATGAAGTCTTGCTATATTCTGACAAATGCAGTTAGGTCCTGCCTTTCAACTGCCCCGGAGAACATAGGGTTAACTTTTCTATGCATGGCATAGAATGTTCATCTCGAGCTCGGTCGAAGCCTCTGCCTGTTGTTATTCGAACTGCAACTGTCAGATTCTTTACTCTGCCTCACTGAACAGTCGCTCCGGAGATTTCTCCTGCCGCTCGGTTCAGAGTCGGTTGAAGTGTCAGTTTTTCGGTCGTTTTTCTTCTGAAATTGTTGTTTCCGCATAGTCAGTTCAAGTCTCTGTCTGTGGTACCGTGACTACTAGATAGGTTTTGTTCTGTTTTCTGTGTGGAACTTGTAAACTGTGAATCGGTTCAGCTGAACTGATCATTTTGAGGTAAACTTTGCACTTTAGTGTGTGATTACCGGTCCGTATTGGTTCTAAAAAAAAAAAAAAAAAAAAACGGGTTTTAGTACGTTTTTTTCCAAGACCCGTGACACTGTCAGGAACCGATAGGGGAGTCTTGCCTGGCGGATTGTCGAAAAAAGGGGAAGTTTGTTTAGGTTGGCCATGTCTGAGAAATCCAAGAAAAAAACAGGGCCCACTGGGTTTCAACACTTCAGTGTGTGTGTATGTGGGGAGGTCTTTGCTAAGGCTGATCCCCACATCACCTGTGTTTATTGTCTGGGGTTTGACCACCTCGATTCAGACTGCCAAATTTGCAAAAAATTTCCAAATCTACCCTGGAAAAGAGATTAGGTAGACTGAGGGAAAGGGAGGCCGAGAAGTCCGCTGACCCGGATGGCCAGCCTGGTTCAGTTCCGACCGAACCAGAAGGAGTGCCCTCTGACCAGGGCAGTACTTCTTCGGGCAAAAGGAGAGCCGATTTCAAGGAATCGGTTCTGAGAAAAAGAAAAGACAAATCGGCCGGTTCGGATCCAGAATCTCATACTCCGACCGCCGATGAAATAGCCAAAGCGATTAGGATTGTGGAATCGCTTCGATCGGTTCCGACTGAACGGGCACCTTTTGGCAGGGGCTCGGTTTGGTCGGTTTCCCTGGTTCCGGATTATACTTTGGAAGAATTTTATGAACCGGAGTTGGAGGAGGAGGGAGAGTTGGAAGATGATTATGGTGATGGTGAAAGTCTGGATGTGCTTATTGACCTGGACATCTCCCCAGACAGACCTTCCGGTGTTTCTCCTCCTAGGCTTTCTGAGTCCCCTTCACACTAGATGTTTTACAGAAAGGTGGCTGATACCCTCCAGCTTCCTGTGGAGGAGGCAGTGGAGGATCAGGAAGAGCCTGACTATGTAGAGATGATGGACATCCCAGAGTCCAGGAGACTGTCTAGTCTCCTCCACAAGTCTTTTGGGAAATGGACACAAAAAATTCTTAAGTCTCCCAATGCCATACCTCCTGTGGACAGAAAAATAGACAAGAGGTATGCTCTTTCAGGCTCAGATACGGAATTCCTTTGTCAGCAATGCAGCCATGTTGGGGTTGTACAGGCTGCTGCCTGTGATAAGGCAAGCATTCCCTTGGCATCATACCCCCCAGACAAGGACTCCAGGAAGATTGATGCCATGGCAAAGTAGTAGCACATGGCATGATCCTTGCGACTCAGGCAGGCTAATTATATGGCCTGTGTAACCAGGTACCAGAAGTCCAGATGGGATACTGTACTGGCAATGGCTAAACAGGCTCCACCCCAGCTTGCCAAGGAGCTGGAGCAGGTGGCTGCGGATGGGTTTGAGGCATCGAAAGTTCAGTTTCATGCTGCTGTAGACTCCAATGATGTATCATCAAGACTCATGGCTACATCTGTGGCTCTTCGGAGAATGGCTTGGCTCAAATGTACTAGTCTCTCGCAGGATACACAGGCTAAGGCTATGGATTCTCCTTTCATGGGTAATTCTCTGTTTGGGGAGCAGACAGAGAATTACATGAAGAAAATGGATGAATACAGGACCACTTACAGGAGTGCTCAGGCCAAGGAAGGGCAAGCGACTCCTCAAAGGCAGCAGTCCAGGGGCAGGGGCAGGCCTTTCCAGAGGCCTTTTTACCAAGCACAGGCCTCTTCTTCTTTCTCACAGAGGGGGTTCTTCAGAGGGAGAGGCAGAAGAGGGATGAGCAGGCCTGCATCCACCCCTCAGCCTAAAGCCCCTGCCAAGCAGACACCCTGATGGGTCTGCCTGGGTCGATTCTGCTATACCAGTAGGGGGCAGGTTGGCTTACTTTGTCCAGGACTGGATGTCTCTTACATCAGACAAGTGGGTCCTGGAAGTAGTAAGCCAGGGTCTGGTTCTCAGCTTCAGAAAAATTTCCAAGCTGAGAACCAGATCTTTCCACCTACAATCTCTGAGACCCTGCCCTAGAGGCAGAGGTTTCTTCTCCTAGCTCAGAGCTATAGAGAGAGAGTACTCTACCCTACACTGGGGCAAAGGATTGTACTCCAGGTACTTCCCAACCCCAAAAAGACAGGAGAGTGGCGACCATCCTGGACCTAAGATACCTGAACAAACATCTTTAAGGCCAAAGTTCAAAATGGTAACTCTGGGAATTATCCTTCCTCTCTAAAGCCAGGGGACTGGCTAGCCTCCCTGGACCTCAAAGATGCCTACTTTCACATTCCCATCAGGTGCTCCCACAGAAAGTACCTCAGGTTCGAGTTGCCCTCAGGCCACTATCAGTTCAGAGCAATGCCCTTTGGCCTAACATCAGCTCCAAGGGTCTTCACAAAGTGCCTGGCAGTAGTTGTTGCCTTCCTAAGAAGACAAAAGATTTCCATTTTCCCATACTTGGACGACTGGCTCATAGTAGGCCAGTCTCCAGACCAAGTCAAGTCACACCTGCAAGTGACCCAGCAAGTGCTCATTTCTTTAGGCTTTCTTCTCAACCTACCAAAGTCAGTTCTCAAACCAGTGCAGCTCCTCACCTTCATAGAGGCAGAGCTGGATTTGGTAAAAGCAAGAGCCTTCCTTCCCCTGGAAAGGGCAAGGACCCTTATGGAACTGGCCTCTTCATTCAGCCTTCAGGTGTCTCGAGCAGCAAGGCATTTTCTTCAGCTACTGGACCACATGGCAGCTTCTACAGCAGTGGTGTAGGGCACAAGATTCCAAATGAGGGACATTCAGTTCCACTTAAGAGCTTTTTGGTCCCAAAGAAAGGATTCCCTTACCACACTAATTCCAGTGACTCGAACTCTGATCCAAACCCTGCAATGGTGGCAGGATCAGGACAATTTGAGGCAAAGGGTTCCATTTGTCACTCAGTCACATTCAGTGGCCCTCACCACAGATGCTTCCCTGCTGGGCTGGGGAGACCATTTGGGGGAACTTACCACCCAGGGACTGTGGTCGCCTCAGGAATCTCTGCTTCACATCAGTCTCTTGGAACTCGGAGCAGTGTTTCTTGCACTGCAAGCTTTTTCCAAATCTGTACCGAACAAGGTGGTTCAGGTGAGAACAGACACCACCACCATCATGTCGTACATCAACAAGCAAGGAGGCACTCGGTCTACGGCCTTGTGCACAGAAGTGATGAAGTTGTGGTCCCTGGCCTATTCTCTGCAAACCTCTCTGATAGCAGTTCACCTCCCAGTGAAGGACAATGTCCTAGCAGATGCACTGAGCAGAATATCCCAGGGCCATCACGAATGGGCCCTAGATCCTCTGGTATTGGAAGTGATTTTCTCAAGATGGGACACTCCAGAGATGGATCTTTTTGCAGCCCCAGACAATCATCAGCTTCCTCTTTTTTGTTGCAGACCCCCAGTCTTGGGCTCAGTCCCCCTGGATGCTCTGATCCTGAACTAGGAAGGGAAAGTCCTGTATGCTTTTCACCCCTTCCCTCTCCTGTTCAAAGGGCTTGTCAAGATAAGGTCACAACCATGCAAAGTGTTTCTGATTACTCCAGACTGGGCCAGGCTGCCATAGTATCCCTTGTTGCTGTCCCCAGCAGTCTGTATTCCCCTGTCTCTTCCCAGGAATTACAACCTGTTAACATCCTCTCAGGGGAGGATTTGGTACCTGAATCTTCAGTCTCTCAATCTCAAGGCTTGGCTCTTGAAGAGTTAGAGTTTGCAGATCTGCATCTTTCCCAAGGGGTTCTGGATATCCTTAAGGCTTCTTGAAAGCCTTCTACCAGAAAGACATACAAGTCCAGATGGAAAAGATTCAGCATTTGGTGTTCTAAGAAAAATATTTCTCCAGACTCTGCTGAGTTGCCTACGGTTCTGGATTATATGGTCCATCTTAATGGCCTAGGCCTCAGACCAGCTGCCCTCGAGGTACACTTGGCAGCTGTTTCTGCTTTCCTGTCGGTAGGCAAGTCTTCCTCTCTGTCATCCCATCCTATATTCTGTAAGTTTTTCAAGGGACTGCTTCACACCAATCCCCCCTTTAGGGATCCTGCTCCTGCTTGGGATCTTAATGTTTGCATTGCTCAGCTTATGCAACCCCCTTTTGAGCCTTTGTCCTCAGCAGAGCTTAAGTACTTGACTTGGAAAACTGTGTTTTTGGTAGCCATTACTTCTGTCAGACGTATCAGTGAATTGCAAGCCTTGTCAGTGGAATCTGATTTCATCTCTTTTCACAGAGATAAAGTGGTCCTTAGAACTAACAGAAAGTTCTTGCCTAAAGTGGTTTCAGATTTCCACCTCAGTCAGTCTCTATCTCTCCCTGTTCTCTTCACTGATCATTCTTCCTCGGGAGAGAGGAGGCTACACAGTTTGGATGATAAAAGAGCCCTTAGCTACTACATAGAGCGTACCAATGGTCAGAAGGTTTGAATCCCTCCAGTTGTTCCTCAGTTATGGAGAGGTTGGGAAGGGCAAACTTGCCACTAAGAGATCTGTTGCCAGGTGGATTGTTTCTTGTATGCAATTCTGCTATGAAAAACTGGGTAGAATTCCACCCTCAGGCCTGAGGGCTCATTCCACAAGAGGTACAGCTGCTTCCCTGGCTGCTGCCAGGGATATCCCTCTCTTAGAAATTTGTCAAGCAGCCACCTGGAAAACAGTCCATACTTTTACCAAGCATTACTCTCTGGATATCCAGGCTAGAGTGATGCTCGTTTGGTACAGCAGTACTTCAGAGCCTGTTTCCAAAGTAGGTTCTGTCCCTCCTCCATGGAGGTACTGTTGGTAGTCTGGTATTTGTCAGAATACAGCAAGACTTCATGTTGTTTGAAGAAAAGATTACTCACCTTAGTAATTATGTTTCTTCTAGTGGAGTCTTGCTGTATTCTGACCTCCCCCCCTCCCTCTCAGAACCTAGATTTTAGGGATGTGGGTGGGCAGGTGCAGTGTTGGCACCCTAGAGGTGCCCCCCACCCTCTTTTTTCTTTGGGTGGAATGTTGTTCATTTCGTTGGTTTTTGGTTTCCTGGCTTGAGTCTTCCTTTGAGAACCAAAAACATTATATTTCTGCCAGTTGGCTAGTTAAAAATATTACAGTTTCTACGCAGAACACCTATTGAGTTTTTGCTTGTAAAGATCTGACGGTTGCAGTTCGTATAAAAACAGGCAGAGGCTTCAACTGAACTTGAGATGAACATTCTATGCCATGCGTAGAAAAGTTAACCCTAGGTTCTCCGGGGCAGTTGAAAGGCAGGACCTAACTGCATTTGTCAGAATACAGCAAGACTCCACTAGAAGAAACATCATTACTAAGGTGAGTAATTTTTTCTTCAGGGATGGACGATGGCCTAATCACCTCAACCATCTTTGTCGACCTAGCCAAAGCTTTTGACATGTTTCCCATCCCCTGCTTCTTGATTCCCTCTCCTCAGCTGGCCTTGCTCCATCAGCCACCAACTGGTTTAAATCTTACCTCATTGGCAGGACCCAATCGGTGAGGATCCTTGATTCCATCTCCCCTCCACTCCGCATCAACACTGGTGTCCCTCAGGACTCAGTGCTTGGTCCCTTACTCTTCTCCATTTTCCTTAATGATCTTCCCAGTGCTTGGTCCCTTACTCTTCTCCATTTTCCTTAATGATCTTCCCACAGCCTGTTCATCCTCATCTATCCACATGTACGCTGATGATACTGTCTTGTACAGTTCTGGCGAAAACCCTGCTGCTGTGGAAACCAGCTTACAGCATGAATTCAACCAAGTTCGGCTTTACTTTGCTTTTCACCAGCTTTTTCTAAACGCCAAGAAGACAGTCTCAATGACCTTTGGTACCAGGCAGCGACTGTGTAGGCTTCTGGCCCTACACTCCTTCCACACTCTTGATGGGATCATCCTGGAGGTCACCTCCTCATTTTGATATCTGGGGGTTTGGCTGGACCAGCACCTTAACTTCTCTGTGCATATCAATGCTATCCTGAAGAAACTGTGCCCTAAGGTTGGTGCTCTGTACAGGAATCGTAGTTGCATTCCACTGACTGCGAGACGTGAAATTGTCCAGAGATTATTCTCCCCATCTTTGACTACTGTGCCATAGTCTGTGGTGCTGCTCCCAAATCTTCCCTGACCAAGTTGGACACTCTCTTTAACTCTTTCTGCTGCTTTGCTCTGGACTCCCCTTCCTGCTGCCACCACTGTGAACTCTGTCGCTCTCCAACTTTCCTTCCAATATGTCAGAGACGCATCTCACATTGTGCCAAACTAACCTCCAAATTATGGTTCGGAGTGCTCCCCTCCTATCTCTCATCCTCTCTCTCTCTCTCCACTCCACCTTCCCCCACCCAATCTTTCAGATCTAATGACGCCTGCACCCTGACGGTCCCTCGCCGCTCCACCCTCATCAGTCAGACTGGTTTTGCCCATCGCTTCCCTAAAATCTGGAATCCTCCCCGACGAAATATGAAACTCCTCCTCCAACTACTCCCTTAGCTCTGCCCTACACAGTTACCTCTCTCTCAGCTGTTCCTGCTTTAACCCTCCTTAATACCTATCCCCAGTTTCTGCCTTCTTACCCTAACCTCCACCCCCCACCGCAGGGTTCTCAACATCCTGAAGGGGAATCAGGAAATGGCTACTCCTTCTCCTCATATTCAGTTCTTGCCTCTTCCCCTTTCTTCTCCACCTGCCCTTCTGGGTCACCCATGTGCACAACCTACCCAGTCCTTTTTACTTCAACAGCACTTGCGTACTAACTCGAGCCTGCTCCTGGTACACTCGTGCAGTATAATGGTTCTGTTGCATTATTACTATTGGGTACGTTTATATGTTCTTTTGTATCATTTTGGACATGTCATTTACCCAATGTTCCACTACTATTTATTGTACAATACCTTGTGTTCCAACTGTTGTATAATTTTACAATGTTGTATTGTTTGTACTACCCACATACTATTGTAATTGATCATCCTTCCCAACCCTGTGTAAACCCCTCCCCCCCAGGTCACACCGTGAGATGAACAACTTATTGTTCAGTGTGCCCTCCTGGTGAAACATTTCAATAAATAAATATGGTATAAATGAATGATGGTGGTGGTGGTAGTGGTGGCTGAATCAAAAGAAATTATATCGACAGTCTCAGCTCAGGAGTCTGACCATAACTGAAAGCTGTTCCGCTGCAGCACTTTGATCACGATTGGGTCTCTGTAGTGCATGTAGGCTTGGATGGTTCAGGCAATTACTGCAAGGCAAGGCAATTTTATTTCTAAAGTGCCCAATCCCAGAGGATCTGGGCGCCGTACACAATGAAAACAGAATACAAAATACATAAACAACATCTGTGCAGTAGCAACATCTTTAAAACAACGTCCTTACAAATCTAAATATAAAATACGAAATGTGAAATAACTGAGGGTAGGGGGGGAGAAAACTTAATCCCCAAAAGCCTGGCAGGTGAGATGAGCCTAAAGACACCAATTGAAGGGGCCTCCTGGACTGCAGCTGGAATTGTGTTCCACAGGGTTGGCCCAGAGACACTAAATGCTCGATCACCAGAGGTCTTGAGCTGAACCCTGGGAACATCCAGGAGGCCCCTCGGGGGGAGCGGGCAGAGGTCGCAGGCGGCAGGCGCTCAGACAGGTAGCTAGGACCCAGCCCGTGTAGGGCCTTGTAGGTGAGCAAGCCCACCTTGAAAAGGACCCTCCACCTGACCGGCAGCCAGTGCAGAGCACACAAACCTGAGGTCACATGGCATGACTGAGATAGTCCTGCCAGTAGCCGGGCCACTGTGTTCTGCACCAGCTGCAGCCTGCGGAGGGTCCCTCCTGTGACCCCGAAGTAAAGAGCATTACAGTAGTTGAGTGTGGAGGTCACAAAGGCATGTACTAGGATCGGCAGATCTTTGGGTGGAACGAGGGGCTTGATCCTGGTGATGAAGTTCAGTGGTATTGGAACCTGTTATATCATAAGTCTCAGCTGAGGAACTACATTCGTCTGTAGAATGAGTTGCAACAAGAATGGCTTTTTTGGTGGTGTTTTTGTTAACATTTGTAAACATTTTTGGGGTTAACTTCTCTAGCATTAACTGTAAGCAAGGTCCCTGATCTTCTGAGATTCCATGGTTGTGGAATTTTCAGCAGAACCCACATACCACGGCAGACTATAGTTAGTGCTGCAGAACTAATTTCTCATGGTGGTATTTCAATAAAATATGCCATTTGCCATAATGATTGGCTCCCTTCCTGTCCGTGATAACCCGGAAGTCACTCCACTGTTCTACGTTTGTGCTATCATTGATGACATGACATCATATTTTAGCCAATGCAGGACAGCATTTTGCCATATAAATAAACAATTCATGCTGCAGAAATGAACGAATGCCACTACAGAAACCCTGGAGCTCTGCTGCAGAAATTAGGACTGGTGTGTTGTGGACAAAATAGGGACTGTGATTATAATAGTGCAAAACATTTCTGCACACGTGTTTAGTGTGTCAGGGGGAGAAAATATTATACTGCCGAGGTAAAAGCTTATACTTTTATTCGCTTTGCTCGTTTCCCTTCATATTTCAAATACGTTTATGCTGTCTTCATAATGAGTAGCCTTGATAGTAACTTCTTTTCCTTGTCCCTTGCAAATGTCCACGTACTGACGGTCTGCACCTGTAACCACATCCTTTTAAATCTACCATCCATTGGCCAAATTTCCCCTAGTGTTTCTTGCAAGTACTGTAGTGAAGTAAACTCTTTAAAGTATGAAATTAGGAAACTAAATGATGATATAAAAAAAGGCTAAAGAACTGAGGGATTTAGAAAATGTTGTTGACAATATGGTTAGGAATCTTCCTATCAATACAAATCAGGCCAGTAATGTTTCTGATGGTCGTCCTCCTTAAGGCAATGATGATGTTCATGCTAACGTTTCTATCGTGGCAGGCCCCAGCTTTAGAACCAAAATGGATTTTGCCTAGTCTATAAATTGCCCGAATAAAAGATTAAGACCATGATGCAGACCCCAGTACTGATGATGGTAGGGAATATGTTTCCAAAAGAAAAAAAAAAAAAAAGGCAGAAGGGCAGGAATTTTCTCCCCAGTATTTAATGATGGGCTAAGCTCTTATAATCATTCTAATCAAAATTTACTCTCTAAAAACAGATTTTCCCCTCTAGCCTCCTTACAGATGGAGGCAGAATCACATACAAATAATTTTAATGTCTCTATCTTGCCCACCCTCCTAACTGGGGACTCGATTGTTTGTTAATTGATTCTGTTGTTTACGATGAGATAAATAACACTAACTCTGTTAGCTGTTTTCCTGGTGCCAAGATTGAAGACATTAAAAACAGGATCACTAAGAATAGTCACACAGCCATATGTTATTCTCCATGTTGGCACAAACAGTGTAGGTCACACTCTCATGAAAAAGACATGTGTCATGAGCTTATTGACCTCGGTAATCATATATTTTTTTTTTTTTAACTCTGTTTGTCACCTACCAGTCCGGGGCATCTCTCAGGCATCCCTCACTCAGCCTGCAGCTCCTAACCACCCACCTGAACCATTCTCCCTGATGACTACATCGGTATCAGGATCTCCGGCCCCCTTAGAGAGGCCGAGGGTCCCCAGGGGGAGATTTGGGGATCGCGGCCGGCGTTGGTCGTGTGGGCCTTGGCTTCTGGATGGTGCCATCGCCTCACCCAGCTGGTAGGGTTTTTAGCTTAGCATTTTTCTCCCCGCCCTCCCTGGAGCTTGAACGTGCAGTGATGTCCCTGATGTCCACCACAGCTCCATCCCAATCCCTCTATTTCAGCCCTAAGTGGCGCAGTACCTCCAGCTTCCACTGGGGCCCAATGCTATGCTGGACAGACCTTCGATCCCTCCCGAGAGAGAGGAGAGTCATCCTCCGGACGCTTGATCCTCGCTCTCCTGCTGACCCCCGATGGCCTGGGTTCTTTCCCGAACCTGAGTCGCCGGCGCGGGGTCTAGCGCCTCAACCCTCAGCTCCACCAGGCCAAGGCCTCGGTAATCATCTTAAATTAAAACATCGTCATGTAGCAATATCTGGCATTCTTCCGATACCTCGAGCTAGGCCTGAGAAACGATTGCCTGTATTAATGCCAGGTTCCAAAACTGGTGTTCCAGAAATAACCTTACTTTCATTAATCATTGGCCTGCATTTATTAATAACTATAGCTTGTTTGCAAGAGATGGTCTACACCTGAATAAAAAGGGGGTGAGAGAACTTGGTCTTCAGTTTCACTAAGTTGTGTCCACATTAAATTTAAACTATTAGCTCAGCAATGGCCCGCAGCAAATGCCTTCTATCAGATCAGAAAAGATGGCCGCAGGGCTGGGTGTGCTGTTGGCTGCTCTGCAGTACCTGTGTTTTAGTTTTTAGTAGTCTGCCTGTTTTTGATTGTTTTTTCGCTTTTTTACCTGCGGTTCTGTTTGGATAGTTGGACTGGTGGACTATCGATCAGTGACTGGTTTGCTTGCTGCTTTCCCCGTTTGTTGGTCGTGTTTTCTCCCGAATCCATTGGAATGATCGATCTGAGCATGCTGTGTTTGGGAGCATTATCAGGGCATTGTTCTGATGTCCTCGAAGTGTGCACTGGCATTCAGTGATCAGGCCTGCATTCTCTCGTCATAGGATTTGGCTGATTATACCCTGACTACACCCTGAACGTTCTTGCATGGTTCTTTTTGGGCTAGATGCACTATGTAAGTTAGGGAGGGGGAGCTGCAGAAAACACTCCAGTGGAGTACAAGTGAAGATTTCAGACTCTGGATCCTCACTCCCAGACGCTTGTGGTGGAAATTTTTCGTTGAATTTAAATGGAAGATCTGGTTGGTGATAAAGGCAGTGGCTTGATTCGGAGCTGGGTGGTGTCGGCCCTGATCTGTTGGGTGGGTTGAGCGTGGGTCTGTGGTAGTGCGGGGGCCTAGGCCCTTGTCTGTCGGGGAGTCAGTGGCTGGGGCAGGTGGTCCCTAGGGATTCCCGTGGGACCTACTGGCTGGTGGGTTTGGATGGGGACCTGTGGCAGTTGCTGCAGTCCCAGGTCGGCCACCTGCTTAGATTTTTCAGGGCCCACTACTGACTTCAGAGTGACTGATTCATAGAAGAGGACTTTCTGGATTCCTTTCTCTGCTCTTGGCTGTGGTCAGCTTTTTAATTTTATTATTCTGCTGGCAGTGAGAGTGCTGGATATTATTTTCCAAAACTCAGACAGTGAGAGTGCCCGAGGACTGGGAAACACTTGGATCTATTTTTGGGAGAAACTAAGACATTTCCATCTGTCTGCTCTGGGGATGTGAGCTCCTGAGGGGGGGTTTTCAGCCTCTGCTGGTGGTGAGAGGACCATTGGGGTCTGGAAAACTGTACTTTTCCCCTGATATTTCTTTTTAGTTACAGCATCAAAGAATTACCAGCTAACTTTGACTGACTCTGCTAATCTGACGTTCTGACTATGATGTTTTATTTTACTTACTTTCCAGTTTTAATATTGTTCTGTTCACCTCCCGAGGTAGTGAGAGGGCCCCGGGAAGGTGAAGATTTTGCTGTTTTGTTTGGTTTATTTTATTTATATTTTGGCTTAATTTATAATATTAAGATTTATCTCTCATTTGTGTTTGAATTTCTGTTGTTATAATTTTAATTTATCCTAGAGTTTTAATATTGGGGAGGTTTGTGCAAGGTGATTTATTTATTTGGGGGATGAGTGTTAGAGGGTTATTTATCTTTCTTTAAGTAAGAGTTTTTGTTTAATCTTTTTTTATTTTATAATATTTTTGTGTGTTGTTTTTAGGTATATAATTGGAGTGTTGTTTTATATTTAGGTCACGAGAATGTGTTGGAGGCCTGCCCACACGTTGTGCGCTATTCTCCTTCTGCTCTCCTGCCTTCAGCCCCTTTCCCCCCATTACAGTTTACAACCTACCAGCGCTGTAGGGCACTGGGTAGTCTGCTGGAGGGTGGAACAGGGAGGTGAATGAGCTGGTCCACCGCATCGGGGTGGTAAGATCCAGAAGATGTCCCAGGGTGAAATGGAACCTAGAACGTGGTCCGCCATGCCTGGTTTCCATACCCAAGGGCACTACCACTTGTGGTGGGCAGGTGGTTTGGGTGGCCCGGGAGGCTCATTCAACTCGGGAGGTGCTACACAATGCCAGGTCCATTAAAAACAAAACTGCAATTATTGCAGATCTTGTTGGAACAGTGGACCTGGCTTGCATCACTGAGACCTGGCTGGATGAGAATTCTGGCCCCATATTGAGCTCTAACTCCAGCTGGGTACTCGTGATATACCACCCGAGATTGGATCGTGGGGTTGGTTGTCTGTTTCAAGACCGAACTTAACCTCACGAGTGTACCAGTTGAGGAGACTGAGTCATTTGAGTGTACCATAGTAGCAGGTGTAGGTTGTCAGATCGTGCTCCTACCATCCACCTGGAGATGAGAAGCGATTCCTTCAGGAAGTCACGGACTTCGTTGTCGACATGGTGTTAGAGTCGCCCGGGCTAATGGTCCTGGGCGACTTCAACACCTGGGTCGATGATGAACTCTCATAATTTGGGCAGCACTTCCTCTAGTTGATGACATCTCTGGGCCTCACACAGATACTTACCACTGCTACTCATAAACATAGTCACTCTCTTGACTTAGTCTTCCTCCTAGAGATCGAAGTCTCTCACTTGGGGGTGGAACCAGTTGGATGGTCCTATCACTACACCGTGGGGTTCAGTTTTGGCCCCCCACCGTCGTAAGTCTATCCCTGTGGAGATGGTCAGGTATCGCCCTTTATGAGATGCAAGCTCTGAAGGCCTGGCGGCGGTACTTGATCTGTCGTTTCTCCCAGTGGCAAACAGTGACCCAGAGGCCCTCATAATGGCCTATAACTCAGCCATTTCGGCGGCCGTGGATGTCATTGCTCCTGTCCGCGTTCGTCCTCTCTCTCTTCACCCTCGGACCCAATGGTTTGATGGGACTTTGAGGGAGATGCGGCATCTAGGATGAACGTTAGAGCGTTGCTGGCGGAAATCAGCCCTTGATGCCGGCCACCTTAGATTGATGGACCATTATCAAGTCTTATCAATCTGCAATCACCCATAAGAAGGCAGAGTTCCTGTCCGGGGAGAGTGCGGCTGCTCAAACTCTACCAGCTCAGCTGTTTCGAACTGTGGACAGACTGTGCAACCTAGCCTGTCTACAAGTTCGAAAAGCCTTTTTGCAAGTAGAGTGCGATGAACTTGCTCGATTCTTTGCGACTAAGGTAGCTATCATCAGGGTGGTACTCCAGCCAGCACACTCTAGGCAAGGCAAGACAAATTTTATTTAAAAAGACGCCCATCCCGGAGGCTCTGGGTGCCGTACATCAATCAAATAAAAACAACACAACACAATAACAATCAATAAAATATACAACTCCAAACAATTAAAGCATAATTTACTACACAATTTGTTTCATTCTCTAAAACTAAAATAAACCTTAAAAATTAGACAATATAAGCTATAAAACATAGTCAAGGAATGCCTGATTGTATAAAAATGTCTTGAATCGGGCCTTAAAAACCTCAACAGACTGGGCCTCCCTAACAACTAAAGGAAGTGAATTCTAGAGGACGGGAGCGGCAACACTAAATGCTCAGTCTCCTGCAGTATTTAACCTCGTCCTGGGAATTGCAAGGAGGCCTGAGAAGAGGAATGTAGGGAACGGACCAAGACAGCAGGTGTAAGAAGGTCATTCGGGTAGCCAGGGCCCAGGCTGTGTAGGGCCTTAAAGGTGAGCAAACCCACCTTAAAGAGGACCCTCCGCCTAACCGGTAGCCAGTGCAGATGACGCAGCACCAGGGTAATATGACAGTATTTAGATTGTCCTGTCAACAACCTCGCCGCTGCATTCTGCACCAACTGCAGTCTGCGCAGGGTACCCCCAGAGACCCCTAAATAGAATGCATTACAGTAGTCAAGCCTGGACGTCACAAAGGCATGCACCAAAATGTGGAGGTCCAGAGGCAGAACTAAGGGCTCGATCCTGGCAATATTCCTCAGATGATAAAAAACTAGTACGTACAACGGAAGACACCTGAAATTCAAGTGCCAAACCGCTGTCAAGAATAACACCCAGATCATGCACCCTAGAGGAGGCCTTCAATGGTACAGAGCCAAGGTAAAGTCCTGTCTCTGCACCAGAGGCCAACCTATCACATCCTCAGTTTGACTCGACCACCAGTACCTCCGTCTTATGGGGATTAAGTCGCAACCAGCTGGAGGCCATCCAGTCATTGATTTCAGCAAGGCAGCTGTTAAGCACTTCTACTGCACAAGATGTTCCAGGGGCAAAGGAAAAGTACAGCTGGGTATCATCAGCATAGCAGTGAAAATGCAAGCTGTACTTCCTAATGAGCTGTCCCAGGGGTAGCATGTACACGGCAAACAACATCGGTGACAAGACCGAACCCTGGGGAACTCTGCACAACAGGTGGTCGGGGGGAGGAGGAGAAATTCCACATCACTACCCTCTGCCTCCTGTTGGATAAAAAAGACTCAAACCAGTGGATGACAGAGCTGGCGAGTCCACAGAACTCCCTTAGGCGGTCAAGCAACACTCGATGGTCCACCGTGTCAAATGCTGAGGAGAGATCGAGGAGAACAAGAATTGTCCCCTCCCCTCCATCTCTAGCCCTAAGGAGGTCACTGTGCACCCGAACTAGTGCAGTTTCTGTGCTATGCCTTGCACGAAACCCAGACTGGAGCGGTTCATAAAGATCATGGGCCACGAGATGCTCCTCAAGCTGAAGCGCCACCACCTTCTCAACAATCTTACCTAAAAATGGAAGATTGGAGATAGGACGGTAATTTGCCTTGACGTCAGGGTCCAACGATGGTTTTTCCAGAAGGGGCCTCACCAATGCCTCCTTCAAGACATCAGGAAAGACCCCCTCTGACAAGGAACACTGGACAATCAAGGCAAACACTGGGCCAACAGAGTCAACACATCTCATTAAGAAATGGGTTGGCACCGAGTCCAGTTCACAAAAGGTGTGCGGAAGCTTGGAGGCAATCTCAATGACCTCAGCCACCTCCACCAGTCTAAACTCACCCCAAACAGGCGGAGTGCTCTTTGGAAGCCCATGGCGACCACTATCGGCCAGATTCTGGTCCACTGGCGGAACCCCGTGCCTGATGGCAGACACCCTGTCTGAGAAGAACCGAGCAAACCCATCGCACAATGCATTCGAAAAAGCTACCTTCGGCTGTAGACAGGCAGGGTGAAGAAGCCTGTCCACAGTCCGAAAGAGCACAGTTGGTCGGTTCCTCCCGGCAGCAATCTTCCTGGACTAGAATTCTGCCTTCTTACGGTTGATTGCCCCCTGGTATGCACCATAGTGCATACGCAGGGCCAGTTTGTCTGCCCCAAGGCCAGACTTCTACCAGCAGTGCTCTAATCCGTGACCCAATGTCTTCATCTCCTTGAGCTCCCCATCAAACCAAGGGGACCTCAAGTGAGAAGACCTGGGTCGTACGCGGACTGGTGCGAGGAGTCAGCGCACCAGGCGCCTTATTATAGGTGTCCACACTAGATAGGTCAGCCACACAAAAAACCCTCGGGGGTAAGCCCCCTCAAAGGGTGGTAGCTGACCATCTCTGCAGGCGGAGGGCTACCAAGGGGGGCCCCGAACCGGAACTTCACCGTACAATGATCGGACTAAACGACCCTATCAACACTGAGACTGTTTATCTCAAGCCCCAGCAAGAACACCAAATCCAGCATGTGGCCACCCTGATGAGTTGCGGAAGAAACTCCCTGCACGAAGCCCAGAGATGACATCATCTGGAGGAAATTATGACCCAGCCGAGAAGATTCATCCTCGGCCCAAACGATGAAGTCCCCAGCACTTAACATCTGGGGCCTCAATGTTTCACCGACGATGAAATCGGCCACTTCCTGCAGGAAATCTCCCATCCCCCAGCAGGGCGATAAATCAGGAGGACCAAGCAACCTGCGCCTGGTCCCCCACGGATGGCCACACACTCAAATGAATGTGGTGCTCTCACTGGGTTCACGGTGAAGCCCAGCTCAGATCTAAAAGAGATGGCTACCCCCCCCCCCGCCACCCCTGCGTTCCACTCTGGGGCAGTGTACTACAGTATACCCGGACGGGATGGCAGCCTCTAAAACTGGGCCGGCATTATCACCAATCCAGGTCTCCGTAATGCAAACCAGATCGGCCAGAGAAACCAAGTCCGCTATAATTGCAGTCTTGTTTCTGACTGATCTGGCATTGCAAAGCACCACCCTCAGGGGATTAGTGGACAATGCAACCCTTCTGGCTACCTGCCCACTCGGTCTGGTGGGAACCCTGGTGACAGGATCTAAAGACGTCGGGCCTCTCCCCAAGTCCAGTCTAATCTCAGGGCGCCTTCTGCACCCCACCACCTTGATCCTACCACCTATAGTGCAAGGGGCACCCAGCCCTGATCGAATCCTATGACTCCTCCCAATTCCAACCTCCCTACAGCGCCTAGCTGTAGTATCTGATACTGAGGGACTGAAAAAGGGTCGAAGATCAAACAGCCAGGATGCCCATACACTATCCTGGCCCAACCCAGGTCTACATGCATTCCCAGACACATCCTCCCCAACTACGTAATCCCAAAAACAAAACAAAACTCAATCAAACACAAAAAACACACACTCAAAACATACACACACACACACACACACACACACACACACACACACGTCAAATCACCAATAAACCCATCGAAACAACCCCCTAAAACAAAACTCCAGATAAGATCTTCCAAAGGAATTCAAAAACAAACTGCAAATCGTACCAATACTCAGAATGGCACAGTCACTTTATATTCAAAATTTCCAAAGTCTTTTGGCAGTCAATTCCCAAGATACAGTCCGAAATATAATCCTCAAGAAGCCCCAGCACCGCTCTCACCAGCCGCTGGGACTCTAGGAAGATCCCAGAAATTTCTTAGGCCCACCAGTCGATAAGTCCACGGGGGCCCAAGTCCCGAAAAGCAATCCACAGATGAGTATCCCAACTGGCACTCTCACTGCCAATAGGAAGATCTTTCAACAGTCATTAAAACCACAGAGGTTCTCTCACTGCCTCTGAAGTAAAAATTCAATTCAAATGCAGCAAATAAATTCCTAGTAAGTTATTTATTTGGAGATCAAATGTTGCTTTCAGAATTTCAGGGCAGAAGAAAAAAACCCCTCCACCACTCACCCCAAGAGGGAAATACCCTGTGCTAAGGAGCCACGACTATGGTCCCCAGCTGGAGACCGCTAAAAAGAAGACTCCCCCGAGAGACCTGGAGGCCGCTGATAGCACATCCACTCTTCATTAGACGTGCATCGGCACCCCCCCCCCCGTAGCGGCCCCAATGCACACACAGGCACCCCTCAAAGGACGAGTAGGAAGAGGAATACCGAGTGCCCAAATCGTCCTCAATTCAATGAAGCATTGCAAGTTCACTGATTAAAAGCAGCATGGTGAACATACAAAATAAACTCGCCAACATAACATGCCAGCAGTACCTTGAAGGAACTCACAAAAACTACTGTCCAACAACCACAAGGTACTTATCTCCCAGTGTGACCCCTCAATACTTGTCCTCCTCAGATGGAATGTCTTCCCGGTTCACTTTCTGGGCTAAACACAAATGTCCAGATCCAAAAACCGATCCTCTCCTCCTCGGTCCTACCAGTCCGTCAGCAAGACAACAGCAGCACCCCAAACCCGGCGCACAGTCCGATAAGGAGCAGAAACTGCAACGCATGCCTGCCCGACACACCAAACACCCAAGCGGAAATGTAGATCAAGTCACGCCTGCCCTCCAAGTCCATACAACCGCTACTGCTCTCCCCGGTATCCTGATCCGTGGACAGGACCACAGCAGCCTGCAGACTCGATAACAATCCAAACCGGGGCTCAATAACAGTTTCGGTGACAGCTTCAATATAGGACTGATATCCAGGGACCACGACTAAGCAAATAGACGCGAACTGCTAAACTGCACTGCAAATAAATGCAAACTGCCAAATAAATAAAACGGGATTAAAACTCTGCAAAAACGGAATAAAACTCTACAAAAGAAAACTATGCAGACTGTCAGCCCAGCGTGGCCGCCATCTTGTTCTCTTGTTCTACGGGCATTGCTTTGGATCAGCACAAGGCCTCTTCCTGGAGTACCTTCGACCGACCGGAGTTCATGGATGTCATATGAATTGTCCAGGGTGCACCCCCTACTTGCTGTAGTTTGGACCCAGGACCAACTTCCCTGATCTTGGGTTGTATTGATTCTGTTGGTCCGGTCCTTGCACGGATAGTCTGGTGCTCCTTGGAAACAAGTGAGTTTCCCTGCTCCCTGAAGGAGATGGTGGTAAAATCCCTCCTGAACAAAGCTTCTTTGGACCCAGACTGACATGCAAACTACAGACCAGTCTCTAACTATCCCTTTTTAGGGAAGGTGATTGTGATTGAGAAAGTAGTGGCTGTACAGCTGGAGAACCAGTTGATGATCAATGACATCTATGAACCCCTCCAGTCCGGATTTCGAAAGAGACATACTACTGAGACAGCACTGGTTCAGGTGTTCAATGATCTCCTGATGGCTAGAGATCGGAAAAGCTGATCTATCTTCGAGAGGGCTCTTGCAGTAGGTATGTACATATAGGACTGACCCACCAGGCATCAGGATCCCACGGAAAAATTGCTAGCTAGCCTTCCAGCTCTTTCCCGCCGTCGACTTGTGAAAGTTCCTCGAAGTAGAGTTCAGCGCTTGTCATTCACTAGTCGGTTTAGTTTTCGACCTTTTTGTCCCAGACACCTTCCAAATTGTATAGACACAAGTGCGAATCGTGCATTTCCGAGCTGCCGCATAAGGACAGCCATTCCCTGTGCCTCTTCTGCCTAGGCCCGGATCACCCTGTGGAGAAGTGCCAGCACTGCCAGCAAGTTAATTCGGCTACCCAAAAACGAAAGCAGCAGTCCCTGGAGGCCCATACTTTAAAGAAAAGAATGGCATCCATGGAGGAGGAGTTAAAAAAGTTGAGGCAGGTGTCCACGTCCCCGAAGGCCATATAAAGAAAGAGAAGCACCAGGAGCGGGATTTGACTTCCAAGGCCTCTGCGACTCTGGCTGTAGTCGCGGTTCTAAAGATAACATCCCCTCCTGGGGACCGCTCCACGACGACCGTCTTGGCGGTGTCCAAGAAGGTGTCGCCCCTCCCGTCAGGCTCACGCTTGGGCCCCCTCAGGTACCTCCAGGATAAAGGAGGCCTCCGCTGCCGGGAAGGCCGCTTCCCACGCCAGCTCTCAGGTTGAGGCGGGTCTGCGCAGGTCAGATGCGGTGCCACCAAGCGTCCGGCAGACAAGGCTGGTAAGCAGCTCACTCTTTGGGGAGGGCGCACAGTCGCTCTTTCGCCTGACAAGGCCGCATCTCCAGTGCGGCCTTTATTGAGCAAGGGATCCAATAAATCAGACATCGGCTCCTCCGACACCATTGGCTCCTCCGACACCTGCCCGGATCTGGCTGATAAGCCAGATGTTGGCCTCTCCGATGCCCGCCCGGCCAAGGAGTCTGCATCTGACCCCCTCTACCAGTCCGACACCCCAGGCTCCCTGCAAAGCTTGGTGTTGTCCTCTGAGGTCTCTGCGTCTCCTCTTCTGACCCCCGGGGATTCCAACCCTCCCTCCCCGGTTGTCACGGAGGACTTGGACACACTGCTATCAGGGCCTCCTCCTTCCGGACCAGATACCATGACGCCGGCTTACCAGACGCCAGCCGACGTACCCCTACCGGATGGTGCTCCCATGCCGGGCCCGATGCCCGTGGAGCCAGTCTTTCCTTTGCCTGGCCCGCCAGCTGGGCCCTCTTCCTGGTCCCTCTGCTCAACCAGAGCCCCTGGCCCCCAGGTATCTGACACCTCAATACACGATGCCGTCTTACCCGGACTCCACAGTATCCGACGCCACAGTACCCGGAGTCACTTTATCCAACGCTGCAGTACCCAACTCCGGGCTTCCTGCCATCGGGTTATGGATACTCAGTGTACGGATATCCTCAGTATCCCCTTCCAAGGCTCAACTCACCAGAGAGGTGAGGTCATCTACGATACTGGACCCCATGAGGATCCCTGTGTTGGAGGCAGGAGACTCCTCCCCTTACCCACACCAGAGGTGAACCGTCGGGTGCCAGGGTGGGGAGGATATGCGTCCCAGAGAGATCACTAAAGGGACCATCCCTCTCCGCGTAGGGAGGCGTCTTCATCTGAGACCTCTGACTCTGACTCAGGGGGACGCTCTGACCTGGATGATGAGCCTCGTACTCCAGACCGACCTAGGCCAAGGACCCCTCTGAAGTCTCCTTAGTAGGATCCTTCTTTTCTGGAGCTACTGAGAAAGATCCAGGAAGTTCATCAGTGGCAATCTCTGGAGCCAGGTCCACAGCGTAAAAAGCTCGTTGCCCACTTGGATCTGCCCAAGACCGCTCCTACATTGATTCCACCCTGGATAGAGCCTCACACAGATCTTGTTTCCACTATTTGGAAACAACCTTCCGCTTTAGCCCCTCTGCAGAGGAAGGCAGATCAGTTATATCAGGCTCCCGAGGGAGTAGATTTCTTGAACCTACACTCCAAAGCGGACTCGGTCGTGATTATCGCCACTCTGCTAATCTTAAGCATCTCAGCTCATCTCCGTCTGACAAGGAGTCTCGGCTTCTGGACCAGTATGGGAAGAAGAGCTGCGCATCTTCTACCCTGGGTATTAGGACCCTGAATTATGTAGCACGTATGGGGGATTACCAGAAGACCATCCTTAGTCAGGTGGAATCAAAGTAAGACTCCCTTCCTGAGTCCCAGACAAAACAGGAAGTGGTGGATCTTGTCCGTTGTGCTCGTTCGGCCAGTCAACACATACTGCGTGCCAGTTACGACACAGTGGACACAGCTGGATGGAGCTCGGCTTTCGCCATAGGCCTTCGGCATCATGCCTAGCTCCATGTGTCAGGTTTGGTCCCTGAAGTGCAATCCGCTGTTCAGGATGCTCCCTTCAGGGGTTCGGTGCTGTTTGGCGGTGGTGTCAAGGACATCATTACCGACCTGCAAAAGAAGGGCACTGCACTGAAGTCTGTGGACTCTTTGTACAGACCCCTCAGGGGCAGTGGCGTCCTTTTCGTAGACGTAACTGACCAAAACCACAGGGCAAACGGGCCAACAGGCATCAGGCCTCTCCAGCAACCAAGACTCCCCCTACCAAAAAAGAGGCAGGAGCTTCGGCTGCTGTGCTGCCCCAGACCTCCTGACTCCTCACCTCTCCCACTGCCTCTGGAGGTCCTAGAGGAACCGGTAGGAGGGAGATTCTCCTTCCATCTACCGGGTTGGGAGAGGATAATGTTTGATACTTGGGTGCTCCAGTTGATTACAGAAGGACACTCAGTAGAGTTTCTACAGAAACCACCCGAAGACAACCCCCCCAAGTCGTCTTATTTTCTGGAACATCTTCCTCTGGTCCTAGAAGAAATTACCTCCCTTCTCTCAAGGGCGGCGATAGAACCAGTTCCCAACCACCTTTGGGGGACGGTTACTATTCCCATTTCTTTTTCGTTCCAAAGAAGACGGGAGACGTGAGGCCTGTTTTAGACCTCAGGTCCCTGAACATGTTCGTGGAGTACAAACGCTTCAGAATGCTCTCCCTGCAGGGCCTTCTGCCCCTTCTTCGGCAGGGATTGTGGCTGTGCGCTTTGGACATGCAGGATGCTTACCTACATATCCCCATATGCCCTTCCCACCGCAAATTCCTGTGATTTTGCTTTCAGGGGGACCACTACCAATTCAAGGCCCTCCCAGTTGGTCATTCCTTGGCCTCCCGAGTATTTACTAAATGCCTGTCTGTGGTGGCGGCCCACCTGCGTACCAAGGGAGTTCAGGTATTCCTGTACCTGGAATATTGACTCCTGGCGGCCCCGTCCAGGGAGGAACGCCTACATTCTCTGTCCTTTACCCAACAGGTTTTCACCAGCCTGGGTATTACCATCAACCAGGCAAAGTCCCATTTGGTCCCTTGTCAACATCTCCAATTCATAGGGGCGATTCTAGCCACAACTGTCGGCAAAACCTTTTTGCCTCAGGACAGGTCGGACACCCTTCGGATTCGGACTCAAGCATGCCTCCTGTCCAGTCGTAGAAGGGTTGGAGCCAGGTCAGTCCTCCGCCTCCTCGGGCTAATGGCGGCTGCCATTCTGACTGTCCCCACGCGCTGAGCTCCATATCAGGATTTCTCAATGGACGCTTCGGTCTCAGTGGGACCAAACACTGGACGACCTAGACCAAGAGGTACTAGTTTCCAGTCCCATGATAAGGGACTTGCAGTGGTGGATGGTACAAGAGAACCTTTGCCGGGGAGTTCACTTCAACATCAAACCCCCCTCTCCCAGACGTTGATGACGGATGCCTCAGGAGAGGGTTGGGGAACCCATCTCGGGTCTCACAGGACTCAGGGCAGCTGGTCCCGGTTCAAACAAAATCTGCACATAAATGTGTTCCAACTCAGAGCAGTCCTTTATGCCCTCCAGGCCCTGCACTTCTCCATCCTTCCCGGTCATCTCCTCATACAGACAGACGTGTGTAGTCTGGTATGTCAACAAGCAGGGAGGAACATGTTCCTACCCTCTGTGTAGGGAAACAATGAGAGTGTGGGTCTGGGCTACCCAGCACAACCTTCACCTGATGGCCATTCACGTTCTGGGAGTGGAAAACACACTAGCAGACCAAATCACTTGGTCTTCAGCCAGGGCCCATGAATGGGAACTGGATGAAGAGGTCGTAGAAGACATTTTTCTGCAATGGGCAACCCCTCAGGTAGACCTGTTCACGTCTCCTCAAAACACAAAACTTCCCGTCTTCTGCTCGCTCGCTCCAGGGCGAGGCATTTTTTTGGTGGGACGCTCTGTCTCTCGATTGGAGGGACAGATTCATCTATGCCTTCCTTCCTATTCCCTTAATTCCGAGGGTCCTGAACAAGCTCAGATCAGAGGGGGTATGAATGATCCTCATCACTCCATTCTGGCCCAGGCAAGTTTAGTTCTCTCTTCTGCAACAGTTTTCAGAGGAACCTCTGCTTCTTCTTCCTCTGCCGCAACACTTGTTGACCCAGGATCAGGGGACCCTTGTTCACCAAGGTCTCAAATTCCTTCATTTGCATGCGTGGCTCCTGCAGACGTAGCTAAAGCCCACTTCGGGGTTTCCCCACTCGTAGCAGACATATTGGTAGAGGCCAGAAAACCTTCCACCAGGGCCACCTACACCATGAAGTGGAAATGGTTTTCTGTTTGGGCCACATCAGAGGACTTCGAACCTTTCTCTTGCCCAGCCAACAGAGTCCTGGACTACATGCGTCATCTCTTCAATCTGGGTCTCAGCCGTTCCTCTTTAAAGATCTACATGGCAGCGATTTCAGCCTACCATGTCCCCTTTGGAGACAGGACTTTTGCTCAGTTGAAAGTCTCTTAAGACGTTCCTCAGAGGGGTCCTCCATTTGAGACCCCCCCCCATCCGCATTCCTGCTCCTCCTTGGGACTTGAATTTTATTCTTGGAAGCTTACTCTGCCTCCCTTCGAGCCGGCAGCCTCAGCAGATTTAAAGTTCCTCTCTTGGAAGACTCTCTTCCTAGTGGCCGTTACTTCAGCATGGCGTATTTCCGAGCTTCAGGCCTTGATGTGTAAAATCCTGTATTTGATTTTTCACAAGGGACGTGTGGCTCTGCGCACCAGCCCTAAGTTTCTCCCTAAGGTGGTGGCTGAATCTACGCTGAATCAATCTATTGAGCTACCCGCTTTCTTTACGTAACACTCCAACCAAGGGTAGTACCTCTTGCATACTTTGGATGTTCACAGAATACTGAGATACTACACCACTCAGACTAAGGATCTCAGGAAATCTGATCAGCTTTTTTGTCTCTTTTGTGAGCAAAAGAGAAAGCAGTGCTGTTTCCAAGCAATGCCTATCTAAATGGTTGTCTCATTGCATCACTTTCTGTTATGACAAGTACAACAAGACTCTGCCGGGTCAAGCCAGAGGTCACTCCACCAGAAGAGTAGCTGCCTCTGCAGCTTGTTTCAAGAATGTGTCAGCGGCAGATGTCTGCACAGCCGCAACTTGGACTTCTGTCCATACCTTTACGAAACACTACAGTTTGGACAATGCCTCTCGCCGTAGAGCAGGCTTCAGGTTGGCTGTGCTTCTAGGTCTTCTTTCATAAGACCCGTTCAGCTGGAGGTTCCATACCATGGATAGTTTTCCTCCTCCCGAGTGCTTTTCCTTGTTACAGACTGCTTGGGACTCAGTCCTATATATAAATACCTACTGCAAGAGCCCTCTCGAAGTAAGATAGTACAGTTACGTAAGAACTTACCGTAACAGTAGATCTTTGAGAGAGGCTCTTGCAGTAGATATTGCCTTCTTGCTCTCCATCCCCCTAAGCTTTTTGGTTCCTTTTCCATGAGGGGAAATGTCCTCTTCTCTCTCATCTTGACTCTTTTGGCCCTTGGCGGGAAAGAACTGGAAGGCAGGCGTGGGGGACAGCCCCTTTATATTGACGTCGCTTGACATTGGTCACCTGACGTGGGGACGGTCCCCCGCCAGAGACTGCTAGCTAGAAATTTTTCCATGGGATCCTGATGCCTGGCAGGTCAGTCTTATATGTAAATACCTACTGCAAGAGCCTCTCTTGAAGATCTACTGTTGCGTTAAGTTCTTATGTAACTGTACTTTCCATCTTGGTTCTTCTGGATCTCTCATCAGCGTTTGACACTGTGTACCATGGGGTCCTACTTGGTCGCCTGAGGTTCGTCTGTGGACTGTTGGGTACTGTCCTCATGTGGTTTTGCATCCTTCCTCATGGGAAGAACTGAGAGAGTGGTGTCTGGGGTTTATTTCTCAGATCCAGTTTCTCTGTCATGTGGGGTCCCTCAGGGTTCAGTGTTGTCCCCCATGCTGTTTGCAGTGTATATGCTGCCCCTCGGAGTCATTGTAAGAAGGTTTGGACTGAGGTTTCACTGCTATGCTGATGATATCCAGCTCTGCCTTTCTTTTGCACCTGACCAGAATGGAGCTCTCTTGGTCTTTAATAGCTGCCTTGCAGAAATCCAGGAGTGGATGGATTCCAGTTGGCTAAAGTTGAACTCTGAAAAGACTGAGGTGCTCGTTGTGGATCTGGCACACCGGATAGGGAGGCTGGGGGTTGGTTCTCTCTCAGGGCTTTTTCTTGGGGGCTTATCACACCCGACCTCTGAAAGGGTGCAAAACCTGGGGGTAAGTTTTGACGAAGGGCTGACCCTGCATTCGCAGGTGTTAACCGCCGTCAAATCCTCTTTTTACCATCTGAGGAATATCTCCAGGATTAAGCACCTTGTTCCATCCGGTGATCTTCCTACGCTGGTCCATGTCTTTATGGCCTCGTGCTTAGATTATTGCAACTCCCTTTACCTAGGGCTACCGGGGGTGGAAATTTACCGCTTGCAGTTGGGCAGAACGCAGCAGCCCAGCTTTTGTCATATTTTGCCAGTGCTGCTCTGACTGCACTGGCTGCCAGTATAGTGACGGATCACCTTCAGATTCGGTCTTCTGACTTTTTAAAGCCCTACACGGACTGGGCCCAAGCTACCTGAAAGAGCTTCTGGTCTCTTACTGCCCTGGGCCATCGCTCTGCTCAGCCAGTGAGGGGTTGCTAAAGATTCAAAGGGTGTGTTTGAAATCTTCTGGGGCCCGGATATTTAGGCATGTGGCCCCAACTCTTTGGAATTCTCTACCCCATCGGTTACGGGGGTACAAGTAAGCTTTAAAAACGTACTTATGGCACCAAGCATTTGGTGAATGACTGTGTTATATAATTAATGATGCTGGGATGTCTGACATGTGATTTTAAACTCCGTGAGGCACCTTGATATTTTGAAAGGCCATAAAAATAAAAATGATATTATTATTATTAGCTGAGGGGGTAAACAATAGTGTATATACCATCGTAGTCCAAATCAGTGTAACATTTGTGTTAAATTAATTTGTTTACTTCTAAATGCTCGAAGTCTGTGTAATAAGTTTAAAGAATTAGTAATTCTGTCCAAAACTGATGAGCCAGATATCATAGGTATAACAGAAACATGGTGACCCAATGACTACTTATGGAAGAATTCCATCCCATGTTATGACCGCTTCTCTTTAAAGGAGATAGGAAAATATTTTTATATAGTTAACTGCCCTTCGATATTCCTTTCCATGCCAGCTATGTATCCTGATATGCTTTGATAATTTTTTGATAAATAACCTAGCTTTGGGGTTCCCTCAGATCTACATAGAGTTCCACTCCCCTCATCAGCTACTGCTCTTGATTTTCATATTTCTAAGACATTCTATGACATCAGTAACTCCCATTCCATGCTATTCATCTGAATGACCTGGAATGGGAGTTTGTGACATCATAGAATGTTCAGGCAGTATGAAAAAAAGAGAGCAGCAACTGCTGAGGAGAGAGTGATTCAGGGTAGTTAAATAGGCAACAAAATGAGATATTCATTTAACAAAAAAGGTCAAAAACATATACGAATACTAGATAGCCAATAAAGGAACAACTGGAAGGCATCTAGAGGTGTAAAAACTGTTTCCTATCACCTTTAAGTAGAGATAATAGAAGGTGTGGTGCAGTTGCATCATACATAAATGCATCCTTAAACCCTATTGATATTTCTGACGAGATTAAAATCTCCTCATCTCAGGAAGAGTCTTATCTGGGTAAGTTTAAATAAATTAGATAACTATAATCTTGTTTTGGGACTTTGCTATAGGCCTCTTGGTAGCCAAAATTCCATTTCTAATGATATTTCCATGGAGATGGAATCTGCAGCTGATTATGGTAACATCTTATTTATGGGTGATTTAAACTTTAGAGATATTAACTGGGCTAACAAAACAGCTTCTTCTGTTTCATCTAAGGATTTTCTGTCAATAAGTGCGGAATTGAGTTTAATTCAATATGTTACCTCTCCTACATAAGACAATAATACTTCCCAAGAGTGGAGACCCTACTTCTCCTGGTAACCTTCACCCTATCTCTCTCTCCTCCCCACCCTAGCTAAGCTCTAGGAACATTTGGTCTGCTCCCAACTCACCTCCTTTCTTACTGGCTTCTCCTTCTTCACCCCGTTCCAGTCTGGTTTTCGGAAAAATCACTCCACCACCACCTTCCTACTTAGGCTCATTAACTCCATCCTTACCGGCATGAACAAGGGCCTCATCACCTCAGCCATCGTTGTCGACCTCACCAAGGCATTCAACACGGTCTCCCATGCACTCCTCCTTGACTCCCTCACAACAGCTGGCCTGTCTACACCCGCCTCAAACTGGTTTGGGGTCTACCTCACAGGCAGAACCCAATCTGTCAAGGTCCAGGATCCCATCTCCTTTCTGCTCCTTATCACCACAGGAGTCCCTCAGGGCTCTGTGCTTGGTCCCATTCTTTTCTCTATATTCCTAAATGACCTGTCATCAGTCTGCTCCCCTTCCTCCCTACACATGTACGCCAATGTTACTGTCTTGTATACCTCTGGCAAATGTCCAGCTGATGTAGCAACCACTCTGCAGCATGATTTCCACCAGGTTGAGCTCTGGTTTGCCTCCCACAGGGTTTTAAATAATTGATTAGTAGTTTTTTCCTTGGGACAATACTAACTGTACAGAAAGTATTTATATAGGTTTTCTAGAAGTGTCATGTTTGTTAAACACGATGAGGCAAGTGCTATGCATTTTCATAATGTTTTAGCACTTTTATGAGCAAAACGCTAATCAATTTTTAGAATTAAATAAAACCCTGCTCCCATCAGCTCTTCCCAAATGTCAAGAAGACAGTCTCCATGACCTTTGGCACTAGGCAGAGACTGTCATAGCTCCCGGTCCTGCCCTCTTTCCACACCCTGGACGGGACAATCTTAGAGGACACCACCTCATTCAGATACCTTGGGGTTTGGCTGAACCAATACCTCAACTTCTCTGGACATGTTGACGCCATCCTGAAAAAACTGCGCCCCAAGCTTGGTGCCTTATATAGGAATCATAGTTGCATCCTTCCTACGGCAGGTGTGAACTTGTCCAGAAGATGATACGCCCCATTTTTGACTACTGCGACGTAGTCTATGGTGTTGCTCCCAAGTCCTCCCTAGCCAGATTGAACACTCTTTTTAACTCCTTCTGTCGCTTTGCCCTTGATGCTCCTTCCTGAATCCATCATTGCGAGCTCTACCTTGCCCTGTCCTTTTCCCCCCGCTTGCTAACATGTGCCTTTCCCACTGTGCCAAACTCACCTCCAAATACTGGCTGGGTGAATACCCTCCTTACCTCACCACTTCCCTCTCAACCCTTCCCCCACCTCCTCACCCCCTCAGATCAACTGACACTCGTATTTTGGCAGTCCCCGCCACTCCACACTCATCGGTCAGTCTGGCTTTTCCTATTGCTTCCCTAAAGTCTGGAACTCCCTTTCCCCCTCAAATACGCCACTGCTTCTACTCCCTCAGATCTGCCCTACACAACCACCTCTCCTCTAGGTGTTTCATTTTTAATCCGCCTTAACTTCCTCCTATAATTCAGCTCCAGTATATTCACCCCATATCTCCCATTACTCAAATTTTATCCTCATTGCCTCTATCCCTCTTTTCTGTTACTTACCCTTTCTTTCTCTCTCTCCCCCCATCCTTCCTATCTGTTACCTTCTCTCCTTTTGCCTTGCTCCACCCTCAGGCAGGGTTCTCAGCATCCTGAAGGGGCCAGATCTTGGCATGCCTCTTACCTCCTACTATGTTCTCTCCTTCATCTCAGTCATTGCTTAGTTCCGACCCCCGACAGGGTTCTCAGCATCCTGAAGGGGTTAGATCTTGTTATGCCTTTCACCTCCCTTTCCCTCCCCCTTCTTCCCCCTCTTCTACTCCCCCACCTCCCTCCTCCTCCTGTCCACTACTCTGTACTAAACTGTTAGCCTCTAAATCTCTGTTGCACTTGTAGTTTATTTGCACTTCTGTTGTACTGCAGTTTTTGTACTACCTCTGCTTCTACATACCAGCTTGCCTTAGACCAAAAATGTTAGTAGTCCTTTTACACTGCCTTGTAGCTACCCCCTTTGCTTACCTCTCCTTGATGATCACTGTTTACTTAGTTTACGTGTTTCTTAGTTGTATGCAATCAAATGTGAGTTTTCTGATATTGTTTGAATCTCTGTAGTCTATCCTCATGCCACCGCCCCAGGTCGCACCGTGAGACAAGCAACTTTTTGTTCAGTGTGCCCTCCTGGTGAAACATTTCAATAAATAAATAAAATAACATTCTAGATGTTGTATTATGTAGTGAATCTATTAATGTACAAAATCGTCGAGTCACTTCTTCCCTTGGTAACAGTGACGATTGTGCAATGAAATTTGAACTTCAAACTGTTTAGGAACAAACTAACCAGGTGACAGAGTTTTTGGTTTACAGCAAAGTCAGTAAAACTGCTATTTACGAACATCTTGCAAATATTCACTTGGTAGCATTATTTGATGGCTCTAGCGTTGATTCTTTGTGGACTTAATTTAAAAATATTATACGTGACGCTGCTTATAAATTTATCCCCCGAGTTGAAAAATGGAAATTTGGTAACAATCTAAAATGGTTATCATTCAAACTTAATGAACCTGTTAAAAGAAAAAATAAAGTAAAAAAAAAATTTAGCTAAGAAATGTGTCAGAACTTGGGCCGCATTTAAGCAGATCCAAAGGAGGTACAAGTTTAAAATCAGAAAAGCCAAATATAGTACTGAAAAATGTATTGCATCACAAGCCTAGAAGGGTAATCAAAAAATTATTTTCAGTTATATTAATTTTTTATTTATTGCATTTTGGTAACTGGGGAACCCACTGAGGCCAGAGGTCCCTTTTTCAGGGGTGACCCGGAATTAATTACATACATCATTTATTAAGTTCATATACAATCAATATAGCTTAGTAGTTCACAGTATACATTTGACACAGAAATAGCAGCACTAGACATAGGATTCACATACAGAGTACTGCAACGGCAGTTAGACAAGAAGGAAGGAGGAAGTAGGACAGCGACATTAGGGTGACAACAGGATATAATTTCCTCAAGTTCTTATACTCGGAGGAATGTGTTCCATGTGTAAAAGACCTACTGTAGTGTACAGGACCTATTAGACCTTCAAGGGTGAACAGGAGAACAGCATTTAGATTCTTTAAAGAAACAAGAGTGGAAAGTTGGCCCTCTTACGAATGATGACATTGTTATTTCTTCTCCAGGAGAAATGGCACAGCTTTTAAATTCCAATTTTTGTAAAGTTTATCAAAACTCTTCAGTTGTAGTTGATCCTACATATAACAATCTTACTGATAAACTGTTTGTGTCGGTCGAGGATCTAAAAGTTAAATTAGATTCTGTTAAAAGGAGTTCCTCACCAGGCCCTGACGGTATCTCTGGTGATATAATACATTTAATGAAGGACAAATTGCTCCACCTTTTAAAGATAATTTATGAAACTAGTTTAAATACAGGTGAAGTACCATCCGACTGGAAAAAAGCTAACGTTACTCCGCTTTTCAAAAAGGGCGACAAAGGTAATCTCGATAATTACCGACCTATTAGTCTCACACCAATCTTTTGTAAGGTGTTCAAGAAAATTATTAAAGACATGTTAACTCTCAAGCTTGCAGATATTGATAACATTCAACATGGGTTTATTAAAGGACGGTTTTGTACAACTACTTCAGTTAGCTTTTATAATAATGTTAGCTCCAGTCTGAACAATACCTTGTGATGTCATCTTTCTTGATTCAAAAAGCACTTGATTCAGTCCCTCATTGGGCTGTTATTTATAAATTACAATTATGTGGAGTACATTCTCCCCTCATACGTTGGATAGCTGATTGGTTAACAAATAGATCCCAAAGAGTGGTTATAGATGGACATTCATCTAGTTGGTCATCAGTAAATAGTGGTGTACCTCGGATATTTCATCTTTCAAAAATGTATTTCTGATTTATCACATAATTTAAACCGTAAAATTATTAAGTGGGCTGATGACCATAACATCAGTAATATTTGTAGCAGTTCTGAGGAAATTGATGAATTACAAAAAGACCTAGATAAGCTAAACTCCTGGTCACTGAAATGGACTACGTTTTAACATATCCAGATGTTGTGTTTTACATTTTGAGAAACACAACTCAAGAAATAAATATTTACTTTACAATGAAATATTGAATAGTAAGACAGCTGAAAAAGACCTTGGTATCATTATTGACCCTAACCTTGATTTTGATCCTCATATTACTAAAATACTTAGTAAAGTTAATAAAATATGGTGGGCCCTTGTTAGTTAAGCAGTAGCCATGATGTATTCCGACTGGCCATCTAAACTATCCAAATTTATCTTTTTAAAACCGTCCCATTCAAGTCAATGGACGCTCACCCCCGCGCTACTCAAACAGTGATGAAAGAAAACACGCTAACGCGGGGGTGGATCAGGGGCAGATCAGTTGAGGCACAGGTACCAGTAAGTAGAAGAGATTGGCGCCTCGGAGCTCCACGGAGCAAAAATACGATCTCTTCCATTCTAAACTGGGGATATTTTTGAAAAGAAAGTTTTGCAGGATTTAATTTGGGGGCAGGTAAGGGACACTTGTGTTTCTTGGGGGCACCAGGTAGAAAGTTGCTCTTTAAGGCCTTGAACATGTACTCACTGGAGACCAGAAGGAAGTGGGGAGACATAATGGAGACCGTCAAGGAACTAACAAAGTAGATTGTGGGGAAATATGAAGCAGGACTGGCGAATCAAGAACACAAGTTCTTGAGAGGAAATTGGCAAGTGGGAGATTCAGGAGAGATGTGAGAGAGTTTTTATTTTACAGAGAGTGGTTGAGGTGTGGAACAGCCTGCCAGCAGAGGTAGTGGGTGCAAGAACCATTAATGGTTTCAGACACGGTTAGGACCAAGTAAAAGGCTTAATCGTTTACACAGGGGAAAGCAGTAAATCGGTGGGAAGAGGGGGGAGGTGAGGGTGATAACTCCAACTAGACATTAGGTCCCAGGGTAGGATAGGGTAATAAAGGGCAGTTTGGATGGACCAATAGTCTTTTTCTGCTGACATTTAAGTTTTTGTCTATTGGTTAATTATTTGGAGTACATTATACCCCTACTGAGTAACGGCACTTGGGGGAATTTCAGATTACTTTTAGAATATCCAAATATGTTAAGGAAAATGCCAGCAGAGATTAAACATTGAGCTACAGTACATTGTGAGGAAATTAAATAATGATTCAAGTCTTCTTAAAGGGACACTGTCAACCCTCTTAAGTCTCAAGGTGTCCCTAGTTTAAAAAACATATTTTATGATTGCCAGCATTCTGTAAAGATTGCTGGCGTAGCTGATAGTTTGATTCTGACTCTTTTTTTCTTTAAAAAAGTGAAAAACAGACTGCCCACCATACTGGTGTTACCACACATACACTGGTTTGTTTACATTCCTTGATCGGCTCCAACTGCATCTTTCCTGGACTTGGGAACACCCACAACACAGTCTAGCCACTCATGATGCAGTGGGAGTTTAGGAGGCTACTGCCTCATGAGTGACTGCACTGTTTGGGGGTGTTTCTAATACTCAGGAAGTATGCAGTAAGAACAGATCCAGGATTGTAAACAAAACAATATTGTTTATAAATATACATTGGCATGCGTTTCAGTTCTACTAAACAAGGAGACTGACCAAACAAACAGCAGAAATTTAGAGAAGGGTAAGCAATCATAAAATGTAGGATTTTAACTAGAAATAATATGATAAAAAACAGGTTGACAGTGTCCCTTTAAGAAGTTGGTGGTGTTCTAGCCATAAGGAGGATTATGTGGAGAGTTCCTCTAAGAGAATCCTTCCCTCCAAACCAACTACACTAAACTGCAGCAGCCACCCGCGTTCCTGATGGCAGAACCGGGTAGCATAAAAATGTGAAATTGCTGAACTTCTTTAAATTTGACATTTAACCAAACTTCCAGACTTTTAAAGGGGAACAGTCAGTCAGTACCAAGGGCCAGTCCCAATTTGCACTTTGTGTTCAGAAACATATATTTTTTTTAACCTAATGTTTACTGCAGTATACAGTGGCGTGAAAAAGTATTTGCCCCCTTCCTGATTTTCTCTGTTATTGCATATTTGTCACACTGGATGTTTTCAGGTCTTTAGACAAAATGTAATATTAGATAAAGGGAACCCGAGTGAACAAATAACACTTGTTTTTTTTTTTTTTTTTTTTTTTGCTTATTTCATTTATTTAATGAAAAAAGTTAACCAACACCAACTGGCACTGTGTGATAAAGTAATTGCCCCCTAGTTAAATCAACCCAATGGAAGGGATAATTAGAGTCAGCTGATTGAACACAGCCAGGCTTGATTACAGCCAGCCCTGCTCAATATAAACCTCACTTATTTTGACCCTTACCATCAGAGTCACGTTGCCAGCACAAAGATTCAACAAACACATTATGCCACGATCAAAGGAAGTTCCTGAAAAGATCAGAAAAAAAGTTGTTGCTATCTATCAGTCTGGAAAGGGTTACAAAGCTATTTCTAAGGCTCTGGGACTCCATCGAACCACAGTGAGAGCCATAATCTCCAAATGGAGAACACTTGGAACAGTAGTGATTCTTCCCAGGAGTGGGCGGTCTGCCAAAATTACTCCAAGGGCGCAGCGTAAAATCATCCAGGATGTCTCAAAGGATCCTAAAACAGCATCCAAAGTACTGCAGGCTTCTCTTGCCTCAGCTAAGGTCCAGCGTTCATGACTCCACAATCAGAAAGAGACTGGGCAAAAATTAGCTTCATGGGAGAGTAGCAAGGCGGAAACCACTGCTAACCAAGAAGAACATAAATGATTGTCTCTCATTTGCAAAGAAGCACCTGGATGATCCACAAGCCTTTTGGGAAAATGTTCTGTGGACTGATGAGTCCAAAGTGGAACTTTTTGGATGACATGGATCCCATTATGTCTGGCGTAAAGCAAACACAGCATTCCACAGTAAGAACATCATACCAGCAGTCAAACGTGGTGGTAGTGTGATGGTGTGGGGATGCTTTGCTGCCTCAGGACCTGGACGACTTGCCATAATTGAAGGAACCATGAATTCTGCTCTGTACCAGAAAATTCTTAAGGAGAATGTCCGGTCATCCGTCCGTCAGCTGAAGCTGAAGAGTAGTTGGGTCATGCAGCAAGACAATGATCCAAAACACAAAAAGCAAGTCCACATCAGAATGGCTGAAAAGAAGTAAAATTAAAAGTTTTGGAGTAGCCTAGTCAAAGTCCAGACCTAAACCCAATAGAGATGCTGTGGCAGGACCTGAAACGAGCAGTTCATGCTCGAAAACCTACCAGTGTTACTGAATTAAAGCAGTCATGCGAGGAAGAGTGGCCTAAAATTCCTCCACAGCGATGTGAAAGACTGATATTGAATTATAGGAAGCGTTTGGTTGCAGTCATTGCAGCTAAAGGTGGCGTAACCAGTTATTAAGTGTAAGGGGGCAATTACTTTTTCACACAGTGCCAGTTGGTGTTTAACTGTTTTCATTAAATAAATGAAATAAAAAAAAAAATAAGTATTATTTGTTCACTCAGGTTCCCTTTATCTAATATTAAATTTTGTCTAAAGACCTGAAAACATCCAGTGTGACAAATATGCAATAATAGAGAAAATCAGGAAGGGGTCAAATACTTTTTCACGCCACTGTAGTGAATTATATCGGGTGGATTTTATTGTCTTCTAAGCTGACATTTTAACTAGAAACTCCAAACCCCAGAATCCCCTGCTGACATCAGAGTAGGACTGCAGCACGGGGAAAGTCAATATATAAAAATTCTAAAATGCACTGCAGGCTGTTGAATCCCCCACTGCTGCAGCCCTTCTTTGCTGTCAGCTGAGAGGATTCTGGGATTTCTGGTTACAGCAAAGGTCAGCTTGGAACTCAGCAAAATCAACCTGATGCAATTTACCATACTGCAATAAACAGTAAGTGGGGGGAAAAAATGTTTTTGCACACAAAATGCAAACTGGGACCAGACCCACACATGTGTGATGCTCTTTAGTGCTGACTGTTCCCCTATAAGACAGAATACAACAGTGTTAGCAAGTATTTCTGAGAGCCTTAACTTATCATCATGATTACGTATGAACATACGAATGTGCCGCAGAAACGGACGTCCTGGTCTGTCGACGTCCGCTCGAGTGTGCAGCTAGCGCCCCTAGTTTGCAGCTGCCCCCCCTCCCCTTATGTCTGCCCTCTGCTGTTCTCAGCCTCACCCATCCGTACTCTTCCCCTGTTATCTGTCCCATGCCCTTTAAAGCTACCCACAGTTTTGCATTATATCACCCTCTCTGGTAGGGCGTTTCACTTTGACACCACTCTCTCTCTGTGAAGTAATGCCTCCTCATCTCCCTCCTAAATAAATAAATAAATACAGACACACACACACACACACACACACACACACATACAGCTATTTGGCTGTCTTTCCCCGTCGCTACCTCCCTCCTCGGCGACGGGAGGCACCTGGTGGCTCTGGTAGGCAGCTCTGGCTCCTCTCTTGGAGGGGCTCGGTCTCAGGATGAACCTTCCCGACCCTCCTGGTTACCCCCCCTCCCCATGGCAGGGCTGAGGGCGAAGGCATCAACTCTCTCCCCCCCCCCAGACCAGCATCTAGACTCTGGGGGGCCTGACTTGGGTGCTGTTGGTGCCATAATGGAGACTGCTAGCTCTGATATTTTACTGGCTTTCTCCCCGCTCCTTGCTGCGGTTGCCTGCATGCATGCGGATGCATGCTTTACGCAGTGACCTGTGACACCCTCCTGATTCGAGTCGCTCCCTAACTGCACTACCACTGGGCCTCCACCTAGGGGCAGCCCTGCAGTAGGAGCAGCTGGATCCTCACCCAAGAGTGAAGAGCTGCCTGACGGCCTCTCAGTCCACCTCAGCCACCCCCCCCCACGAGCCTGAGCCCCATCCCAAACCCAGGTCGCTGGCGTTGCGCGAAGTGTGGCATCCAGCACCTGAACCCTCTGTGACATCAGGCCAGTGTACCTGCATCTTTTATGCACATTTTGGGAGTTGGGATGCTTGGAAATTTCAGCAGCAAGTCCCAGAAGCACTGGCATTATGAGGCCCCAGGAGTCCCGCACCTGCTGCTTTATGAAGCAGCATGTCATGAATCATCACATGCAGCAGCTCTGTGTGGGCAGCGTGGGGAAAGGGGGGCATGTTGTAGCTCCACAGAGAGTAACACACACAGCTGAAATCAGAGAAGCAGCGAGAGCAGAAGAGGAGGGGGGAGGACTGAGGTATGTAAATTACTTCAAGCAAGTGCCGATTCATGACATGCTGCTTTCTTAAAATAGCAGGCGAGGGCCACACAATAGCATGAGAACAGAGGTAGAGGGCGCGGGGGGGGGGAGTATGTAAATAGGCAGCAGTTTGGGAAGGATCTTATGGGAGGACAACGGTTGAAATATGAGCTTGTCAAGTCAAGGAACACAGGAAAGGAAGGGGTCTGAAGCTAGCCCTACATTCAGACTTGTATTCATTTAAATGGGGACCCTCAGAAATTTCAAGGGGACCATTTTTCCCCAAAAGTCCAGGACCCCCAACTGAAAGTTCTACTGAGGGCTGTGCTGCTAATTCGCCTCCTGACTGGTTTCACTAATAGGGCTACATTGGGGACAATATATATATAGGGAAAATCAGTGGAGATCTGAGAGCCAGTAGTGACTCTTCCATTGGGTAGGGGATCCAGGCCATATGAGCAGGGGAAACTAGAGCCTGGCCCATTGAGTACAGAGGGAGAAGTAAAAAGCAAATCAGAAATCTAAGTTGAAAGCTTGTTTATTGTTAGGCAAATAATTGACTACAGTAGCAAGGACACAGTATTGCTGAATGACGGTACTGTGGAATAATAAACTTATATTTGACCTCTGAATTTGGTAACAGAAAAAAAGCCTATATGAATCTGACCAATTTGGGACCAACTTTCATTGGGATCTGGAGCACTAGGTTGCTCCCCAGGTCCCATTCACTTCGACAGATTGATCAGCACTGTGGCCCTAAGTCTGGTGTATGTTTTAGAGGTTGTCCCTTTCACATGCTCATGGGCCCCTAGGGCTATTGCCTGTATAGTTGACAATGAGGATTCTATCAGGCTTAGTATACCAGCTTTTCTAATATAATCCGTCACTTGTAAATAGCAGTAGTGGTGGGAATTTATGATTGGTATGTGGAACACCTTACCAAATAGTATAGTCAATCTAATCTCGTAACTGGCCTTCAGAAAGGCAGTGGAAAATTACATGGAAGGAGTAAGCATGATGGAACTTTATCACTGAAAAGTGGGGGACGGTCACATGGGTAATGCCTTCTACTTTCCAGTTATCCTTATTAGGAACCCCAGTAAGGCTTTGACTTTTGATTTTGACTCGTAAGACTTCGAATGCACTTGGTCACCTGTCGTACCTCCCTCTGCGAGCTTCTGACCACTCATGACTGATATAAAGCCCTTTGATCAGGGACCAGGAGCAACTCATTGCTTCCCTTCTCAAGATTTAAATCTACAGCGTGAAGGGCAGTCAGTGGGGTCGCCCTGGTTCTATAGAACTCCTGTCCTCCCTGTCTGTCTGAAAAATATTAAGTTTAGGCTACTTCAAGGCAGAAGTTTGGAAGTAGCTTTTCAGGTCTGCCTGCCTTGCTCCCATGACATTATTCTGCTTCTGCGTATTGTCCTGCTGCCATGTCATCTTGATAGTAGCGATGTTCTGTATTTTTAGGATTGTATATTTCTGTATCAAAACTATTTTGCTGTGATTTTCTGCCGTTGTAAAATGCTCTGGGTTGCAGAAGAATGCTTAATAAGAAAAATCCTATCCTATTTTTTGCTTTAATACAAAAAAAAGTTCTAATGCTTTTTAACGTAGCTGGAGTAATTTAAAAGATGCAGCTATTTTTGCCATGGGAGAGCATTTTTTTGAGTTTTAGCCTTGTTGGTCTTCAGGTCTTATTATTTTCCAATGTAGAATTGATTCCAGCAGGTTATAAATAGAATGTGGGGAACTCCAGTCCCTTTGACATTTAATACCATGATACTAGGACTTGGGGCCCCAACAGTGGGAAATGCCAAGCAGCACAGCCTCCTTTGAATGCTGTGCTTGGCCACCCAAAAAGAGAAAACAGCTAACTGGTTATGGGCCTCCCCTCCCTCCCTGGATTCCTGGATACACAGGGTAGACAAAATCATGCGGATGGAGGAACTGACTGTGAAACATAGACTGGCTATAGACAAACACAGGGAGCAATGGAAGAGGTGGGAGATCCTTAGGGACACCGACCAGTGAATTGGGTCTGACCATAAACGGAAACCTGGAGCTAAATCAGGGCACCCCCCCAACAGCAGAGGGAATGTAGCAAAAGAGAAGAGCGTGGTCTCCTCAACTCCGATTCCAATTGAGTCACTAAGCTTCACTGGAAAGCACTTTTCATTGCTTTGGTTTTAAAATCTATTATATAGAATAAGAAAATAAGGGTTTTACACATGAACGGAAGGCCTGGCCCAAATACAAGGAACAACAGGAGAAGACCCGTAGAGGATGTATTCATAAAGGCCAAAGCTTTATATCCTAGGTTTTAACACAGTGGAGCACTTGACACTGTCAGTTGATATGGGAACTGCTCACAAGAACTATATAATTATATGCATTGACTCTATGTTTGAAGATGTCAAGTGCTCACATACATTGCCTGACCTGAATTGTCTAAACCTGTAATTATCTGTAATGTGACTTTTATGTTTTGGTCATGCAATAAAAATGAGTTTAAAAAAAAAAAAAAAAAGAATTGATCTTGGGTGAATGGTTTAGGACTGAGCCTCCAGGCTTTTGCAACATCCACATGTTTTAGTCAAGAGTCCAGGTTCCCCAGCATTGTGAGGTTTACAGCATTTGAGGGAACCACAAAGGAGGAACACATAAAGGAAAAAAAGAGAAACTAAATTCCTAAAGAATAGGGTAGGGTTTTATTTATTAAGCAGCCTTTTGCAACATCTTCATCAGTGACATAGCGGATGGGATCAGGGGTAAATTCTGCCTGTTCACGGATGACACAAAGCCCTATGGGAGGGTGGACATGGAGGGGGGAGACAGGAACTAACAGAAGACTTGGCTAGGTTAAAGAAGTGGTCTGGCATTTGGCAACGGGGGTTTAATGCTAAAAATTAAGTTATGCACTTAGGGCCAGGAAACCCGGAGACCAAATACTGTCTGGGTGGTGTAGTCGAGGCACAGGTCAGGAAGCATAGGAAAACCATGAGTAGTTTCGAAATTCCCAAAAAGCAATTTATTTTTAATAACAGCAAAGTAAAAAATATAAATTGTTCAGTATAACTGTTTACAATGGCAGTGCAAACATAGAAATCAGTCCTCCTTCTGAGTGTTTCTTCTCAGTTTCAAATCTCAGTTTTGCCTCCTTGCAAAACATTGCTGCTCTTTTTATAACCAGTCTTTGCAGGGAGCTCATTAAGAGAACATTCTGCTTCCCACACAGTGTTCTTGTCAGTTTCAGCACGTGCCGCAAAAAGAACTTTGTGACCCAGAACTGACCTCTTGTTGACAGCTCTGGAAATATTTTTCAAACCAGCATCTCAGTTTAACCCCTTAGAAACATAGAATTTGACGGCAGATAAGGACCGCTTGGCCCACCTAGTCTGCCCATTTCCCTACCTATCGGATAAGCTGCAGATTCTAGTTAACCAACTGCCTACTTCCTCCTACCCCGCCACTAGAATTGCCTTATGTGTGTCCCATGCATTCTTGAATTCCCCCCACTGTTTTTGACTCTACGACCTCCTTAGGAAGGCTGTTCCGTGTATCCACAACCCTCTCTGTGAAGAAATACTTCTTCACATTACCTCTGAGCCGTCCCCACTCTAACTTCAAATTGTTCCCCCTTGTTTTTGCACATCTCTTTTTCTGAAAGATGCTACCCTCTTGGACTTTGTTGATTCCCTTGAGGTATTTAAAAGTTTCTGTCATGTCCCCCCTCTCCCTTCTTTCCTCGAGGCTATACATCTTTAGTTCCTTTAGTCTTTCTTCATATGTCTTCTGATGCAGACCCTTGAGTTCCAGATAGCTTTGCAATCATTTCAACAGTACAACTACATACAGTTTTAAACAAAGGTATCCCAGTATCAGTGACATTTCCACATAAAGATTCACATAAATTTTTATACCTGCAGATATGCAAGGGGGGAGAAAAGACAGAACAGCAGGTGAAGGCAGAGAGATAGCTAGAGGTGGAGAATTACAAAACTATCATAGATACATAGACAGTGTCGGCAGATAAGGGCCTATGGCCCACCCAGTCTGCCCATTTGAGCTTGTAAGTTCAGTTTGTTTTCCTAGAAGTCTGTTGCACCTTACCCCTGACCTCCAGAATTCCTTTATGTCTATCCCATGCATTCTTAAATCCCGTGATTGTTTCAGCCCCCACCACTTCCTCTGGCAGGGTGTTCCACTTGCCCACCACCCGTTCTGTGAAGAAATTCTTTCTCATGTTTCCTCTGAATCGTCCTCCCTCCAACTTCATCCCATGCCCTCTAGTCCTGGAACATCTTTTTCGCTTAAAAATAGTGTTTTCCTGCACCCTGTTCCTCCCTGTAAGATACTTGTATGTCTCTATCATATCCCCTCTCCTCCTCTCCTCCAGGAGTACATGTTCAGTTCCTTCAACCTGTCTTCATGGGACTTGTGATGCAATCCATGCACCATCTTTGTTGCCCTCCTCTGAACCTTCTCTACCCTGTCTATGTCCTTACATAAGTGTAGTCTCCAGAACTGTACACTGTACTCCAGGTGGGGCCTCACTAGTGTCTTGTATAGCAGAATATGACCTCCCTTTTCCTGCTGGTGATGCCCCTGCCTATACATCCCAGCATCCTATTTGCTTTACCTGCTGCCTTGTCACACTGTTTCCCTACCTTGAGGTCATCAGAGATGATAACCCCAAGATCCCTTTCCTGCTTGGTGCATGCTATATCCTCACCCCCAACTGATATATTGTGCCAGGGTTTTTTTGCCCCATATGCATTATCTTGCACTTCTTTGCATTGAATTTCAACTGCCAAACCCCTGACCATTCTTCAAGTTTCTGCAGGTCCCTTCTCATTCTGTCTACACCCTCTGGTGTGTCTACTCTGTTACAGAGCTTTGTGTCATCAGCGAACAGTGAAATTCTGCCTTCTAGGTCCTGCGCCATGTCACTGATGAAGATGTTGAATAGTACCGGTCCCAGCACTGATCCCTGTGGTACCCCACTGGTCACTCTTCCCTCTGTGGAGTGACAGCCATTTACCACCACCCTCTGTGTCCTGCCACCCAGCCAGTTACCTAGCCACCACACTACTGTCCTGCCCACACCCATATTCCCCAGTTTGTCAGTTTATCAGAGTGATTAGTTCCTAGGTCTCGCAAGAAAATTTGGTAGTGCAACCAGACAGAGGAGAGAGAGAAAAGGAGAGGCTAGAACAGATCTTAGCATTTAACCTCTTTCTGCATAACAAATGGGGCAGGGCCTTATTCAACCCTGTCACATACCCCCCTCTTTAAGAGGGAACCTGTTTTACAAAAACAGGTTTCCAAAACGTTCTATTAAATTCCCGTTTAACATTAGCTTATAACCTTTGCAGTTCAGTGCATATGCAGCCTAGCAAACAGAGAAGTTTAAACTCACACATTTTTTCAACCTTTTTTTTTTTTTTTTGAGCTTATTCTTTATACTCCCCCGGCCCTCAGCACTCCCACTCTTCGGGAGACACCTATGGCCTTCTAGTCCCCGCCCTCTTACCTGGAGCCTGGTGCAGTCCATCCCCCATGTAGCCATGGCTATGTCCCCCAGGCAGGCATGGGGTCGGGCCACCCCCGAAGTCCTTCTTGTTGTCGTCGGGACGCTGGTACTGGGTCAGGCAGGGGCACTGGGGGTTGGGGCCTGGTGCTCCATCTACTGGGAGCGCTGCGGGGTATTTTCCTATTTTCTATGGGAGTGGCATGAGCCCCAACATCAATGTGTTCTCGCCGACATCAGCCACTCCCAACCCTCTTTGACGCTCGTGTGCGTGCTATGCCTCCGGCTTCCACCAGAGGCCAGTCAGGCACCTGGCATGTTCCCGGCCCCCCTCCTGAGAAAAGAGAGCTGTCCTTTGGACACTCAGTCCTTTCCCTCTCCTGCCAACCCCCGACAACCCGGGCTCGTTCCCGAACCCGGGTCGCTAATGTGGCGTGAGGTGTGGCATCCAGCGCCTCAACCCTCCGCACCACTGGGCCGGCATTTTTCAACCTTCTTAATTCTCAATTCAAACAACATGAAGTCTTGCTGTATTCTGACAATATGCAGTTAACCCTTCCAGTTCAACTGCCCTGGAGATGAAAGTTAATTCTGTGCAGAAGCATAGAATGTTGAATTTGAGCTCGGTTTTCAAACCACTGTCCTTGGTACATTCTATGTAACCGTCAGATTTCTTACTCTGCCGAACTGTGAAGACGCTGTGGAGATTTCTCTTCACTCCTTTGGTTATTGTTGCTGTTTTTCACCGGTTTCTTCAACTGCATTTGTTTTTTGGTTCTTCAAACCTCTGTTTACGGTACAGGTTAGACTATATTAGATATTGGGAAGAAAACAGGTAAGTCTCTGTTCATTCTTCAGTTCGCGTAACTGGGGGAGATCCGAATTCTTTTCTTAATATTTTGAGGTAAATTGTATAAGTTCTCGTGTTTTCTGGGCTCTGGCGGTTTTCGGTTTAAAAAAAAAAAAAAAACGAGTTTGTCGGTTTTTTTCCGCCAAACGCTAACCTGGTTGCTAACTGAAAACTTTTTGGTTACTCTGGCCTGACCGCCTCTGAAGGGTAACTTTAGCTCACAGTGCATTATGTCTGAGAAACCCAAGAAAAAGACCAGACCCACTGGGTTTCAGCACTGTACGGTGTGTGGAGACGCTTTTGCCAAGGCGGATCCTCACCTTATCTGTGTGTACTGTCTGGGATTTGACCACCCGAAAACAGACTGCCAGATCTGCTTTAACTTTCTTAAGGCCACACTGGATAAGTGTTTAGCCCGGCTTAAGGAAAGAATGGCCAAGAAGTCCGTTGACCTGGATGGCCGGTCCGGAGGGTTTAGCCAAACCAGACCAGGGCGATACCTCTTCGGGCAAAAGGAGAGCTGATACTGAGACCTCAGTACCAGCTAAAAAGAAAAGGAAATCCGCCGGCTCGGATCCAAAAATCTACCGTGGAATAAATTGCTAAAGCGATTCGTATTGTACAATCGCTTCATCTGGAACCGAGCGAACTGGCTTCCCACACGTGCCAGCCAGTTTGGTTGGTTCCTGGTTTTGCCCCCACTGATCCTTATGGTCTGGAAACCTATTATGAGATAGAGTGGGAGGATGATGAGGAGGAAGAAGAAGATGATGAGGAAGGCTTGGGTGAACCTGTAGAGCCTGACATTTCCCCAGATAGGCCTGAGTCAGTTTCCCCTCCCAGGCAAGGGGATTCTTCCTCCCATTATACTTTTTATAAAAAGGTGGCAGAGACCTTGCAGCTGCCTACAGTGGAAGCAACTGAGGAAGAGCCTGACTTCCTAGAAATGATGGATGTCTATGAGTCCAAGAGACTTTCCATTCCTCTGCATAAGTCTCTAAAGAAGAAAACAAAATACTGCAGATGGCTACCTCTGTCCCCCCAGTTGATAAGAGGATGGATAGGAGGTACATGCTCTCAGGCTGAGATACAGAGTTTCTCTCTAACCACTGAAGCCATGTAGGGGTGGTCCAGGCTGCTGCCTGTGACAAAGCTGGCATTCCCTTGGCATCTCATCCCCCTGAAAAGGACTCCAGAAAGATGGAGGCTATGGCCAAGAAACAGTATTTAGCATCCTCCCTGGGGCTCAGGCAAGCTTCATACATGGCATTTGTAGCCAGGTGCCAGAAGTCCAGATGGGAGTCTATCTTGGACTTGGCTAAAAATGCTCCTCTCCAGCTGGCCAAAGAGCTGGAGCAGGTGGCTGCTGATGGTATTGAAGCATCCAAGGTACAGTTCCATGCTGTTGTGGACTCCACTGACATGTCATTGAGGGTCAGGGCTACATCTGTCTCTTTAAGGAGATTTGCTTGGCTCAGATGTACCAACCTGTCACAGGATACCCAGGCTAAGGCCATGGAGTTCCCTGTCACCCAGAACTCTCTGGGGAGCAAACAGAAATGTACGTGAAAAAGATGGATGAATACAGGACAACCTACAGGAGTGCAGCTGCAAAGAAAAGCTGCTACCCCAAAAAAGGCAGCAATCTAGGGCTGGCAGGGGTAGAGCCTTTTCAGAGGCCTTTCTACAAAGCTCAGGCCTCCTCTGCTTATCAACAGCAGGATTTCTTCAGAGGGGCAAGTAGGAGGGGGATAAGCAGGGCTGCATCCACCCTCCAGCCAAAAACTCCTGCCAAACAGACACCCTGATGTCAGTCAGGGCCGCCTCCCTTATACCAGTAGGGGGCAGATTGGCTCATTATTGTTAGGCCTGGAAGTCTGTCACTACAGACAGGTGGGTCCTGGAAGTGGTGAGCCAGGGTCTTGCTCTGAACTTCAAAAGATTTCCCAGATCCAGAACAAGAACTTTCAAACCTGCATACCAGCTGGAAACATCTCTCTTGGAAGCGGAGGTTTCTTCCCTACTGCAGTTGAGGGCAGTAGAACCTGTTCCTCCAATCCACAGGGGAAAAGAGTTGTACTCAATTTAGATATTACTTCGAGAGGGCTCTTGCAGTAGGTAATTACATATAGGACTGACGCCGGCTGGCGGCAGGACCCCACGGAAAAATTTCTAGCTAGCAGTCCCTGGTGGAGACCGCCCCCACGTCAGGTGACCAGCGTCAAACGACGTCGGGATAAAGGCGGTCCCAGACGCCTCTTCCAGTTCTTTCCTGCCGTCAGCTCGTGCATCGCCTCGCGGTTAAGTTCTTATCGCTCAGTCCTGTTACTTCGTTGTCTTTTTCCGATTAGTTTCAGAATTTTACTCTTTAGTCAGGTGAACGTCGGTATATGTCGTCCCCTTCAAAGAATAAGTGCGACTCGTGCGGCGCCCAGCTGCCTCACAAAGACGGTCACTCCCTCTGCCTAGGCCCCGACCACGCGGTCGATAAGTGTCCGGACTGCCTCCGGTTAAACACGGTCACCCACAGACGACGCCAGCAGTCCCTCGAAGCCCATCTCCTCAAAAAGAAGATGTCTGCGATAGAGGAAGAGCTGAAAAAACGACGGCGATGACCTTCCTGGAGGGCACAAAGCGGGATAAGGAAGGCACCAGGAGAAGGCCTCCTCTTCACGACTCCAGCAGATCGCCAGGCAAAAGCAACATCCCTCGGAGGATAAGCCCGATGGCAGCCTCAAGGCTTTGGAGGCGTCGGCCCTGCGAGGGTTCGGTTCGAGCGCCCGGTGTCTCAGGGCGAAGGAGACTCCAGCCCCAGTACTGCCACAGGCCTCGGCCTACTGGTACGGGCACCTCCCTAAAGCCGGACGTCGGCCCCTCCAACGTACGCCGGGAGAAGGCCTCTAAGATGCTCGACCCTTCAGGGCGGCGCTTGGCAGCGTCTCCCTCGGACCGGGCCTTCTCTCATTCTCGGCCCACCTCCGATGAGGGACCCCCGAAGCCGGACGCCGGCTCCTCTGGCGTCCGCTGGGACTCGTCCCATAAGCCAGACATCGGCTCCTCCGACATGCGCCGGGCCTCTGAGCCTATGGCGGAACTTACTACTTCTGTCGTTCCAGGCTCTCCGCAGCCTTCGCTGCCGTCAGGGGAGCCCCAGTCCCCCCTGCCTGACCCCGGGGATTTTTACCCCCCCGTCCCTGGACGAGACTCTGGACCATGGGCTACCGTCCGATCCTCTTCCTGAAGAGCCGGCCCCGACACCGGCCCCTCTGACGCCGGCGGGGGATTTTCCTCTTTCTTCAGGCCCTCCACCCCATGGGTCTGTCCCTGCTGATCCGCCCGTGGAGTACCCGGCTGGGCCATCTGCTCCGGCAGCTCCTCCAGCGCCTGGGTATCCGCCGTCATATCCGACACCGGTTTTCCCAGGTCCGCAGTATCCTGCGCCGCCGTACCCGGTGCCGACTCCTTCGCGCAGTACCCGACGCCACAGTACCCGCAGTCGGGTTACGGATACTCCCCCTGCGGATTTCCTCCATACAACTATCCCCCTCCTCCTCCTCCACTGCCCCCTAGGCCGCCGGTGGATCTGCAGGAGACTCTTGCTTCTTGGTGGGCTGAGGCCAAGGCTCAGCTCACCAAGGAAGTCGAGAGCTGTCTTACGGCGACGGTGCCACCCCTAGCTCCCGTACGCCCCAGATGGCACACTCCCTCTCCACCTCTGGATTCCTGGGCTTTGCCCTCGGGATCCAGAGAGGGGCAGGGCACGCGTTCTGGGATCCCTCCCAAGGAACCCATTCCTCCCCCTAGACGAGTTAGGGAGTCTTACTCTGCTCAGACTCTTCCTCCCTTCTCTCTCGGACTCCTCAGAGGCCTCCGATGGAGGTTCGAGAAAGGCGAGCCCACGCTCTCCTCCAAACCCGGCCGAGGACTCCTCCGAGTCTCCTCGGAGGATCCTTCCTCCCGGAGTTGCTCAGAAAGATCCAGGAAGTTCATCAGTGGCATTCCTTAGAACCAGATCCTCCAGCGGGTAAAACTGTGAGCATCTAGACTTGCCTTACGGCTCCTACCTTAGTGCCACCCTGGATTGAGCCTCAGCCCACCTTGTTTCCACTATTTGGAAACAACCGTCGGAATAGCCCCACTTCCAAGGAAGTCGAACAGGCTGTACCAGGCTCCGGAGGGTGTAGACTTTTTAGACTCTCACCCCCGCGCAGACTCAGTTGTGATTAGCACCGCTCACAGCCGGTCAGCACATCCGAAGCACTTGAGCTCATCTCCCCCCGGATAAGGAATCTCACCTTCTGGATCAGTATGGAAGGAAGATCTACGCTTCTTCCACACTGGGGATTAGGGCCCTGAACTATGTTGCATATGGGGGATTACAGAAGGCCGTCCTTACCCAGGCGGAATCCAAGATCGACTTTCTGCTGACTCTCAACTCAAGCAGGAGTTGGCCGGCCTGGTCCGTTCTGCTCGTTCAACCAGTCATCACATTCTGAGGGCGACCCTCTGACATGATGGACACACCGCAGGGCCAGAGCTCTCGCGTTCGCCGTAAGTCTTGATTGTCACGCATGGCTCCGTGTGTCAGGTTTGGTCCGAGGTGCAGTCAGCCATCAAGAAGCACCTTTCAGAGGTTCTGTGCTTTTGGTGGTGATGTCAGAGACATCATCACTTGATTTTCAGGAGAAGGGCGGCCCGCTAAATCCGTTGATTGATGTACCGTCCCCATCCCCACAGCGCCGTCCCTTTATGAGCGCGGCGGCCTCAGCGAAACCTCGAAGCGGGCCACTAAGCGTCGGGCCCCACAGCTGCCAGGCCCCACCGCCCAAAATAGCAGCAGGTGCCCCAGCTGCGGCGCTGCCTCACACCACCTGACTCCTTTCCTCTCCCACCGCCTCCGGACGCCCGGAGGAACCCGGTAGAGGAGGTTCTCCCTCCACCTTCCGGGTTGGAGAGGATAACCAGTTCATGGGTGCTTCAGATCATAGCAGAGGGCATTCCATAGGTTTCTACAGAAACCTCCATGTTACCCCCTCTGAACTCCGCTTACTCAAGGATCCATCTTCCTTTGGTCAGGGAAGAAATCTCAGCGCTTCTTGCGAAACAGGCTATAGAACCCGTCCCTTCTCACCTCTACGGGACGGGATACTATTCCCACTTTTTCCTTGTACCAAAGAAGACGGGAGATCTCAGACCCATTCTCGATCTCAGCTCCCTGAATCTGTATGTGGAGTACAAGAGGTTCAGGATGCTCTCCCTTCAATCTCTTTTGCCCCTGCTTCGGCCGGGCCAATGGCTTTGTGCACTAGATATATGCAGGATGCTTGCCTGCACATTCCATTCGCCGCTTCGCGACAGTACCTCAGGTTTGTGTTCAAGGGTCCACTACCAATTCCGAGCGCTCCCATTTGGTCTTTCCTCGGCTCCCCGAGTCTTTACCAAATGCCTGGCGGTGGTAGCGGCCCACCTGCGTTCTTTGGGAGCTCAGGTTTTCCCCTACCTGGACGACTGGCTCTTGGCGGCCCCATCCAGGGAGGAACTCCTGCATTTCCTCTCCCTCACTCGGCAGGTTTTCACTGGCCTGGGTATTACCATCAACCATTCCAAGTCTCACCTGGATCCTTCACAGAGGCTCCAGTTCATCGGGGCAATTCTCGACACAACTTTGTGCAAAGCCTTTCTGCCTCCGGACAGGGGGGGGGCCTCCCTCCAGTCACAGGTTTCCCTCCTGTCGGAACACAGGAGGGTCTTGGCGAGGTCAGTGCTCCGTCTACTGGGGCTAATGGCGGCGGCCATCCCGACGGTTCCGCGCGCACGCCTCCACATGAGAATCTCTTAGTGGACTCTTCGATCTCAGTGGGATCAACGAGTAGACGACCTAGATCATCCGGTTCTGATCTCCTCGCCGATGGTAAGAGACTTGCAATGGTGGATGGTTTGAGAAAACCTCTTCTGGGGGGTCCCCTTTGTTCATCCTCCCCCCGATCAGACTCTGACCACGGACGCTTCAGGCAAAGGTTGGGGAGCCCATCTGGGTCCTCACCGAACCCAAGGCCTTTGGTCAAAGCTGAAGATAGTTCTCCACATCAACGTGCTCGAGCTTCGAGCATTGCTTTATGCGCTCCAGACCCTTCACCAATACATCCTTCCCAGTCACCTAGCTGTCCAAACGGACAACATGTGCGTGGTGTGGTACATCAACAAGCAGGGAGGAACTCGGTCCTACCCGCTGTGCAGGGAAGCAGTGAGGGTCTGGGATTGGGCAACTCTCCACAACCTTCACCTCACGGCGATCCATGTTCCGGGAGTCGACAATGTCATGGCAGCCAGACTAAGTCGCTCGTCGGCTCTTCCACACGAGTGGGAATTGGACGAAAAAGTCCTAAAAAGCATCTTCCAGGTTTGGGGGACTCCTCAGATAGACCTGTTCGCTTCCTCCCAAAACGCAAAGCTTCCAATCTTTTGCTCGCTCACTCCAGAGCGAGGCACTTTCTGGAGCGATGCTCTATCTCTAAGCTGGAAGGACAGATTTGTCTATGCTTTTCCCCCAATTCCTCTGGTCCCTCACGTGTTACAGAAGCTTGCTCTAGAAGGAGCGAGAATGATTCTGATCGCTCCTTTCTGGCCCAGGCAAATCTGGTTCTCTCTTCTACAACAATACTCAGAGGTTTCTCCTCTTTCTCTTCCTTTATCTCCAGGATTGCTGACCCTGGTCCATCCGGGACTCAAGTCCCTTCAACTTCATGCATGGCTCCTATAGACCTAGCCCAATCTCGTTTTGGCATTTCTTCTAAGGTGGCCGAGATTCTGGTGGAGGCTAGAAAACCCTCCACTAGGTCCACCTACGCCATGAAATGGAAAAGATTTTCTATCTGGGCTGCGTCCAGGAACGTGGAGCCCTTTTCCTGCCCTGTGTCTTTTCTGCTTGAGTACATGTGTCATCTTTTCGACCTGGATCTCAGTCACTCCTCTTTGAAGGTCCTTATGGCAGCTATTTCAGCCTACCATGTCCCTTTCGCTGATAAGGCATTTGCTCAGCTGGAGGTATCCAAAACTTTCCTCAGAGGGGCCCTTCATCTTAGGCTCCCTATCCGGACTCCAGCTCCGCCTTGGGACTTAAACTTTGTCCTCGAGAAACTTACCCTTCCTCCCTTTGAGCCTGCGGCTTCTGCAGACCTGAAGTTTTTATTGTGGAAGACACTCTTCTTGGTGGCCATTACTTCTGTTCACAGGATTTCCGAGCTCCAGGCCCTGATGTGCAAAATCCCCTACTTGATTTTTCACAAAGAACAAGTAGCTCTTCGCACGAATCCTAAGTTTCTCCCAAAAGTGGTAGCGGAGTCTACCTTAAATCAGTCTATTGAATTACCTGCCTTTTTCACGCAGTACTCCAACCAAGGAGAATACTTGCTTCATACCATGGATGTCCACAGGATTCTGAGATACTACACCGATAGGACGAAGGATCTCAGAAAGACTGATCAGTTGTTCGTCTCTTTCACTCACAAAAGAGAAGGCAATGCTGTCTCTAAGTAATGCCTGTCAAAATGGTTGGCCCTTTGCATCACTTTCTGTTATAAGTACAACAAGACCCTCCCGGGTCAAGTCAGAGGTCACTCCACTCGTGTAGTTGCCGCCTCCGCGGCTTGTTTCAAGAATGTGTCTGCGGCAGACATCTGTGCTGCTGCAACCTGGACTTCAGTCCATACCTTTACTAAACATTACAGTTTGGACATTGCCTCTCGCCATAGCGCAGGCTCCGGGTTAGCTGTCTTGCAAGGCCTCCTTTCTTGAGTCCTGCTAGATTATTTTCTACTTTTTTGGAGTAGTTCCTCCTCCCGGTGCCTTTTGTTTGTTCCAGACTGCTTGGGATTCTGTCCTATATGTAATTACCCACTGCGAGAGCCCTCTCGACGTGAGATAGTACAGTTTAGAAGAACGACTGTAACAGTGAGATCTTCGAGAGGCTCTTGCAGATAATACCTTCCCGCCCTCCATCCCCCTAGGCTTTTTTCAGCTCCTTTTCCATTTAGGGAAATATCTGCTTCTCTCTTGTCTGGGTCTTCTCGGCCTGTGGCGGGAAAGAACTGGAAGGCGGGGATCTGGGACCGCCTTTATACGATGTCGTTTAGCTGGTCACCTGACGTGGGGGCGGTCCCCGCAAGGGACTGCTAGCTAGAAATTTTTCCGTGGGGTCCTGCCACCGGCCGGCGTCAGTCCTATATGTAATTACCTACTGCAAGAGCCTCTCTTGAAGATCTACTGTTACGGTAAGTTCTTACGTAACTGTACTTTCCTTACCCCAAAGAAGACTGGGGAGTGCCGGCCCATCCTAGATCTCGGGTACCTAAACAAATATCTCACAAGACCCAAGTTCAAAATGGTGACTTTCAACATGATTCTTCCATCTCCAAGGCCAGGGGACTGGTTAGCCTCACTGGATCTCAAGGGTGCCTGCCTCCACATACCTATCGGACACTCCCACAGAAAGTATCTAAGGTTCGAGTTACCCTCAGGCCACTACCAATTCAGGGCATTTGCTTTTCGGCCTTTCTTCTGCTCCCAGAACCTTCATGAAATGCCTAGCAGTGGTGGTGGCATTCCTAAGAAAGCAAGGGGTGTTAGTTTTTCCTTACCTGAATGACTGGCTTATTGTAGGTCAGACATATGGCAACTGAGATTCAATGCAAAGAAGTGCAAAGTAATGCACCTGGGAAATAAAAATCCAGGAGAAGAGTACACAATAGCAGGGGAGGTACTAACAACAACAATAATGGAAAGGGATCTGGGTGTAGTCATATCAGATGTCCTAAAGGTGGGTATGCAATGTGAGAAGTCAGTAGGGAAAGCCAGGGGGATACTGGGATGCATAGGGAGGGGCATCACAAGTAAAAAAAGGGAAGTGGTTATCCCTCTATACAGACAGTTGGTGAGACCCCATGTGGAGTACTGCGTGCAGTTTTGGAGACCTCATCTACGCAAGGACATAGACAGGATGGAAGCAGTCCAGAGGAGGGCAACTAAAATGGTGCAGGGTCTACATCAGAAACCATATGAAGAGAGACTGAGGGAGCTTAATATGTATACCCTTGATGAAAGGAGGGACGGGGACATGATAGAAACTTTTAAGTACCTCAAGGGAATCAACAAAGTCCAGGAGGGTAGCATCTTTCAGAAAAAGAGATGTGTAAGAACAAGGGGGCACAATTTAAAGTTAGAGGGGGGACGGCTCAGGGGTAATGTGAGGAAATTCTTTTCACGGAGAGAGTGGTGGGCCATGGAACCGCCTTCCTGGAGAGGTTGTGGGGTCTAAAACAGTGGAGGAATTCAAACATGCATGGGACAGACATACGGCAATTATAGTGGGGGGTTGCAGGAAATAGGCTGTTGGTTAACTAGAATCTGCAGCTTATCCAGTAGGTAGGGAAATGGGCAGACTGGGTGGGCCAAGTGGTCCTTATCTGCCGTCAAAGTCTATGTTTCTATGTTTCCCGAGCAGGCCAGAGAAGCCCTGGTCTTGGTTCAAGATAGTTTAAGCTCTCTGGGGTTTCTAGTGAATCTGCCCAAGTCGGTGCTAGAGCCAGCTCAGCTTTTAGTCTTCATGGGGCAGAACTGGATACTGTTCAGGCAAAGGCCTTTCTGCCTGTGCAGAGGGTAAACAATCTGGTCCAGCTAGCAAGCTCCTTCAGAGTCCAGGTGTCTCGCCCAGCAAGGCATTTTCTTCAGCTGCTTGGCCACATGGCGGCATCTACTGCAGTGGTCCCAGGAGCCAGATTCCAAATGAGGGATATTCAGTTTCACCTCAGGTCCTTTTGGTTTCAGAGGAAGGATCTCTTATCCAAGCTAATTCCAGTGACTCCTACGTTGATCCAGGCTCTCCAGTGGTGACTAGAGGAGGACAACTTCAGGGAAGGTGTTCCTTGTCTTCAGCAGTCCCCTTCAGTAGTTCTCACTACGGATGCATCCATTCTGGGTTGGGCAGCTCACCTAGGGAGTCTCACCTCCCACGGAAAGTGGCCTCACCAGGAGTCTTTACTCCACATCAACCTGCTGGAGCTCAGGTTGCATTTCTAACCTTGCTGTCATTCTCGAAGGAAGTACAGAGCAAGGTGGTGCAGGTCAGACCAGATGACATCACAACCATGTACTACATAAACGAGCAGGGAGGGACTAGGTCCTCGGCTTTGTGCACAGAATCCATGAAAATTTGGAGTCTGCTGTATTCTCTTCAGGTCTCTCTGGTAGCAGTGCATTTCCCAGGCAAGGACAATATGTTAGCAGATGCCCTCAGCAGGATAACCTAGAGCCACCATGAGTGGTCTCTGAACGAGGAGATACTGCAAGTAGTATTCAGGAAATGGGGCACTCAAGAGATAGACCTGTTTGCAGCCCCAGTTCTGCTGCAGACCTCCAGGTCTGGGCTCTGTGCCTGTGGATGCACTAATCCTGGAATGGACAGGCAGGTTCCTGTATGCCTTCCCTCCATTCCCTCTTCTCTTCAGGGTGGTGGTCAAGATCAGGGGTCAGCCTTGCACTGTGATTCTGATTGCATCAGGCTGGGCCAGGCAGCCATGGTACCCTCTGTTGCTGTCTGTATGCCTTCGCAGGAAGCACAACCTGCTGACCTCCTCTCAGGGGAGAATCTGGTATCCCAACCTTGGGTCTCTCAGGCTCAAGGCCTGACTCTTGAGGAGTTGGAATATGCAGGCTTGCATCTGTCTCAAGGGGTACTGGATATCTTGAAGGTTTCTAGAAAACCTGCCACCAGAAAAACCCTATACTTCCAAGTGGAAGAGATTTTCCATCTGGTGTACTCAGAAGGATTTAGATCCTCATTCAGTAGGTTTGGCTCCTACATTGGATTATTTGGTTCACTTGCATTCTCTAGGCCTTCAGCCTTCTAGTCTCAAAGTGCATCTAGCAGCTGTGTCTACCTATCTCTCTGCAGGGAAGGGCCCTTCCCTGGCATCCCACTCAGTTTTTAAGAAATTCTTTAAGGGGTTGTTACATTTACACCCTCCTCATAGGGAGCCTACTCCATCTTGGGATCTGAATGTGTGCATAGCCCAGCTAATACAACCTCCCTTTGAACCTATGTCTGCAGCTGACCTTAAGTTCTTAACCTGGAAGACTGCTTTTTGGTAACCATCACCTCTGCTAGGATGATTAGTGAGCTACAGGCCTTATTAGTGGAATCTGACTATATTGTGTTCCACAGAGATACAGTTGTTCTTAGAACTAATAGGAAGTTTCTCCCTAAGGTGGTTTCGGATTTTCGCCTTAATCAGACTATAACTCTTCCTGTGTTCTTTACTGACCACTCTTCCTCGGGGGAGCGAAGATTGCATAGCCTGGATGTAAAATGAGCCATTAGCTACTATATTGACCAGACAAAGACCCATCTGAAGGAATTCACCCAGTTGTTCCTTACCTATGGCGAGGTGGGTAAAGGTAAGCCAGCCACCAAGAGGAGCATTGCTATGAGGATTCTTTCTTGTATCCAGTTCTGTTATAAAAAACTGGGGAAAGAGCCACCTGCAGGTCTGAGGGCTCACTCAACGAGGGGGACAGCTGCTTCTGTAGCAGCTGACAGAGATATCCCTCTTCTGGAGATTTGTAAAGCAGCCACCTGGAAGACTGTACACACATTCACTAAGCACTACTACTACCTGGATACACAGGCTAGAAGTGATGCGAGGTTTGGCACAGCAGTATTGCAAAGCTTGTCTCCTAAGTAGGTTCTGTACCCACCTCCATGGGATACTGCTTGATAGTCTGCATATTGTCAGAATACAGCAAGACTTCATGTTGTTTAAAGAAAAAATTACTTACCATAGTAATCTTGTTTCTTCTAATGTAGTCTTCTTGTATTATGACCTCCCTCCCTACCTCCCCTAACAGAACCTCTGCAGAACTTTCCTTATCAAGGGATGGCAATTGCTAGTGCTGCACCTCAGGGGTGTAGGTTTCTGATATAATTTTTCTTGGGCTTTTTGACTTGAGTCTTTGCTGCTCAGTGGTTGGTCATATTAGTCGTGTAGCACTGTTTATTAATATTATTATTATTATCACTATTACATTTGTTACTTTCTCTAGTTGTTTTTTCATTACTAGAAATCAGTTAGTGTCAGGTCACTTAGTGCTCATAAGAATCTTATGGTTACATAGAATGTACCAAGGACAGTGGTTTGAAATCTGAGCTCAAGCTCAACGTTCTGTGCTTCTGCATAGAGTTAACTCTGTCATCTCCAGGGTAGTTGAACTGGAAGAGTTAACTGCATATTGTCAGAATACAGCGAGACTCCATTAGAAGAAACAAGATTACTATGGGAAGTATTTTTTTCTTTCTGCTCCATGTCTTGACGGAAAATCAGCATTGATATTCTCTTTCCCAGATTTGTGTATCACTTTAAATTTAAATGGCTGTAGTGCCAGGTAGCACCGTGTGATTGTAGAATTTTTTATCCTTCGTTTGGTTAAGCCAACAGAGAGGAATGTGATCTGTTACAAGTACAACGTCAGCTCCTAGTAAGTAAAACTTAAGGGACTCCATTGCTCACTTTGCTGCAAAGCATTCCTTTTCAATGGTAGAGTACCTTTTCATCCTGTCGTGCAATTTCCTACTTGTGTATAGAATAGGATGTTCTTTCCCATCTATATGCTGACTCAAGACTGCACTTAGGCCTACCTCTGATGCATCTATCTGTAACAAAAATTGTTTCTCAAAGTCTGGGCTTCTTAAAACAGAGACTGATCATAATGCAGCCTCAATGGTCTAGAAAGCTTCCTCATACTCTGGGGTCAATTTCACATTATTCGAGAACCATTTCTTTGTGAGTTCAGTGAGGGTAGTAGCTAACTCGGCAAAGCTTGGAACAAATATCTGATCACAACCAGCCAGCCCTAAAAATGACCTGACATGCTTATTTGTGTTAGGGATAGGGGCTGTTAGCTGTAGCTTCTATCTTGGAAACCTCTGGCTTGACTTCTCTATTTCCCAAAACATAGCCCAAATATCTGGTTTCCTGCATGCCCAATGCACACTTAGTAATTAATATAATTGTATTAATATAATAGTATTAATAATTGTCAGACCTGCCTTTTCGATTGGATAACTGATAACTGATCGTAGGTGTTCCAGGTGGCTTTTCCAGTCTGGACTTTACACCACAACATCATCCAGGTACACAGAACAATAACAAGTGTTAGGGGATAAAATTACATCCATGTGCTGCTGGAATGTAGTGGGTGCGCCATGTAAACCAAATAACACGGTGGAGAACTGGTAGAATCCTGTAGGAGTGGCAATGCAGTTTTGTCTCTGGATTCTTTAGTTAGGGTAATTTGCAAGTAACCCTTGGTGACATCAAGGGTGCTGATATACTTGGCACTCCCCAGTCTGTCCACCAAAACATCTATTCTGGGCATAGGATAAGTGTCAAATTCTGACACTTGATTAAGTTTCCTAAAATCAAGGCAGATTCTTACACCCCCTTCTTTTTTGTTTACAATCACCATTGGTGATGACCAAGCACTTCTCGACTCTGCTATGATACCCAGTTATTTAATTTTTTTGTATTTCCTTAACCATGTCAGCTCTTAACCACTCTGGTAATCTTTATAACTTTTGTCTAATAGGGCGAGCATTCCTTGTCACTATCACGTTCTCAACCCCATTTGCACGGCCTGGTACTGTGGTGAAAGTACTTTAAATGTCTTTAGCAAGTTACGAATTTCTGCGGTTTGTTCTGAGGTTAAGGAAACATTCACCTCTACAGCATCAGCAGTTCAAGTTTTTTCCAGTCTGTCGTAAGCTATATCAATATCTTCTTTAGCAGTTAAGCTCTTGGCACTTTATTAACAGTTTATTTTCTGTACTGGGTAACAGCAGCAAGATGTTTTCACCTGGCTCAAAAACTTTTCCTTTTACCCCATGGTCATAATACAATTTCTGCTGGTTTTGGGCCTCTTCCTAATTACTATGGGCGATTTCAACATATTTTGCCAGCTTCTTTCTCAGGGCACACATATAAGATGTAATAGAATTGTTTCTGATGGGGGTTATCGTCCCGTGTTTCTTTTATTACATTTAGTGGCCCTCTAGGTTGTCTACCATACAGCATTTCAAATGGTGAAAAACCTGTTGATGCCTGTGGCACTTCTCTGTAAGCAAAAAGCAGGTAAGGTAAGTATAGGTTCCAGTCTTTCCCTTCCCCTTTTACAAACCTTTTTAACATGCATTTTAGGGTTTGATTAAAACACTCAACAAGTCTGTCTGAGGGTGATAAGGGGAGGTTCTTATGGCAGTGATACCTAGTAGTCGGTATAGCTCCTTCAGTTATGCTGCACCAAAATTACTACCCTGATCAGTAATAATTTCTTTAGGTATGCCCACTCCCCTGAAAATTGTGGCAAGCTCTGCTGCCACTTTTGGGGATATGACCGTACGCATTGGAACTGCCTTTGGGTATCGAGTTGCATAGTCGCCTACTACCACAATGAATTGATTACCCTTTTTACTTTTGTCTAAGGGGCCAACCACATCCATTGCAATTCTCTCAAAAGGCACATCTATCAAGGGTAGGGGCACCTTGTCTTTTTTAGTCACTGAGGCTACTTTCTGACACTCTGCACAGGAACTGCAATAAGTAGCAACATCTTCATGAATGCCAGGTCAGTAAAATCAGTACAGCAATCTGGCAAGGGTATGATCCTTCCCCGAGTGACCAGCCATAGGACTATCATGTGCTAACTGTAACAACTCAGATCTATACTTTTGTGGTATAACTAATTGATCTTACTTCGAGAGGGCTCTTGCAGTAGGTAATCAACTTGAGGACTGAGCGTCCCCTGGCGTCAGGACCACACAGAAACTTTTGCCAGCAGTATCTGACAGGACCACACATCTGACGTCACGTAGCTGATGTCAGCATGACCCTATATAGTGGGTGGTCCCCACGCCCGCCTTCCAGTTCTTTCCCACCGTCAACCTGAACAGTTGGATCTCGCGGAGATCGTACGCTGCAGTTCGACTACTTTTCGGATGAGTATCTGTGTTTCTTTCCTTCAAAATTAATTTAATTTCTTTGTGCATGTTGTCGTCTAGCACAAGAATAAGTATGCTTTGTGTGGCATGCAGCTACCGCACAAGGATTTGCACTCCCTCGTCCTCTCCTGTTTAGGCCCGGAGCATAAAGTCGAGGACGCTGAGGGATGTGCCAGCTTCAGTCCGGCCACAAGGAACTGCTGCCAGCAGGCCCTAGAGGCCCATTTACTCAAAAAGAGAATGGCCACCATAGAGAAAGAGCTCCAAAAGTTATGCAACGTTTCCACCTTGCCCACCAAGTTCAAGCATTAGAAAGAGGAAGAAGCAGCATAGGAACCAGGACCGGTCCCCATCGTGTCCAGAGCCGCCTTCGGAGGGTGACGTCCAACGTCCTCTGAGAAGTCGACTGCTGCAGCCCAGCCTGCTCCCCCCAAAGAGGAGTTCTCCGGCCTCCTACCACCACTGGTCCTAGTGGCTGTGGGAATCTCGGCCTCGGATGAGGCCTTGGCCATGCCTAGACCCATCTCCACGGAGGGGGGGTCGTCTACCGCGCCGAAGGGAGCTGCTGAGTCACTTGTCTGGCCCTCCGTTGAGCGCCCGGCTGTGGTGTTGGGCTCTGGAGGTTCCGAAGCCCGCCTGGCTTTGACTGCTATGTCAAGCATCGGCCAGTTCGATGTACGCGTGGTTGTCAGGGTCAGGCGATGGCCCCAACAATTCCCAGCTGCTGGATTTGCCTCAGTTTTCCCTGGAGGGTTCTCTGCATCGGGCCTCTCCCACTCCAGTGGACGTGGTTCCCCCCCTCACTCGCCTGTAGATCGAGGGACGGAAATTGGGGAGCTTCCGTCAGGTGACCTTCCAGGCACACCTCCGGATCTAGCGATGGGAGCTAGCACTGTACTGGATGGTTCCAGCCACCTCTCCCACCATCGGGGGCTATCGTGCCACTGGCACATCCTCCACCGGACCTAACCCTACCAGAGATGTCAGGATTTAGCATGCCGCAGGGGCCTCCGTCAGGGCCTTCGGCCCCACCGTCAGGCCTTCCAATGGGGTTGCCCCTGTCGGGCCCTCTGTCAGGGTTTCTCCCGTCAAGACCTCCTTCAGGGTTCCCAATCTCAGGATATCCCACACCTCAGGCACTGGCGTAAAACCCACTGGGCTACCCCCAAAATCAGGGTTTCATATGCCAAAGCACGCTCAGGCCTACCCTCCGTCGGGCTGCCTGCCACCACATTTTCATACGACAGGTTTCCCACAACCAGACTTTGCTACGGGCTATCCCCGGCTTACCAGCCTCCTCCTCCGCCTCCTCTTCCTTCTCAACTTCCAGTGAACTTTAGGTCCATTTTACAGTCTTGGTGGTCGGAGACCAAGGCCCAACTGGTAATGGAGTTGGACAACTGTGAGCCACCCAGAGAATCTTCTAGGAGCTCTGATGTTCAGAAACTGTGGCAGGTTCCAGTCTCTTTGCCTCAAGTCGATGCCTTCGAAGGGTCTGACGCCGGCCGGGCCCTCAAGCAAACCAGCACCAGACCCCCGGAAGTCTTCCGACTCAGACCAGAATTCTGACTTAGATTCTTCCAAGTCATTAGGGTTGGGTTTCGAAACCCTACCTATAGAGGAACCCCAACCCAAAGAATCCCCCAGGTCACCTCTGGAGGCTCCTTCCTTCACAGGCCTCCTCAGAAAAATAGCATAGGTGTATGACTGGAAGTCGGATGCCCAGGATCCGTATAGGCAATGCCTTGCAGAACACTTGGACATGCAGGAGGCGGATGCGATCCTTGCCCCACCTGGCTGAAGCCCCATGAGGACCTGGCATCAACGATCTGGATGATGCCCTCCTCCATTCCAGCGGTGGCCAAGAAGGCAGACCACACCTACCATACGCCAGAGGGAAAGGACCACTTCCATGTGCAGCCAAAGCTGATTCGGTCATTATAGTGGTTGCTCATGACTGGTCTTCTAAGCCCTGGCATACTAGTACCTCATCACCAGACAGAGTCTCGGCAGCTGGACCAGTTTGGTAGGAAATTTTATTCTTCCTCCACTCTGGCCATGTGGGCCCTCAACTACATCAGGCATATGCTGTTATACCGAAATCCTTGTTTGCCCATCTAGAGCCAGCCATTCAGGCACTCCAAGATTCGTAATTGAAAACCCTGTTGGCAGGTTCGATATGTTCGGCAAAAGTGGCCTGTAGGCATGCGTTTCGAGCCACCTATGATGCAGTAGATTCTTCCACCAGAGGACTGCCACAGCCGTCGGCGTCTGTCGTTTCTCCTGGCTGAGGGTGTCTGGTTTAGCACAGGATGTACAGAATGCCATCCAGGATGCCGCTTTCCAGGGATCCGTCCTCTTCTGGAGTGATGCACAAGACATCATTACCGCCCTGCAGGATAGAGGCACAACACTTCGGTCAGTACAAACAATGTACTGTCCAAAATTTCAGGCCAAGAAGCCATTTCGGCTCCAAGGCAAGTGGCAACCAAAGCAACAGCAGACATCCCGATTTCAAAATAAGCATAGGGCGCAGTCAGCCTTAGCCGCTCCCCAGGCCAAGTCCCAGAGAGTTTCAGGTGCAGCTGTCCCCAGCCCCCCTTGCATGACTCGGCCATCTGCCTTCCCCATAAAATCTCATGAGGGGAGCAGATGGCAAAGATTTGCCATCTGTTAGAGTGGCGGTGGTGACAACGATTCATGGGTCCTCCAGCTCATAAACGGCCACACTCTGGAGTTTCTCATAGATACATAGACAGTGTCGGCGATAAGGGCCTATGGCCCACCCAGTCTGCCCATTTAAGTTTGTAAGTTCAGTTTATGTTTTCCAGGAAGTCTGTTGCCCTTACCCTGACCTCCAGGAATTCCTTTATGTCTATCCCATGCATTCTTAAATCCGTGATTGTTTCAGCCCCACCACTTCCTCTGGCAGGGTGTTCCACTTGTCCACCACCCGTTCTGTGAAGAAATTCTTCCTCACGTTTCCTCTGAATCGTCCTCCTCAACTTCATCCCATGCCCTCTAGTCCTGGGACATCTTTTCGCTTAAAATAGTGCATTCCTGCCCTGTTCCTCCCTGTAAGATACTTGTATGTCTCTATCATATCCCCTCTCTCCCTCCTCTCCTCCAGGGAGTACATGTTCAGTGCCTTCAACCTGTCCTCATAGGACTTGTGATGCAATCCATGCACCATCTTTGTTGCCCTCCTCTGAACCTTCTCTACCCTGTCTATGTCCTTACGTAGGTAAGGTATCCAGAACTGCACAGTGTACTCCAGGTGCGGCCTCACTAGTGTCTTGTATAGTGGAATTATGACCTCCCTTTTCCTGCTGGTGATGCCCCTGCCTATGCATCCCAGCATCCTATTTGCTTTACCTGCTGCCTTGTCACACTGTTTCCCTGCCTTGAGGTCATCAGAGATAACTCCAAGATCCCTTTCCTGATTGGTGCATGCTATATCCTCACCCCCCAACTGATATATTGTGCCAGGGTTTTTGTGCCCCATATGCATTATCTTGCACTTCCTTGCATTGAATTTCAACTGCAAACCCTGACCATTCTTCAAGTTTCTGCAGGTCCTTCTCATTCTGTCTACACCCTCTGGTGTGTCTACTCTGTTACAGAGCTTTGTGTCATCAGCGAACAGTGAAATTCTGCCTTCTAGGTCCTCGCAATGTCACTGATGAAGATATTGAATAGTACCCGGTCCCAGCACTGATCCCTGTGGTACCCACTGGTCACTCTTTCCTCTGTGGAGTGACAGCCATTTACCACCACCCTTTGTGTCCTGCTGCCCAGCCAGTTACCTACCCACCGCACTACTGTCCTGCCCACACCCATATTCCCCAGTTTGTGCAATAGTCTTCTATGTGGCACAGTGTCAAAAGGCCTTGCTGAAGTCCAGATAGGCCATGTCCACTGCCCTCCCGATCCCACCTCCCTAGTCACCCAGTCAAAAAATTCAATGAGGTTGGTCTGACATGACCTTCCCTGATGAAACCATGCTGCCTTGGGTCCTGTAGTCCATTGACAACCAGATGTTCCACCAATCTCTCCTTCAGTAGTGCTTCCATGATCTTCCCCACTACCGAGGTGAGGCTGACTGGTCTGTAGTTCCCCGCTTCCTCTTTGTTCCCACTTTTGTATAAGGGGACTACATCTGCTATCCTCCAGTCTTTGGGTACCTCCCCTGTTTCTAGTGATCGGCTAAACAGGATAGCAAGGGTTCAGCCACCACCTCTCTTACTTCTTTAAGGACCCTGGGGTGCACCCCATCTGGACCCACTGCTTTATCAACTCTTATTACTTCCAGTTCCTTCAGGACCCTTTCTCGTTTAAAGGGACTTGTGTCCATTTCTGCACCATTCTCACCCCTTGTACTCCATTCAGACCCATTACCCTCCTCTTCCTCAGTAAAGACTGAGCAGAAATACCTGTTCAGTATGTCAGCTTTACTGTTGTCATCCTCCACACAGCCCCCATCCTCCCCCTTCAGTCTCACTATCCCTCCCTTTGCCTTTCTTTTTTCACTTATGTACCTGTAAAAGGTTTTGTCCCCTCTACCCACTGATTTTGCAAGGTGTTCTTCTGTCTGAGCTTTGGCTTCCTTACTGACCTCCCTGCCTCCTTTGCTTCTCCTGGTACTTCTCCCTATCCCCTTCTGCCTGTGTCTTTTTGTATTGCCTGAATGCAATCTTTTGGCTTTCACTTTCTTTGCTACCTCTTTGGAAAACCATAATGGTCTCCTCTTTCTTTTCCTCTTGCTAACCTGCTTAATACATAATTCTGTTGTTCTTGTAATCCCCATTTAAATACTTCCCACTGTTCCTCAACCCGATTCCTGCCCCATTCCCTTAATGCCTCTTTCAAGTATCTCCCCATTTTCTCAAAGTTTGCCCCCAAAATCCAGGATACTTGTTTTGTGTGGTTTAGTTCTGCTCTTTCTGTGATTTCAAACCACAGTGACTGGTGGTCACTGTTCCCCAGGTGCTCCCCACTCTTACCCCATCACACTGTCCCTGTTTGTGAGCACAAGGTCCAGTATTGCCTTCTGCCGAGTTGGTTCCATGACCAGTTGCTTGAGAAGGCACCCTGAAGGAGTCCAGGATAAATCTGCTCCTAGTTGATGATGCTGCTGCTGGGATGCTCCAGTCCACGTCTGGAATATTGAAGTCTCCAACCAGTACTACCTCACCCTTGTCTGCCATCCTCTGGATGGCTAGCATCAACTCTATCTGTTTCTTCCTCCTGGGCTGGTGGTCTATAGACCACACCTGTGCGGATAGCTGGCCCCATTTTCCTTTCCAACTTAACCCACAGTATCTCTCCCCATTTTGTTCCTCCTGGATCTCTGTGGCCCTTATGTCATTTTCACATAGTGCCACTCCTCCTCCCTTCCTGCCTGCCCTGTCTCTTCTGAATATGTTGTAGCCAGGTATGGCCAACTCCCAGTCGTGGTTATCATTACACCAGGTTTCAGTGATGGCCACAATGTCCAGTCTGACTGCACCATGACAGCCTCCAGATCTTCCATCTTGTTGCTAAGGCTCCTGGCATTTGCACATGACTTTCCATGATTTGACCTACCTAGACTGTTTGCTGTTCTACTCCAGCCCCTTCCTTGGTTGTCCTTTATCCCTGGTTCACCTTGCTGTCTGCCCTTCTGCTGAATTTTGCCCTATTCTGCCTATCCACCTCCTGGGCGCTAATCTCCATCTTTTGCACTTGGCTAACCTCCCATCCTTTCCTTCCATTTCTCTGGGTACCTCTATTTGGTTGTCCCTGTTTGGCAGTGTGGCATATGAGTTCTTGAGTGAATAGGATCTGGGATGTGCCTCTGCCTGACTGGTCTAACCCTCCCTGAGCCCACTGTCATCCAAGTATTCCTCATTCTCTGCATCCTTTGAGGCAGCTGCATTGGACTGAGTGGTCTCTGGATAGGGGTGATGGTACTCCTGACCCAGTTTACTTCTGCTCTGAGTCTGGCTACCTCATCCCGCAGTCCAGAAAGATGCATGCAGATAGGGCAGCACCTCAGTGTCCTCTAGACAGCGCTCTGGCCCATTCTCAGTACCTGAAGGCACACAACCCTCTCGTATGAGAGGAAATTCAGGCTCTATTAAAGAACAGAGCAATTGAACCTGTTCCCGTGCACCAGGTAGGGATGAGGTACTACTCCACTTCTTTCTGGTCTCCAAAAGACAGGAGATTTGCGTCCCATTCTGGATCTCAGCACTCTAAACCTGTACATAGAGCACAAAAGGTTCCAGATGTTGACCCTCCTGGGTCTACTGCTCCTCTTGCACAAGGGTCAGTGGCTCTGTGCTCTGGACATGGAAGATGCTTACCTCCACATCCCTATATTCAGGGCCCATCATCACTACCTATGGTTCTCCTTCCAGGGGAAACATTACCAATTCAGGGCCGTGCCCATTGGCCTTTCCTTGGCACTGCATGTTTCACAAAGTGCCTGGCAGTAGTGGTGGCGGCCCTGAGGCATCAGGGCCACTGTGTGTTCCTTTACTTCGACAACTGGCTTCTGTTGGCACAGTCGAAGGAACAGTTGGAACTCTCCCTTTCTGCAACCCTGGACCTTTCTCATCAGGTTGGGATCACTGTAAACTTTTCAGAGTCCCAGCTTGTTCCTTCCCAGCATCTGCAATTTATTGGGGCAGTGTTGGACATGGTCCAGGGTATGGCTTTCCTCCCTCAGGACAGGGCGGAAACTCTGCAGAGGCAGGTTCATTTGGTGGCCTCCAGCAGGAAGGTCTTGGCCAGGTTGATTCTTCGACTGTTGGACCTGATGGCAGCAGCCATCCCCACAGTACCTTTAGCCAAGCTTCACAAGTGTATCTCACAGTGGATGCTCGGGGCACAGTGGCTCAGAGATTGGACGACCTAGACCAGATGGTCATGGTCTCCAATTCCATGCAGAGGGATCTCTTGTGGTGGAAGGATCTTTCCATTATCACCAAGGGGGGCCTTTTTCAGTCCCCTTCTCCCTCTCAGACCCTGACAGTGGATCCATCAGGGTCAGGATGGGGCGCTCATCTGGGAGACTTCAGGACTCGAGGCATGTGGTCCCTAGTGGAGTCTTCTCTTCAGTGTGTTGCAGATGAGAGCAGCGTTTTATGCTCTTCAAGCTTTTCAACACCGGCTTCTCCAGAGTACTCTGCTAGTCCAATCGGACAACATGTGCATGGTCTGTTATCTCAACAAGCAAGAAGACACCCGTTCGTATCCCCTATGCAGGGAGGTGATGCGGGTGTGGCATTGGGCTGTCCTGCACCGGATTCACCTCCGAGCTGTACACGTTCTGGGCATACAAAACGTCCTAGCAGGCAGTCTCAGCTGCACCATAGTCAGAGCCCACAAGTGGGAACTAAAACAAACGGTGGTTGGCTCCATCTTCGACCTGTGAGGTCGGCTGGAACTGGATCTGTTCACATCCCCATAGAACGCAAAACTTCCCAAGTTTTGCTCGCTCACTCCAGGTTATGGTGTTTTCTGGCGAGATGCACCATCTCTTTGCTGGAAAGAGAGGTTCTTGTATGTCTTCCCTCCCTTTCTGGTTCTGCAGAGGTTACTGTTCAAGCTATGGGTGGAAGGAGCTCACATGATTCAGACTGCTCCTTTTTGGCCCCGTCAGGTTTGGTTTCCACTGCTTCAGCAGCTTGCAGTGGAACCTTTGGTTCCCCTGCCTCTCTGCAATGACCACCTGACCCAGGAGGCACGCTGGTCCATCCGGGACTGAAGTCCCTTCACCTTCATGTATGGCACCTCAGGACATAGCAGCTTCACTCTTTGGGGTTTCTTCCAAAGTTGCTCAGGTTCTAGTGGAGGCCAGAAAGCCATCTACTAGGACCACTTATGCCATTTAAATTTGATGGACTGCATCTGACTAAGGAGGGAGTCAGTGCATTGGGGCAGAGGTTTGATGTATTTGCAGAATATTTAAACTAGCAAATGGGGAGAGGGGTGCAACACCCGAAACATCAAATGGAAAGAACACCCCTCCCCCCTCAGCTAGTGGTCAAACAGGAGTTTAGCATGTTTGTAGTTCATTTGCATTACCAGGTAAAGAAAAAGGTCCGGCTCCCCATACAATGCACAGGGGAAACGCCGGACCTCGCCCAACAACTAACGCATCGAAATCTGACCAATGGAAAATCATGCACACAAATGCTTGCAGTCTGGGAAACAAGATCCCAGACCTGCAGGCAATAATGACAGAGGCTAAACTGGACATAGTAGCCATTAGTGAGACATGGTTTACCAGTAACCACACTAGGAGACTTCAGTACCTGGCTATGTACTGTTCAGAAGAGACCGAGGTGCAAGAAGAGTGATGGGTCCTTATGTCAATGAAAATATCAAAGTTACAGAAATTCAGAATACATATAAGGAGCCAGAAGAACTGTGGGTCACCCTGGAAACAGGAAATGGGACAGCCATAAGAACTGGGGTTGTGTACAGGCCTCCAGACCAGGGAGGACATAGACATGTTACTGTTAGAAGATGTACAAAACATGACAGCTAAAGGGGAGGTTCTGATAATGGGAGACTTCAACATGCCAGATACAGATTGGTCAATACCAGCAGGGACATCTGCCAGAACTAGACACATGGTGGATTCCCTGCAGGGGGAGGGCCTCAAACAACTGGTACAACAACCCACAAGAGACAGGGCTATCCTAGATCTAGTACTGACTAACAGGGAAGGGATTACAGATATGTAGGTAGAAGGTCACCTGGGGCCAGTGACCATCACATGGTATGGTTCAGTTTGGCCACTAGAACAAAATCATCCCATTCCAAGGCAAAAATATGGGACTTCAGAGGAGCTGCTTTGATAAGATGGCCAACAGATTTAAGCTAGCCCTGGCAAAAAGAAATACAGGTGAGGGGGTACAGGCAAAGTGGGCAAGCATTAAAGATGCAATACATTGAGCAACATCCCGTTGCGTTAGTGAGAAAAGGAAGTGCAAAAGAAAAAGGAAACCACTTTGGTTCTCAAACACAGTAGCACAAAAGATGAGAGCCAAAAGGCTGGCCTTCAGGAAATATAGGGGAAGGCAGCAGGATGAAGATAGGGAGGCATACCAAACTTGCCTAAGGGAAGGTAGTAAGGCAGCCAAAGGCCCAAACTGAGGAAACACTAGCACGAACAGTAAAAGAAGGTGACAAGACTTTCTATAGATACATTAGTGAAAGAAGAAAGTCCATAGAGGATATTGCTAAGATCAAAGGGGATAAGGGGGCGTGTGAGGAGGAGGACCGTGTAAAAGCATCTATCCTAAATAGATACTTCTGCTCAGTATTTACTGAAGAGAAGGTAAGGCAGGGCCCACAGCTCTGCACTATGGACACGGGGAAGGGAGGTGTGCACTAGTCCCTTCACAAAAGAAAGGGTCCTACATGAGCTCGCTAAGCTCAGAGTGGACAAGGCAATGGGACCTGATGACGTACATCCCAGGGTACTAAAGGAGCTAAGGTTGGAACTAGCAGAGCCATTATCAGAACTGTTTAGTGAGTCTCTGAGCACAGGAGATGTCCCAGAAGAGTGGAGAAGGGCTCATGTGATCCCACTCCACAAGAGTGGTAGCAGGGAGGAGGCAGGGAACTACAGACCAGTCAGTCTTACCTCAGTAGTGGGCAAGATTATGGAGCCACTGCTTAAGGAAAGGATAGTGCAACACCTGGTATCCACAGGAGCACAGGATCCAAGACAGCATGGGTTTACAATAGGAAGGTCCTGTCAAACTAATCTCATAGATTTCATTGACTTGGGTAACCAGAGTGGTGAACCAAGGGGGAGCAGCTGATGTTGCCTACCTTGACTTCAGCAAAACTTTCAATACTGTTCCACATAGAAGATTGATTAACAAGCTGGGTAGGCTCGGGTGGGTCAGACTTTGGTCAAGTGGGTGGCAAACTGGTTGACGGGCAGAAAACAGAGAGTGGTGGTAAACGGTATACAGTCAGAAGAAATGCAAGTCACAAGTGGGTACCTCAGGGATCAGTCTTGGGGCCAGTCCTCTTCAGTGTCTTAATCAGTGACATTGCAGATGGACTGGAGGGTAAGGTTTGTCTGTTTGCAGATGACACCAAGATCTATAACAGAGTAGATGATCCAGATGGTGTGGGCAGAATGAGAAGAGATCTGGATAAGCCAACAGAATGGTCGGAAGAGTGGCAGCTGGGGTTTAACGCAGGGAAGTGCAAGATGATGCACACAGGGAAGAGAAACCCTGAAGCCACCTATAGGCCGGGAGGGGAGTTGCTGGCAGTCACAAGGGAAGAAAGAGACTTGGGCAACATCATCATCACCAGTGACCTGAAATCATCCAGGCAGACCTCTAAAGCAGTAGGTAAGGCTAGAAGGATATTGGGGTATATTAGTAGGGTATCACAAGTCGGAAGAGGAAGGTAATAATCCCTCTTTACAAGACACACTGGTTAGGCCCCATCTAGAGTACTGCGTGCAGTACTGGAGGCCATACATTCACAAGGACATTAACCAAATTGAGGCAGTCCAGAGAAGGGCAACCAAACTGGTGCAGGGGCTGCATCAGAAAACACATGAGGATAGATTAACTGAACTCAATATGCATACGCTAGAGCAAAGGAGGAAGAGAGGTGTTATGATTGAAACATTCAAACACCTTAAGGGCAATAACAAGGTGAAAGAGTCTAACATGTTTCAATATAAGAAAAATAGCAGGACAAGAGGACACAGCATGAGATTAGAGGGAGGCCGATTAAGGGGTAATGTGAGGAAGTTCTTTTTCACAGAAAGGGTGGTGGATGCATGGGACGGCCTACCTCAGGAAGTGGGGGATATGAATACAGTGCAGGGCTTCAAACAGGCATGGGATAAGCATAAGGGAGCAATATAGATGAGTATGAATAGATAGGCCATTGACCGAGCAAAGGCCTATGGCACATTCATAAGGTAGAAAAAGAAATGGGTAGACTGGATGGGCCTTGCAGTCCTTATCTGTCGTCAGCTTCAATGTTTCTATGGAGTGGAAGCGTTTTTCAATTTGGGCCACTGCTAAGGGTTGGGATCCTTTCTCATGTCCCCTCTTCATCGGTCATGGAATGTCTGCTGCACCTCTGTGAGTCGGGCCTAGGCTACTCATCGCTGAAGGTCCATTTGTCAGCTGTCTCTCCCTACTATACTTTGGTTGTCGGCAGGATACTGGCCCAGTTAGACGTCTCAAAGACTTCTTAAAGGGATTTTACACCTGAAACTGCCGGTGTGCAGCCCCATGCCACCATGGAATCTTAATTTTATTTTGGAAAAGTTGATTCTGCCTCCTTTTCAACCAACTGGTTCTTGTGACATGCGCTATTTATCTTGGATAGCGCTTTTCTTAGTGGCAGTCACTTCAGCTCAAAGGATTTCAGGCCCTGATTTGTAAGGAGTCTTATTTAATTTTCCACAGAGACCGGGTGGATCTTTGTATCAACCCTAAGTTTTTACCTAAAGTGTTTTCTGAGTTTACGTTGAATCAGTCGATTCAACTACCAGTGTACTACCCCGAGTATTCTAATCGGGGAGAAACGCTTCTTCACACGTTACATGTTCGCAGAGTCTTGCACTATTACACAAACAGGACAAAGTCTGTCCTAAAAATGGATCAGCTTTTTGTTTCTTATGCACTCAAGAGAGAAGGTGGTGCGCAGTTACCAAACAGTGTTTATCCAAATGGTTGGCAAACTGCATTACTTTTTGTTATCAGAAGAATGGTAAAATGCTACCGGGGAAGGACAAGTATTACACTAGGGGCGTGGCTGCCTGCACTGCTTGTTTCAGGAATGTGTCTGCTGCTGACATCTGCGCCGTGGCTACCTGGAGTTCAGTCCACACTTTCACAAAGCATTACAGTTGGGAAATTGCGTCTTGGCACAGGGCAGGTTTTGGCCTAGCTGTACTTCAGGGCCTTCGGTCTTAACATTTTCTGTGCCTATAGCACGTTTTTAGCTCCTGCCTCCCATGTTTCAGTTTTGTCTTCTGATTCACACCACTTGGGACTCTGTCCTCAAGGTGATTACCAACTGCAAGAGCCCTCTTGAAGTAAGATAGTACAGTTACATAAGAACTTACCATAACAGTAGATCTTTGAGAGAGGCGCTTGCAGTAGGTAACCTTTTTCCTTCCCTTCCTCCCCCTACTTATTTCTGCTTTCTTTATGGGCTCATTCTGAGCTCCAGGAGCCTTTTATCTCTTCTTCTGGCCCACCTATTTGGAGGTCTCTGGCGGAAGAACTGGAAGGCGGGCGTGGGGCCCGCCTACTATATAGGGTCATGCTGATGTCAGACATGTGATGTCCGGTGGGCGGTCCCCTGTCAAATATTGCTGGCTAAAGTTTCCGTCTGGTCCTGATGCCGGGGGTGCTCAGTCCTCAAGGTGATTACCTACATACCAACATACGAAGAAGCCAGCAGAAGAAGGCCATTTGGTCTGTCAAGTCTACTCATATTGCAGGATCCACAGCCTGAGCTAATGTCCCTGCCTTCCCTCCCCACTCCTTCTATCCTTCCTACCCATGATCCTTACCTTCCCCTATGCCTATCCCAGCCTCTCTTAAAGCTGCCCACTGTCTTCAACGAGATTACCTCTTTCAGCAGTGCATTCCAAGTGTCCACCACCCTCTCTGTGAAGAAGTGCTTCCTGACCTCCCTCCTAAACCTCCCACCCCCCAGTTAAGACTATGCCCCCTCATGTTATTGTTGCTACTCAGCTTAAAGAGATTCTCATCAACCATATTTATTCCTTTCAAGTACTTGAAGGTCCCAATCATGTCCTCTCTCTCTCTCTCTCTCTCTCTCCTGTCTGCCAGGGAGTACATGTTTAGTACCCTCAACCTCTCCTCATATGCCTTACCCTGCTGACCTGCTATCATCTTTGTAGCCCTCCTCTGGACCGTCTTCAGCAGGTTAATGTCCTTTTTGAGGTGTGTGGCACCAGTACTGAACTCCATACTCTAGATGCAGCCTTACCAGTGACCTGTACAAGGGCAATATAACCTCCTCTCTCCTACTACTGAGCCCTCTAGATATGCATCCCACCATCTTGTTTGCCTTTTCCTGCTGCTTTCTTGCACTGCATGGAGTGCTTCAGGTCGCTAGTGGTAATCACTCCCAGGTCCTTCTCCTCCTCCTCCTCCTCTGATGCAGATACTTGGAACTCCACCCAGGTAGTACTCTGTCCTGAGATTCTTGGCTCCATTATGCATAACTTTGCATTTCTTGGCATTGAAGCCAAGCTGCCAGATCCTGGACTACCTCCCCAGCTTTTCCAGATCTTCCTGTAGGTCCTGTATCCCTTCAGCTGTGTCCACTCTTCCACAGAGCTTGGTGTCATCCGCGAACAGGCACATTTTGCCCTTAATGCCATCCCCAATGTCATTGATGACGACATTGAACAAAACCTCCTGCAAGAGCCTCTCTCGAAGATCTACTGTTACAGTAAGTTCTTGCATAACTGTACTTTCTGTCTGGTCATGTGTCTGAGGTTTAACCCAAACTCTGTACAGTAGCCCATTACATTTTTTAAACATAGGTTTACCCTGTTTTGGTTTCACCCCCAGCTGCTTAAAATAACCCTGGAGAGAAACATAATTAGCTTGTTCTGAAAGAAAATCACAATCAGTAATCAGTTTAGGTCTGTCTTCGAAGGTGGAGCTCTTGCAGCAGGTAATACCATTAGGACTGAAGCCGGCAGGTGTCCAGACCTCTCGGAAAACTTGTAGTTAGCAGTCTGAAACAGGGGACCACCCCTGATGTTGGCTACGTCAGACATAGTACAAAGGGGGCGGTCCCCTGGTGCCATCTCAGTTCTTTTCTGGCCATCGACCTGCATAGTTCGGCTCCTCGGACACCTTCCTTTGCAGTCGACAGCTATCGAACATTAGAAGTTCTTAGTTCTTCAAAAAACCTTTCAAACAATGCCCCGTGTATGCCGTCGCCCTCTCCACCATGGCGAAAGTCAAAGTGTGCATGCGGGAAGCGGATCCCAGCCAAAGACGACCAGGTGGCCTGCCTCCTCTGCCAAGGCCCGGAACACCAGCCCGATGCCTGCACACATTGCCAGAAGTTCAACCTGAAGATGCGCGCCAGGAGGGCCAATGCACTCAAGACATTCCTGCTAGAAAAGAAGCTTTCGGCCATGCAGCGAGGATCAGGAGCCAGCTCATCCTCTGCTGCCAGGGATTCCCCACCCAAAGATAGGTCGTCCCGGGGGGGGGTTCACTTCAGGGATAAGGATCGGACCAGGTCTGAATCCCACCCTAAGTTGCCAGCCAAGCAGGCCTCGTCCTCCGACTGGAGGTCTGGTTCGGTTTCGGCCCAGCCATCCGAACCTTCCCACACGTCTAAATCCGCTCCCACCTCTTCTCAGGCAAACATCAGGAGTTGGCCTCGTCTGGACACCATCACTCTTCCTTGGCTCATCGACCCCTAAAACCCTCTGGGTCGACCCAGGAAAGCCTGTTAAGGGCTCAGGACAGGCCCAGCTCTTCTGATAAGCGCAAGTGCTCGGAAGAACCCTCAGGTAGGCAGGTGGTCACCCAGGCTCGGACACCTCCCCCTCCGGCTAAGGTGCACCCTCCTCCAGATCAGCGCGAGCCTAGCCGGTCGCCTACACAGTCAACCCACTCCCGGATGCCTGACACGGAGTGGTCGCCATATGAAGACCAGCCGTCCGCCCCTCCTTCGAGGGACCAGACACCTGACAAAGCCACACTGGACGCTAGACCAGCAGACGAGGGCATTGCCGGTCGTCAGCATGCTGATGTCAGGATCCTGAACCCGATGCCTGCCGAGCCAGACTCTGACGCCCGCACCTAAAGACCTGACGCCCGGCCCCTCAGACTCGGCGCCGGCCCCTGTGGTCATCCCAGTAGCAGACATTGGGAGTCTGTTTACTGCATGGTGGAATGCAGTGAAAGGGGATCTTCTGTATAGACCCCCAGACACTGTCCCTTCTCCACCACCCAAGGGTCCTCCTCCCACCCCAGAGCCTTAGCGGGGTGAGGGTGAGCACCCACGCCTGTACCCTAAGGGAAAGAGAAGGAAATGCCCCTCGTCTCTGTCTCCTTCTTCCCCATCTGTCACGTTCTCCTCGGATGAAGGTGATGTGGATTCAGAGCCTTACTCTGACGAGGAATTTTGTCCTCCCTCCCCGGGACCTAAAGATTCCCCATGGTCCCACCGGATGATCCCTCATTTCTGGACATTATGAGGCACATCCAGGCTATATACAGGTGGGACACGGAGGATCTGGACCCAGAGCGCAAGCACCTGGCCAAGTTCCTCGGAGAGAAGGAACCCAAACCTTTGGTAATTCCACTGTTCATGGAATCGTTTCAGGATGTAACACACCTCACCTGGCGTATGCCGTCTTCCATACTGGCAGGCCCTCGGAAGGCAGACATGCTTTATAAGCCTTCGAAGTCCGAACCCTTTCTGGCCGAACAACCAAAGGTCAATTCGTTGGTCCTCACGGCCGCCCATGACAGGGGTTCCCAGCCAAAGCACTTGAGTTCCCAACCTCCTGATCCCGTCTCTAAAAAGTTAGATGGTTGGGGCCGAAAAGTCTTCTCCTCAGCCTCTGGGGCCATCAGGTCTTTGAACTTCCTGGCCCACATGATTATCTACCAACAGTTACTGTGGAGGAAGACAATGGACCTCATCAAAGCTATGCCTGACTCCGCCTCAAAATAAGAAATTCTGGTGTGTGCCCAGTCGGGATTAGATGTCGACAAACACGCCCTTAGGTGTTCTTACAATGCTGTGGATATGGCCTCCAGAGCAGCCGCCTCTGGGGTCTGCATGCGAAGGCAGTTATGGCTTAGGCTCACGGGTTTTCTACTGGACCTACAAGAGTCTGTTATGGATTTCCCCCCTTTCAGGGTCCGGTTCTGTTCTGTTCAGCCTGGATGTTGAACAAATGGTTAAGCAACTTCAGGCGTCAGGAAGAACGGTGGCTGATCTGACCCGCATGTATAAATCTCAGCCCCAGGAACCCTGCCGGCACCCTTTTTGCAAAGGACAAGGGCTGGGATAGGGGAGTAAACAGTCCCACGGTAAGGGGTTCAAGAGGTGGGGTCACCCTGCCCCTCAAGGTTCCCAGGGCCCAAAGAAGCCCAAAACTCTTAGGCCCCCCCCCTCAGCCTGACTCCCTCTGCCACCTTCCCTTCAAGGACAGGCAGAGTGAGAAGGTAGGAGGATGGTTTGCGCTCTACCCACTCGAATGGTCAAGTATCACTGCGGACCAATGGGTACTGGATACCATTCGTAAAGGGTACACAATAGATTTCACCTCTGTCCCACTGGACAACCCCCTCCCAAACCCGTTGTCCACCGGAAGACAGTCTTCTTCTAGAAGCGGAGATTCAGCGGCTCCTAGAAAAATGATCCATCCAAACGGTTCCACAGGACCAGAAGGGAAAGGGTTACTACTCCCGTTTCTTCCTGGTCCCGAAGAAAACTTGAGACCTTCGTCCCATTCTGGATCTGAGTCAGCTCAGTCTCTCTGTAAAATACCAGAGGTTTCAGATAGTCACTCTGGCAGGTCTCTTCCCCTTACTCCAGCAAGGGGACTGGTTGTGCTCCCTAGATATGCAGTACGCCTACAATGCATATCAAGGTCCTGAAGTCTCACAGAAGGTTTCTGCGCTTCAGCTTCCAGGACGAGCACTACCAATTCAGGATATTCCCCATCGGCCTTTTTTCCGCCCCCAGAGTTTTCACCAAGTGTCTAGCGGTGGTAGCGGCGGCCCTCCGAAGGAGAGCCTCTTCATCTACCCTTACCTGGACAATTGTCTCCTCTCCGCTCGGTCGGAGGAGGAGCTTCTAATTGCCTTGTGAGAGACACAGGCTTTATTTTCCTCCCTGGAGATCACAGTAAACTGGCCAAAATCACACCCTTGACTGACCCAAAGGCTGCAATTCATAGGGGGCTATTCTGGACACCGGGCAGGGCAGAGCCATTCTGCCTTTGGGATTTGGCCAGCAGGCTCCAGAAGGCCTCCTTGGTCCCTGCCCGGGTTGTTCTACAGTTTCTAGGCCACATGGCAGCTGCCATAGCCAGAGTACCCTTAGCCAGACCACATGTGAGGACCCTCCAATAGCATCTCAGGGTCCAGTGGGACCAGTCGGTGGACAATCTGGATCTCCGAATCCGGATGTCTTGGGTGGCACACCGTTCCTTTGAATGGTGGCTCTGTCACGACAGTCTAGCAGGAGGAGTTCCATTCCGGAGACCAACCCCACTCCAGACTTTTACCACAGGTGCCTCTCTGTCCATTTGGGGGGGCTCATTTAGGGGATCGCAGGATCCGGGGGTCTTGGTCTGCCGTGAAGAGCTCTCTACATATAAACGTTCTGGAAATGAGAGCCATGCTGAATGCACTTATCGCATTTAGAGACCAGCTCTCGATGGGTCCTCTCCTGGTGCAGACAGACAACACACCAGTGGTCTTCTACATCAACAAACAAGGGGGGGGGGACACAAAAGTACCCCTTTGCAGGGAGGCCATGAGAGTATGGGATTGGGCAGTAGAACACCATCTGGATCTCATCGCAGTTCATCTGCCTGAGGTTCAGAACGTTCTTGCCGACAGTTTCAGCCGCTGTACTTCTCTGAATCACAGTGGGAACTGCTCCAAGAAGTCACAGACAACCTGTTTGGTCGCTGGGGCTGTCCAGAGTTGAACCTCTTTGCGTCCCCGTGCAATGCCAGACTGCGAAATTTTTACTCGCTTGTTCCAGGACCTGGTGTTTTTTGACGAGACACATTGTCCCTCTCCTGGACAGGGAAGTTCCTATACACCTTCCCTCCTTTTCCCCTCATTCAGAGAGTACTGCTCAAGTTGCAGTCAGAAGGAGCCAGAATGATTCTGGTGGCTTCTCATTGGCCCTGTCAGATCTGGTATCAGTTGCTCCAGCAACTGTCATTGGAGCCTCTAATTCAGATGCCACTCTCCACCCACTTGCTCTCACAAGAGCAGGGGACACTTGTCCTTCCTGCTCTTCACTCTCTTCACCTGCATGCGTGACTCCTGCAGTCCTAGTGGAAGAGAGATTAGGAGTGTCAAGCAGGGTGGCTGAGATCTTGGTTGCAGCGAGGAAGCCTTCCACTGGCGCTACCTACGGCTCAATGGAAGCAACTTCTGTCCTGGGCCATGGCCCGTGCCCTAGATTGCCCAGCTAGACACGTGCTACAATATCTCTGTCACCTTCTGGATTTAGGACTGAGCTATTCGTCCATTAAGGTGCACATGTGTGCGGTTTCCGGATATCATGATCCTATCGGAGATAAAACTCTGGCACAGCTCAACATCTGTAAGACATCTCTACGAGGGGTCTTACATATCAGACCTCCCAGGAGAGACATCGTTCCTCCTTGGTACTTACTTTTCATCCTGGAGAATCTCACCCTTCCTCCTTTTGATCCAGCAGCCTCTTGCAAGCTGCGCTTCCTCTCATGGAAGACCCTCCTTTTGGTAGCCATTACCTCTGTTCGAAGGGGTTCCGAGCTCCAGGCCTTGATGTGTAAGAAACCTTACATAGTTTTCCACAGGGACAGGGTGACCCTGTGCACGAACCCTAAGTTCATGCCGAAGGTGGTGTCCGTGCTGACTCTTAACCAGGACGTCAACCTTCTGGTTTATTATCCGGAATTTGTTAACCAAGGTGAAGCGCTGTTGCACACCTTGGGTGTTCACAGAATTTTGAGGTATTACCTCCACAGGACTCGCTCCTCCAGACAGTCGGACCAGTTCGTCTTAGTCGTCAAGCGAATGTTAGGGGCTCCTGTTTCGAAACCGTCACTAGCCTGTTGGCTGGTGCAGTGCATTAGTTTCTGCTACCAGCATCATCATAAACCACTTCCGGAAACCGTCAGGGGCCACTCTACCATAGCAGTGGCCTTCGCTGCACTCAAAAATGTCTCCTCAGCAGATATTTGTGCTGCAGCTGCATGGAGTTCAGTCCACACTTTCAGTAGACATTACAGCCTGGGCATTGTATCCAGAAGGAGAGCAGGTTTTGGACTAGCTGTCCTGCAGGACCTACTCTCTTAGATGCCTTTCTAATATGTTTCAGCTGTTTTTCTGTATCTCTCCCTACCGCCCTCAGACCTGGGCCTATCCTTGGGTACTGCTTGGGACTTGGTCCTAATGGTATTACCTGCTGCAAGAGCTCCACCCTTGAAGACAGATAGTACAGTTACTTAAGAACTTATCGTAACAGTAGATCTTCGAGAGGAGCTCTTGCAGCAGGTGGCTTTCCAACCCACCATCCCCCAGGATAGTATTTTGGCTGTTATATCACCAGAATATGGTGGGGACTTCCTGCTTGGTTCTCCAGTTTGGTTTCTAGCCGGGTCGGCGGGAGAACTGAGATGGCACCAGGGGACTGCTAGCTACACGTTTTCTGTAGGGTCCTGATGCCTGCCGGCATCAGTCCTAATGGTATTACCTGCTGCAAGAGCTCCTCTCGAAGATATACTGTTACAGTAAGTTCTTACGTAACTGTACTTTTCAACATTTTCGTATGTTAACCCCTTAATGTCCATCAGTCTTTTGTTGCCCCTGTTTCTTCAGGCAGCATCTTTCTTTCCTGGACTTCTGGATCTTGGAGCTGTGCTCAGACAAGTTTGAATCAAAATCGATGAAAGGAAAAGTCCCCACCAGTCGAGATTTTCTTTGCCTGAGCTCTTGTCATTACAGCTTCTGAAACATCCGGATTTATCCCCTCTTTGATTAACTCAGTAAATCCCAGAATGTAATTTCCAGTAATCACAGGTACAGGTGACTTAGGTACTGTACTACTCCCACTTTCATTTGGTGCGACACCCTATTAATAATCAGTCACTTGACTGGTGGTATAGTATCGAGTGTCCCTGTGACTGCAGATGGTGCCCGTACCTGGTTCTTTTGGTCATTGTTTTCCCAGCACTTCAGTATGCATTAGGGTCTGTATGCTTCCCAGATCTATAAGTCCCTTCACAGTCTTATCTCCCACCTTGACATTTAAATGCTTGCCCCAGTTTGCTAAGGACTAATCTGCTCCAGTGTCGCTCTTCTTACTATGGTAGTTTCTTGCAGTGTGACCTGGCTTATTAGTTATAGCAAATAAAGTCTTTGGGTGCAGATTTGTTACCTCCACCACAGTTCTAATCAGACTTGTAGTTTAAATGGCAAAAAGAGTGTCTTACTGGTGCTTGGCTGTTACCTCACTGCTGTGGCGTCTGTCTGGCCATTTGGTAGTCTTCAGCCAAAGAAACAGCCTTTTCCCTACTTTCTGGTCAGTGTTCTTTTACTCAAAGCTGTACTCTGTAGGCGGTATGGTGATGACTTGCTCCATTGCAAATGTGTCGATGATCTGTGGGACTGTTTTGCCCTCTGGTTGGAGCCGTTTCACCAGGAGTTCTCTGAGTCAGGTGAAGGCTTCTTGAGGATTGTCATCTGAGTTGTACTTTAGAGACCGAAATCTTTGCCTGTAGGTCTCACTTGAGATGTCATACCTTTTCAGGGTTTCCCTTTTCACCAGGTCATAGTTTTCTGCCTGTGCAGTGTCCATATTGCTGTAGGCAAGTTGGGCTTTCCCTGTCAGGTAAGGTACCAGTCTGATTGTCCATTGCTGCTTTGGCCACTGGCAGGCTGCGGCAGCCCTTTCAAAAGTTGTCAGGAATGCTTCAGTATCATCCGAGGGACACAACTTTGTAAGTTTAATGTATTATAAGTTGTTTGTGTCTTGTTGCTCTGCTGGACCAGTACCAGATGCTCCAGGTGTGATAGGCTGCAAGGTATCCATCCATCTCTGCATCTCTTCTTTTTTCTGCTTCTCGAGTTGTTGCATTTCTTCTTTTCTCTGTGCCTCTAAACATTGAATCACTTTTTCTGTCTGCTGCATCTCCTCTCTTCTGTTTCTCCGTCTCTGTTTGTTGTATAACCCAACATTTGAAAAAGGCAGTCATGCTTTCAGGTTCTGTCACTGCCTGCTTTTTTTTTTTTTTCATGACTGGTGTTGGCTGTACAGTCTCAGTTTGGACTTTTGTTTCTGCTAATTTAGCTGCCATTCTTCTGGTAATCACTCCTGGACTTACTGCTTCAGATTCCATACCTTTCTTCTGTGCTTCCCTGGTATCAGATCTAGTTCCCATGCACAATACTCCTGGCTTAGAGTATGTACGGCGTAAATCCCTCTGAGGCTCACATCATCTGTCATTGAGGCACAGGTCAGGAAGCATAGGAAAACCAGGAGCAGTTTCAAAATTCACAAATAGCATTTTATTATTAATAACAGCAAAATAAAAATTAAAAATTGTTCAGTATAACTGAGTGTTTCTTCTCAGTTTCAAATCGCAGTCTCTCCTTCTTGCAAAACATTGCTGTGCTTTTTATAACCATTCTTTGCAGGGAGCTAGTTAAGAGAATATTCTGCTTCTCGCACACCGTTCTTGTCAGTTTCAGCAGGTGCAGCAAAAAGAATATTGTGACCCAGAACTAACCTCTTGTTGACAGCTCTGGAAATATTTTTCAAACCAACATCTCAGTTTAACCACATGAGTTCCAAATAGCTTTGCAATCATTTCAACAGTATAACTATATATAGTTTTAAACAAAGGGATCCCAGTATCTGTGACATTTCCACATAAAGATTCACATATATTTTTATACCTGCAGATATGCAAGGGGGAAGAAAAGACAGAACACCAAGTGAAGGCAGAGAGATGGCGAGAGGCGGAGAATTGCGCAACCGTCAGGAGTGATCAGTTCCTCGGTCTCAATATAAAATTTGGTTGTGCAGCCAGACAGAGGAGAGAGAGAAAAGGAGAGGCTAGAACAGATCCTTGCATTTAACCTCTTTCTGCATAACAAATGGGGCATGGCCTTATTCAACCCTGTCACGGGTAGTTTGCAGGTGAACAAGTCTGAACAGAAAGGAACTTTGGATTATCATAAAGAGTGGCGTGAAGCACTTGGCATACTGCAGGAGAGCTGTGGGAAAAGCAGACAGCTCGAATGCTAGGCTGCATAGCCAGGGGGATTTCCAGTAGGAAAGCAGAGGTCATATTACCACTGTACAACTCACTGGTGGAGCCGCTTCTAGACTACGGTGTGCAGTATTTGTGCCCTTATCTTAAGAAGGATGTCAGCTTGCTGGAGTCAGTCCAGCGAAGGGGTACCATTATGATTCAGGGCCAGTAGGGCAGCTGTTACGGGGGAGAGGCTCAAGGGGCTCAACAAGTACTCCCTTGAGGACAGAAGGGAGAGAGGGGATATAATTGAGACCTTCTAATGCCTTAAAGGTATTAACAGAGTGAATACAGAGGACTTCTTCAGTTTTAATGGGAATAAGTCTGCTATGGGGCATGGCCTAAAGCTGGTACAGGGACGCTTGAAGAGGGACTTTTTCACTGGGAGAGTGGTGGCCAAGTGGAACGAGTTGCCAGAGGAGGTGAGCTCCCTGAAATTGGTGCATAGCTTCAAGAGAGGATGGGACAGAATGAAGGGGAAAGTTGCTGGGGGTGAAGGGGAGGGGGAACTGGGGGGGTCAGGGGGAATTTGGGGAGGGAGACAGATCCTACTATAGACACCGTAGACAGTGGGAGGAGCTTACTTTAAAGACATCTGACGAATGTGCATTTCCAGTTTAACTGCCAGAGTGTGAATGTGAACTATATACCAGCTGTAGAACTACGGTTACAGGTGAGTAAATTATATTTATTCTCACTGCCCTTTTAGACTTAACCTCAGCTCTGTTTCCATTTAAGTGTTATCTTTTAATTCCTACGTGATACTTAGCTAACCTTGAGTTTAAATGTACAGCATATGTAAAGTGTGGTGGGATACTATTTTAGGAAAGACTCAAAACAAAATTGAAATGTTTTGCATTAGAGCTGCAGACGTCACTAGTATTTGCTATAAACATAATGCCACTAAAAGCTTGCTGTACTCAACCTAGAGTATTTCTATAGTAGGTAAGTGCTAGAGGAAGGTTTACACATGTACTGTAGATTAACTGTGATGATAAATACAGTAAATTGCAGCATTTTGCATTAGTCAAATTTTATTTTCATTTGCTTTTGGCTAGTGTGACTCTCCTTAGTGCTCTTCCATGGTTTTAAAATGTCCCCCCCCCCCCCAATTTTGAGATGCTCTGTGCCATCTGTTTTGAAAATGTTTATTGTATATGCATATTCTGTTAAAATATTTGACAAATATACTTTAGGTGTGTTGATTACTTCAAGACAGGTAACATAATTTCTCACCTCAGGAATCCCTCCGTATTCTTGACTGTAGCAGTTAGCTATCTGGGTTCAGCTGGGAGGAGGAGGAGGAGTTTATGTAAATAATTAAAACTAAACTACTAATTAGATTGTAATAAGAGATTACATGCCTGTAGGTTGTGCTGTTTGCTAGTCAGATTCTTTCTCCGCCTGCAGTGGACAGTTGGCTCTGGGGACTTTCTCTTTCCCTCTCTCTCTCTCTCTCTCTCAATCTCTCTCGCTTGAAGGAAGTTCTTTCTGTTTATAGTGAATCATTTTTCACTTTTACTGCTTTTAGGCATATTTTAATTTTTTTTTTTTACATTTTTATCTGGTTTTAGCATTATTTTCTGTGCTCCCAGCACTTTCCAGGAACAGTTTAAAATTTCTCTCACAGGAGTTGCTTCAGGTTTTCCACAATGCATCTCTGACCAGGGTTTCAAATAACTCTAAAAATTGATTAGCGTTTTGCTCGTAAAAATTCTAAAACATTGTGAAAATGCATATCACTTGCCTCACTGTGTTTAACAAACATGACACTTCTAGAAAACCTATATAAATGCTTTCTATACAGTTAGTATTGTCCCAAGGAAAAAAATGCTAATCAATTATTTAAAACCCTGCTGACTGGAAACAACTTTTTTGAGGTGAATTGAAACTCATTTTATACTGTTTTTCCCCATTTTAAGGGGAACGTTATTTGTTTTCGAGTTTCAGTTTAAAGTTTCCCTCACATAAGTTACATCAGGTTTTCCATCATGTGTTCTCTGACTGGAAACTACATTTTCTGAGATAAAAATGTCATTTTAAACTCATTTTCCACCGTTTTCCCCCATTTTTAGGGTAAACGTGATTATTTTCAACTTTTCTTTTTGTGACCTAGTTTTGGGAATCGGTTCCATAGTTCCATAGCACTTGGGACAGATTGTTTTACAGTTTTAGCTCTCTTGTGGGAACCTTTTTGTTTCTTTGTTTCCAATCTTCTGAGTTTATTTTCTGTCAGTCAGACTTTTAAACTGAGCTGAACCTACATTTTTTTAATAAAAATCTGCTTAATTTGTTTTTAATTGTGGTCACTGCTGACGACCACAACCTTGCTATTTTTCATCTGGGTCCAAGTTTTTGTTATTTGCCTTGTATTGAAAAAAAAAAAAAAAGTTGAATAGAGGTCAGAATTATGCCTTCTCAGTCTCCCTCCCTATCTACTAAGCCTGTTGAGGAGGGCACTTCTTCATATAATAGATATAAAATAGGTTGTCTAAGGACCCCAGTGAAAATAAGTCTGATAAAAATAATGCTGATCAAGCCAAGCATAAAAAAACATTCTGAACAGGTTTCTCTGATTTGGTGCCTGCCAAAAAGAAAAACATATTGCTGCCCTTCCCACTGAAAGGCAGAGAGAGACATCAGTGACAAATCAAAATATGCCTTCTCTTGAGGAGTTGGCAAAGGCTTGGCAAATGTACAAGTCATTCCAGGCTATGGGCAACCTGTTCGTAGACCCATCTGGGCCATCTAACCCTGACCTGGGCCAGGGTTTTTATTATGATGAAAATGAAGAGGAGCAGGAGGATGGGCTACAGCTAGGCGAGTCCCCTGACCAGGAATTTGACTCTCCTTATTGGGTCAGGAGGATTTCACCTCTCACTACGCTTTTGTCCAACAGATGGTGGACACCCTTAACCTGTCTATTCAAGAAGCCTCTGAAGAGGCTGGGGAGGCAGACTTTTTAGACATGTTGGGTCTCCCTCCCTCCAGGAAATTGCTCTGGCCAGTTCACAAGTATCTTCACAAGGCGACCGTTTAAACTGCTGCAAAGCCCAACGTCCATCCCAGAGGTGGACAAGTAAATAGAGCAAAAGTACCAGTTTCATAAGAATTACACTGACTACCTTTATGCAAATCCTGATCATGAAGGTGTGGTGCAAGTGGCAGCCTATGACAAGGCTAAAGTACGCGTATCATCACGGCTTACTGACAAAGAGTCCAGAAAACTGGACGCCATGGGCAAGAAATCTTTTACTACAGCTTCCTTGCTGATTCGCCTTGCCACATATATGGTATACTCAGCACAGTACCAGAAAGCTCTGTGGAATGCTGTTCTTGCTATTAGCCAGAAGCTTCCTCACAACATTGCTCAGGACTTGTCCGAAACAGTATGGACTGCCCTAGATGCCACCAGGTATCAATTTCACATGGCTGTGGATACAAACGATACCACCTCCAGGGCTATGGCACAAGTTATCTCTCTTGGGAGATTTGCTTGGCTACGGAGTACTAACCTAACTCAAGATACCCAGAATAAGGCCATGGATTTTCCCTGTGAGAACAACTCACTTTTCGGGGATAAAATTGAGGCCTGTATGAAAAAGGTGGATGAATACAAAACCACCTACAAGAGCAATGCAGCAAAGGAAAAAGCTTCTATTTCCTATTAGCCCCAGGGAAGGGGGGCCAGAGGCAGGAGTTATCCCAGAGCTTTCTATCCCGTGCCCATGCCTGTGCCAATGGACTTCTCTCAAATGAGAGGTTTCTTTAGGGGAAGAGGAAAAAAACCAAAAAGCGTGCTGACCTTGCCCCTTCCACAAAAACCCAGTCCAAACTAAACTCCTGGTGGGAATGTCCAGGTCGTCTTCTCTCTCCCAGTAGGAGGAAGGCTCACTCACTACCTCCACAATTGGCAAAACATCACCACAGACAGGTGGGTGCTGGATGTAGTGGGCCAAGCTCTTACCCTGCAGTTTGAAAAGTTCCCCACTCAGCAAGGACACAGAAATTTCAAACCTTTCACCCCAACAGAAAAGATTCTGCTGGAGTTAGAGGTAAAGTCCCTCCTGTCACAAAATGCAGTAGAGAGAGACCCCTCCCAGTGGGGAAAGGATCTCTACTCCAGATACTTTCTGACCCTGAAGAAAAATGGGCACTGGTGACGTATTCTGGACCTCAGATACTTAAACAACCATCTGCACAAACCAAAGTTCAGAATGGTCACCCTGTCAGTGGTCATTCCTTCCTTGCAGCAGGGAGACTGGCTAGCCTCCCTAGACGTCAGGGATGCCTATTTTCACATTCCAATACGAACTTCACACAAAAAGTACCTCAGATTATGACTGCCTCCTGAACACTACCAATTTACAGTCCTGCCTTTCGGCCTTACCACAGCACCCAGGGTTTTCACAAAGTGCTTGGCTGCACTGGTAGCTTACCTCAGTAGACAGCATGTCTCAGTTTTCCCTTACCTGGATGACTGCCTCGTGGTAGTCAAGTTTTCTCAACAGCTCAAAAACTCTCTAAAGCTCACTCAGCTCACCTTGGAGTCCCTGTGGTCCCTGATCATCTTTCATAAGTCTCACTTGGAACCAGTCCAAATACTGGAGTTCATTGGAGCGGAACTGGACACCTGGCAGGGAAAGGCTCTTCTTGTATTGAACAGGATTCAGAATCTCTGGTCCCTGGCAGATTTGTTTGTGCTCAGCCAGCCAAGGCCAGCCAGACCCTTCCTCAGGTTACTAGGCCACATGGCCTATACCACAGCAGTGGTGCCAGGTTCCAAATGAGGGACATTCAGTACCACCGCAGGGCACATTGGTTTTAGAAAAGAGACTCCCTGTCGAAGCTAATTCCAGTCACAAAGATGCTTCTGCAAGCCCTGGACTGGTGGAAAGACAGGCAAAATCTCAGGGGAGGGGTTCCCTTCCAGCAGAGGGAGCCCTCCAAGGTCCTCACAACAGATGCCTCCCTCCTAGTGTATTTTTTTTTTTCAGTTAATCTCTGTTTAAATCCTCACTGAGGCATTTTAAATCTTCTTGCTGTGGGCAGAGTTAGCAGTGGACTTTTGAAAATGTGGTGAGGCTGTTTCTGGAGAGCTTATTTATCTTTTTTATCATACTTTTTTTGTAAGTTTTGCTGTTGTGTTTTAAATGTTGCCTAATCTCTCTGAAAGTCCTCCCACCCACCCCTTGTATTAGCCTTTCTTAAATACAGAAAAGCCACTGGGGGTTGGGTTTAAAGGCTGGGAGGGAGGAGCTTAGAGAGTTGCAAACTTCCCCTACGAGCTAACTCTTAAGGCTAATAGTCAGGTGGGGAAAAGTTCAGCCACTCAAACATTGCAAGTTTAAAAGGCTGTATGGGGGGATCATCTGGTTACGGGCACTGGTAACTCGAGAAACTGTAGAGCCACTGAGTTGGTATTTTGGCCTAGAAAAGACTGCTATGATGATGGGGAAGGGACCACATGTCACTAGAGCAGGTATTTTTGGGCAGGTGGGTGCACAGGGTGTGAGTGCGGCCATGATACTGGACTGGGCTTGGAAGTTTGGGGGATGACCAGTGTGCTACCAGCTGGCACAGCTTAAGTAGAAGGTAGAGGGGATCCGAAGGCAGCTGGGGGATTGGAGAGGTAGGAGGCAAGCGGTCACCTACATGGAAGCACTAGGTGCTGGGGCCTCCCACGCTGGGGGAGGAGTGAAGAGAGCTCCTTACACTAGAGGAGGAGGGAATGGGGGTACACAGGGGGCTCTAGGGGACCCTGGCAGGTGGGACCCAAAAGGTAGAAATTTCCGAGGTAGTAGCAAGAGACGGGGGGTGTCCAGAGGAAACTGAGAGGGGTGGTAGGGACAGAGGGGGCACTGGGGGATGGGCTAAGGCTCACAAATTGTTTTAACACACTTCGCTCATTGGTGGAAGAGGGGTGCTTGGGGGAGGAGGATGATGTTGCTGCTGGTGAAGCTGGGGCAGGGACGGATAAAAAGGGTGAAGGGGGCAAGAGGCAAGGGAGTAATAGAGGGGAACCCGGACAGGATGGGGAAGAGGGTTGGGGGAGAAGAAAAAGGAGGATCAGGGGAACAAGGAGGAGGCTGAGGGTATGGAACAGGGGAACACGACAGGCAAGAAGGTGCAGGACGTAAATGGGATGATAGTGAGCAGAAGGCCAAGTAGGCAAATGGATAGGGCTGATGGATTAGTAAGGAATGGGGAAAGAGATACAGAGAAAGATATTCGGGTGGGGGATAAAGAAGGCCAAGACACAGGTAGACGGGGTGACCAGGGAAAATAGTGAAGGGGCTACCTTCGACACCCAGATTGTGGGAGGTGCAAGGAGCTGGTTGGGGGAAGAACCCGGATGAAAGGATGAGGAGGGGCATGGAAGGAGGGAAAACCCGAGGGGTGAACAGGGAGGCAAGGGGGAGGTTAGAATACTGCTATTGGGGGACTCCATGATCAGAGGCATCCAGTGGGAGTGGCGGGGGAGGGTAAAACCTGTCTGATCAGAACCAAATGCCACCCAGGCCTGACAGTGCACAAGGCCAAGCATGAGTTGTATTCACTGGCAAGGGAATGCGGGAGGGACCCCGGACATTCTAGTGCACCTCGGGACAAATGACATAAATGGTAATAGTGAACTATAAATTCAGGCAAGGTTCCGGGAGTTGGCCATGATGTGCCTTTTCGTAGGCTGTAAGATCTCCTTTTCAGAAATCCTGCCGGTACCAAGGGCTAGTGCGGAAAACAAGAAGATTAGGGAGATAAATCATTGGCTTAGGGAGTGGTGTGGGGTATTGGGGTATGGCCTGGTGGGGGACTAGGGGGAGACCTGGGAGGATAAGGGGCTGTATGGTAGGGGCAGGCTCCGCCTTAATTTGCAGGGGAAGGAAATCCTGAAGCTCAAACTAGTTAAGGTTCATCAGCGAAAGGTGGGGTTTAAACTTGTGAAGGGGGGAGGGATCAAAAAAGGGGCAGTGCCAGTAGATACGATAAATGAGGGACATGGTCTCCACTCCTCTAGGGGGCTAGGGAGATATGGAAGTGGGTCACTAGGTAGGGTGCAGGAGCTGAGTAATGGGAGCTCGGGGGGAGAAGGAGAGGAGGGAAAAGGGGTGGAGAGTGGTCCTGATAAATGCCAGGAGCTTACGAAATAAACGCCTGAGCTCCGGGCGATGCTAGTTGAGGGGGTGGTAGATGCGGCAGCAGTCACTGAGACCTGGGCCACTCAAGGGCATGAGTGGGACCTAAATCTGGAGGGCTATACTATGTTCAGAAAAGATAGGTGGGAGAGAAGGGGAGGTGGTGTAGCACTGCTAGTCAGAAATGGCATGGATGTTGGAGGGGTAGAGGAGGCAGAGGGGAACGTGGAGGCTGTTTGGGTCACCCTGCTGATGTTGGGGGGTATGAGAGTAAAGGTCAGAGTGGTATACAGACTACCAGCACTGGCGGTGGTTCTGGAAGAAAGTTTGGTGGCAAATCTCGAGGGACACTGTAGATTGGGAAAGGGAAGGGTAGTGCTAATGGGGGACCTCAGCATGCCAGGAACAGACTGGGGGACTATGATGTCACCAGTGGCCAGGGAGCAGAGGCTGCTGGATGTCTTCCAGGATGCGTTTCTGATGCAACAGATGGGTGAGCCAACTAGGAGGCCTGGACACTGGATGTTGTCGTGGCGGACAGTGATCAGATTAGGGCCTAGAGGTGAGGGATCCGTTGGCAGGAAGTGATTATGCCACAGTCTGGTTCTTCCTGGAGCTAAGGGGGGGAGGAAAGCCGAATAAGTATGGTAGTAACCGACTTTAGGGGTGCAGACTTCAGGGAGATGGGAATGATCCTTAAAGAGCGCTTGGACAGGATAAGGCTGGATATGGATGCTGACAGCAGGTGGAGGATCATTAGGAAGGGAATACAGGAGGTTACCAGATCCTGCGCAAGGGAAAGGCATAAGTTCGGTAAGGCCAGAAAACCCTGCTGGTGGACCCGGGAGGTACAGGAGGTGGTGAGGGACAAGAAGGCGGCCTATAGGCGCCTCAGGCGCTCAAGGAGTGAAAGGGATCAGGAGACATATGAACTGATAGCCAAGAGAGTCACCAGGGTGGTGAGAGCAGCTAAGGCAAAAAAAGAGCAGTCCTTGGCCAGTGGGATCTGGGGGGGACAAGGGTTCTTTAGATACATATGGGGGAAGGAAAGTAAGGAGGCAGATCACAAGATAAGGATAGGGGATGGTTGGGCACAGGAGGCGGAGACAGGCAGAAGTCCTAAATGAGTACTTTGCCTCAGTTTTTACAAGGGGGGGGATGGAAGGGCTATGTCTTGCGGGAAGGGGGAGCGGGGGCATACCAGAGGAAGGGATGGGACCGGTAGAGATCAGGGGCCCTGATGGATTTGGGGAAAGGGAGTGGCCACCACAGACAGGTGGGGTGCCAGCAGTACAGGGTGAAAAGGAGGAGGACGTGGAAGCTGAAATCCCGGTAGAGAGAGTAAGGGAAGCCCTCAGGACCCTTCGGATGGAGAAGGCACCTGGGCCAGATGAGATGCATCCCAGGGTGATGAGGGAACTTGCGGATGTCCTGGCAGCCCCCCTAGCGGAGTTTCTCAACATCTCTCTGGGGACTGGGTGGGTGCCCCAAGACTGGAGGGTGGCCCATGTTGTGACGATCCACAAGGGGGGATCAAATGAGGAGGCAGGAAATTACAGGCTCGTTAGCCTGACATCAGTGGTTGGTAAGGTGATGTAGGGTATTGTCAAGGAAAGGCATGGGGGGGTTTACTGGAGCAAACTGGGTATTTGGACAATAGGCAACATGACTTTGTCCTGGGAAGATCATGCCAGATAAACATTGTTGAATTCTATGACTGGGTGACGAGGGCCCTGGACCAGGGTAGGTTGGTGGACGTCCTCTTTCTGGACTTAAACAAGGCATTTGATTCGGTACCCCACAGTGGCCTGCCGGCTAAGCTGAAGGAAGTGGGGGTAGAGAGACAGTTGTTAAGATGGATAGGAAATTTGCTCTCTGAGCGTACTTGGGAGGTGGTGGTTGGAGGGTTAGCCTCATCCCCAAGGTGTTACTAGTGGGGTGCACCAGGGGTCAGTGCTGGGGCCACTCCTGTTCAACGACTATGTCTCAGACATCAGGAAGGGGATCAGGAGTGAGATGAGTCTCTTTGCAGATGACTCAAAGCTGGGTGCAGTGGTGGAAGAGGAGGACGGGAGGAGGCCTTGCAGGAAGACCTGGAGGCTCTGGAATGGTGGTCGGAAAAATGGAAACTAAAATTCAGTGCAGGATACGTGCAAGGTTCTTCACCTGGGAGTCAGAAATCCAGGCTGGGGGTATACCATGAGAGGAGACACGATTCAAATCACGGAGGGTGAGAGGGACCTGGGGGTAGTGGTAGATGTCAAAATGAACAACTCGGAGACCTGTAGGAGGGCAGCGGCAAGGGCAAATAGGGTGCTGGGATGCATCGCCAGGGGGATTACCTCCAGAAAGGCGGAAGTGATCCTTCCACTGTACAACTGCTTGGTTAGGCCCTACTTCAAATATTGTGTGTAGTTTTGGAGACCACATTTAAAGAGGGACATTACACTCCTAGAGAGGGTCCAAAGGAGAGCAACCAAAATGATCTGGGGCCTGGGGGAGAGGACCTATGAGGAGTGGCTCATGGAGCTTGACATGTACACACTGAAGGAGAGGAGGGACAGGGGGCACATGATGGAGGTCTTTAAGTACATGAAAGATATCAATAAGGGAGGCCCAGGCATGGTGCTCCAAAGAAAGGAGGGTGGGGTAATGAGAGGTCATGGGTGTAAGCTGGAAGGAGGCAGGCTCAGAGGGCAGAGGAGGAGATGTTGTTTCACTGAAAGGGTGGTGGAGCCATGGAATGCACTGCCCAGGGAGCTGCTAGAGGTGGAGACTGTGGACGTGTTTAAGAGGGGTTGGGACAGGTACTGGGGAGGGTAACTCTGACCAGGTAAATCTGACCATGCCCAATACAGGTGGAACATCTGGGACTGGGAACAGTATAACCCAAGGGGGAGGGGGGGACACCAAAATTGGCCCTCAGTGCAGGTGCTGAAAATCGAGCAGACTCGAAAGACCATTAGGCCTATTTTGCTGGTACTTTAGTATGTTAGGTTGGGGGGCCTGTCTGGAGGAACAATCCATAAGTAGAGTATGGTCCCCCACGGAATCCAGCTGTAATATAAACCTCCTTGAGCTCAGAGCTGTGTACCTGGGCATTCACCTGCCAGGCAAGGACAATGTCCTTGCAGACTGTCTGAGCCATATCAACCAGGGCCACTATGAGTGGACCCTGAACAGCCAGGTACTAGCTACAGTGTTCAGGAGATGGGGCACTCCAGAAATAGACTTGTTTGCCTCTGAGCTCAATCAGTTCCCACTATACTGTTGCAGGCCCCCGGCGCTAGGCACAGTGCCAGTGGATACCCTGCATTTTGACTGGTCGGGGAGGTTCCTGTATGCTTTCCCCCATTTCCCCTGATTCTCAGAGTACTCCTGAAGCTCAGGAATCAGCCTGCAACAGTGATCTAATAGCCCTGCAACAATGATCCTAATAGCCCTGGACACAGCAAGACAGCTTTAGTACTCCCAGCTTCTCCACCTATCAGTCCAGCGGCCTATTCATCTTCCTCCCAATCACAGTCTCCTGACTCTGCCTCAGAAAGCAGTCCCATATCCCAGTGTCCAGTCACTTCACGCCCTGGTACTTGAGGAGCTAGAGTTCCCTAATTCTCAATGATCAGAGTAGGTCCTGAAAATCCTCAGACTGGCTAAAAAGCTTAGCACCAAAAAGGCTTAGGCCTCCAAATGGAAGAGATTTTCTTTGTGGTGTAAAGATAATGAATTGATCTCATGCAGTCAAGCCTGTGCTCTGTTCTAGATTACTTGGTGCACCTGCAGGCCTCGGGGCTGAGAACCTCCTGTCTGAAAGTTCACCTGTCAGCAGTTTCAGCTTACCATTTGGTGGGCAAAGAGAAATCTGTTATTCTAGGGACATGGAAATGTTGTTCAATCCACACTTCATGGCAGGTTCCTTGCCACTTTAAATCTTGCCGGAAGGTCTTTAAGCTGTCTCCTCCCACCCACGCGGGTGATAAAACTCTCTGCTCCATCCCATGACTCCAGATCTTCCTTACCGCTTGGAAGCTCAGGTTCCCTCCTTAGCGCTCTGCGTTTTAGGCCTGGATCCAAACTTGTTGGTTAAACCAAAACTTATTCTTAAACTTTCTAGACTTCGGTCTGTTTCTTCCTTCGCGGCTGCGATGGATAAGTCGACTCCCGGATTTCGGCGGTGCCCATGCGGGCAGAAGATGTCTCGGACCGATCCGCACTCCACGTGTGTTTATTGCCTTGGCCTTGATCTCGATCTGCAGGCCTGCGAATTGTGCAAGTCCTTCTTGGCCAATGTCCTTGAAGACCGTGCTGCCAGACTCCAACTTGGGCGCCCTGAGGGACGTATCCCTCCGGTGAAGTCTAAGGAGGCCTGTTGGGTGGTGTTCGTGGCGGCGGGCTCGGCTGAGCAACTTGAGCAGATGATCGTCCTCGAGGAGGAGGTGGCCCAGGCTGCATCTTCATCTTCCTCGGTCGCGGCATTTATCCCGCTCTCCTTGGGCTCCTCCTACACGGACGGCTTCTTTTAAGGAGCTTTGTCAGTCCCTCTCTACAAAAGGTGAGGGTCCATCGGGACATTCCTCTTGGTCCAAGAGGAAGGACTCAAAGGGTAAGTCTCACTGTCGGCGTTCGTGGGAGCGGGAGAGGTCCCCTTCCCTGGATAGTCGACACTCAACTTTCAGTGAGGGTTGCTGACTAAGGCGCTGGCTTCATGGTGTCCCGTCAGGTCAGCGGCCGAGACACCCCATCAGCAGTCGAGATTTTCTCGACCTAGTCGGGCGGGCTGTCGACTGGTGAAGCCGACAACCCTTCTTCACCGTTCCTCCCCGTGGAAACCGAGGACTTGCCTGCGCCACCTGTGCTGGAGTCCCCGGTTAAGGTTCCTGAGCCGAGGGAGGAACGGGTTTCCCCCGCTCCCTCCCAGACCCACCCTCAGAAACACGGCCGGTCTCGGACCTCTTCTCGGTCCAGCCGATCCTGCCGACATCGACGGTCTCGGCACCGAGGAAAGTGGCTGTGCCGCTCGTCCTCGTCTTCTTCCTCCTCTGAGGAAAGGCTTCGGTGCAAATTGTGTCAACGCTACGAGGACTTGATGTGGCAGCAGCTCCTTCTGGGAACAAGCCGATCCCGTCGCCTTCCCTGGCCATTAAGTGGCTGTCACCGGAATGGCTGAAACAACCCCTCGTGGTTATCGAGGAGCCCAAACAGGCACCGGTTATTCGGCCAGAACCAGCTGCGCCACCCATTGTGGTGGAACCCTGGCCTCCACAACCTAAATCTGGGGCTCCAACAAAGGATTCTCTGTCGGGTCAGGGGTTGCCCCATTGGTTGCCGGTCACCCTCACTCCTGATCGTCCTCGGCAAGTGGAGGGTGACTCAGGCCCTAGGCAGCTGTTCACAGACTCCTCGGAGTCTGATGATGACTCTTCCTTGTTCTCCAGGCCCCTTGACCTGGAGTCCACTGGGGGGCAGTCAGTGGATGAGAGCCCATCCTTGTTCCTGGGCATGCTTCGGCTCATCTCAGAATCTACTGGGATGAAGCTCGAACCCGTGTCAAAGCGGGCCAAGTATCCCCTCACGGAGATACTGGACCGAGGAGATTCTCCCATGGAGGCCTTTCCGGTGGCTGAAGCCATTGTTGGCCCAGCCTTGGAGTTATGGCAGCGGCTGGCTTCTTGTCCTCCTGCTTCGGCCAGGATGGCCAGGAAGTACGTGGTCCCCACCGGCTCACTCTCCGGTTTTTCGCAGCACCCCTCTGCGGAGGGGCTTGTGACCGACAGTGTTTTCCGGCATTCCGGAAACACCAGGGACGTGGACAAACCTCCTGACAGAGTCCAAGAAGCTGGACTATGCCGGGCGTAAAGTGTACGCTGCATCCTCCCTAGACCTTCGTTGGGCCAGTTCGGCCGTACTGAAGGCACACTTTTCCCACGCCCTTATGGGCTCCCTGGATGAGGTGATTCCTCATCTCCTGGCTGATCTCCAGACTACGGTCAAGTAGGTGCGGGACCAGGGAAGGGCAGTGGCAAAGCAGCAGTCACAAACTGCTCCAACATTGGAGACTCTTGTGCCCGGTCAGTAGCGGCCGCAGTGGCCATGCGCCACAGAGCATGGCTGCGGATCTCCACCTTCATGGCAGACACCCAGCACAGGCTGGCAGACGTACTCTTCCTGGGTACCGACTTGTTTGGTCCCGGGGTCGAGGGTCACTTGCAGAGGATCGAGAAGTCCAGTGCCACCTTGGACTCTGTCACGTCTGCCCTGAAGGACAAAGGCCGCCAGCAGCAGCGTAAGCCATTTCGGCCCTCTGCCCCTGCGGCACGCCCGGCCCAGCAACACCAGCATCAGGGCCAGCAGGCTTGCCCTTGGCACCCCGAAGCCAAGCCTGCAGCTTCCTCCAGCAGGAAGCCGGGAGGGAAAGGCCCCAGAGGTCACTCGGCCGGTCCCTCCTCCAAGCCTGCCCAATGACAGGTTGCGGGTGTCGCCCCCAGCCTCGTCACTCCCCACTGGGTTCCCCCCGTGGGAGGATGGCTCCGCCACTTTCTTTCTGCCTGGTCCGCTATCACCACGGACCGCTGGGTGTTGGAAGTGGTGGGAAAGGGTCTGCCTCTGGAATTCGAGCAGGCCCCGCCCTTCTAAGCCGTCACCCCATGGGGGGCTACGGGGTCTGCGGCCTATCTGTCGGGCCGACATTGCCCTGCTCCTCCAGAAGGAGGTGATCAGGGAGGTGGCGGACCCTCCACCAGACCCAGGGTTTGTGTCCAGGTATTTCCTGGTCCCAAAACGGATGGGGGGCTGGCGCCCCATTCTCGACCTGCACGACTTGAACAGGTTCCTAAGGTCTCGAGCCTTCAGGATGGTCACTCTGGCTCGGATCATTCCATCCTTGGAACGAGGCGTGTGGTTCTGTTCTCTGGACCTTCAGTACGCGTTCTTTCACGCCTCAGTCCGTCCATCCCACCAGCGATTCCTCCGCTTCAGAGTGGAGGGTCCCTCACGAGTTCCGGGCCGGCCCCTTCGGCCTCTCCCCAGCTCCCAGGGTCTTCACCAAATGCATGGCAGTGGTGACAGCATTCCTGCGGCGCGGAAGGGTCCGGGTGTACCCTTACCTGGACGACTGGCTGATTGCGGCCCCCTCCAGACCGGAGGTGGAGCGGTCCAGGGATCTGGCCCTTCAGGTTTGCTCTCAGGTTGGCCTCCTCATCAGCGAGGCCAAATCGGAACTCGTGCCAACTCAGATGATTCAATTCATTGGGGCAAAACTCGACTCTCTTCGAGCCAGAGCACGGCTCCCGGCGGACAGGGCCGAGGTTCTTTCCTCTTTTGCCCAGTCATTTCAGGTTGGGCAATTGTGCCCTGCCCGGGACTTCCTGCGCCTCCTGGGCCTCATGGCGGCCTGCACCAGCATGGTCCGTTGGGCCTGTTGGCACATGCATCCCCTACAGTGGGGACTGGCCAGCCAATGGTCACAGCACTCCAGTCCTTTGGACCAGCGAGTGACAGTGACCCAGGAGATGTGGAATGCTCTCCAGTGGTGGATCTTTCCAGCTTGTCTGCAGGAGGGCATTCCGTTTGTCCGCCCTGAGCCGACGGTCACTCTATCGACTGACGCCTCTCTGATGGGTTGGGGTGCCCATCTGGGGGAGCACATGGCCTCTGGTCCCCTTGGGAGTCCCGATGCCACATCAACCTGCTGGAGCTTCGAGCGGTCCGACTAGCCCTCACCGCCTTCGCTCCATTTGTACTGGGTCAAGTGGTCCAGAAGGACAATACCACGACCATGTACTACTTAAACTGCCAGGGCGGGACGCACTCCTTGCCCCTGTGCAAGGAAGCTCTCTGCACTTGGTCCCTCGTGTGCAGCCTGGAGGCGGATCTCCTAGCCATCCATGTGGCAGGAGCCTCCAACACTCTGGCCGATGCCGTAAGCCGGATGGGGGCTGCATCTCACGCGTGGTCTCTCCTGCCGGAGGTAGTTCGCGATCTGTTCTCCCACTGGGGCACTCCTCAGGTGGACCTGTTTGTCATGCCCGCCGCCCTCAGCAGGGCTCGCTGCAGGGGGATGCCTTCTCGAGGCCGTGGACCCCGGGCCTCTTCTATGCCTTTCCCCCATTTCCCTTGATCCACAAGGTGCTTCTCAAGGTGAGGAGGGACAAGGCGCAGGTGATTCTGGTAGCCCCAGACTGGCCCTGCCAGTTCTGGTATCCGGATCTCCTCAGCCTCAGCTCCAGGCTCCTGAGGCGGCTCCCAGCGCACCCGGACCTGATCTCGGTCAACCAGGGGAAGGTTCTCCACCCAGACCTTCAATCCCGCACCTGATGGCCTGGTTCCTGAGCGGCTAGAGTTCCAGGCCTTGGGTCTTTCCGACGAGGTCCTCAACATTGTTGAGGCATCCCGTAAGGAGTCGACCAGGAAATGCTACGCCTTCAAATGGAAGAGATTCTCCATTTGGTGTCAGGGTAAGGGGTTGGACCCTTCCTCCTGCTCCTTGGCCAGCATTGTGGACTACCTGTGGTCCCTTTCTCAGCTAGGGCTTCGGTCGACGACCCTTAAGGTGCACCTGGCAGCTATCTCTGCTTACCGGGCGCGGGCCGGAAAGCAGTCGGTGGCGCAGGAGAAGGTGGTCGGGTGCTTTTTCAAAGGCCTCGATCACATATCCCTTGCGGTGCGAGAACCTCCACCTCCGTGGGATCTACTGCTGGTACTGGCTAAGCTCATGGGCAAGCCATTCGAACAGATGCACAGGTGTGACATTTCTCACCTGTCGTGGAAGACCGCCTTCTTGGTGGCTATCACGTCAGCCAGAAGGATGGGAGAGCTCCAGGCACTTTCCATAGAGTCTCCCTATCTGGTCTTCCACAGGGACAAGGTTGTCCTGCGCCCCCACCCGAAATTCCTTCCGAAGGTGGTGTCGTAGTTTCATCTTAACTAGGTGTTGACTCTACCGGTGTTCTACCCCAATCATACCTCGGAGGCCGAATATAGGCTCCATACTTTGGACCCTAGAAGAGCGCTCTCTTATTATAAGGAGCAAACGGCTGAAGTTCGGGGAGAGGTTTGCCAGCTGTTTGTCACCGACGCTGAAGCCGCACCTGGCAGACCTTCAGCCAGCGGACGATAGGCAGGTGGGTCACCTCCTGCATAGATCTCTGCTATAGGTTGGCGGGCATGGAGCCTTCCAAAGGGATAAGAGCTCATTCAACCCGCCATACTGCTGCATCGGTGGCTGCTTCCAGGGACGTCCCTATCCAGGAAATCTGCAGGGCTGCTACCTGGAAGTCAGCACACACCTTCATTACCCATTTCCACATTGACCTTGAGTCACGCCGGGATGCTGGTTTTGGGACCTCGGTTTTAAAGTCCTTGTTTCCTAAATAGGGGTTGTGCGCCTTGCCTCCCTCCTCCCAGAGAACTGCTAGGAGTCTACCATGAAGTGTGGATAGAACAACATATCCATGTCCCTAGAAATACAGGTTACTCACCTGTAACAGGAATTCTAGGAATGGTATATGTTGGTCATCCACACAACCCACCCGACCTCCCTGGCTTCGCCTCGCACAACCTAGCTTCCAGCTGAGCCTAGATCAGGCGTCATGGGGCGGAGCCGAGAGTTTTACCACCCGGGGGGGTGGGAGGAGCCAGCTTGAAGACCTTCCGCAAGATTTAAAGCAGCAAGGAACCTGTCATGAAGTGTGGATGAACAACATGTACCATTCCTAGAACTCCTGTTACAGGTGTGTAACCTGTATTTTCTTACCCCATTTTTAAGAAATTCTTTAAAGGTCTGCTGCACCTTCAGCCCCCACTTAGGGAATCTGTCCTGCCCTGTGATTTGAACTTGTGTATAACCATGTTAATGGATGCCCCATTCCAACCTATGGCTACAGCAGGCTTAAAGTATGTTACCTGGAAAACAGTATTCCTTGTAGCAGTTACTTTTGCCAGGAGAATTTCAGAGCTGCAGGCTCTTTGTACTGAACCCAACTACATCGTCTCCCCACAGAGACAAAGTGGGTCTCGGAACCAATAGGAAATTCCTTCCCAAAGAAGTAGTTCCACCTCAGCCAATCTATCTCCCTACCTGTCTTCTTTACAGACAAATCTACCCCAGGTGAACACAGGCTTCATAGCCTGGACGTTAAGAGGGCACTGGCCTACTGTCTGGAGCATACTAAGGAGTTCAGAGCCTCTCGTACCCAGCTTTTCCTTACCTGTGGTGAGGTAGGCCAGCTTCTAAGAGAACTGTTTCTCACTGGATAGTTTTCCTGCATTCAGTTTTGTTACAATAAAGCTGGCAAGCTGCCCCTGCAAGGCCTCAGGGCCCACTCTACCAGGGGCACTGCAACCTCAGTGGTTGCTCAGAGAGACATTCCTTTGCTTGATATCTGCAAAGCAGCTACTTGGAAAACTGTACACACTTTCACAAAGCACTACTGCTTAGATGTACAGTCTAGATCGGATGCCAAATTTGGCACAGCAGTTCTGCAGAACCCGTTTCTGAAGTAGGTTCTGTTCCCTCCTCCCAACTGGGACTGCTTTGTTATCTGCTGTAGTTAAGAATACTGAGGGATTTCTGGGGTGAGAAGAAAAAATTACTTGCCATAGTAATCTTGTTTCTTCCAAGGGATCCCTCAGTATTCTTTACCTCCTGCCCATCCTCCCCTCACAGAACTCCTCTGTTTGAGGTTCTACAGTCCTTTACTCTGGCCAAATGTTTTCTTGTAGAGCAGCAGTTTTGGTAAAAGGCTTCACAGTTCATACAATGTTTTATTGTTCGCCTTGGGCGGTTTGGTGTTTTTCTGGTTCTTTATCATAGATTGCTTTTTTTTCTTTAGGCATTGGGTTTAGAGTGGGGCCTTTTCCCCCTTTCAGCTTTGAAAAGAATCTGACTAGCAAACAGCACAACTTACAGGCAGTAATCTCTCACTACAGTCTGATTGGTAGTTTAGTTTTAATCATTTACGTAAACTCCTCCTCTGGGGCCAGCTGAACCCAGCTGGCTAATTGCTATAGTCAAGAATACTGAGGGATCCCTTGACAGAAAGAAGATTACTATGGCAAGTAATTTTTTCTTTCAGCATATATGTCTGTCTGTCTTTCTAAGTCGGGATGCTTTTACTCCCTTTGTAGTCTATGGCAGGAACTGATGCCAAATAAATGTATCCAGGCCCCAGACCTATTCACACTGATTCTGAGAGATTTTTGGTTTTTTCGTCATTATTATATTGTTTCTGTTTGTAGAGTTTCAGCCTGCGGTTGGATTCAAGTCCTGAAAGTAGTCCAGTGAAAAATAGCGAAGGACCATCCCTGCCAAAACAAGCCAAGAGCGAGTCAGAAGATGCACCTCAAGGACCATCCCCACCAAAACAAGCGAAGAGGGAGCTAGAAGATGCACCACAGGGACCATCACCACCAAAACAAACGAAGAGTGAGATAGAAGATGCACCTCAAGGACCATCACCACCAAAACAAGCGAAGAGTGAGCCAGAAGATGCACCTCAAGGACCATCACCACCAAAACAAGTGAAGAGTGAGCTTGAAGATGCACCTCAAGGACCATCACCACAAAAACACGCCAAGAGGGAGCAACAAGATGCACCACAAGGTATGTTGTGACTTGCTGCTGCTGTCTCAAGGGGGCCTCCTGAAAATTAGATCTTGCCTTTCCCAGTTATCATGTTTAAAAAAAGTAAATAAGTTAAAGCTTAAAGAAAAAGGAATATTTAAGCTCAAAGATAAGTGAAGACTCACTGGGTAGCATGAACTAGCAATACAAACCATGTTTCATGAAAACTGCTTTGCTCAGAGTTACCACATGGTTGGGACAAGGTCTTTTTGCATTACTGTATCTTTCCTGGCCTTTGTGGTCCACAACAGTCTGATGGTGTCATTTTAGATCTTACTTCGAGGGGGAGCTCTTCAAGCAGGTAACACCATTAGGACTGTGCCAACAGGCAGTAGGACCCCATGGAAAACTTTTAGCTAGCAGACCAGACGAGGGACTGCCCACTGACATCGGCTCCACCCTGACGTCCCCTGTGGTATAAAGGGGGCGGTCCCCCGGCACCACCTCAGTTCTTTCCCTGCCTCGACCTGCTGATATCGGCTCCATGGATGCCTCTTTTACAGTCGACCGCCATTTTTTCCGCCTTGCGCAGTTAACCATTCGTTAGCTTTTTCACTCAAGTTCTTTCAAGTTTTAGTGCATGTCTTCTTCATCTTCTCAGTGGCGGAAGTCAAAGTGTGCATGTGGCAAGCAGATCCCAGTGAGGGACGGCCACACCACCTGCTTGATCTGCTTTGGCCCCAACCACCGGCCAGACGACCGCCCACACTGCCAAAAATTCAACAGTAAGACCCCCATCCACCGCCTCAAGACACTTGAGGCCTACCTGCTGTAACAAAAAGTGGCCATCATGCAGAGGACCCATTTGGGACACAGCTCTTCCTCTTCAGCTGGGGACTCCTCCCCCTAAAGAGAAGAAATTGGGCGGGAAACACCACCACAGGGATAAGGAGAGAGCCAGGTTAGAGTGCCGCCCTAGGTCCCCTCACGAGCCTTCTGCTTCTTCCACCTCCAGCGGGAGGTCAGAATCTGTCGTCTCCCCCCCCCCCCGTTCAAAGGCCATTGCTGGGGCTTCTTTTAAGAAGACTACTGCCTCTACTGACTCCAAAGGCAAGGAGTCTTCAAGTCACGGCCGTGTGTCTGCCCCTGTGCCCCTGACTCTTAGGCCCCACAAGCAGACGCTTTGATCGGCACCAGGGGGACAGGCGTTGTCTTTGGGTGAGAAAACAGACCCTGCTGCCCAAATGTCCTCAGGGTCGTCTGACAAATGCAAGGGGTCGGGTGACTCATCTAGACACCAGGAGTCGTTAGACACCGAACGCCTTCTCCGCCCGAAGATAAGGCGACGTTGGCATCAGGAGGTCGACAGACTACGGGCCACTCCGACTCAGCATCTGATACGGATCAGGTGCTCCCGCCAAAGTGACCGTCTGCTCCAAAAGACCGGACATCGGATCGGATACCCAGCCGCCTAAGGATTGGACGCCCGGGCCTATAGACAGCCGGACGCCCCCTCCACCTAATGAGCTGGACACCAGACTCCAAGGAGTCTTCAGCACCGCTGGATAAGGCCCCAACGGCCCAAACACCCGAATGTAAGGAGCCGGAGGACCAGATGTCGGCACCTAAGGCACCACAGGGACCGACGCCAGGCCACTCGGACGTCCCTTCCCCACTGCCACCACCACCGGTGGTACCTTTGGCAGAAGTAGGGGACCTATTCAACACTCGGTGGAACACCATCAAGGGGGACTTGCTACCAAGACAACTGTTCCCCATTCCAGTCCCACCCAAGGAGCCCTCACCTCAGAAACCCAGACATCGTTCACTGCTGCCAGATCGTCCGTCGTCCAGGGAGGATGGCAGGAGGTGGCCAACTCCTAGCAATCAGAGAAAGCACCCATCGTCAGTTCCTTCCTCCAGGGGACGTCCGCACTCGTCCTCGGGGAAGAAGCAGGGGACTCTTCCTCTTATTACTCATCAGAGGACGAGCTACCTCTACCCTTTCTGAATCAGAAAAAGGACTCCCCACGATTGCCTCCGGATGATCCGTCCTTCCTGGACGTGATGAGGCACATACAAGCCCTCAACCAATGGGACACAGAGGAGCTAGACCCAGAATGACACCGTCTGGCCAAGTTCCTCGGGGCGAACGATCTGAAGCCTCTGGTCATCCCCCCACTTGTTGAACACTTCCAGGACATTACAAAGTTGGCCTGGAAGCACCAGTGCACTACAGCAGCTGTGCCCAGAAAAGCCGACTGGCTTTTCAAAACACCAAAAGGGGAGTCCCATCTACGTGAGCAGCTGAAGGCTGACTCTATGATGCTCACAGCAGAGTGCAGCAGCTGAGACACATGAGTTCTCAGCCTTCAGATCCGGAGTCAAAGAAACTGGACCAGATGGTCTGTAAGGTCTGCTCCTCAGCCACTTGCACAGTCGGGTCACTGAATTTTTTGGCACATATGCTCATGTACCAAAAATCCCTGTGGAGTAAGGCTTTGGATTTAGTGAAGGCCCAACCAGACTTGGATGGCAAGTCAGAGCTCATGGCAGTCATCCAGTTTGGAATTGATGTTGGCAGGCATGTGCTGCAGAGCTCTTATGATTAGGCAGACACAGCAGCCAGGGCAGCAGCAACTGGAATATGCATGAGGAGGCATGCTTGGTTGCGGGTCTCTGGTTTCTGTTAAGACTTGCAGGATGCCATCTTGGATGCACCCTTTCAAGGGTCTGTTCTTTTTGGCACAGACATAGAGAAGCTGATAACAGGGCTTCAGGACTCGGGCAAGGCGGTATCCGACGTTCACAAAATGTACAAGTCTGAACCACCCGCAGCTTGGCGCTGCCCTTTTCATAGGCATCAGGGAAAACAGGACAGATGCCAGCAGCAACAAAAAGGAGAATTCAAGCAAAGAGGCCCTCCCCGGCTTCAGGTGCCCAGGGCCCCAAAAGTGCTAAGATGGCCAGACCCCCGCCTGCCTCCTCCACCACAGCATGACTCCCTGCCAGCCTTCCCTCCTCTGGTGGAGGCACAAGGGGAGGCTGTAGGAGGAAGAGTCTCTCTCTCTCTCTACTGATCAGGTTGGTCCAGCATTACCGCAGACCAATGGGTCCTCCAGATTGTTGAAAGGAGGTACTCTCTGGAGTTCACTCAGATTCCACCAGACAGCCCACCCATCCCCTCCCACTGCTCCCTCTCCTACACAATGCTCCTGTGAGCAGAGATACAGACATTGCTTGAGAAAAGAGCAATTTGGGAAGTACCCCCAGCTCAAAAGGCAGGGGATATTACTCCCACTTCTTCCCAGTCCTGAAGAAGACAGGGACCTCCGTCCCATTTTGGATCTAAGCAAACTGAACACCTTCATAGAGTACAAAAGGTTCAGAATGGTGACACTGGCAGGCCTGTTACCTATGCTCCATCAAGGAGACTGGCTCTGCTCCCTGGACATGCAGGATGCTTGCATGCATGTAAAGATCCTGCCGTCCCAAAGGAAGTATCTCCACCTCACCTTCCAAGGAGAGCACTACCAGTTCAGGGTGCTACCATTCGGCCTTTCGTCGGCACTGAGGGTCTTTAACAAGTGCCTGGCAGTAGTGGTGGCAGCTCTCAGGAGAAAGTGCCATTATGTCTGCCCTTACCTGGACGATTGGCTTCTCACAGCCTCGTCAGAATACCAATTGCGTCAAATGCTGGGGAAGATGTTCAGCCTGTTTCAAACCTCGGGCATCACTCTTAAACTTCCCAAGTCATGCCCTTGGCCCACCCAAAGGCTACAGTACATAGGAGCGGTTCTGAACACTGTCCAAGAAATGGCCTTTCTCCCCGAGGACCGAGCAGTCAAGCCGAGGGAGGTCGCTCGCAGAGTGATGACCTCCAACCTGGTCCCGGCCAGAATAGTGTTACAGCTCCTGGGCCATAGAGGGTCCTACAGTGGAACCTCAGAGTTCAATGGGACCAAGGCACAGACAATCTCGATCAACCGATCTTGGTCTCAAGTGCGGTTCGCCAATCCCTGGTTTGGTGGGTCACCTTGTCTCTTCTAGACCAGTGGTTGTCAACCTTTTTTCGTCTGGGGCTCCCTTGGCCAAGTATCAGCCAGGTCGGGGTCCCCCTAGCAACCATCTGCTGATTTCATACGTCACTGCACGTTTTATACTACCGTCATACATACTTGTATGAAACGCTAACAAAAGGAATACACAAAACAATTTTAAACTAACTAAAAGAACTGTTTTTATTGTTATTGAAGTTTTAAAACAATACTATTAGCTGCATTCAGTGGCACTGCTGTCCTCCAAGTCAGTGATCTACCACAGCTGAATTACTCAATTAATATAAAAAAAATCAACTACATTCTTTGTCACTACTACTTCACTGCTGGGGGGGTGGGGGGAGACAATTTTCCTTTCCTCAAACTGCTGCTGATAGCACAACTATCTGATTACTGAATGACATTTGGAGTAAAACAGTTAACTGAATTACTGACTTAATATAAAAAAAAAAAAAAATCAACTGCATTCAGACAATATGAAGTCTTGCTGTATTCTGACTTCTTGCAGTTAGCCCCAGCTCTTGAACTGCTCCGGAGTGGAAAGAGTTAAATTCTATGCAGAGCATAGAACTTGAGCTCGAGCTCGGTTCAAACGTCTGTCTGCTGCACTTTGAAGTGTAACCGTCAGATTTGTTACTCCGCGTAACCGAACAGTCGCTCTGGAGATTTCTTCTCTGCTCACAGTTCTCGGTCGGTTAAAGTCGTCTGTTTACCGATAAGTACTTTGTTTTTTCGGTTCAAATCCCTGTCTGTGGTACAGTAAGTACGTAGGTAGTGGACTTTTGTAGAAGAACTTGTGGAAATTGTAAACCTGATAATTCAACCGGTTCGGCTGAACCAGTTGCTTTGTAGAGTGTATTTGATTTGATTTTCTTCCTAAAAGTTTATTGTGGTACCGGTCCTTATCGGTTTAAAAAACAAAACAAAACAAAAAAACGTGTTCTTGCGTTTTTTTCAAATACCCGTGACACGGTTAGAAACCGATAAGGGTGTCTTGCCTGGTTTAAGCCGAGTAAAGGGTAAGTTTTTGGTTTAGGATAGCCACGTCTGAGAAACCCAGAAAGAAAACCAGGCCCACTGGGTTTCAACACTGCAGTGTGTGTGTGTGGGGAGGCCTTTGCTAAGGCTGATCCCCACACCACTTGTGTTTATTGTCTGGGGTTTGACCTCCTCGATTCAGACTGGCAAATTTGCAAGAATTTCCCTAAAGCCACCCTGGACAAAAGATTGGGGAAGCTTAAGGAAAGGGAGGCTGAGAAGTCCGCTGACCTGGACGGCCAGCCCGGTTTGGTTCCGACCGAACCAGAAGGAGTGCCCTCTGACCAGGGCGAGACTCCTTTGGGCAAAAGGAGAGCCGATTCTGAGGGATCGGTTCCGTCTAAGAGAAAAAGAAAAGACAAATCGGCCGGTTCGGATCCAAAACCGCATCATCCAACCGCCAAGGAAATTGCCCGAGCAATTTGCATAGTGGAATTGCTTCGTTCGGTTCCGATCAATCCGGCACCTTCTGGCACGCATTCGGTTCGGTTGGTTCCTCCGGTTCAGGATTATGCCCCTGAAGATTTTTTATGAACCAGATCTGGAGGGGTACAATGATTATGATGATGATGAAGATGATGATGATGGACTAGAAGGTCTGGATGAGCTGATAGAACAGGACATCTCCCCAGACAGGCCTTTTGGCGTTTCCCCTCGTAGGCTTTCTGAGTCCTCTTCCCACTTTATGTTTTACAGGAAAGTGGCAGAAACCCTCCAGCTCGCTATGGAGGAAGCTGTTGAGGAGCAAGAGGAGCCTGACTTTTTTGGAGATGATGGACATCCCAGAGTCCAAGAGGTTGTCTATTCCCCTTCACAGATCTTTTGGGAAATAGACACAAAAGCTGTTAAAAACTCCAAATTCATTACCTCTTGTGGACAGATGGATGGACAAGAGGTACATGCTGTCAGGCTCGGGTATGGAGTACTTGTACCAGCAATGCAGCCATGTTGGGGTCGTGCAGGCTGCAGCCTGTGATAAGGCTAACATACCCTTGGCTTCACACCCCCCAGAAAAAGACTCCAGGAAGCTGGATGCCATGGCAAAGAAACAGTACATGGCATCCTCCTTGGGATTCAGGCAGGCTAATTACATGGCCTATACAGCCAGGTGCCAGAAGTCCAGGTGGGACACTGTATTGGAACTGGCTAAACAGGCCTTCCCCCAGCTTGCCAAGGAGCTGGAGGAGATGGCTGCTGATGGGATTGAGGCATCAAAAATCCAATTCAAACAACATGAAGTCTTGCTGTATTCTGACATATGCAGTGATCACTAACCTTTGAACTGCCCCGGAAAACAAAGAGTTAACTTTCCATGCAGGGCATGGAACGCTGAGCTCTAGCTCGGTTGAAGCCTCTGTCTGCTGTTGTTTAAACTCCAACCATTAGATTCTTTACTCCGCCTCACTGAACAGTCGCTCCGGAGATTTCTCCTTCGCTCGGTTCAAATAAAGTCTGTTAAAGTGTTGTTTTTTCGCTCGGTTTCAACCGGATTTCTGCTTCTAACCTGTCGGTTTAAGTCTCTGTCTGTGGTACCGTGAGCACTAGATAGGTTTTTCTATATTAGTTTCTGTATGGAACTTGTAAACATTGGATCGGTTCGGTTTGAACCGATCAGGTTTGTGTAAAGAAACTTCTGCTTTTATTAGAGTGGGGTAACCGGTCCGTATCGGTTCTAAAAAAAAACAGATTTCATTACGTTTTTCCAAGACCCGTAACACGGTCAGGACCGATAAAGTGTCTTGCCTGGCGGATTGCAGAAAAAGGGTAAGTTTTGTTAGGATTGGCCATGTCTGAGAACCCAAGAAAAAAACCGGCCACTGGGTTTCAACACTGTAGTGTGTGGGGAAGCCTTGCTAAGGCTGATCCCCACACCACCTGTGTTTGTTGTCTGGGGTTTGACCACCTCAATTCAGACTGCACAATTTGTAAAGTTTTCCCAAAGCTACCCTGGATAAGAGAGTAGGTAGACTGAGGAAAGGGAGGCCAAAAGTCCGCTGACCGGATGGCCAGCCGGTTCGGTTCCGACCGAACCAGAAGGAGTGCCCTCTGACTAGGCGAAACTTTTTCGGAGAAAGGAGAACCGATTCTGAGGAGTCGGTTCCGTTAAAAGAAAGAAAAGGGAATAAATCATCCGTTCGATCCACAAGTTCTTTCTCCCACCGCTGATGAGATAGCCAAAGCGATAAGGATAGTTCAATCGCTAACTTCGGTTCTGGCCGAACCGGCACCATCTATTAGGGGCTCGGTTCGGTCGGTTCCCCCGGTTCCGGATTATACTTTAGAAGAATTTTATGAACCTGAGGAGGAGGGAGAGTATGAAGATAATGATGATGGTGATTATGAAAGTCTGGATGTGCCTATTGACCCGGACATCTCCCCAGACAGACCTTCAGGTGTTTCTCCTCCTAGGCTTTCTGAGTCCCCTTCCCACTTTATGTTTTACAAGAAAGTGGCTGAAACCTTCCAGCTTCCTATGGAAGAAGCAGTAGAGGATCAGGAGGAGCCTGATTTTGTTGGAGATGATGGACATCCCAGAGTCCAGAGATTGTTCTGTTCCTCCATAAATCTTTTGGGAAACAGACATTTAAAATTTAAAACTCCTAATTCCATACCTCCTGTGGACAGAAGAATGGACAAGAGGTATACTCTTCAGGCTCAGACACGGGTTCCTTTCCCAGCAATGCAGCCATGTTGGGGTGGTGCAGGCTGCTGCCTGTGATAAGGCAAATATTCCCTTGGCTTCACACCCCCCAGATAAGGACTCCAGGAGGATTGATGCCATGGCAAAGAAACAGTACATGGCAGCATTTTTGGGACTCAGGCAGGCAAACTGTATGGCCTACACAGCTAGATACCAGAAGTCCAGGTGGGACACTGTACTGGCTCTAGCTAAACAGGCCCCTGACCAGCTTGCCAAGGAGCTGGAGCGGGTGGCTGCAGATGGGATTGAGGCATCCAAGGTGCAATTTCATGCTGCTGTGGACTCCAATTATGTTTCATCTAGAGTAATGACTACATGTGGCCCTTCGGAGAATGGCTTGGCTCAGATGTACTAGCCTATCACAGGATACCCAGCCTAAGGCCATGGATTTTCCTGTCATTGGTAATTCTCTGTTTGGGGAGCAGACAGAGAACTACATGAAGAAGATGGACGAGTACAGAACCATCTACAGGAGTGCTCAGGCCAAAGAAAAGCAAGCCACTCCTCAGAGGCAGCATTCCAGGGGCAGGGGCAGGCCCTTTCAAAGGCCTTTACCAAAGCCCAGGCCTCTTCTGCTTTTGCTCAGAGGGGTTCTTTAGAGGAGAGGCAGACGGGGTATGAGCAGGCTTGCTTCCACCCCTCAGCCTAAAGCCCCTGCCAAGCAGACACCCTGATGGGTCTGCCCGGGCCGATTCTCCAATACCTGTAGGGGGCAGGCTGGCTTACTTTGTCCAGGACTGGAAGTCTTTAACATCAGACTGGTGGGTCCTGGAAGTAGTAAGCCAGGGACTGGTTCTCAGCTTCAAAAAATTTCCCAAGATGAGAACCAGATCCTTTCCACCTGCAAATCCATTAGAGACCCTTGCCCTAGAGGCAGAGGTTTCTTCCTTCTTGGCTCTCAGAGCCATAGAAAGGGCTCCTACCCTACACAGGGGCAAAGGATTGTACTCCAGGTACTTCCTAACCCCCCAAACAGACAGGAGAATGGCGGCCCATCTTGGATCTGAGATACCTAAACAAGCACCTTTTAAAGCCAAAATTCAGAATGGTGACTCTGGGAATAATTCTGCCCTCTCTAAGGCCAGGGGACTGGCTAGCCTCCCTGGATCTCAAAGATGCCTATTTTTCACATTCCCATCAGGTGCTCCCACAGAAAGTACCTCAGGTTCGAGTTGCCCTCAGGCCACTATCAATTCAGAGCAATGCCCTTTGGTCTAACATCAGCCCCAAGGGTGTTCACAGAGTGCCTGGCAGTAGTGGTTGCTTTCCTAAGGAGAAAAGAGATCTCCATCTTTCCATACCTGGACGACTGGCTCACAGTGGGTCAGTCTCCAGACCAAGTCAAGTCACATCTTCAGATAACTCAGCAACTGCTCACTTCCTTAGGATTCCTCCTAAACCTTCCAAAGTCAGTTCTGGAGCCAGTACAGCTCCTCACCTTTATAGGGGCGGAGCTGGATACAATAAGAGCAAAGGCCTTCCTTCCCCTGGACAGGGCAAGAACACTAATAGAACTGGCCTCTTCTTTCACCCTTCAGGTGTCTCGACCAGCAAGGCACTTCTTGCAGTTCCTGGGCCACATGGCAGCCTCTACAGCAGTGTTCCAGGGGGTAAGGTTTCAGATGAGGGACATTCAGTTCCATTTGAGAGCCTTCTGGTCCCAGAGAAAGGATTCCCTTACCAAACTAGTCCCAGTGACTCGAACCCTGATCCAGGCTTTGCAATGGTGGCAGGATCAGGACAATTTAAGGCAGGAGTTCCTTTTGTCACTCAGTCTCATTCACTAATCCTCACCACAGGCGCCTCCCTCTTGGGCTGGGGAGCCCACTTGGGGATCTTACCACCCAAGGGCTGTGGTCACCTCAAGAATCTCTGCTTCACATCAATCTCTTGGAACTCAGAGCAGTGTTTCTGGCACTGCAAGTTTTTCCAAGTCTGTTCAGAACAAAGTAGTCCAGATCAGAACAGACAATACCACCACAATGTGGTACATCGACAAGCAAGGGACACTCGGTCACGGCCTTGTGCACAGAAGCAATGAAGTTGTGGTCTCTGGCCTATTCCTGCAAACTTCTCTGACAGCAGTTCACCTCCCAGGGAAGGATAATGTCCTAGCAGATGCTCTCAGCAGGATATCTCAGGGCCACCAGGAATGGTCCCTAGATCCCCTAATTTTGAAAGTGATTTTCTCCAGATGGGGCACTCCACAGATAGATCTGTTTGCAGCCCCAGACAATCACCAACTTCCTCTCTTTTGCTGCTGACCCCCAGTCTTGGGCTCAGTCCCCCTGGATGCTCTGGTTCTCAACTGGGAAGGGAAGTTCCTGTATGCTTCCCACTTCCCTCTCCTGTTCAAGGTGCTAGTCAAGATCAGGTCTCAACCATGCAAAGTGATTCTGATCGCTCCAGACTGGGCCAGACAGCCCTGGTATCCACTGTTGCTGTCCTTAGCAGTCCACCTTCCCCTGTCTCTTCCCAGGAATTACAACCTGTTGACATCCTCTCAGGGAAGGATTTGGTATCCGAATCTCAAATCTCTCAATCTCAAGGCCTGGCTCTTGAAGAGTTAGAGTTTGCTGATCTGCACCTCTCTCAGTGTTCTGGATATTCTTAGGGCTTCTCGAAAGCCTTCCACCAGAAAGACTTACAACTCCAAATGGAAAAGGTTCACTATTTGGTGCTCTGGCAAGCATATTTCTCCAGAATATGCTGGGTTGCTACAGTCCTGGACTATATGGTTCATCTCAATGGCTTGGGACTCAGACCAGCTACACTCAAAGTACATTTGGCAGCTGTTTCTGCTTTTTTGTCAGTAGGCAAGCCCTCTTCTCTATCAGCCCATCCTGTATTTTGCAAATTCTTCAAGGGATTGTTGCACACCAACCTTCCCTTCAGGGACCCTGCTCCTGCTTGGGACCTTAATGTTTGCATTGCTCAGCTTATGCAACCACCCTTTGAGCCTTTGTCCTCTGCAGAGCTTAAGTACTTGACTTGGAAAACTGTGTTTTTGGTAGCCATAACCTCTGCCAGGCGTATCAGTGAATTGCAAGCCCTGTCAGTGGAGCCTGATTTCATCTCTTTCCGTAGAGATAAAGTGGTCCTAAGAACTAACAGGAAGTTTTTGCCTAAGGTGGTTTCAGATTTCCACCTTAATCAGTCTATGTCTCTCCCTGTTTTCTTCACTGACCATTCCTGCTCTGGAGAGAGGAGGTTACACAGCTTGGATGTTAAAAGGGCCCTCAGCTACTACATAGAATGCACCAAGGGTCACAGGTTTGAGTCCCTCCAGTTGTTCCTCACATATGGAGAGGTCGGTAAGGGCAAACCTGCCACTAAAAGATCTATTGCCAGGTGGATTGTCTCTTGTATACAATTCTGCTATGAGAAATTGGGTAGAACCCCACCCTCAGGCCTGAGGGCTCACTCTACTAGAGGTACAGCTGCTTCCTGGCTGCTGCCAGGATATTCTATCTTAGAAATCTGTCAAGCAGCCACCTGGAAAACAGTCCATACATTCACCAAGCATTACTCTCTGGATATCCAGGCTAGGAGTGATGCTCGGTTTGGCACAGCAGTACTTCAGAGCCTATTCCCAAAGTAGGTTCTGTCCCTCCTCCTTGGAGGTACTGCTTGGTAGTCTGCATATGTCAGAATACAGCAAGACTTCATGTTGTTTGAAGAAAAAATTACTCACCTTAGTAATGTTGTTTCTTCTAGTGGAGTCTAGCTGTATTCCGGCCTCCCCTCTCAGAACTTGGTTTTTGGGATGTGGGTGGGCAGGAGCAGTGTTGGCACCTAGAGGTGCCCCTTTTTTCTCACCCTCCTTTATTTTGGGTGTGTGTTGTGTTTTGTTTTTTTGGTTTCCTGACTTGAGTTTTTGCTTTGAAACCAAAAAAACGTTTTTTATCAAATTTAGTTGCCAGTTGTTAGTGTGAGTTTACAGTTTCCACACAGAATGCCCAGTGAGTATAGCTCGTAAAGATCTGATGGTTGGAGTTTAAACAACAGCAGACAGAGGCTTCAACTGAGCTCAAGCTCAGCGTTCCATGCCCTGCATGGAAAGTTAACTGTTTGTTCTCCGGTGCAGTTCAAAGGTTGGTGATCACTGCATATGTCAGAATACAGCAAGACTCCACTAGAAGAAACAACATTACTAAGGTGGGTAATTTTTTCTTTCATGCCGCTGTGGACTCCAATGATGTGTCATCAAGAGTCATGGCTACATCTGTGGCTCTTCGGAGACCTGCTTGGCTCAGATGTACTAGCCTATCACAGGATACCCAGACTAAGGCTGTGGATTTCCCTGTGGTTAATAATTCTCTGTTTGGGGAGCAGACAGAGAATTATATGAAAAAGATGGATGAGTACAGGACCACCTACAGGAGTGCACAGGCCAAGGAAAGGCAGTCAGCTCCTCAGAGGCAGCAAGCTAGGGGCAGGGGCAGGCCTTTTCATAGGCCTTTCTACCAAGCACATGCCTCCTCTCCTTTTTCTCAGGGGGGGTTCTTCAGAGGGAGAGGCAGAAGGGGGATGAGCAGGGCTGCATCCACCTCTCAGCCTAAGGCTCCTGCCAAGCAGGCACCCTGATGTGTCTGCCCGGGTCGACTCCCCCATTTCTGTAGGAGGCAGGCTGGCTTACTACTTCCAGGACTGGATGTCTGTTACATCAGACAAGTGGGTCCTGGAGGTGGTAAGCCAGGGACTGGCTTTCCGCTTTAAAAAGTTTCCAAAGTTGAGAGCCAGATCTTTTCCCCCTGCAAACATCTCCAAAACCATTGCCCTAGAGGCAGAGGTTTCATCTTTTCTGGCCTTAAGGGCCATAGAGAGGAGAGAGTTCCTACAATCCACAGGGACAAAGGTCTGTACTCCAGGTACTTCTTTACCCCCAAGGAAACAGGGAAGTGGCGGCCCATCCTAGACTTAAGATACCTGAACAAGCATCTATTAAAACCAAAGTTCAAAATGGTGACTCTGGAAATAATTCTTCCCTCTCTAAGGCCAGGAGACTGGCTAGCCTCCCTGGACCTAAAGGATGCCTACTTTCATATTCCCATCAGGTGCTTCTACAGAAAGCACCTCAGGTTCGAACTGTCTTCAGGCCATTACCAGTTCAAAGCAATGCCCTTCGGTCTAACATCAGCTCCAAGGGTGTTCACAAAATGGCTAGCAATTGTAGTGGCGTTCCTAAGGAGAAAAAATATCTCCATATTCCCATACCTGGATGACTGGCTCATAGTGGGTCAGTCTCCAGACCAAGTCAAGTCAGATTTGGAAGCGACCCAGCAAGTGCTCACTTCTCTAGGATTCCTTCTCAATCTTTCAAAGTCAGTTCTCCATTTGACCTTCATAGGGGTGGAACTGGACACTGTCAAAGCAAGAATTTTTCTCCCCTTGCTAAGGGTAAAGGCCATCATAGAGCTGGCTTCTTCCTTCCGCCTTCTGGCTTCTCAACCAGCAAGGCACTTCCTTCAGCTTCTGGGCTACATGGCAACTTCCACTACAGTAGTCCAAGGGGCCAGATTTCAGATGAGGGACATTCAGTTTCACCTGAGGTCCTTTTGGTCTCAGAAAAAAGATCCCCTAACCAAACTTATTCCAGTGACTCAGACCCCGATCCAGGCTCTTCGATGGTGGCAGGATCAGGACAATCTCAGGCAAGGGGTCCTTTTTATCACTCATTCTCATTCTGTGGTTCTAACCACAGATGCTTCTCACGTGGGGTGGGGAGCTCACCTGGGGACTCTGACAGCCCAGGGAGTGTGGTCCACTCGGGAGTCTCTTCTCCACATCAGTCTTCTGGAACTCGGCAGTTTTCCTGGCCCTGCAAGCATTCTCACAATCAGTACAGAACAAGGTGGTGCAGGTCAGGACAGACAACACCACCACCATGTGGTACATCAACAAGCAGGGAGGCACTCTGTCTACAGCCATGTGCACAGAAGCCATGAAATTATGGTCCCTAGCCTATTCCCTGCAGACTTCTCTGGTAGCAGTCCACCTTCCAGGAAAGGACAATGTGCTGCAGATGCATTGAGCAAGATCTCCCAAGGCCATCACGAATGGCCTCTGGATCCCCTAGTGCTAAAACAAATTTTTTCAAGGTGGGACACTCTAGAGATAGATCACTTTGCAGCCCCAGACAATCACCAACTCCCTTTCTTCTGTTGCAGACCCCCAGTCTTGGGCTCAGTCCCTCTGGATGTTCTGATTCTGGGTTGGGAAGGGAATTTCTATATGCATTCCCTCCTTTTCCTCTACTGTTCAAGGTTCTGGTCAGGATCAGATCACAGTCTTGCAAAATGATTCTGATTGCTCCAGATTGGGCCAGGCAACCTTGGTACCCACTGTTGCTGTCCCTAGCAGTCCAGCTTCCCCTTTGTCTTCCCAGGAATCGCAACCTACTAACCTCCTGTCAGGGGAGGATCTGGTATCCCAACCTGCGGTCCCTCAATCTCAAGGCATGGTTCTTGAAGAGTTAGAATATGCAAGTTTGCATCTGTCGCAGGGAGTTCTGGACATTCTCAAGGCCTCTCGAAAACCTTCTACCAGAAAAACTTATAATTCTAAATGAAAGAGATTCAGCATTTGGTGTTCCAAGAAGCATATAACCCCAGATTCTGTTGACTTGTCTATAGTTCTGGACTATATGGTTTATCTTAATGGCTTGGGCCTCAGACCAGCTACCCTCAAGGTACACTTGTCAGCTGTTTCTGATGTTTTGTCTGTAGGAAAACCCTCCTCACTGGCATCTCATCCTGTTTTCTGTAAATTTTTCAAGGGATTGCTTCATACCAATCCCGCCTTTAGGGATCCTTCTCCTGCTTGGGACCTTAATGTTTGCACTGCTCAGCTTATGCAACCCCCTTTTGAACCTTTGTCTTCAGCAGAACTTAAGTACTTGACTTGGAAGACTGTGTCTATGGTAGCTGTTACCTCTGCCAGATGTATCAGTGAACTACAAGCTCTGTCAGTGGAGCCTGATTTTATCTCATTCCATAGGGATAAGGTGGTCCTTAGAACCAATAGGAGGTTCTTACCTAAAGTGGTTTCAGATTTTCATTTGAACCAATCCATGTCTCTCCCTGTATTCTTCACTGATCATTCTTCTTCAGGAGAGAGAAGATTACACAGTTTGGATGTTAAAAGGGACCTTAGTTACTACATTGAACATACTAAGGCACTCAGGTTTGACTCCCTTCAGTTGTTCCTCACTTATGGGGAAGTGTGTAAGGGCAAACCTGCCACTAAGAGAACTATTGCCAGATGGATTGTCTCTTGTATACAATTCTGCTATGAGAAGCTAGGCAAAATACCACCCTCAGTCCTGCGGGCTCATTTGACTAGAGATATAGCTGCTTCCCTGGCTGCTGCCAGGGATATTCCGTTGCTAGAGATATGCAAAGCAGCCACCTGGAAAACAGTCCATAAATTCACCAAGCATTACTCTCTGGATATCCAGGCTAGGAGTGATGCTCTGTTTGGTACAGCAGTACTGCAGAGCCTGTTCCCAAAATAGGTTTGAATGCCTCATCCATGGAGGTACTGCTTGGTAGTTTGCAGTAAGTCAGAATACAGCAAGACTTCATGTTGTTTGAAGAAAAAATTACTCAACTTAGTAATTGTGTTTCTTCTAATGGAGTCTTGCTGTATTCTGACCTCCATTCCTGCCTCCCCTCTCAGAATCTGTTTTTTGGGAAGTGGGCTGGCAGGTGCCATGTTGCACCCCAGGGGTGCATTTGGACACTCCCTCTTTTTAGAGAGGGGAAGTGGGTTATGTTTCTTTATTTCAGTAGTCATAAGTTGTTCACTACCTGGTTTTTGGTTTTGGATTTCTTTTTTTTTTTTTGCCATTAACTTTTTTATTGAACTTTTCATATATTCTTGCAGAGACAAGAAAATGATAACAGAAACAAGACATCAAAATTGTGAAATTATCCGAAAATTCCATAACCAATACAAAGATGATACGTCTCTACAAGACCCCCAAAACCCTCCCTCCCCAAGTATCCCCCATACCCCTCCAACCTCACCGCAAGGCCTTACTTCTAAATACGGTCAGAGCCCATTAAAAGCTTAACTGGATTACATATAGGCTACCACCAGTGGGGTCCAGATTTTCTCGAAAAGGGGCAACTGATTACTTAATAATGGCAATCATCCTTTCAGTCCTGAGGCTCAGAAGGAGTTCGGCCAACCACTCAGCTTAAGTAATCCTATGGGGATCCTTCCAGTACTTAAGAACTAGTTTTTCACTATACTAGAAATCAGGGTCATATGAAAATTTCTCCTTTGATCTGAAACCCTGTCATGTCCCCTAGCAAGCATACCGGATGAAACATATCTTCTAACCCTAGTAAGGGGTCACTTTGTTCTTTATCTCATTCCGCAATGGAGTGATTTTTGGACAGTCCCAGAAGATATGGAGTAAATCTCCCCACCATGTCACATCTATAACACTTAGGATCCTTTATTATCTTTAAATCTGCCAACTTCTCAGGTGAATAATAAATGTTATGTAATATCTTAAATTGCATAAGTCTAAGATGATCCTGCCGGATGAAACAGTGGCAGTTCCACAAACCGTACTCCAGTCTAATACTCTGTCAGGGAACACTCTGGCCCAGTGTGCACTTGGAGCTAAGTTCTCAGTTAAAGCCCAGTGAACAACATCAAATAAAGTTTAGAAACAGCATGAGAAGTCCCACTAACGAACCAAGGTCTGCCCAGAACGAAAAACGGGGTGGGTAAATCGGATGCCGTCCAATTTCCTGAACTAATGCATGACGTAATTGAAATATTTTAAAGCTGTCCCTGGGTGACAACTCAAAATTCTCTATGATATCCGTAGTTGAAAACAAGCCACCTTCTGAGTTGAGAAAATCTTTCAGAGAACACTCAGCCGGGAGGGATATCCAACTATGTTTAATAGTCCTATTTCCTATGTGCAACTGGGGGTTACCCAGAATGGGTTGCGCTCCATCCTTAGTTTGATCATATTTCAAAAAATTGCATAACTGATTATGTATTCTTAAACAAACCCCAATAGGGGATTTCTTTAATGGGGAAGGAAGAAGGCGGGTAGAAACATAGAGTAAGGCTTTTGGATTAATATCAAAACTCCTAATAAGGCTAATCTCTAGTTTGACCCATAATGGAACATATCCAGAGGTTGAGACGGCCTCATCACAGTGCATCCATCTGCCATATTTGTTCAATTGCTGCCCAAAAATAGAGCGCAAAATGAGGCAGCCTCAAACCTCCTAGTGTTTTGGGAGCAGCTAACTTAGGATAAGACATTTTGGCCTTTTTATAACCCCACACAAAATCAGCCAATTCCCCATGAAGTTTCTTGAACCATGCAAGGGGGATCCAGACGTTCAGCATACATAAGGGGTAGAAAAGCCTGGGAAATATTCATTTTTATATTTATTCTACCCCATAGTGACAATGGGAATTGTGCCCATCTTTTTAAATCTAGTCTTATATTGTGAACTAAAGAATCCAAGTTTAATTGACTGAGTCGATCCTGATTTTAATGCTAAAATAAGGCCTAAATATTTCAAGGAGTTGGGATTCCACTTTAAACCCAGATCCTCAATGTCCCGCCTAAACAATTTACGTTCAAAGGAAAACCACCGTTTATCCTGGTTCAATTTGTAATTGGCCAAGCTGCTAAAGTTCTGTAACACCTTTAATAGAACAGGGATGGATCTAACGGGTTCCAAAACATAAATCAACAAATCATCGGCATAAGCCGTCACTTTGATAGTTTGGCCTCTTATATTAAAGCCCAAGATCTCTGGACACCTCACTATACACCTTATAAGGGGCTCCAAATACAAGTTAAATAATAAGGGTGAAAGGGGACATCCTTGTCTCGTACCGACATGTAATAAAAAAGAAGCTGAAACAGCCCCGTTACAAACAACTCTAGCCGATGGATTAGTGTACAATGCCTGATCCAGGCCACAAACTTCCTGGAAAGCCGAATCTATCCATCACCGCAATAAAAGAGCCCAATGAACCCTATCAAAAGCCTTCGGCATCCAAGGAAACCAGAGCTATCGGAAGGTCGGCCTCTCGACGCCAAGAAGACATGGGACAATGTTCTAAAATGATCCGCTGAAGACCTACCCTTCATAAAGCCTACCTGTTCAGCCCCGATCAACTTTGCCATTATTTGATTAATTCGGTCTGCCAATATCTTGGCCAAAATCTTAATATCGTAATTCAACAACGAAATAGGTCTATAACTGGCAGGGTTTTCAGGTGGTCTATTAGGTTTGGGGATCAAAACAATAAGTGCTTCGGTCAGGGTTTCATCCATCTCTTTTCCAGATAAAATATAATGAAATAATCTCAATAATATTGGAGAGAGCTGGGCCGCGAATGTTTTGTAAAAATTAGCTGAGAACCCATCGGGTCCGGGCGTTTTGTCTGAAGCTAGATTTTTAATAGCCATTTCTATATCCCCCTGTGTTATGTCAGCATTAAGAAGTCTACAGTCTGCCTCCCTAATCTAGGGAGGGAAGGTTCTCTAAAATGACAAAATCTCTGTGTTCTTTGGTGGGTGCTGCATACCACTATATAGGCCTTCAAAATATTTCCGAAAGATTTGGACCATATCATCTGGGGCCGTTTTAATTACACCATCATCCTCCGATACAATCCCTTCAATTAGACGAGAAGATTCAAGTTGTGCAATGCGCCTCACCAACAATTTACTCGACTTTTCCCCTTGATCCACATACATTGCTCTGGTTTTAATGATAGCTAATTCGGCCTGGTCACCCAAAATCTTAAGATACTTATCCTTTAACTTCACTAAAGTTACGGTATCCTCCTCAGAAGGGGAGCCAATTAACATAGTCTCTAAGGTCCTGATTTGGTTTGACAAATCAGATAAAATAGCCTCCCTCTTTTTTTCCTTTGAACCGCATGACTAATTAATAAACCTCTCAAGTAGGCTTTAAATGCACCCCAAAAAATATCAGGGCGCACATCATCCTTCTGATTGAATTAAATAAACTCTTCCATTTGTGCCGACAATGTTTGGACTATTTTGGGACTCCTCAAAATTTGGTTATTTATCTTCCACCTATTACCCCTATGGGTAAGAGACGGTAAAGAGATCATGAGTTCCACTGCAGAATGGTCTGAGAGGGGAGCAGCCACAATTGCTGAGTTCAAAATTCCCCTAAGCAATGTACGGTACAAGAGAATGTAGTCTATCTGAGAACCAGAACCATGGGTATGAGAAAAGAAAGTATACTCCCTCTCCTCTGGGTGGAGGACCCTCCAAACATCAGCCAGACCCAACTGATCTACCAACTCCCCAAAAGCACGAGAAGCAGGTGTTGGGTATGATTGAGTCCTGGAGGACCTATCGAATGAGGGGTCCAGTACTGTGTTAAAGTCCCCACCTAGTATCATAGGAAGCTGATTAAAAGGTTGCAAAACCTTTAACAAACCCACCAAAAAATCTTGGGAATCCGTATTGGGGCCATACACTGCTCCTATCAGAATAACTAAGTTCTGGAGCTTACCTTTCACCAAAACATATCTACCATCTTTATCCTGAATCACTTTCAAGGGAGTGAAAGATATTGATCTGTGGAGCAATATCATAACCCTCTGCTTTGTGTGTTGCCCTCATGGAAAAAACCTTCCTATCTGTAACCTTTGCATACCATTAGCTTCATCTTGCAATAAATGGGTTTCCTGTAAAAAACTATCTTTGCTTTCACTGCCTCTATATATTTCAATATTCTAAATTGTTTGGGTTTGTTCCTCTCCTTTTACATTCCATGTAAGAAACTTAACAGATATCCTAATCCATTTCCTACCTAGACATTATGCCCTCCTGTGACCGTATTGTTGCTGAATGAATAACGCTAAAATTACAGGCCTTGCGCCCCCCCCTTACCACATAGAACCCATTACTCCCTCCAAAAATACCCCCATCATGCTCACACCCCGAACCCATTCCCTAACCCCACAAGTAATCACTAACCCCAACAGCCCTCCCTCCCTCCCTCCCTACTCCCACTCCCAACATCACAACGGTCCATGACACCAGCCCACAAGCCCACCAACCGAGTTCTTCCGTTTCCGTAAGAAATAATGTATAAAAGCTCCATATAGTACTAAATACAACAATAGCTAACTACCCAAATGTGCTCTGATTAGGACTGACATAAACACTTTCCATTTTTCTTTATCCCCCATCACTTTATAAAATTAACATAGATAATAAACATAAACCAAAAAGGCGCAATCCCAGACCTTCGAGGGATACATACATTCCACGTGTAGCAGGGGTACTACTCTTCCTTATTGGCATTGAGTCTCAGTCCAAGTTAAGAGCTAGAATTGGACATCCAATATCCCACACATCGTCCCTCTTCGCCATAATCCACTGCCAGCCTGGCAATATAGGGCCAAACCCCAATAACTATACAAATATTAATGATTAAACAGCAGTATCAGCTATACAGCACCTCAGTGGTGCAAAAGGAACAATCATAAAGCGAAACTAGCATCTAAATAAATAAAAACTATGAGAGGAACCCCTATATGGCCTTCCGGCATGATCGGAAGATCTGTAATGAAGTCCACCAAGGTATACAGTCTTTTTATATATAGGACCACGCAGGTGACTTCAGCATCCTAGGGACCGAAACCGTATCATTACAGTTCTTTCTAGCTTAATGTAAAAATATAGAATAACGAACTACTCCTTAGTATGCAAAGGAAACTGCTCTGATCCAAGCACACTTCTCCACATCAAGGGTCCTTGAACAAAGCCGGAAAGCTTCACGGAGGGTAACCGTAGCTGCTTCTTGGGATTCAAAAGTCTTCCATTCATCACCTATGTAAACTTGGAATCTTGCAGGGTATCCCATACGAACTTAATTCCAGCCGCAATTAATTTTTAACCACTGAATGGAATGCAGCCCGCTCTGTCGGATTGAAAGTGGCAGATCCTGCACAATTCTAATTTTGGAACCCTCCCAAAATCTCCTTATCCTCTCTTACTTTGTCGATGAGCAGCTGTCTTTCTTGGTAGTTGAGGAATTTAAAAATAAATACTCTTGGAGGCCGGTCCGAAGGCGGTAGTGGACGAAGAGCTCTGTGGGCCCTTTCAATAACATACACTGGACCAAACGGTGAGGGCCCTGCTATTTTCTCTGTTAACTTTTGGGCAGATTTAATCGGCTCATTGCCCTCGGCTTTCTCTGGCAGCCCAATAATCACAACGTTATTACGCCGATTTTGACCCTCCAAGTCCTCCACTTTTAGCTCCAACTTCTGTATTCTTTGTGCCATCTTTGTCATCGTGGAGTCAAGTCTGTCCGTATGGCCTTCCAGGGATTTGATTCTAGCTTCCCCATCAGATGCTCTGCTATTTAGCTCCTCTATTGCAGAAGTAATATTTTTTATATTGCCAGCCATGTCCTGGACCGCCGATCTCAGCGGTCTTATTTCTTCCAAGAAACGGGACAGAGAGAGAGGCTCCTCCTTGGTATTAGTCTCCTCCACCCCTTGTGCTAACGCCGATGCCGAGGTTTTGGTTTTTTTTTTTTTTTAGCCTTTCAGGGGTTGCGGGGGCGGCGAGGTGGAGGTTTACGATTTCGACCTCCATGGGCACCCCAGGAGTAAGATCAGCAACAGTAAACCAGCACACTTGCACGGGTAGAATCGCCAATCGAGCCAAAAGCGCGAACTGAACGTATGGAACGGAGTTTCGGCGAACGCGGCTATCTGTTCCGATCACGTGACTCCTCTTGGTTTTGGATTTCTCGACTTGAGTCTTTTGGGGATCCAAAATATTTGTTTGCCATTTGGCTAGTAAAGTTTTACAATTTCCACATAGAGGGTTAGTTAGTATTAGTTCGTAAGAATCTGACGGTTATACTTCAGAGTGCAGCAGACAGAGGTTTGAACTGAGCTCGAGCTCAGCATTCTATGCTCTGCATAGAATTTAACTCTTTCCTCTCCGGAGCAGTTCAAGAGCTGGGGCTAACTGCAATAAGTCAGAATACAGCAAGACTCCATTAGAAGAAACACAATTACTAAGTTGAGTAATTATTTCTTCTCTGTCACTACAACTACATGGGGGGAGCACAATTTTCCTTTCCTTTCTAACTACTGGTGATAACAACACCCATCTGATTACTGATCAACTGTAAAAAGCATAGCCAACAAAACACCAGATATTTTGTTTCATTTTTAGTCTTACCGGGCATGTATCCTGATTCACAGAAAGAGGGTGAAGCTATGAAGACCACTTAAGCCGCAGCTCCGTTTCTTCGTTCACACTTGCAGAAACTGAAACAAGCATGAAGTAGTCTGCAACGCGGAGCTATGATTTCTTTTTAAAAACGTAATACGAAAGCAGTCACAATCTCCATATCATTCACTCATTTCAGGCGCAACTAATCATAGTCATTAACCCCTTACTTACAAACAATGGTGTTAATGGTTATGTATTCACAGTACTGTTAAGCTGACAGTTGTGTTAGGGACTGTAAAAAGAAATAGAGCAGCAGGACCATAATGATTGCGGTTTTCGATGTATGGAAATTACAGTCAGTGATTTACCGCACTTGTAATTTCCCCGGGTGATCCACAGCCCCCCCCCCCGCGGATGCTCGCAGACCCCCGGTTGAAAACCTGTGATCTAGACAAAGCGGTTCACTTCCAGTGTCCCAGTACTCGGCAAATCTTGACCACAGATGCCTCAGGACTGGGCTGGGGGGGCAAACATGACATCTCATCAGTTGAGGGGCTCTTGGACCTACGAGGAATGAACTCTCCACATTTATGTCCTGGAGATGAAAGCTGTCCTGAACGCCTTGGAGGCCTTCCGAGGGATACTCTCGCCTGGTCCCCTGCTAGTCCAGTCGGACAACACTCTAGTAGTCTTCTATCTCAACAAGCGAGGCGGCACTCATTCTTACCCCCCTCTGCAGAGAGGCCATGAGAGTTTGGTACAGGGCAGTGGATCACGACCTGGAAATCACAGCAGTGCATGTGCCAGGGATCCACAATGTTCTCGCAGACAGCCTAAGCCGCTCTTGCTCTCAGACACATGAATGGGAGCTACTGCAGGAGGTCGCAGGCGATCTCTTTCGGAAGATGGGGCCATCCAGAACTGGACCTCTTTGCATCCCCACTTAGCGCCAGACTGCCCAATTGCTACTCACTAGATCCAGGGTCTGGTGTTTTTTGGTGTGATGCATTGTCCCTTGCCTGGACAAGGAGATTTCTGTACACCTTCCATCCTTTTCCACTTCTTCAGAGGGTACTACACAAGTTACAGACAGAGGACGCTTGCATGATCTTAATAGCGCCCTTCTGGCCTCGACAAATCTGGTTCCTGCTGTTGCAACAAGCAGCCTTGGAACCACCGGCTCCATTACACCTGTCCACTCACTTGCTCTCCCAAGAGTGGGGAGCCCTAGTACATCCGGATCTTCGATCTCTGCACCTGCATGCATGGTTAATGCAGACTTAGTCAGGGACAGATTCGGAGCATCTCCCAGAGTGGCAGAGGTTCTTGTGGCAGCGAGAAAACCTTCTACCCAGGGCAACATATGCCATGAAGTGGAAGTGTTTCTGCATGTGGGCATCCCCTGTTCCCTGGATCCCTTCCACTGTCCGGTGGAATCTGTGCTGGAGTACCTTCTTTCCCTTTTGGATATGGGTCTCAGCTACTCATCCATTAAGGTGCATCTCTGTGCATGTTCAGCTTATCGTGCACTACAGGATGGGAAGACTCTGGCACAGTTGGATCCTATGCAAGACATTTTTAAGAGGGATCTTGCATATTAAGCCCCCTAGGAGAGATCCTGTTCCTCCTTGGGACCTCCTGTTCGTGTTAGAAAAACTTACCATGCCTCCCTTTGAGCCAGCTGCAAGTTGCGAGATGCGCGTTCTCTCTTGGAAAGCATTATTTTTAGTTGCCATTACTTCCACTTGGAGGATTTCCAAGCTGCAAGTTCTGATGTGTAAAGAACCATATCTTGTTTTTCATAGGGACAGAGTAGCCCTACATACAAATCCTAAGTTTCTGCCGAAGGTAGTGTCTGAGTTTACCTTAATCCAAGACATACAACTATCGGTTTACTTCCCAGAGTACTCGAGCAGCGGCAAGATGTTGTTACATACTCTGGATGTACGTAGAATTCTTCGTTATTACCTTGATCGTACTTGTTCCTTCAGAAAGATGGACCAGTTGTTTGTCTGTTTTGCTCAAAGGCTCTTGGGGGGCGGGGCCCTGTGACTAAATAGATATTGACTAAGTGGCTAGTCCACTGTATCACCTTCTGTTATCAGAAGTACGACAAGCCCTTCCCGGGACCGGTCAAGGGTCATTTCACCAGAGGAGTTGCTACGTCATTTGCTTCCCTCAGAAATGTCTCAGCAGCAGATCTCTGTGCAGCTGCTACTTGGAGTTCATTTCACACTTTTGTGAGGCATTACAGTGTGGATATTGCTTCCAGAAGGAAAGCCAGGCTTCAGCCTAGCGGTCCTCCAGGGACTTCTTTCCTAACCTTACTTAGGACTTCCTGACAGTCTTCCACCCTTCTGACCGGGGTCTCTTTTTGTACTGCTTGGGACTCAGTCCTAATAGTGTTACTTACTGCAAGATCTCCCCGTCGAAGTAAGACAGTACAGTTACGTAAGAAACTTACCGAAACAGTAGATCTTCGAGAGGAGCTCTTGCAGCAGGTAGTCTTCCTTCCACCTGCCCCTGGGGTTATGTAACTGTACTTCTTTCTGGGGAATGTGAGACCCTCCTCAGTTCTCCATCCTAAACATCAGCTGTATGCGCATGCCCGAACTCAAGGCTGCAATTTTACATTTAAAAATTAAATGGGTTAGACTGCTCCATTTTCGACCAGGTTTGTTTCTAAAGACTCAGCTCAAACACTGCTTACAAGGCGCACTGCTTCTTTTTACTTCATGGCTCTGTGCCCCACTCATCATGAATGAGCCTTCCGGCACACAGCCGGAACAATACTAAACTTATTTGCATACAGGTTGCGGCTCTGGCCGCTTCTATCTGTGAAATGGCGCCTCTCACCCCGGTCATTAAAAACACAATTTAAACTATAAGACCTGCCCTGCAGCAGAAATGAAACCCCCTCACTGCAAGTTGGCATGTGAGTAGAGGCTGGGGGGCAAATTGGGGTTTATGACAGTTTCCCTTTAAGACACAGGAGGGAGAATTCTATTTTTTCTTGCAGGAGTTTTTGAATCCTATTCCTTTTTTTCTTCCCCCAGCTCTCTGTCCCGTCGGCCACCACTCCTTCAGACTGCACATTGACTCCCTACGCTCCACCAAACCATCCCCGTTCACCATCGCTGTGTCCCGTCTGTTGTCTGTCTCCTCGGTAAACCCGAGGTGACCCTTCCAGGGGGGCCCCCTCCCAGGGTGCAGTGATGGTGAGAGAGAGAGTCTGCTACCTTGACCAGGGAGTGAAACCAGGAGGATCGGAGCAAGTGTTCGCCGCGAGCTGGCTGTGTGGCTCAGTGAAATGCGACGGCCATCATCCATCAGCCAGGCAGGCAATTTTTCCCTCTTTACTGCCTCTCCCACAGTCAGGCGGCTGCATGCAGCATCCTGGGGCGGGGACATCCGGCAGAGTGGATGGTGCTTCACACCGCCTAGGACCCTGCCACTTTCCATCACCAGGAGCCTCCAGTGAAGTGATCCAGCACTGCCCTCGCCTCCCACCCCCCAATGGAAGTGTCCAAGGGACTCTCTGACTCCCTCCCGGTAGGCTTCTGCTCCTGGCATCCTCGGCTTGGGCTTGAACCCGGGTCGCCTGTGTGCTAGGTGATCCCTCATCGCCCAGCACCACGGAGCCAGCTGAATCTTATTCTTATGTCCACAGTGTGTGCCTTAACACAAGGATCTCTAGTGGTCAGGAGAAACTGCAGAGTAGACAACTGGTCTGTCAATTCGTCAAGGCGGGATTCTCTAGCTCATCTTTTACGTGTGGCATAGGAGAACCCCCCCCCCCCCAAAACTGCTTTGATTGTGTCCCATAGTATAAGGTCACTAACTTCCTGTGTATCATTAAAGTGCAGTGCAGTTTGAAGGGAATTTTTAAACTGTGTCTTAAATTCTTCATCTTGTAAAAGAGAGAGACGTTCAGATGCCAGAAGGGTATTCTTTTTTGCTTTGGCTTAAGTTAACTTTAAGAAGAAGCCAGTTATTATCTGAAAGGAGTCAGGGACCGTTTGACATATCCCGAACTCTATGGAAATGCTGACACATTATCACAAAATAGTCCAGCCCTAGCGCAGGTGTCATGACGTGTGGAGTAATGTGTGTAGGTTCTTTCAGAAGGGAACAGACGTCCAGATGCCCGCCAAACTCACATGTTGCAGCATATGTACTAGAAATGTTTATGCAGTGGAGCCCCTAGGCTGGGTGAGCGGGATGGCAATACCGTGTCTCTCTTAAGTTCAGCTTGGCCTTCTGAGGGGTGTGATATAAAATTTCGTCCTCTGGATATACATGCCCGGAGATTCGTTGGATAAGGGGTCTAAAAGCAGATCCCAGCTTGTTTGGGGGTCATGCAAATAAGGTGTTTAGACCCATCTTTGTTCCTGAATTGCAGGAGCAAAATTGTGGACAAAGTGTATCTGTATGTCCTTATATTTGATGATTTTCTGCCTCCAGTCTGTAAGAAGGACTTGCTCTTCTCACCTGATATGAGAACTTTCATAATTATTGAATGCGGGCGCTCTCTGCAATGGCAGGCTTTGAGCCAGGGACATGGTGTACTCATTCCAAGTCAAAATTTAAATCTGCTGGTAGTTGTGAAGTTTCTTTAATCAGCTTTTCTGTCAAGGCAGTTACGTGAGCCCCATCCTTGCCCCCTGGAACTCTGCAGATAGAAACATATAATTTGACGGCAGATAAGGACCACTTGGCCCACCTAGTCTGCCCATTTCCCTAACTGATGGATAAGCTGCAGATTCTAGTTAATCAACAGCTTACTTCCTCCTACCCCCCACTAGAATTGCCTTATGTCTGTCCTGTACATTCTTGAATTCACCCACTGTTCCTGACTCCACAACCTCCTCAGGAAGGCTGTTCCATGCATCCACAACCCTCTCTGTGAAAAAATACTTTCTAACATTACCTCTGAGCTGTCCCCCCATCTTCAAATTGTGCCCTTTGTTCTTGCACATCTCTCTTTCTGAAAGATGCTACCCTCTTATACTTTAATTCCCTTGAGATACTTGAAAGTTTCTGTCATGTCCCCCCTCTCCCTCCTTTCCTTGAGGGTATACATATTAAGTTGCTTTAGTCTCTCCTCGTATGTCTTCTGGGGCAGACCCTGCACTATTTTGGTTGCCCTCCTCTGAACAGCCTCCACTCTGTCTATGTCTTTGCGGTGATGGGGTCTCCAGAATTGCACGCAGTACTCCAGATGGGATCTCACCAACTGTCTGTACAGAGGGATAACAACTTCCTGTTTTCTACTGTTGATGCCTCTCCCTATGCATCCCAGTATCCCACCAGCCCTCCTTACTGCCTTCTCACATTGCTTGCCCACCTTTAGATCATCTGATATAATTACTCCTAGGTCTCTTTTGATTTTTGTTATTATCTCACCCCACCATTGTGTACTCTTCCCCTGGGTTTTTGTTTCCCAGATGCATTACCTTGCACTTCTTTGCAATGAATCTGAGCTGCCAGATATTTGACCATTCCTCCAACCTTGCCAAGTCCCTTTTCATCCTTTCCACCCCACCTTGTGTATCAACCCTGTTGCAGATCTTTGTGTCGTCTGCAAAGAGACATACTTTTCCTTCCAGGTGCTCTCCAGTGTCACTTATAAAGACATTAAAGAGGACTGGTCCCAGTACTGAACCAAGCGATACCCTGCTAGTTACCCTCCTTTCTTCACTGTGGACTCTGTTTACTATTGCAGTCTGCGTCCTGTTGTCCAGCCAATTTTTTATCCAGGCTATCACCTTGGGACCCACTACAAGGCTGGCTAACTTGCATATTAATCTTTTGTGTGAGACTGTGTCAGATGCCTTGCTAAAATCTAGGTAGATTTTTTTTCCTTCTCTGATGTCTTTCTAGATTTTGCTGTTTCTGATCTAATTATAGTATCGTGTGCTGTATCTAGTAGGAGTAGCAAGTCAGCCATAATATCTGCTTTTTTTGGCCATTGCCATGGTTGCATCCTGGAGGTCTTTTTGCTCTTGTTTTAGCATGCTAGGCTCTTGACGGATATCCATCAGAGGGTCCCAAACCTCATTGTGGAAGGCTTGAAGTTCCGCAGGCAAGCGGTCGTTGGTAACCTCTGACATCACCTGACTTGCAGATCCATGTCTTAATACCATGCTCTTGGCAGGTGAGTGTGAGTTTTGCCCCACTCACGGACATTTTACAGACACCTGCTGTACATTAGTTTTTTCTTTCCTGAACCACCCATCTAACATACGTGCTGGGGGACAATTACAAGCCGAGCTAGTGATTTTTGTATTCAGATATTTATTCAAGAGATATTTCAGTTTTATACATAAAACAGAACAGATAGTAGTTGCAGAATGAGCTAGTGAATCATAGAGGGTTTAGAATGGAATTTCTTAGCTGGGTCTCTGGAGCACGGTCTTTAGGCTGCCATAGGGTTTGGTGATGTCACCAGAAATCAGGTTGCAAAATACTGTATTTTGTCACCATGTCTCTTCCCCCCTTTTTTGTTTTTGTATCTTAATGTTTATTAAAGGATTTTATAATACAGACTAACACAGAAAAATACAGAAGAAAATTACGTAGAGATACAGGGGTCAGCAGCACTGAGACAGATAACTACACTTTTTTTTGTTTTGTAACCAGTATCTCTCTCTTATTACACAGCCCTCAATTCAAACCGTGATCATTGCCATGTCCCCTGGCCCTGTGGCAGGATTATTGTGTTGAGATCACATCCTAATTCTTAGTAAGTTAGGGTACATGGAATCAGAATCATTATCCCCTGCAGTTGATACATTCCTGCTAGTTAGTCATTTGATGAAGTCACTGTCCTTTGTTAGTGACATAATATTTTTCCACAGTAACAAACTGCGATGTTCTAAACAGGATTATGATCAAGGCCGTTGGTTTTCATATTTTAGTGGAAAACCTGGTAAAATTCCAGTATTTGGACTGTCTGCACACCAGTAAAAACAAAGAATTTCATGGAATTTGGAATTTTCCGTTAGATCAATAAAGCTACAGAACTTTTTTTTATACTAACATACTAAAATGCCAGCAGAATAGGCCTAACGGTCTTTCACGTCTGCTCGTTTGGTCAGCCCCCACCTTGGGAGCTGACCTTGCTGCCCCCCTCACCTTCTCTGGCTTCTCCCTTCCCAGTTCTGGATATTCTCGCTGCGTTGGATTTTGCTTCCAGAACCCTTCTTCTGCACCTGTCCCACCCTCTCTTGAACCTCTCCACTGTCTCTGCCTCCACCAGCCCCTGGGCAGCGCATTCCATGGCTCCACCACCCTCTCGGTGAAGTAGCACCTCCTTCTTTCTCCCCTGAATCTTCCCCCCCTCCAGCTTCCACCCATGCCCTCTAGTGGCCCCCTCCTCCTTCCTTCGAAGCACCCTGACTGCTCCTCCACTATTTACCCCCTTCATGTACCTGAAGACCTCTATCATGTCCCCCCGGTCCCTTCTCTCTTCCAATGTGTACATATTTAGCTCTTCAAGCCTCTCCCCATAGGTCCTGTCCCCCAGGGCCCAAACCATTTTGCTTGCCCTCCTCTGGACCCCCTCCAGGAGTTTAATGTCCCTCTTTAAGTGTGGCCTCCAAAACTGCATGCAGTACTCAAGGTGCGGCCTCACCAAGCAGTTATACAGAGGGAGTATCACTTCCCTCCTTCTGGAGGTGATCCCCATAGCGATGTATCCCAGCATCCTGTTGGCCTTGGCTGCTCCCCTCCTACAAGTCTCCGAGTTGTTCATCTTGACATCCACCACCACCCCCAGGTCCCTCTCAGCCATCGAGACTTGTAGCATTCCCCCCCAGGGTGTACGCTTGACCCGGGTTTCTGGCCCCCAGGTGCAGTACCTTGCATTTCCCTGCATTGAACCTCAGCTTCTACTTTCTAGAACATCTTTCCAGAGCCTCCAAGTCCCCTTGTAAGGCCACCCTCCCCTCCTCCCCGTCCACCACTGCCCCCAGTTTTGAGTCATCCGCAAAGAGACTCATCTCACTCCTGATACCTGTCCTTATTTCAGAGATGTAGGCATTGAACAGGAGGGGCCCAAGGACTGATCCCTGTGGGATCCCACTAATGACCCTCCTTGGGGTTGAGACTATCCCGCCAACTACGGCCCTCTGGGTCCAGTCCTGGAGCCAATTGCCTATCCATCTGATCGTCTGGCTCCCCATCCTCATTTCTCCCAGCTTATCCAACAGGCCCTCGTGAGGAACAGAGTCAAATGCCTTGCTGAAGTCTAGAAAGAGGATGTCCACTGGTCTACCCAGGTCCAAGGCACTCGTCACCCAGTCATAGAACTCCACAAGGTTTGTCTGACACGAATTCCCCAGGACGAATCCATACTGTCTGTTGTCCAGGCACCCTGACTTTTCCAGGTCCCCCCCCCTAGCCTCTCCTTGACAATGCCCTCCATCACCTTGCCCACCACCGATGTCAGGCTGATAGGCCTGTAGTTCCCTGCCACCTCCCTTGATCCCTCCTTGTGGATAGGCACTATATGCGCCACCTTCCAGTCCTGGGGCACCCACCCTGTCCTCAGAGAGATGGTGAAAAGCTCTGCCAGGGGTTTCGCCAGGACATCCGCAAGTTCCTTCAGCACTCTGTGATGTAATTTATCTGGCCTCGGTGCTTTCTCCGTCTTAAGGGACCTGAGGGCTTCTCTCACTCTCTCTGCTATGATTTCCACCTCCGCTACCTCTTCTCCCTGCTTAGCCTTCCCCCCCTCCTGTCAGTGTTGCCTCCCCCTCTCCCCAGACCCGCCGATCGGTAAGGGTCACTCCCGCCTCAGTATCACTGTCTCCTCCCATGTATGATGCATTACCCCCATTTTCCTTGGTGAAAACTGAGGTGAAGTACTCATTTAGTACCTCAGTCTGCTCCCCCGGGTCTTGTGCCCATCTCTTCCATTTTAATCTTGCTAATCTGCCCCTTCACCTTTCGTTTTTCCCCAGTGTATCTAAAGAACCACTTGTTCCCTCTCCTAATTTCCCTGGCCAGGTTCTGCTCCTTCCTTGCCTTAGCCGCCTTCACCACCCTAGTGGCCCTTCTGGCCATCAGCTCGTACTCCCCTTGATCCCTTTCACTCATTGAGCATTTGAATTGCCTATAGGCTGTCTTCTCTCCCCGCACTACCTCCTGGACCTCCTTGGTCCACCAGCAGGGTTTTCGGGCCCTACCGCATTTTCGTCTTACTCTTGCACAGGTGCTGGTAGCATCCTGCACCCCTCTCCTGATGATTTCCACCTACTGTCAAGGCCCATGTCTGACCCAATCACATCCAAATGCTCCTTAAGGATCTTTCCCATTTCCTTAAAATCCACCCCCCTGAAGTCAGTTACCTCCGTCTTTGTGCAGCCTTCTGCCCCCTCCTAGGTCCATGCAGAACCAGACCGTGGCATGGTCACTCCCCACCAACGGTTCCCTTACCTCCAGGCCCCCAATCTGGTCACTGTCTGCCAGAACCACATCCAGTACCCACACCTCCCTGGTCGGTTATATTGCTATCTGTATTATTTTTGTTTTGCTTTATTAAATTTGCCATATCTTAATCCTTCTTTTATTTTAATTAATATACATACTAAAAGACTGGCACTAGAATCCTGGTAAAATCTGGAAGTTAGAGTAGCACTCACTAGTACAACCCCGGAATTTCAAATCTTGAAGACAGAATTTCATTATTTTAGTCACCGTAAATCAGGGGCCTTGATTATGACTTAAGCAAACGATCAAGCAACCAGTGTTCTCTAGTGAATAAAGATGTATTTATATATTTATTTATTGAAATGTTTCACCAGGAAGGCACACTAATCGACAATTCACTTGTCTCCCTATGCGACAGGGATACAATAGGAGTGAAACATTAAACATTCAGGTTACAAGATCAACATTAACATACAGTTCTAAGGCAGGTGTTATAAGCAGTGGTACACCAGTGTTGCGCATAATAGGTAGAACGAGTGGACAGTAATAAGTGCGGGGTTAATAAGTAAACAAGTGCTTGCGTAAAGGAAAAGGGGGGCGGTGAGCGGGGGAAGGAGAAGGAGGGATGAGGTGGGGGAGGGGAAAGAGTCGTGTTCAAGTTACATTCAAGTTACTAGATCAGCATTAACATACAGTTGTAAGGCAGGTGTTACAAACAATGTTAAAACAGAGTTGTGCATGATGTGTAGAAAACGTGAACAATAAGTGCCAGGTTAGTACCATGGGATTCAATGAATGGTTGAAAAACTGGTGTGGAGCTCAGGGTTTTGGCTTCATTGGGGACTGGGAAACCACCTAGAGGGATGTAGGCTTATACTGGCGCGATGGTTTGCATCTGTCCAGGGGGAAACCAGTATCCTAGGTGAGACAGGTTTAAATGCTTCATTGGCAAGCATTTAAACTAGCTAAGGGGGGGATTCACTGAAAAGGAGCAGGGAAATCCCAGCCTCCCCCCACAAAACACAGTAGTTAGAGGGGTAAACACCAAGGTAGAGAAGTCAGTAGGGAGCAGGACAGGGGTAAATGCAGAAAAAGGCAGTAAGGACAGGGATGGGGCTAAAAGGGGTAAAGCCATAAAAAATAAATGGAAGGTGATGAGTACCAATGCCCGCACTCTGTGCAACAAGCTTCCTGAACTAGTGGCCTTGATGGAAGAGGGATGTCTGGATATTGTGGTAGTCACTGAAACATGGTACACAGAGAACCATGATTGGATGTCAACATACCAGGATACACAGTCTACAGGAGGGACAGGGTGGGTTAAAGAGGAGGAGGAGTAGCTCTCTATATAAGGGAAGGGATTAAAGCAACATAACTAAAGAGTAAACAGGAAGTTGGTGAGTCACTGTGGGTCATCCTGGAGACAGGAAATGGCACCACTATCCCCCATGGGGGTTGTGTACAGACCCCCATCTCAGGGGGGGGAATGGACAAGGAAATGATAGAAGGCATCCTTAAAATGGCAGGAAAAGGGGGAGATATTGTTGATGGGGGACCTGAATATGACAGATGTTAACTGGAGTACTTATGCTGCAGGCACATCCAAGAGCGCAGGGTCATTCTTGATGCCCTTCAGGGAACATGCCTCAGACAGCTAGTGTTGGAACCCACTCGGGAGGGAGCAATCTTAGATCTGGTACTCTCAAATGAGGAAGGAGAAAGGATCTCAGATTTAGAAGTGGGTAGCTATCTGGGAACAAGTGACCACCAAACAGTGTGGTTCACAATAAACACAGCCATAGAGTCAAGCCATACGAAAACAAGAGTATTGGACTTTAGGAAGGCTGACTTTGGGAAAATGAGAGCGTGCCTCAGAAAAGCACTAGCAAATGGGCAAGAAGGAGGGGTGGAGGAACAATGGGGAATAATCAAAACAGCCATCGCAGAAGCAACAAGCCTTTGTGTGAAGCAAATCAACAAAACTAAGGAAAAAAACACTATGGTTCTCAAAAGAGGTGACAGGGATGGTTAAGGAGAAAAGGATAGCATTCAGAAAATATAAGGAAACACAGAAGGAGCAGGACAGAGAACTTTATCAGCTAAAGCAGAAGGAGGCAGGGAAGGCAGTCAGAATAGCAAAGGCACAAACTGAGGAAAAGATAGCCAACTCTGTTAAGAAGGGGGATAAAACCTTTTATAGGTACATTAGGGAGCAAAGAAAGACCAAGGGAGGGATACAGAGACTTAGTAAAGGAGAGGGAATGTGGGCAGAGGGTGACAGTGAAAAAGCAGGGATACTGAATGAATATTTGTGCTCAGTATTCACAACGGAAGAGGAGGGGGAGGTACCTAAACCAAACAAGAGAGAGACTCTGAATAGGGGGTCGAGACCAGTCCATTCACAGAAAAAAGGGTTTTGAAAGAACTCTTGAAACTGAGGGTGGACAAAGCAATGGGGCCTTATGGGATTCACCCAAAAATTATAAAAGAACTAAGGGTAGCACTAGTAACACCACTGACTACTCTCTTCAATAAATCATGGGAGGATGAGGTGGTACCTGAGGACTGGAGGAGGGCAAATGTGATTCCACTTCACAAAAATGGGAGCAGGGCAGAGGCAGGAAACAACAGACCAGCTAGTTTGACTTCAGTGGTAGAGAAAATGATGGAAACACTTCTGAAGGAAAGACTTGTTCAGTACCTAGAAGTCAGTGGGGCACAGGACCCAAGGCAGCATGGTTTCACAGCAGGAAGGTCATGTCAGACGAACCTAATAGATTTCTTTGACTGGGTGACCAAAGTAGTAGACCAGGGAGGGGCTGTGGATATGACCTACCTAGATTTTAGCAAGGCATTTGACACAGTCTCACACAAAAGATTAATATACAAGTTAGCCAGCCTTGGAGTGGGTCCCAAGGTGGTAGCCTGGATAAAAAAACTGGCTGGACAACAGGACGTAAAGGGTAATAGTAAACGGAGTCCACAGTGAAGAAAGGAGGGTAACTAGCGGGGTACCGCAGGGTTCGGTACTGGGAATGGTCCTCTTTAATGTCTTTATAAGTGACATTGGCGAGTACCTGGAAGGAAAGGTATGTCTCTTTTCAGATGACACAAAGATCTGCAACAGGGTTGATACACAAGGTGTGGTGGAAAGGATGAAAAGGGACTTGGCAAGGTTGGAGGAATGGTCAAATATGTGGCAGCTCAGATTCATTGCAAAGAAGTGTAAGGTAATGCATCTGGGAAACAAAAACCAAGGGGAAGAGTACACAATGGAGGGGTGAGTTAATAACAGCAAAAATCGAAAGAGACCTAGGAGTAATTATATTAGATGACCTAAAGGTGGGCAAGCAATGTGAGAAGGCAGTAATGAGGGCTGGGGGCATACTGGGATGCATAGGGAGAGCCATCAACAGTAGAAAACAGGAAGTTGTTATCCCTCTGTACAGACAGTTAGTGAGACCCAATCTAGAGAACTGCGTGCAATTCTGGAGACCCCATCTCCGCAAAGACATAGACAGAGTGGAGGCTGTTCAGAGGAGGGCAACCAAAATGGTGCAGGGTCTGCCCCAGAAGACATACGAGGAGAGACTAAAGCAGCTTAATACGTATACCCTTGAGGAAAGGAGGGAGAGGGGAGACATGATAGAAACTTTCAAGTATCTCAAGGGAATTAACAAAGTACGAGGGGGTTGCATCTTTCAAAAAAAGAGATGTGCAAGTACAAGGGGCACAATTTGAAGATGGGGGGGATGGCTCGGAGGTAATGTTAGAAAGTATTTTTTCACAGAGAGGGTTGCGGATGCATGGAACAGCCTTCCTGAGGAGGTTGTGGAGTCAGGAACAGTGGGAGAATTCAAGAATGTATGGGACAGACATAAGGCAATTCTAGTGGGGGGTAGGAGGAAGTAAGCTGTTGATTAACTAGAATCTGCAGCATATCCATCAGTTAGGGAAATGGGCAGACTAGGTGGGCCAAGCAGTCTATATCTGCCATCAAATTCTATGTTTCTAGTAAATAAACAAGCGCTTACGTGAAAGAAAAGGGGGAAAGGAGAGGGAGGGGTGAGGTGGAGGGATGTAGGGGAACGGAGTAGATGAGGGATACAAGCCCTTGGGGGGATAGGAGAAGGACCCATGGAGAGCATTTAGCGACCCTTACATTCTATGAGAGATCAAGGGAGGCCAGTAAGGGGGAAGTGGAGGAGAGCTAGAAATTTGGGAGGCAGGGGTGCATCGGGTAAAATGAAGGTGATGGTAGAGGGGTAGGGTTTATCCAGGGCTTATAGGAGGGAATTAGGAGGGACATGGCAGGAGCAGCTAGGCACAAGGTAATTTTTGAGGGCAGAGCTGATGGAGTAGGTGGAGGATGAGTGCCGGATTTGAGGGGGAGTGAATTCCCAATTTTTGGGAGGCAGTGAGAGTAAATGGATTGGCCGATTAGGGTGGATCTGTGGGGGACGAGCAGGGTGAGGGATTCTGTTGATCTAAGGGAATGGGAGGATGGGAGGATGGGGGGTTGTTACAAAGGGGGAGGTTAGGTAGGAAGGGAGCTCACCCAACCAGTGCTTGGAGGTGAATTTAGCACAGTGGGAGAGTCGTCTGTTGGTAAGAGAGGGGAAGGATGGGGCACGATAAAGATTGCAGTGGTGGGTGCGAGGGGGGGCATCCAGGGCAGAGTGGCAGAAGGAATTGAAGAGGATGTCCAGTCTGGCCAAGGAGGACTTAGGGGCAGTACCATAGGCTACGTCACAGTAGTCGAAAATGGGCAGTATAATCTTCTGAACAAGTTCATGCCTAGCCGTAGGAGGACAAATTAACCTTTCAGCTTTGCTGTCCCCTTTTGCCCAATTTCTGTTCCAGTATGCACATTGTGCTATCTGTCTCTTTAAGAAAATATCCCTAAGTAAAATAAATGAAAGGTGTACAACATAAGTGAATAAATTCTTATTTCTAGGGACATGGATATGTTGTTCATCCACACTGTCTGGCAGGTTCCTTGCCGCTTTAAATCTTACCAGAAGGTCTTCAAGCTGGCTCCTCCCACCCACCCGGGTGGTAAAACTCTTGGCTTCGCCCCATGATGCCAGATCTTCCTTACCGCTTGGAAGCTCATTTTCCCTCCTTAACGCTCTGTGTATAGACTGGATCCTAATTCTTGGTTCACCGAAAATAGTTTAAAATTGTCAAGACTTCGGTCAAATTCTTCACCATGACTCGATGGACCGTCTCGACTCCCGGTTTTCGGCGGTGCCCATGCGGGCAGAAGATGTGCAGGATGGACCCGCACTCCACGTGTGTCTACTGCCTCAGCCTTGATCACGACCCACAGGCCTGCGGGTTGTGTAGATCTTTCTCGGCCAACGTCCTTGAAGACCACGCTGCCTGGTTACAACTTGGGCGCCCCGAGAAGCGCTACCCGTCGGTGAAGTCCAAGGAGGCCCGTTGGGTGGTGTCTGCGGCGGCTGGCTTGGCTGAGCAACTTGAGCAGATGATCGCCCTCGAGGAGGAGGCGGCCCAGGCCGCATCCTCATCCTCCTCCTCGGTCGCGGCATTTATCCCGCTCTCTCTGGGATCCTTCTACACAGCTTCTTTTAAGGAGCTTTGCCAGTCCCTTTCCACGAAGGGAGAGGGGCCATCGGGACACTCTTCTTGGTCAAGAAAGAAGGACTCGAAGGGTAAGTCCCACCATCGACGTTCGTGGGAGCGGGAGAGATCCCCTTCCCTGGACAGTCGACACTCGACTTCGGTCAAGGTTGCGGCTAAGGCTACTGGTTTCACGGTGTCCCCGTCAGGTCAGCCGGCCGAGACAGCCGTCGACGCGGTCGAGATTTTTCTCGACCTGTTGGATGGGCTGTCGCCTGGTGAAGCCGACAACCCTTCATCACCGGTTCCCCCGGTGGAAACTGAGGACTTGCCTGCACCTCCTGTGCCGGAGTCCCCGGTCAAGGTTCCCGAGCCGAGGGAGGAGTGGGTGTCCCCTACTCCCTCCCAGACCCACCCTTGGAAACACCGAGATCTCGGTCTCAGACCTCGCTCAGTCCAGCCGATCCCACCGACATCGGGCGTCTCGGTCTTGGCACCGAGGTAGCGGTGGCGCACTGTCACCCTCGCCTTTCCTGGAAGAGGAGAGGCTTCGCTAAATTAAGGCCAACCCTACAAGGACTTAATGTGGCAGCAGCTCCTTTTGTCTGGAACAAGTCAACGCCGCGCCTTCCCCGGCCATTAAGTGGCTGTCACCCGAAAGGCTGAAACAACCCCTCACGGTAGTCGAGGTGCCCAAGCCTGGGCCAGTTGTTCGGCCGAAAACAGCTGCCGCACCGATTGTGGTGGAACCTCCGCCTTCACAACCGAAATCGGGGGTGCCGACCAAGGACTCAAGGTCGGGTCAGGGTCTGCCCCAACGGTTGTCGGTCACCCTCACTCCCGACCATCCTCGGCAGGTGGAGGGTGGCTCAGGCCCCAGGCAGCTCTTCGCAGACTTCTCTGAGTCTGACAACGACTCCTCCCTGTTTTCCAGGCCCCTTGACCTGGAGTCCTCCGGGGGGGCAGTCGATGGACAAGAGCCCATCGTCATTCATGAGTCTGCTTCAGCTCATTTCGGAGTCCACCGGGATGCAGCTCAAGCCCGTATCCAGATGGGCCAAGTATCCCCTCACGGAGATACAGGACTGAGGGGATTCTCCCACGGAGGCCTTTCCAGTGGCTGAAGCCATTGTTGGCCCAGCCTTGGAGCTTTGGCAGCGGCCAGCTTCCTGTCCTGCGCCTCCGGCCAGGATGGCCAAGAAGTATGCAGTCCCTACCGGCTCTTTGTCCGGTTTTTCGGAGCACCCCTCTGCGCAGAGGTTGGTCACCGATAGCGTCTTCCGGCGCTCCGGGAACACTAGGGATGTGGATAAGCCCCCCCGACAAGGAGTCCAGAAAGCTGGACTATGCCAGATGCAAGGTGTATGCTGCGTCCTCCCTCGGCCACCGTCAGGCCAGCTAGGCTGTGCTGATGGCACACTTCTCCTATGCCCTCATGGGCTCCCTGGATGAGGTGATCCCTCATCTCCCGGCTGACCTGCGGACCATGGTCAAGCAGGTGCGGGATCAGGGAAGGGCAGTGGCGAAACAGCAGCTCCAAATGGCTCTAGACATTGAAGACTCCTGTGTCCGATCAGTAGCGGCCGCAGTGGCCATGCGCCGCAGAGCCTGGCTGAGGATATCCACCTTCACGGCGGATACCCAGCACAAATTGGCGGATGTCCCCTTCTTGAGGACTGACCTTTTCAGCCCTGGAGTGGAAGGCCACCTCCAGAGGATCGAAAAGTCCACTACTCTGGACTCGGTCACCTCCGCCCAGAAGGACAAGGGCCGTCGTCAGCAACATAAGTCCTTTCACCCTTCTGCTCCTGCGGCACGTCCGGCCCAGCAACACCAGCATCAGGGCCAGCAGGCTCGCGCTTGGCACCCCAAAGCCAAGCCTCTGGCTTCCTCTAACAGGAAGCAGGGAGGAAAAGGCCCAGGAGGTCCCTCGACCAGTCCTTTCTCCAAGCCTGCCCAGTGACGGGTTGAGGGGTGTCGCCTCCAGCCTCGTCGCTCCCCCCTGGGTTCCCCCCGTGGGGGGACGGCTCCGCCACTTCCTTTCCACCTGGTCCGCTATCACCACGGACCGCTGGGTGCTGGAAGTGGTAGGAAAGGGCCTGCCTCTGGAGTTCGAGAGGCCCCGCCCTTCTGAGCCATCACCTCGCAGCCCTCCTGTCAGGTCGCCCCGAGCCGAATTGCCCCTGCTCTCTAAAAGGAGGTGATCAGGAAGGTGGCAGATCCTCCACCAGACCGGGTTTGTGTCCAGGTACTTCCTGGTCCCGAAACGGACGGGGAGCTGGCGCCCTATTCTAGACCTGCATGACCTGAACAGGTTCCTAAGGTCTCGAACCTTCAGGATGGTCACTCTGGCTCAGATCATTCCATCCTTGGAACGAGGCGTGTGGTTCTGTTCTCTGGACCTCCAGGATGCGTTCTTTCATGTCCCAATCCGTCCGTCCCACCAGAGTTTCCTCCTCTTCAGGGCAGAGGGGTCCCTCTATGAGTTCCGGGCCATGCCCTTTGGCCTTTCTCTAGCTCCCAGGGTCTTCACCAAATGTATGGCAGTGGTGACAGCATTTCTGCGGCACTGAAGGGTCCGGGTGTACCCCTACCTGGACGACTGGCTGATCTGCGGCCTCCTCCAGAATGGAGATGGAGCAGTCTAGGGATCTGGCCCTCCAGGTTTGCTCTCAAGTTGGCCTCCTTATCAACGAGGCCAAGTCGGAACTCATGCCAAAGCAGGTGATACAGTTCATCGGGGCAGAGCTCGACTCTCTGCGAGCCAGAGCACGGCTCCTGGCGGACAGGGCCGAGGTTCTTTCCTCCTTTGCCCAGTCATTTCTGGTTGGGCAATTGCGCCCTGCCCGGGACTTCCTGCGCCTCCTGGGCCTCATGGCGGCCTGCACCAGCGTGGTCCGTTGGGCCACGTTGTACTGTCGTCCCCTACAATGGGGACTGGCCAGCCAATGGTCACAGCGCTCCGATCCTTTGGATCAGCTAGTGTCAGTGACCCAGGAGATGTGGAATGCTCTCCAGTGGTGGACCGTTCCAGCTCATCTGCAGGAGGGCATCCCGTTTGTCCGCCCCGAGCCGACTGTCTCTCTATCGACCGATGCCTCTCTGTTGGGTTGGGGTGCCCATCTGGGGAGCACAGAGCGCACGGCCTCTGGTCCCCTTGGGAGTCCCGATGCCACATCAACCTGCTGGAGCTTTGAGTAGTTCGTCTAGCCCTCACCGCCTTTGCTCTGTTTGTACGGGGTCAAGTGGTCCAGGTCCAGATGGACAATACCACGACCATGTACTACCTAAACCGCCAGGATGGGATGCGCTCTCTGCAGGGAAGCTCTCCGCATTTGGTCCCTCGTGCGCAGCCTGGAGGCGGATCTCCTTGCCATCCATGTGGCAGGAGCCTCCAACATTCTGGCTGATGCCCTAAGCTGGATAGGGGCTGCGTCCCACGAGTGGTCTCTCCTGCCGGAGGTAGTACAAGATCTGTTCTCCCACTGGGACATGCCTCAGGTGGACCTGTTTGTCTCCAGGGAGAATGTGAAGCTGAGGCTGTTTCATGCCCGCCCCCCTCAGCAGGGCTCGTTGCAGGGGGATCCTTCTTGAGGCCGTGGAACCTGGGCCTCTTCTACACCTTTCCCCCATTTCCCTTGATCCACAAGGTGCTTCTCAAGGCGAGGAGGGACAAGGCGCAGGTGATTCTTGTAGCCCCAGACCTTCAATCTCTGCACCTCACGGCCTGGTTCCTGAGCGGCTAGAGTTCCAGGCCTTGGGTCTTTCTGACGAGGTCCTCAACGTTGTTGAGGCGTCCCGTAAGGAGTCGACCAGAAAATGCTACACCTTTAAATGTAAGAGATTCTCCATTTGGTGTCAGGGCAAGGGCCTGGACCCTTCCTCCTGTTCCTTGGCAAGCATTCTGGACCACTTGTGGTCCCTTTCTCAGCAAGGGCTTCGTTCGACGACCCTTAAGGTGCACCTGGCAGCCATCTCTGCTTACCGGGCGTGGGCCGGGAAGCAGTTGGTGGCGCAGGAGAAGGTGGTCGGGTGCTTTTTCAAAGGCCTTGATCACATATGCCCTCCGGTGCGAGAACCTCCACCTCCATGGGATCTACTGCTGGTATTGGCTAAGCTCATGGGCAAGCCGTTCGAACCGATGCACAGGTGTGACATCGCTCACCTGTCGTGGAAGTCCGCCTTCTTGGTGGCTATCACGTCAGCCAGAAGGATGGGAGAGCTCCAGGCGCTTTCCATCGAGTCTCCCTTTCTGGTCTTCCACAGGGACAAGGTTGTCCTGCGCCCCCACCCGAAATTCCTTCCGAAGGTGGTGTCGGAGTTTCACCTTAACCAGGTGTTGACTCTGCCGGTGTTCTACCCCAATCACACCTCGGAGGCCAAATATAGGCTCCATACTTTGGACCCTAGAAGAACGCTCGCTTATTACAAGGAGTGGATGGCTGAAATTCAGGGAGAGGTTCACCAGCTGTTTGTCACCTACGCTGAAGCCGCACCTGGCAGACCTGCAGCCAAGCGGACGATAGGCAGGTGGGTCACCTCCTGCATAGATTTCTGCTATAGGTTGGCGGGCATGGAGCCTCCCAGAGGGATAAGAGCTCATTCTACCCGCCATACTGCTGCATCGGTGGCTGCTTCCAGGGACGTCCCTATCCAGGAAATCTGCAGGGCTGCTACCCGGAAGTCAGCACACACCTTCATTACCCACTACCACAGCGACCTTGAGTCACGCCAGGATGCTGGTTTTGGGGCCTCGGTTCTCCAGTCATTATTCCCCAAGTAGGGGGTGTGCGCCTTGCCTCCCTCCTCCCGGAGAACTGCTAGAGTGTGTTAAAATAGTGGATGAACAACATATCCATGTCCCTAGAAATACAGGTTCTAGGGACATGGATATGTTGTTCATCCACACTCATTGGCAGGTATGCTTGCCGCTTTAAATCTTGCCGGAAGGTCTTCAAGCTTGCTCCTCCCACCCACCCGGGTGGTATAACTCTCGGCTCCGCCCCATGACGCCAGATCTTCCTTACCGCTTGGAAGCTCAGGTTCCTCCTTAACGCTCCGTGCTTGAGACTGGTTCCTATTTCTCCGCTTTGCGGATTTAAAATAAATTTTGCGAAAAAGACTTCAGTCTTGATCCCTACAGCGGCTGTCGATGGACAACTCGACTCGGATTTCGGAGATGCCCATGCGGAACAGAAGATCTCGGACGGATCCACACTCCACGTGTGTCTACTGCTTAGGCCTTGAGCACGACCCGCAGGCTTGCGACCTGTGCTCATCTTTCTCGGCCTACATCCTCAAGACCGTGCTGCCCGATTGCAACTGGGCCGCCCTGGCTGCCTCCGGTGAAGTCCAAGGAGGCTCGGTTGGCGGTGTCCATGGGCGGCGGGTCGCGGATCAGCTCGGCGGATGATCGCCTCGAAGAGGAGGCGGCGCGGGCGTGTCTTCCTCGGCCGCGGCATTTATCCCGCTCTCTGGGTTCTTCCTACACGGCTTCTTTTAAGGGAGTTTTGTCTGTCCCTTTCCACTAAGGAGAAGGGCTCACGCCTCTGGACCTTATTCTCGGTCCAAAAGAAGGACGGTAAGTCCCTCCGCCGACGCTCTTGGGAGCGGGAAAGGTCCCTCCCGAGTGTCGTCGACCGTCGCTTCGTCGACTGCGGCTTCAGCCACTGGCCTCACGGTGTCCCCGGGCCAGGTCATTGACCGAGACTCCCACCCACTTAAGTCGAGATTTTTCTCACCTGCTGGACGGGCTGTCGCCTTAGCAGCCGAGATCCCTCTCCCCAGTTCCCCGGAGGAGTTGAGGATCCTGGGCTCGCCTGTGCCTCGGTTCCGGAGCCCTCGGATGGACCATCCGAGCCGAAGGGAGTGCCGTTCCGCCGACACCTCCCGCACCGACCTCGGAAATTCCAGGACTCCCTCGGTCTCGGTCTCGACCTCACGGTCCAGCCCGATCCACCGTCATAGGCGGTCTCGGTCTCGGCATGCGGTAAAGCGGCGTCGCCGCTGCCCTCCTCCTCGGACGAGGGAGGCTTCGGCGTAATTACGCCGACGGTACGAGGACCTTATGTTGCAACAGCTCCTCCTGGCCGGAGTAAGCCGACCCGCCGCCTTCCCCGCCATTAAGTGGCTGTCACCGAGCTGCCAACACAACCCTCGACTTATCCGAGGAGCCTATACCCAGGCCGGTTGTTCGCCCAAAACCAGCTGCTCCACCGATTCCGGTGGAACCTCCGCCTCCACAGCCACCAATTGGGGCTCCAACCAAGGATTCTCGGTCAGCTAAGGGTCTACCCCATCGGCTGTCAGTTACCCTCACTCCCGACCGACCTCGGCAGGTGAAGGGTGGCTCAGGCCAGAGGCAGTTTCTTCGAGGACTCTTCCGAGTCCGAAGATGATTCCTCCTTCTTCCAAGCGACTGGACTTGGAGTCTTCAGGAGGTCAGTCAATGGACGATAGCCCGTCGTCCTTCCTAGGACTGCTTCGGCTCATCTCGGAGTCCACCGGATGGAGCTCGAACCCGCTTCCAAACGGGCCAGGTATCCCCTCACGGAGATTCTGGACCGAGGGGATTCTCCGACGGAGGCCTTTCTGGTGGCCGAGGCCATAGTGGGTCCGGCACTGGAGCTTTGGCAGCGCCCTGCTTCCTGCCCTGCGCCTTCGGCCAGGATGGCCAGGAAGTATGCGGTCCCTACCGGTTCCTTGTCCGTTTTGAACACCCTCTGCTGAGGGGTTGGTTACCGACAGCGTTTTCCGGTAGCGCCGGCATCGCCCAGGATGTGGACAAACCTCCTGACAAGGAGTCCAAGAAATTGACTATGTCGGCTAAAAGTCTACGCTAGGCCCTCTCTCTCGCCTTCGCCAGGCCAGTTCGGCCGTCCTCATGGCACATTTTTCTCATGCCCTGTTGGGCCCCTGGATGAGGTCATCCCTCATCTTCCCGCTGATCTGCAGACTACGGTTAAGCAGGTGCGGGACCAGGGCAGTGGCCAAACAGCAGCTCCAGACTGCTTTGGATATAGGGGACTCATGTGCCAGATCGGTGGCGGCCGCAGTGGCTATGCGTCGTCGGGCTTGGCTGAGGATATCCACCTTTACTTCGGATACCCAGCACAAGTTGGCGGATGTTCCCTTTTTGGGGACTGACCTCTTCGGCCCTGTGGTGGAAGGTCACCTGCAGAGGATCGAGAAGTCCAATGCTACCTTGGACTCGGTCTCTTCCGCTCAGAAGGACAAAGGCCGCAAACCGCAGCCTAAGCCCTTTCGTCCTTCTGTGCCCCCGGCGCGCCCGGCCCAGCAACGTCAGGGCCAGCAGGCTCGGCCTTGGCATCCCAAACCCAAGCTGCCGGCTTCCTCTAACAGGAGGCAGGAGGAAAGGCCCAGGAGGTCCCTCGGCGGTCCCTCCTCCAAGCCTGCCCAGTGACGGGCTGAGGGGTGTCGCCCCATTCCCGTCACCTTACTCCTGGGTCCCCTGTGGGGACGGCCCGCACCTCCGCTCGCCTGGTCCGCTGTTACCACGAGACAGGTGGGTCTTGAGGTGGTGGGAAGAGGCCTGCCTCTGGAATTCGAGCAGGCACCACTCCTTCAGAGCCGCCGCCTCGGGGCTTCGGGTCCCCAGCTCACTGGCGGCTCGTCGAGCCGACATCGCCTCCTCCTCCAGAAGGAGGTGATAAGAGAGGTGTGGACCCTCCTTCAGACCCAGGGTTTGTGTCCAGGTACTTCCTGGTTCCGAACGGACGGGGCTGGCGCCCATTCTCACCCACACGACCTAAACAAGTTCCTAAGGTCTCGAACCTTCAGGATGGTCACTCTGGCTCAGATAATACCATCCTGAAACGCGGCGGTGGTTCTGTTTCTGACTTGTCAGGGACGCGCTTTTTTCACGCACTCATCCGTCCGCCCCACCAGAGATTCCTTCGCCCGAGCGGAAGGATCCTTTCGAGTTCCAAGCCATGCCTTCGGCTTGTCTCCAGCTCCCAGGGTCTTCACCAAATGCATGGCAGTGGTGACAGCATTCCTGCGGCGCCGAGGGGTCCGGTGTACCCTTACCTGGACGACTGGCTGATAGCAGCTCCTCCAGGAAGGAGGCGGAGGGTCCAGAGATCTGGCCCTCCAGGTCTGCTCTCAACTGGGCCTCCTTATCAACGAGGGCCAAGTCGAACTCGAGCCAAGCAGGTGATTCTATTCATCGAGGCGCAGCTCGACTCTCTTGAGCCAGGCGGCTCCCGGCGGACAGGGCGGGGTTCTTTCCTCCTTGCCCGATCATTTCTGGTTGGGCACCGCGCCTGCCCGGGACTTCCTGCGCCCTGGGTCTCATGGCGGCCTGCACCAGCGTGGTCCGCTGGGCCCGCTGGAACATGCGTCCCTTCAATGGGGACTGGCCAGCCAGTGGTCACAACGCTGCATCCTTTGACCAGCTTGTGTCGGTGACTAGGGATGTGGAACGCCTCCAGTGGTGGACCGCTCCAGATCATTTGCAGGAGGGCATCCGTTCGTCCGCCCGAGCCGACGGTCTCTCTATCGACCGATGCCTCTCTGATGGGTTGGGGTGCCCATCTGGGGAACACCGGCTCATGGCCTCTGGTCCCGCTGGAGTCCCGATGCCACATCAACCTGTTGGAGCTCCGAGCGGTCCGCCCAGCTCTCACCGCCTTTTGCTCCGCCCGGGTCAAGTGGTCCGAGTCCAGACGGACAATACCACGACCATGTTCTGTCTAAACCGCCAGGGCGGGACGCGCTCCATGCTTCTATGCAAGGAAGCTCTCCGCATTTGGTCACTCTTGCGCAGCCTGGAGGCGGATCTCCTAGCCATTCATGTGGCAGGAGCCTCCAACACCCTGGCCGATGCCCTGAGCCGGATAGGGGCTGCATCCCACGAGTGGTCTCTCCTGCCGAGGTAGTACAGCATCTGTTCTCCCATTGGGGCACACCTCAGGTGGACCTGTTGCCTCCAGGAGAACGCGGGCTGAGTCTGTTCCATGCCCGCCTCAGCAGGGCTCGTTGCAGGGGATGCCTTTCAGGCAGTGGACCCGGGCCTCTTTACGCCTTTTCCCCATTTCCTTGATCCACAAGGTGCTTCTCAAGCGAGGGACAAGCGAGGTGATTCTGATAGCCCCAGACTGGCCTCACGAGTTCTGGTACCCAGATCTCCTCAGTCTCAGCTCCAGGACTCCGCGGCAGCTTCCAGCTCCGACCTGCTCTAGTCAATCAGGGAAGGTGTTCCATCCGACCTTCAATCCCTGCACCTGACGGCCTGGTTCCTGAGCTGCTAGAGTTCCAGGCCTTGGGTCTTTCCGACGAGGTCCTCAATGTAGTTGAGGCGCCCTATGAGTCGACTCAGAAAATGTTATGCCTTCAAATGGAAAAGGTTTTCCATTTGGTGTCAGGGCAAGGGCTTGGACCCTTCCTCCTGTTCCTTGGCAAGCATCTTGGACTATTTATGGTCCCTTTCTAGTCAAGGGCTTAGGTCGGCGACCCTAAGGGTGCACCTGGCAGCCATCTCTGCTTACCGGTGCGGGCGGGAAGCAGTCGGTGGCGCAGGAGAAGGTGGTCTGGCGCTTTCAAGGCCTTGATCACATTTCCTCCAGTCGGGAACCCCACCTCCGTGATCTACTGCTGGTACTGGCAAAGCTCATGGGCAAGCCATTCGAACCTATGCACAGGTGTGTCTCTCTCACCTGTCGTGGAAGACCGCCTTCTTGGTGGCTATCACGTCAGCCAGAAGGATGGAGAGCTCCAGGCGCTTTCCATCGAGTCTCCTTACCTGGTCTTCCACAGGGACAAGGTTGTCCCGCGCCCACCGAAATTCCTTCCAAGGTGGTGTCGGAGTTTCACCTTAACCAGGTGTTGACTCTGCCGGTGTTCTACCCCAATCACACCGGAGGCCGAATACAGGCTCCATACTTTGACCCTAGAAGGGCGCCGCTTATTATAAGGAGCGCACGGCTGAAATTGGGAGAGGTTCGCCAGCTGTTTGTCACCCACGCTGAAGCCGCACCTGTGGACCTGCAGCCAAGCGGACGATAAGCAGGTGGGTCACTTCCTGCATAGATCTCTGCTATAGTTGGCGGCATGGAGCCTCCCAGAGGATAAGAGCTCATTCTACCCGCCATACTGCTGCAACGGTGGCTGCTTCCAGGGACGCCCCTATCCAGGAAATCTGCAGGGCTGCTACCTGAAGTCAGCAAACACCTTCATTACCCATTACCACATCGACCTTGAGTCACGCCGGGATGCTGGTTTTGGGGCCTCGGTTCTCCAGTCTCTTTCCCAAGTAAGTATTGGGGTGTGCGTCTTGCCTCCCTCCTCCCGGAGAACTGCTAGGAGTCTGCCAATGAGTGTGGATGAACAACATATCCATGTCCTAGAAATACAGGTTACTCACCTGTAACAGGAGTTCTAGGAATGGTATATGTTGTTCATCCCTCATTCTCCCGGCTGACGCCTGACCTAGCTTCCAGGGCCAGATCTGGCGTCAGGGCGGAGCCGGAGTTATACCACCCGGTAGGTTGGAGGAGCAAGCTTGAAGACCTTCGGCAAGATTTAAAGCGCAGGATACCTGCCAATGAGTGTGGATGAACAACATATACCATTCCTAGAACTCCTGTTACAGGTGAGTAACCTGTATTTACTCACCTGTAACAGGAGTTCTAGGAAATATTATGATTCATCCTACACGAACTCCCCAGCCGGCTTCTGACCTGGTTTCCAGCGGGCTAGATCTGGCCATGGGGTGGAGTTGAGAGTTTTACCACCCGGGTGGGTGGGAGGAGCCAGCTTGAAGACCTTTCGGCAAGTTTTAAAGTGGCAAGGAACCTGCCAGACAGTGTGGATGAACAACATATACCATTCCTAGAACTCCTGTTACAGGTGAGTAACCTGTATTTGTGGTCCCTTTAAAAAGCCGCTAGAGTGTCCAGAAAAGGAGAGAAATAATGTATAAATGTGCAGGACGGCCCAGAATTGTTGTAACTGTGCTCTCCAAATATACACATAGGCCCAAAAACACACAGCGAACAAAATCCATTATAAAAAGGGCTTAAGCAAAGGCTATAGTTATGTCCCTAAAAGCCTAGCCCTTTTTAAATGACAAACTAAACTGTTTTTAGCTTTTAGTCCTGTGTTTTGCTGCATAGCAAGTTGGTAGTCTGGTGGACCAGGAAAAGCAGGCCCAAAAATACAGCTTCTGAGTTTGTAAGGGTCCCTTATAGGGCTGGCTGGCTCCAAAATGACTGTTCTTATAGCTACATAAGTGTGTGATGTCAGACAGAGGGAGGGGCTTATGATGTTTAATGAGCCTCATTAGAGAAAAAAGGTATAGAAATAAAGAATAGCTGCATAAAGAGATGGGAGAACTATGACATGTTACAGAACATAGTTCTAGCTGCTAACAAAAGTAGATGTAATCCTAATCAAGGACCTTATGCCAGAGAAAAAGCTTAATTGTTCTTTGTACCCTAGTCATCTGACTATGATGTCAGAGTTTGGGAGGGATATAAGCCCAGCACCTGAAGGAGCAGACAGATAGGTAGGCCAGTAGGCTGCTGGTCATTGAAAGAGGTGTGTTAGTATCCACACCAGGAACTTGAGAAATGCCGGCCCGTCGGCGCAGCGGTTGGATTTCCGCTTGCGACGCCGGCGACCCGGGTTCGGAAACGGACTCGGGGTCATCAGAGGGCTGGCCGGGGGAGAAGGATCGAGCGCCCTACGGACTGCTCTCCTTCTCCGGGGAGGGCTGGGTGGCAGTCGGCGCTGAGGGACTCCAGCGGAGGCTAGGGATCACCCAGTGGCCGTGCCTACGTCAGGGGGTGGGGAGGCGGGGCAGGCGCTTGCGTCATTGCGTCCCGCCTCCCTCAGGGTGGGCTAATGGGATAAAGCCACGCCAGCTCATATGACGCTTACTCTGGGATGCCCTCGATTGGCCACCAGGAGCCGCCTCGACTAGTTATTAGTTCCGCGGTCCGATATCGGGGGTCGGAACCGCGGCCCCACTCTCTGGGGGGTAAGCCAGGGATGACTGGGGAGTCGGCAATGTCCGGTGGCCGGGGATCCCGGAGTTCCGTGACCAAGCTGAGGTTAGACGTGGGGCGTGGAAATAAAGAGCAGAATTTAAAAAAAAAAAAAAGGAACTTGAGAAATTCACTAAGCAGAGTGAATACCTGATAAAGGTTTGCAGTTCTATTGTTTTAGGTGTGCTGTTTAACACCAAGTTAGCTTTCTTTTTGTTTTCTGTAAATATTTTTGATCTGAGTTTTGGATAAATAAAAATTGTAAACGCACGTTTGCATTTATGTTATACAATTGCCTCCTGCCAGAGTGTCTGTTTATTCCCACCCAGTTACAGTGGTGTCAGCAGTGGGATTCTGTTGTTGCCCAGACTGCCTAGGAGGCACCATCAGGGGTACTGGATCCAGTACCCTGCAGATGCAAGATAGGCAGGAGAAGGTCATCCATCTGACGAGATCTCTGACTGAAAGGACAGGGATACTCCCTGTGCCTGGATTGGATTTCAGTGTGAGACCGAAGATGAAGAAGGATGATGAGGATATGGAAGAGGGTGCGCAGGAACCAAAGAAGATGGACGTGCTGGAGGATACCAGTGAGTTGCTCCAGTGACTGTGTATAAGGCAACAGGAGATGGACCGACAGCAGCAAGAAGACAAACAGACAATGGGATGAAGATCAGCGGCAGCAGGAAGAGTATCATCAGTGACAGGAGGCAAAGTGGGTGGATACCATCTGACTTATCCAGTCCCTGATTCCAGGACAACCAGACCGTACTGTGCCAAGGGACCAATGGGTGATAAGACTGCTGCCATATCTGTCTGGCCATGCCCAATTAGTTTATAGCCAACTGTCTGGACAAGATGCAACCAGTTATGACCGGGTAAAAGAAGAAATCTTACATCAGTACGACATAAACACAGAGACTTAACGGCAGCAGTTCCAGTTGCTGAAAATGTCGTATACTGATGCCCCCAGAGAGGTGTATGCTAAACTAAAAGACTACTGTCGTAAATGGTTACAACCATTTCTGTTAGCCAAGGAACTGCATTTTTCTGTCAAGCTGTATTCTTCTCGGAGGTTGAAAAAGACCAGGTCTTTGAGACTGAGGCACCCGATACCACTGGGGAAAACTCCCAGGAGCACCCCTCCTTTTTCTTGTCTGGGTTTGCCTTGGACTTGCTTGGACTCCAGAGATGTTCCTGTTGCTGCCGTTCGACAGCCTGATATGCATGCTGCTGGAGATCTCCCTCACCATCTGGTTCACCCTCCTGATAGTGTTTATCATTGTCTTTGGTGTCTCCTTTGGAATCCGGACACTCTACATGAGGACACTGTTGCAAGTATTCAAGTGGGCAACGCTACGGATAGAGAGAGGAGCCAAAGAGAAGAACCACCTCCTTTTTAAGCCGTACACAAATGATATAATAGCAAAGTGCCCACCTCCCTGGAGGAAGAAATCAAACGGATCCAGAGAAGTGGGAGCAATAAGGCGCTCGACACAGCCGAGTTTGAGCGCTCAGATATTTTTTATTTCTGCTGGAAGGGAATGGAGACCATCATGGACAACGAGGTCACGAAGCGCTTCTCTGCAGAGGAGCTGGAGTCCTGGAACCTGCTCAGTCGGACTAATTACAACTTTCAGTACATCAGCCTGTGGCTGACAGTACTGTGGGGCCTGGGGGTCATTATTCGCTACGGTTTCCTGTTGCCCTTACGGGTGGCACTGGCTGTCACGGGGATCAGTTTGCTGGTTACTGGTACCACTATGGTGGGATGGTTGCCTAACGGAAGATGGAAGGATTTTCTCAGAAAGCACATTCACCTGATGTGTTACCGAATCTGTGTGTGTGCCCTTACCGCTATCATAGCATACCACAACAGTGAAAACAGGCCGAAGAATGGAGGGATCTGCGTAGCGAATCGCACCTCCCCCATCAACGTTATTATCTTGGCCAGCGATGGATACTATGCTATGGTGGGTCAGATACATGGAGGACTGATGGGAATTATACAGAGAGCCATGGTGAAGGCATGTCCTTACATCTGGTTTGAGCGATCTGAGGTGAAGGATCGCCACCTGGTGGCCAACAGGCTGAGTGAGCATGCACATGATAAAAACAAGCTGCCCATCCTCATATTCCCAGAAGGTAACGAAAGTGGGACTGAACAGAGGAGGAGCACCAGATGGAGATGTTGGCGCACACGCCTGCTCATGCCCTCCCCCCCACACACACACACACACACACTCACTCTTGTGTCCAAGGCCATAAATTCAGTGTCCAGCAACGCTACCTAGTAACATACTGTTATGGTGACAAAGGGGCTTTGGGTCCATCCTGTCCGCTATGCCTGCACGATGATAACTATACCCAATTTAAGTACTAATGCACATTCAAGCTTAGCTGGCGTGCTACCCATTGCTTTTGTTGCGTAACTCCCTTAATGCCATTCTTCTTCAGGAATCTGTCTAAACTTGCTTTAAAAGCCTGACTAGTGCTATCTTCCACCACCTCACCGCGTAAGCTACTCCACAAGTTTTGTGGTTTTATTATTTTATTTATTGGTTTCACAGAAAAATCAATTTACTAACAAGACATAATTATATAAAAGTAACAAGTAAAACAAATAGATATAAAGTTAGTTATTGATCTAATAGTTGTACATTGCCTTAGAAGTACTCTTCTGTAGAGTGAAGCATGTAAAAAAAAAAAAAGTCCTAAATGCTACTTAAATACTGCAGCAAAGAGAATGAAACAAAGATTGTAATTAAAAGAGAAGCTATTCCCATGTTTCTATCTTATTAACCCTTTCACTCCACAGGTCGGGTCCGTGGTTTCTGCACGTATTATATATCTTACTGCCATTATCTGTATAATGCTTGCCATTATTTTTTGTTGTTTCCACCCATTGTATTTTTGTAGCACTGCTCCTCTATTTGTATTATTGTATCCATGTTGCTGTTGTTCAACTGTTCTCTTTTTGTTGTACTCTCCCGGGTCGTGCCTGAAAGTAGTCATTTTATGGCTAGTGCAACTACATGGTTAACAAAAACTAAATAAAAAAAAAAGAAAAAAAAATGTGCCTTGGCCAGAACAGAAACTAAATATCTAGGCTTGGCAATTGGACAGAAAACCCGAGCAGAGTAAAGTGGAAGCTATTGCGAATAGCCCTAGACCCCTGATTAAAAAGCATGTACGCTCTTTCCTAGGGTTAGCCAGTTACTACTGAAGGTTTATTCCTGATTTTGCTACCTTAGCTACCCCTTTAACAGAATTGACCAAAAACAGGTGCCCCAATAAAGTCACATGGACTACAGAGTGTGAAGAAGCCGTTAACAGCATTAAGTCCGTGTTGTGTTTAGCCCCTGTTCTCATGAGTCCCAATTTCAGAGCACCTTTTGAGGTGCATACTGATGCATCTGATAGTGGTATAGGGGCAGTATTATCCCAGCATGATAAAAAAGGAGAACACCACGTAATTTTTATTAGCAGAAAATGACATGAAAGAGAAAGGAAGTACTCTACTATAGAAAAAGAGTGCTTGGCAATGAAGTGGCCCATTGAAACCCTAAAATATTACTTGTTGGGTACTGAGTTTACTGTTTTAACTGATCACAATCCATTAGTGTGGTTGAACCAGAAGAAGGAGAAAAACACCAGAAGTATGAGGTGCTACCTGGCGTTACAGCCGTACAAATTTATAGTGCAGCACAGAGCTGGTGCCCAGAATAAGAATGCAGACTTTTTATCCAGGTTTGGTGCGAATTGTACAAACATGAGGGAGGAACCTCATGATAATGAATAAAGTAATGAAGCCTGTAAATGATTTTAAAAACCTCGTGGAATAGAGTGGTACGAAGGATAGTAATGGCATCCGAGTACCGTAATACCATTTTTGCTTTGAGTATTAAGGGTCCCTGAGGGGAACTTCTGAAGTGGGTGGGCGGAAGTTCCAACCCTTCCAAGGGTGAAGGGTGTGGACAACACAGGCATATGTTGCCTTCTTTCGTGGGGAGGAGTGTAACAGGGTGCCCTGTTATGTTAGAGAAAGGAAGGTCCACATGTGTAAACCCCCCCCCCCAAAATATTTCTTTTCACTCTGTCCTGTCCCCTTATTCTTTTTATATTACTATCCTTTTTCTTTTCTTTGTCAAGGTGGCCAACTTGACAGATTAGCCTTTCAGCGTTGCTATCCCCTTTTGCCCAATTTCTGTTCCAGTATGCACATTGTGATACCGGTCTCTTAAGAAAATGTCCCTAAGTAAAATAAATGAAAGGTGTACAATACCAGTGAATAAATTCTTATTTGTGGCCCCTTTAAAAAGCCCCTAGAGTATCCAGAAAAGGAGAGAAATAATGTATAATTCTGCAGGACAGTCCAGAATTGTAACTGGGCTCTCCAAATGTACACATAGGCCCAAAAACACACAGTGAACAAGATCATTATAAAAAGGGCGTTAACAAAGGCGATAGTTATGTCCCTAAAAGCCTAGCCCTTTTTAAATAACAAACTAAACTGTTTTTATCTTTTAGTCCTGGGTTGTGCTGTATAGCAAGTTGGTAGTCTGGTGGACCAGGAAAAGCAGGCCCAAAAATACAGCTTCTGAGTTTGTAAGGGCCCTCTATAGGGCTGGCTGCCCCTAAAATGACTGTTCTTATAGTTACAGAGGTATGTGATGTCAGACAGAGGGAGGGGCTTATGATGTTTAATGTGCCTCATTAGAGAAAAAAGGTATAGAAATAAAGAATAGCTGCATAAAGAGATGGGAGAACTATGACATGTTACAGAACATAGTTCTAGCTGCTAACAAAGGTAGATGTAATCCTAATCAAGGACCTTATGCCAGAGAAAAAGCTTAATTGTTCTTTGTACCCTAGTCATCTGACTATGATGTCACAGTTTGGGAGGGATATAAGCCCAGCACCTGAAGGAGCAGACAGATAGGTAGGCCAGTAGTGTGCTGGTCATTGAAAGTGATGTGTTAGTATCCACACCAGGAACTTGAGAAATTCACTAAGTAAAGAGTGAATACCTGATAAAGGTTTGTAGTTCTATTGTTTTAGGTGTGCTGTTTAACACTAAGTTAATTTTCTTTTTATTGCTTTCTGTAAATATGTTTGATCTGAGTTTTGGATAAAAAAAAAAATTGTGTAAACACGTTTGCATTGATTTTATGCAGTTGCCTCCTGCCTGAGCGTCTGTTTATTCCAACCCCGTTACAGGGTCTGGAATGTGGGTAAGGAGGGAAGCCTAGAGAGTCTCTGCCTTGTGCCAAAGGTTATGGAGACAGTCTTCTTGGCGTTGAGGAAAAGTTGATGGTTAGCAAACCAGAGCTGAACCTTGTCGAAGTCTTGCTGTAAGCTGGTTGTAACCTCAGCAGTAGAGGAGCCAGATGGATACAGGACTGCATCATCGGCATACATATGTATAGCAGTGGAGGGGGAGCAAACAGAGGGAAGGTCATTTAAGAAGATGGAGAATAGGAGGGCCTTAATACAGAGCTCTGAGGACACCAGTGCTAATTGGGAGGGGAGGTGAAGTGGCATCCAAGATCTTAACTGATTGGGTTCTGCCAATAAGGTAGGCCTTGAACCAGTTTGTGGCGGAGGGAGATAGGCCAGTTGCTGGGAGTGAGTCAAGGAGAAGGGAGTGAGAGATGGTGTCAAAGGCCTTAGCCAGGTCGACAAAAGTGGCAGAGGTAATTTGGCCATCATCCATCCCGGTTAGGATAGAGTCTGTGAGCCGTAGGAGAGAGGTGGTAGTTGAGTGGTTCTTCCTGAAGCCAGACTGGAAAGGGTTGAAAAAGGAGGTGTCAGATAGGAAAGAGGTGAGTTGGGAGAGGGCAATGTGTTCTTGAAGCTTGGCAAGGGTAGGGAGGAGAGAAATGGGGCAGTAGTTGCCAGGGGATGAGGGGTCACCCCCTTTGGATAGAGGGAGGACCACTGCTTGTTTCCATGAAGAGGGGACAGAGGCAGTAGAGAATGAGAGATTTAGGATTAATGAGAGGGGGTAGGCAGTGGCCAGAGCGGAGTGGGAGAGGAGTTTTGGGTTGAGGCCATCAGGGGAGGCACTTTTAGAGGGGTTGATGGTGAGGAGGGCATGTAGGGCATTGTTTGGGGTTACAGTAGTGAAAGGGGAGGTGGTAGGGTGGTGGGGGGCACATCAGTAGAGGGTGGGAAGGGTAATGGGTAGGAGGGGAGGGATTTCATTAGCTCAGTGGCGCAGAAGGTATAGTAGGAGTTAAAGTCCGCTGCTATGGCAGGTGGATCAGACACTAGTGAGCAATTCACTTTAAGTACCGGGGGTGGGGTGGGCGAGATGACGGGGTAAATAGGGTGTTGACCACCTTCCAGAACTTAGAAGGGGAATTTATGTTGGTGATACTGTTTCCATGCAAATTAACATAGTAAGGAAAAACGAAGGGACAGAAAGTGTAGGCCGTATACAAAATATAAGTTGAACTGTGTGTAAATTATTTATAGCTTGAAATGACAAATGAGGAAAGGCTGCAGGACTTAAATGTGCACCTTCAAAAAAAGGAGGGAAAGGGGTGACATGGTTGTGACATTCAGATACCTACATGGGAAACTTAGGGTAGATGACAAATGACTCTTTTCCTTGAGTTCAAATACTGGGATGAAAGGGAATTCACTAATGCTGGCAGTGGGGGGAGATTCCGAAAGATGTGTTTGTAAGTGCCACTTCATGGAGGGGGCTGTGGACAAGTAGAATAAGCTTTCTGAGGAAGTGGTCATTCAGCAGTTTAAAGGCTTCAAAATCCCAAGGTTAAAGCATTCACCTTCTTTTCACTACCGTCCAATGCGTATTCTAGACTTAATTGTTTTTACACCCAGAAACAGTGGGCCTTCACCTTATGCCTTAGTGTCCTGTAGTGTAGAGCTGTAGCCATCAGAATGCAAAGGGCTCTGGCATCTAAATGCAGGGCTTGTAAATGATGAGGTATTTGTTAACACTACCAGAGAGGTGATCAGGGAATATTTGGTAGAGAATAGAGAGGGTGACATTTGGCTGAAATTCATTTGGGATGGCCTTAAAGCAGTCATTAGGGGAAACATGATCTCCTACGCTGCACATAAAAATTAAAAAAAGCAACACTAGTGTTTGCAACTTAAACTCCTCCAGCTGGAGTCAGAACATAAAGAAAAAACCTTGAGAGCTCACTCTGCTCCCTCAGATAAACCAGGCAAGGGAAGAACTTGAACCACTTAGCTCTTGGAAAAGTAGAGAATAGCCAGAGATTCACAAATCAGAGGTATTATGAGTGGGGCAGTAAGGCCAGTTGACTACTAGTGCTTCGACTCAAGAAGCAAGGGACAAAGAGGTTCACCCCAAAGATTGTTTCAGAGGGGGTCTCTCGGTCAGATAATCACCCACTCTAGGCTGATACCTGAGGAGTTTAATACATTTTTTGCCAATTTATACAAACCAGAACCTGGCATTGGGCAGGCAGAAGCAGTGAAGGAAATACTGAACAATATTACCGTACCACCTATTGCGAAGGAACAGAAGGAAATGAGAGACGCACTGTTCACAGCCGAGGAATTGGGGGAAGTGATTAAAACCCTCAAAATGGGCTGCTTCCCAGGACCAGATGGGTACATAACAGAATGTATTAAAAAATTTGTGCCAGAACTCACTCCGAACCTAGCTAATGTGTGTAATGCTGTCTGTGAAGATGGGGACATGCTCAGTTTGTATGGAGATGCAGTTATTACTATGTTACTCAAACCAGGAAAAGACTCAACAAAATGCGAAGGTTATCGACCCATATCGCTCCTAAATCAAGATGCAAAAATATTCACTGAAGTAACTGGAAATAGGGTCTAGCGGGTGATCACGGCCATCATTTACACTGACCAAACAGGGTTTGTACCCTTACTATTTCTGAGCACATTATGATAACCCAGTGATTGCCTTAGAGAAGGAAGACATTGTGGTCTGTATGGCCCTAGGCTGAATTTAAAGACTAACAATATCCTTGTGTTGTACTGTTTTTAATGATTTGATAGAAATGTGTATTCTAGCGGCATTGGTTCTTTGGAAAACTTAAGACTTGCCGAATAACATGATGCCTTTAAATATTGTGTGTAGGTATTAGGGATTCTCTGAATTGCAGAATCAGATTTGTCAGATTGCAGACTTTTTTTTTTTAATCTTTTAGGGTTTTCAGAATTGAAGGCCAAAAATCTTAACCACCCCGTCTCTGAATCCAATGCCATAGCAGGCGTCTTACTGCAACCCCCTCCAGCACAATTTAAATCCATTATCTCCCTCGTCATCAAACCCTTTTACCCATTCCCACTGTCATCACTCACACTCCGTAGCCAGCTGCTAGGCCCATAGGGCCCTATTATTAAGTGCTGTCTTTCATTTATATCAAAGGTTGCTTAAACGTATGCAACTCTCACGCCACTTTTGGCAAGTTGGCTCCCCCAGAAAAAGAACTAGTACCCACATATGGTAAACCATTTACTTTTGGCAGAAATACTCAGATTGGTACCACCCCTAGCTATAGAGTGTATACTAGGCTCATTGTCCACAGGAAGGGGTGGGGGTACAATTACCAAAAATGAACCTTTGTAAAAACAACCAGGTCCAGGGGAGAGGATGCTAGGCGTATGCTAGACCTAACTGTTGAGGGGGCCCCATTAATTCCACACAGAAGCAGTGATCAGATTGTCCAGTGCAGTAGCTGAGATTGTGCAGTATGGCTTTATTCACAGATGTTACTAAAGAACAAAGTGGACCCCCAATGTGTGGTCATGGCAAACAAGTGCATTCCTTTTCCAGACACTGTTTGCTAGGCAATACAGTTCTTCACAAAAGCATTTAATTTCTCTTTCCCATGGTGTATGCACATGGATTGAACCACACACCTGAACATTTCCATTTCCCAAGAGTTATTTTTCCCATGGTGTATGCACGTGGATTGAACCACACACCCAAACGTCTTCTTTTTCCCAATGAGTATACTTTTGTGAATTGAACCACACACTCAGAACATCCTCCTGCAGCAATGGCCTTTTCCCAGCGAAACCTGGCACCCATCAACGAACCAGTTAGCCCTGCCTTGTAGACTCCAGATGGCGATCCTCCCACCCTTTGCCCCAACCAACAGTCTCTGCCATTCCTTCAGGGTTACACCAAAAGAAGCCGTTAATCCCCACTGAACTGCTAAAGACTCAGAACTTTACTTCAGAGTAACACACTTGGGTGAACAGGGGTCCTAGCCAGTATGATCTAGCCTTATCTTGGGTACACACATACACCCCCCAGATAACCTACTAAATTGAGAACTTGTCTCCCAATTTGTAGTCACAGATTAGTTGCTCCTTCCTTTAGGCGTGGAAACAACCCAGAAAGCACCCTTTTCCATGATAGCTTGTCAGAAAGTCTCACACAAATGTCCTACTTAAAGGCAGCTGTACACACTCTAGGACCTTCAGGTGATTGCCCCTTGGATCCACTGAACTGGTAGTTCCTCTCACTTCTACTGGAGTGAAAATCAAGGAATCCTGCTGAAAAAGGTCTCCACCACTTCATTGGCAACTGGAGATTTCATCCAAACTAGGATGAGAAACACAGGGCTCTCTGTGGCAGAGTTCCAACTGGCAGACCTCGTTCCTCTCTGACTTCCAAACTCAGACTAACTGAATATTCTAAACTTCCCCTGAGCAGCTTACTCAGAAATGGTTATGCTGCTGCGAGAGTTCTAAATGACATAATCATTCCCACTTAGGCTAGCTTAGTAAACAATGATGTAATTATGTAATAAGACCCTAAATGAGCTTCTTACCAGCTGACTTTTCTACCTGCCTAACACTAGTACTAATGGGATTCTAGTGACCCCAGGGGACTGCGTGGTTACACATACATAAAGCTGTTTTCCAAATTGGCCCCATAGACTTCTGTGGGGTGTGCCCCTACGCTCTCCCTAGTTAGACGTCATGAAAGGTCTGAGTTCTGGGCTGGCAGCCCAGGAAGTGTAAAGGATCAGCTGGCCATTTCTTTGGTTCAGTTTACGATCCCTTCCCTCCTGAAGAAGACAGCTTTAAAAAAATACTTTTGCCAGCATTACATAATGGGCTGTGGCATTAAAAAAGCCCACATCTGAATCTTGGAAATTCTGTTTAAGCATCAATTTTAAGCACTAATTAAAAACAAACGGGAAAACTTCATGAGAGAGATAGGGTTTTAAGGAGGTCTTAAAGGCCTCTACTGTGTGGGCAAATCTGATGTATTGTGGTACTGCATTCCAGAGAGTGTGCACCACAACACAGAATAATGTTTCCTCAGATTGTTGCAACCTGGTTAAAGGGACAGACAGCAGGCCCACCTCAGAAGAGTGGAGAGGGCGAGTTGGGTGCTAAGGCATTAGGAGGTCTTTTAAGCAGTGTTGTCCCAAACCGTGTAGGGCTTTCAGTGTTATCAGGCATATCTTGAAGGTTATGTGCCACCACATAGGCAGCCAGTGCAATACTCCCTGTGGTCGGGGACATTGTTTTGCACCCCAGGAGCAGCAACAGCAGTTCATGGTGGCCCCTATAAAGCCACCAGAGGATGTGGGAAAGGGGGTCGTCAGCCATCCCTATCTTCGGACTCTCTGCATCTCTCTCCCAATTCCCTATCAGGGAATTGAGCGGGGGCAGGATTCCTCTGTTTCTGCCCCAGTGGTAAAGAGTGATCACAGACAGATTGATCCTGAACATAGTGCAGCACGGATACGCCCTAGAGTTGATGTCAGAGCCCCCACTGATCCTTCCAGGGACCTGGCACTACTCCCTCAAGCACTTAACCATCCTAAATGAAAAGGTGCAAGTATTACTGTGCAAAAAGGCTATTCAGCCAGTTTCCCCAGCAGAAGTAAACTAGGAGTCCTACGCCAGGTACTTCCTGGTGCCCAAGAAAAACTGAGGCCTCCAGCCTATAGTCTAGACTTAAAAGGCTAAACGAGCATGTGGTACACAAAAGGTTCCAGTTGCTGTCTCAAGGCTCCCCACCCTCCCCACCCTCCATTCAAGGAGGTAGATGCACCCTGAATATGCAGGACGCCTACTTGCAGATCAAGATCAGACAGTGCCACCAGTGGTTGTTCTGCTTCTGCTTGGAAGGACAGTACTGCCAGTTGCAGATCTTGCCCTTTAGATTGTCGTCGGCACTGTATGCCTTTACTAAACGATTTGCTATGGTGTCTGCAGCACTTCGCCAGGGAAAGCTGTCTTCCCGTAGCTGGAAGACTGGCTCCTGAAAGCCAGGGTACTGTACACTTTGCCCTCCATCTGACACTTACTGGACAGTGTTGGGATGTTAATGTACGTGGAAAAGTCTGTTCGGATCCCTTGTTAAAGGCTTCAGTAAATAAAGGCAGTCTAGGATACAGTCCAGCTAAAAGCCCCACCCGGACAGGGGCCTTCGCTTTGGTGTGTTGCAGCAACCAGGTTTCATCTTGCGTCATGTTTTATCATATGGGTCTCTTGGTATCATCTGTATTTATGATTCCTCTGTCTTACCTGCAAATGAGGATTTCTCGGAGGTTGCTGCAAGCTCAGTAGTCTCAGGCCTCACAACTGCTAGACCATCTGATCGCCATTTGCTGCCCTCTAAGGTATGCTTTGCAGTGGTAACAGGAAAGGGGTCACCTGCTTGAGAGTTCTCCCTTCCTACAGCCTCAGGTGACCCTCACCCTGATGCATCTAGCGTGGGGTGGGGTACCCACTTATGCGCTCACCAGACCCAGGGGTTCTGGTCTCTACTGGGACAAGGGCTTCACATAAACATGCTGGAAATGAGTGCAGTTCTGTGTGGATTCCAGTTGGCCTCTCAGGTTCAGGGGACATATCTTCTGATAAACTTGTGAAAAAATGGTGGCACAAACTCCTACTGTCTGTGCCAGGAGGCAGTGAGGGTGTGGGTAGTCTGGGAGGTCTCATTCATTTCTGTCCATATCACTAGCTTGCTGAATGTCCTGGCAGATAGCCTCAGCTGGTCTGTGGTCCAGCTCCATGAGTAGTAGCTGTATCGATCTGTAACCGAACAGCTGTTCAGCATATGGGGAAGACCAGAGTTGGTACCTTTTTCCCATCCCCACACAACGCAAAACTGCCCTCCTTCAGCTCACTCACTCCAGGGCATGACATTTTTGGCAGAGTGCATTGTCCCTTTGTTGGAAAGGGAGATTCCTCCACCAGGCAGTGTACTCCTGAAATGAAAGCATTTTACTATGTGGTGTCAAGTGGCATCCCTGGACCCATTTACTTACCCTGTGCAGAGGATGCTGTACTATCTCCTGACTCTTTCTCAGTGAAGGTTCACCGGTCTGCCATCTTTTCATGCCTCTGCTGGGTAAAAGACTGTGGCCCAGCTGGATGTGGTCCACAAGTTCTGGAAGAGCCTGTTGCATGTGGCCCCTCTGGTCTGCGAGCCTTTTATCAATATGGACCTGAACTTTGTGCTTGAATCGCTGATAAAAGCCCCTTTCAAGCCTGCATCCTCCTGTGACATAAAGCATCTGTCCTAGCAGAGTTTATTCCTTGTGGCTATTACCTCAGCCTGGAGTTGTTGTCTGAACTGCAGACCTTGGCTCTTGAACCTTTTTTTCCTTGTGTTTCACAGTGATAAATAAGGTGGTGTGAAGTTGCCTAAATTCTTGTCTAAGGTGGTGTCTGATTTCACATTAAATCATTCTGTTGATTTGCCCATATTCTTCCTTCTCCTTAGAATCCAGAAGTGCTGTTTCACCCTTTGGATATCCGCAAAATAGTAACAAACAAACAAGGTGGCTAAAAAGGCAGCGTGTGGAGCCAAGGCACCAGCATCAACTATGCATGCAAAAAAAAAGTCAGACAGCAGACTCTGGTAAACACGACGACAGCCCGGGGCTTGGTCGTAGGATGAAAATATAATTTATTACAAAAAGCAGTAACACTCACCACCATGAAAAATGTGCGAAACATCTGTGCCTTGAGAAAGCGCACAGTGTGTGCAGAAACTTTTGGCACATTTTTCCGGGGTGGTTAGTGTTACTACTTTTTGTAATAGATTACATTTTCATCCTATGACCATGCCCTGGTCTTTTATCGGGTTTTACCAGACTCTGTTAGCCGGGCTTTTTTTTTGCATGCGTATGTCTACAAAGTCGTCTGGTAATGCATGGACCATACCAAGGGCTGTGCCTAGTCCTCCCAGCTGTTTGTTTCCTTTGGCCCCTGCACCTGGGGTAAGTCCATTTCTTAACAGTGCCTCTTCAGTGAATTTTATATTGTATGACTATTCATTTCATGTCCTTTTGTAACTCACTGAAGGAGAAAAGCAAGAGCAAAAGGAGGAGGAAACCACTTTGATTCTCAAAAACAGTAGCAGAAAAGATCAGAGCCAAAAGGTTGGCCTTCAGGAAATATAAGGGAACGCAACGGGACGAAGATAGGATGGCATAACAAACTTCCCAAAGGGAAGCAGGGAAGGCAGTAAGGCAGGCAAAGGCCCAAACTAAGGAAACACTAGCATGAACAGTAAAAGAAGGGGGACAAGACTTTCTATAAATACATTAGTGAGAGGAGAAAGTCCAGAGGGGGTATTGCTAAGATCAAAGGGGATAAGGGGGAGTGTGTGGAGGAGGACCAAGGAAAATCATCTATCTTAAATAGATTCATCTGCTCAGTATTTACTGAGAGAAAATATGGCAGGCCCACAGCTCTGCACCATAGACACGGGGGTGGGGGGTGGGGGAGGTAGGTGTGCACAAGTCCCTTCACAGAAGAAAGGGTCCTACAAGAGCTCGCTAAACTCGGGGTGGACAAGGCAATGGGACCTGATAGCTCCTTTAGTACCCTGGGATGTATGCCAAGGATGGAAGTAGCAGAGCCGTTAGCAGAACTGTTTAGTGCGTCTCTGAGCACAGGAGATGCTCCAGAAGACTGGAGAAGGGCTCATGTGATCCCGCTCCACAAGAGTGGCAGCAGGGGGGAGGCAGGGAGCGACAGACCAGTCAATCTTACCTCAGTAGTAGGCAAGATTATGGAGGCATTCCTTAAGGAAAGGATAGTGCAACACCTGGAATCCATAGGAGCACAGGATCCAAGACAGCATGGGTTTACAACAGAAAGGTCCTGTCAGATTAATCTCATAGATTTCTTTGACTGGGTAACCAGAGTGGTGGACCAAGGGGGTGCAGTTGATGTCACCTACCTTGACTTCAGTAAAGCTTTCGATACTGTTTCACATAAAAGACTGATTCTGGAGACCCCATCTCCGCAAGGACATAGACAGGATAGAGGCAGTCCAGAGGAGGGCAACTAAAATGGTGCAGGGTCTGCAAGAGAAGCCGTATGAGGAGAGACTAAAGGAGCTTAATATGTATACCCTTGAGGAAAGTAGGGAGAGGGGGGACATGATAGAAACTTTTAAGTACCTCAGTGGAATCAACAAAGTCCAAGAGGGTAGCATCTTTCAGAAAAAGAGACGGGCAAGAACAAGGGGACACAATTTAAAGATGGGGGCGTTCAGGGGCAATGTGAGGAAGTATTATTTCACAGAGAGGGTAGTGGATGCATGGAACAGCCTTCCTGAGGAGGTTGTGGGGTCTAAAACTGTGGAAGAATTCAGGAATGCATGGGACAGACATAAGGCAATTCTTGTGGGGGTAGGAAGAAATAGGCTGTTGGTTAACTAGGATCTGCGGCCTATCCTGTAGGTAGGGAAATGGGCAGACTAGATGGGCCAAGCGGTCCTCATCTGCCGTCAAAGTCTATGTTTCTATGTTTCTAATAAGCTGGGTAGGCTTGGGGTGGGTCAGAGGTTGGTCAGCTGGGTGGCAAACTGGTTGGCGGGCAGAAAAGAGAGAGTGGTAGTAAACGGTATACAGGCAGAAGAGATGCAAGTCACAAGTGGGGGGTACCTCAGGGAGCAGTCCTGGGGCCAGTCCTCTTCAATATCTTCATCAGTGACATTGCAGATGGGCTGGAGGGTAAGATTTGCCTGTTTGCAGATGACAGCAAGATTTGCAAGAGTAGATGATCCAGATGGGGTGGGCAGAATGAGAAGAGATCTGGAAGAACTGGCAAAATGGTTGGAAGAGTGGCAACTGGGGTTTAACGCAAAGAAGTGCAAGATCATGCATATAGGGAAGAGAAGCCCTGAAGCTACCTGTTGGTTGGGAGGGGAGTTGCTGGCAGTCACAAGGTAAGAAAGGGACTTGGGCATCATCATCACAGATGACCCGAAATCATCCAAGCAAACCACTAAAGCAGTAGGTAAGGCTAGAGGGATGTTGGGGTGTATTAGTAGGGGTATCACAAGTCGTAAGAGGGAGGTAATAATCCCCCTTTACAAGACACTGGTTAGGCCCCATCTGGAGTACTGTGTGCAGTACTGGAGGCCGCACCTGCACAAGGACATTAACAAAATGGAGGCAGTCCAGAGAAGGGCAAACAAAATGGTGTAGGGACTGCAACAGAAAACATATGAGGACAGATTAATGGAGCTCAATATGTGTACCCTAGAGCAAAGGAGGAAGAGAAGGGATGTGATCGAAACATTTAAACATCTCAGGGGCATTAACAAGATGAAAGAGTCTTAACATGTTTCAATATAAGAAATATAGCAGGACAAGAGGACACAGCATGAGATTAGAGGGAGGCCGATTAAGGGGTAATGTGAGGAAGTTCTTTTTCACAGAAAGTATGGTGGATGCATGGAACGGCCTACCTCACTCAGGAAGTGGTGGATATGAATAACAGGCATGGGATATGCATAAGGGAGCAATACAGATGAGTATAACTAGATAGGCCATTGATAGAGTAAAGGCCTATGGCACATTCATAAGGTAGGAAAAATGGGCAGGCTGGATGGACCTTGCGGTCCTTATCTGCCGTCAACTTCTGTAAATCGATGCAACAGGACCACCTTGCAAATAGGGCTATTTTTCCCTAATGGTGTATTGTCTTCCTTCTGTTTAACAAATAAAGAGCTTACATACAAACATACCTACTCCAAATAGATCTCTTGCATCTTGTTCTGCTGTACAGATGAGCAGGGCAGCACCTATCTGGTACTGTTAGAGGGCATGCCACCAGGGGCATGGTATCCTCTGTGGCCTGTTTTAGGTCAGTTTCAGATGTTGATGTTTGTAGAGGTTTTTGCCTGGTTCAGGAGCCATACTTTTACTAAACATTACTGTCCGGGTATAATCTCCTGAAAGATGTCTGGGTTTGGCCTGTCAGTTTTGCTTGGCCTGCTCTCCTGAGGGGTCAGCTCATTGTTTTGCTGGCTGCCCGCTTTGGGTTGGTACTGTGTGGTAATCATCCGGTGTATTATGGCATTATGAAGATACCCTTGAATAAGATACTGTAAGTTCATTTACCAGTAACAGTAGATCTTACTTCGAGGAAGGCTGTTGCAGCAGGCCACACCGGTAGGACTATGCTGGCAGGCACTAGGACCACATGGAAAACTTATAGTTTGCAGTCTGCCATGGGGGACTGCCCCTGCAGATGTCAGTCATTGGATGTCGGTACAGGCTGTATAAAGGGCTTTCCCCCACACCTTCCCCAGTTCTTTTCCCGCTGTTGAACTGTGCACGTCAGACCTAGGGAACGTCGCAGCTGCTGTCGACCACCATTTCCTCTGTTTACCGCGCTTTTGTATTTTCTTTATTTCACAGTGTTAACATCATCTCACCTCAGTGGTCGAAGATCTGTTTGACAGGTGGGGGTGTCTAGAGCTGGACCTCTTTGCATTCCCACTCAGCACAAAACTGCTGCATTTTGTACTCACTCTATCCAGGGCCTGGAGTTTTCTGGCGAGATGCATTGTCCCTCTCTTGGAAGAGGAGGTTTCTGTACTCATTTCCTCCCTTCCCGCTGTTGCAGAGGGTTCTGCCTAAGCTTGAGCTGGAGGGAGCGGAGATTATTCTCATAACTCCCTTCTGACCATGCCAGATTTGGTTTCCTCTGCTGCAGTAGTTGGCTGCAGAATCTCCGGTGCCTCTACCTCTGTGCAATGGCTTGCTCTCCCAGGATAGGGGCACCCTGGTCCATCCAGATCTCAAGTCCCTGTATCTTCATGCATGGCTCCTGCGGACTTAGCTATTTCCCGATTTGGGGTTTCCTCTAGGGTCACTGACGTCCTGGTGGCAGCCAGGAAGCCCTCCACCAGGGTCACGTATATGCCATGAAATGGAAGCGCTTTTCCATTTGGGCTGCTGCTCGCCATTTGGATCCGTTCATCTGTCCAGTTAATTGGTGTTAGAGTACCTCCTTTCCCTTTCATACTCAGGCTTGGGGTACTCATTTGTCAAGGTACACCTTTCTGACATCTCTGCGTGCCCTGCACCTGTCGAGGGCAAAGTTGTCGCCCAGCTTGAGGCATCCTTCTACAAAAAATGTGTTCTCTTGGCCTAGATTCTCACTCACTGGGATGGTTCCAGAGTTATCTCTCCGAACGCACCCAGAGGGTAAAGTGGGAGGATAAAGTCTCTAAGCTAGCTCCACTTAAAGAAGGGGTACCCCAAGGGTCTATCCTTGGCCCCCTTCTCTTTACACTGTTCATTAATGATCTGCACAAAACTGCGGTAGTAGCAGTGCTATTCAGTACGCGGATGATGCAGTCATTACAGAGGCTCCCATAATTTTACCAGAGCTGCAGCCCTCCAAGAAGACATCCACCTGATGGAGGACTGGCTAACTCTGAACAAAATGGTTCTAAACACTAGCAAAATGAAGGTAATGCTCCTTGGCCCTAGATCCCTGGGAACAGAGAGGTCACACCACCTACAACTCCATTCCAGGGTGGGTGCAAAACTTGAGGTGGTCTCCTCTACCAAATACCTTGGCCTTACCCTGGACCAAGGTTTTACCCTAAAGAATCATGTAGATCAAATCACAAAAGCCATACATGTGAAATTAGGCATCCTCTATAGACTAAAGGACCAAATCATTCCTGAACCAGGGCAGCCATTGCCACAGCGTACTCCTCCCAAAGCTCACATTCGGGCCCCGATCCTCCAGGGTGTGGCCACGGTGGAATTAGGAAGGCTGCAGACTCTGTACAATAAGATAGTCCGGCTTTGCCACCTTGTCTCACCCTATGACTCACCACTGTGAGGCCCAATCCAGGCTCAGGTGGCCGTCGCTTGATGCTCGTCTAGCTTACCCTTCCCTCTGCCTTACATACAAGATACTTGGCCCCTCTCCCCCCCCCCCACCAGCCTGGTTGGGCTTGTCAGGGCAAAACCCAACCCACGGTGCCTGCGCTCATCAGGCTAATCTCTCCTCGAGGTCCCAAAGATTAGGACCAAAGCCGGGTCTAGGTCCTTTGCGTACACCGCCCCTTCCACCTGGAACAACCTCCCCTTGGAGGTCCTGGAGGTGGAGACTGTTTCTAGCTTCCGGACGCTGCTGAAGGGACACCTGCTCAATAGGAGCATATGTCTATGCCACAGTACCTGACCTAGCTCAGCCTCTTGAGCAGCTCACTTGCCCTCCCAACAGCCATCTTGGCAGGACATTTGGTCCTCTTCTCTTTGAAGGGGTGCACTTAGGTCCCTAACTTATCCCCCTTCCAACCCTGCGTACTTATCAGCTAACCCTAGGTCTACAGATGCTGCCCACTATTTCCTGCGGACCTGGTATCTAATCTACTATTTAGGATGCTTAAAGCTTAACGGTGACTCATTTTTGTTACTCATAAGCTTTCTATTCTTTGCGCCTGCAAAGATATGTACCCTACTTTTAAAATACTATTCCACTCTCCAGTCTGTACTGAAATGTTACCTGTTTGTTGTTGTTGCACCCGGGTCGCCTCTGAAAACGGGACCTCTACGGGCCCAGTGGGCCTACCCGGTCATCAGAATTCAATAAATAAATAATCTTGTGCTTTTCTGCGGGGCATTCTGCATCTGAAACCTCCCCCCCCATTTTATATTGGAGAAACTCACTTTACCGCCCTTTGAACCAGCCGCAAGTTGTAAGCTGTGCTTTCTGTCATGGAAAGTGCTCTTTTTAGTTGCTGTTACTTCTGCTCAAAGGATTTCTGAGCTTCAGGCTCTGATGTGTAAAGAGCCTTATTTATTTTTTCACAAAGACAGGGTGTCTTTGCATACTAATAATAAGTTTTTACCTAAGGTGGTGTCTAAATTTACTTTAAATCAGTCCATCCTCCGTCCAGTTTATTTTCCTGAATATTCCAATCAGGTGAATGCCTTACTCCATACATTACCGCACCAAGTTGTTGAGGAAAAGTGACCAGTTGTTCATTCCATTTGCCCCCAAGAAAGAGGATGGTCCTGTTTCCAAACAGTGTTTGTCTAACTAGTTAGCTAATTGGATTGTTTATTACTACCACAAGTACAGCAAACCCCTTCTGGGGGGTGGTTAAGAGCCATTCCACCAAGGGTATGGCTGCCTCTATGGCTTGTTTCAGGAATGTGTCTGCTGCTGACATCTTTGCAGCTGCCACCTGGAGTTCTGTCCACACTTTCACCAAGCATTACAGTCTGGACATTGCCTCTAGGCGCAGAGCCAGCTTCGGCCTGGCAGTCATTCAGGGCCTTCTGTCATGAACTGTTAACTACTGTCTGGTCCTTCACTCTGTGTTTTTCACCCTGGTGATACCGGTACTGCTTGGGACTTGGTCCTACCAGTGTGGCCTGCTGCGAGAGCCTTCCTCGAAGTAAGATAGTACAGTTACGTAAGAACTTACCATAACAGTAGATATTACTTCGAGAGGACTCTTGCAGTTGGTATTCACAGATAGGACTAAGCCGCCAGGCATCAGGACCCCACGGAGAAACTTGGATCTAGCAGTCTCTGGCGTCCGCCTTCCAGTTCTTTCCCGCTGTCGGCTTGTGAAAGTTCCTCTCAGTAGAACAGGGCTTGTCAGCACCTTTATTCAGCCTAAAGTTTTGACTTTTCAGCAAATTCTTTAGATTTTATAGATTTTTTTCCAAAACCATCTGCTGTGCATGCCGTCCCTGACGCCCTCAGAATCACATAAAAACAAGTGCGACTCGTGTGATTCACAGCTTCCACACAGGGACGGGGGCACTCTTTGTGCCTTTTCTGCCTAGGCATGGACCACCGCATGGAGGACTGTCAGTACTACCAAAAAATTCAACTCAGCTACCCGCAAACGAAAGCAGAAGTCCCTGGGAGCCCATCTCCTGAAAAAGAAAATAGCATCCATGGAGAAGGTGTTGAAAAAACTTCGGCAGGTGTCAACCTCCCCACAAGGCCATAAAAAGAAACGTGAGAAGGAGAAGCACCGGGACCGTGATTCTTCATCCACAGCAGCCGTGATTTCTGCTGGGCTTGCGGCCCTCCAGGTATCTGCCCCTCCGGGGGATTGCTCTTCGATGGCTGTCTTGGTGGCTGCAAAGAAGGTGTCGCCCCTCCTGTCGGGCTCGCGACCCTTGGGAACCTCCAGGTTAAAGGAGGCTTCCGCTCCCACCAAGGCCGCTCCTCCATCATGGCCTTCCAGTTTGAGCGGATCCGGTAAGTCTGACGTTGGTTCCACCGACGTCTGCACGGACAGGGCTGATAAGCTGCTCACTGCCTCAGGTGAACTCCCAGCCCGCCACCCTTCTGCCAAGGTTGCCCTTCCTTCACGGCCTTCAACGGACAGGGAGTCCGATAAGTTGGACGCCGGCTCGCCCGATGTCCACCCGGACACTGTTGATAAGTCATCCGTTGGCCCCCCGACAACCGCCCAGCAGATCTGCCTGCGTCAGACCCAGTCGTCATGCCTGATGCCCCAGGCTCCCTGCAACGGATAGACCTGTTGCCCTCTGAGGTCCCCTCGTCCCCTCTGGGCCCCCCCCCCTCAGGATTCTGATCCTCTTTCCCCAGCTGTGACCGAGGACCTAGGGTTGCCCCCCCCAATGCTTGCCAACCCGATGCTGCCCTCCGGCATACCTCTGCCTGACTGAGGACCTGCTCTTCCACCAGGACCGTCTGACCATTCGAGAGGTCTCCCCACACCGGGCCCGACACCTTCCGGACCAACGATCCCTCCATCTGGTCCACCAGCAGGGCCTATGCTGGAACCTTCTGCTTCGTCAGAGCCCCTGGCGCCAGGGTACCCGGCCGCGGTATCCGACACCTCAGTACCTGGCGTGGGTTCCCACCGTCGGTTACGGATACTCCTGCCGTTGCCCCAACTACCGTACTGGGCCCCCCCTCCGCAGCCGCAGGTGGACCTGATGGAGGTCTTGGCCTCCTGGTGGTCCGAGGCCAAGGCTCAGCTTACCAGGGAGGTAGAGAGTCATCTTTCGACACCGGACTCCCTACATCAGAGAGCGGAGACTCCTCCCCCTTTACCCGACACCAGAGGAGAGCCATCTGGCTCCTGGGGCAGAGAGGACACGCACCCCTGGGTGGTCCCCAGAGGGGTCGTTTCTCACCCTCCAAGGGATCAGTCGTCTTCTTTTATTTCAGGGCCATCGGAATCAAATTCTGACTCAGATCACTCTGAACCTGGAGACGAGCCTCATACTTTAGAAAACCCAGGGCCGAGGGACCCTCCGAAGTCCCCTCTGGAGGACCCTTCTTTTCTGGAGCTCTTAAGAAAGATCCAGGAGTCATGTCGGTGGCAATCAGTGGAGCGAGACCCAGAGTGTAAGAAGCTCGCTGCACATTTGGATCTGCCCGAGACCGCTTCCACACTGATTCCACCCTGGATAGATCCTCACGCGGATCTTGTCTCCACTATTTGGAAGCAACCATGCGCACTAGCCCACGTTCCGAGGAAGGTGGATAGGCTATATCAGGCTCTGGAGGGTAAAGACTTCGTCAGTCTCCACCCTAAGGTGGACTTGGTTGTGATCCGTGCCGCCCACGGCCGCTCTGCCAATCCAAAACACCTGAGCTGCTCCCCACCTGACAAAGAATCCCGACTTCAAACAACATGAAGTCTTGCTATATTATGACATATGCAGTGAGTCCCAACCTTCGAACTGCTCCGGAGGTGAAAGAGTTAACTTTCCATGCCAGGCATGGAACTTTGAGCACGAGCTCGGTTGAAAACTCTGTCTGTTGTTCTTCAAACTCAGACTGTCAGATTCTTTACTCCGCCTCACTGAACAGTTGCTCCGGAGATTTCTCCTTCTGCTTGATTCATTTTGTCGGTTGTAGTATTAATTTCTGGTTTTTTTAACCGAATTTAAACCGCAACCGATCGGTTCAAGCTCTGTCTGTGGTATCGTAAGTACTAGATAGGTTTTGCATTTCTTTCTGTGTGGAACTTGTAAACGGTATCATCGGTTCGGTTTGAACCGATCAGGTTGTTGTAAATATATTAAATCTGTCTTTTAGAGTGCAGTTCCCGGTTCTTATCGGTTCTAAAAAAAAAACTGATTTCATTATGGTTTTTTCCACGACCAGTGACACGGTTGGGAACCGATAAGAGAGTCTTGCTTGGCGGATTGCCATAAACGGGCAAGTTTTGGTTAGGCTGGCACTATGTCTGAGAAACCCAAAAGAAAACCGGCCCACTGGGTTTCAACACTGCAGTGTTTGTGGGAAGCCTTTGCCAAGGCTAACCCCACACCACCTGTGTTTATTGTCTGGGGTTTGACCACCTCAATGCAGACTGCCAGATTTGCAAAATTTTCCTGCAACTACCCTGGATAAGAGGTTGGTAGGCTCAGGGAAAGAGGCCAAGAAGTCCGCTGACCCGGATGGCCAGCCCGGTTCGGTTGTAACCGAACCAGAGGGAGTGCCCTCTGACTAGGGTGAGACTTCCTCGGGCAAAAGGAGAGCCGACTCGGAGGAGTCGGTTCCAGCAAAAAGGACTAGAAAATCAGCAGGTGTGGAGCCAAAATTTCCATCTCCAACCGCTGAAGAAATAGCTGAAGCGATTAAAATTGTCCAGTCGCTTTCCCCGGTTCCGACTGAACCGGCACCATCAGGTAAGCGTACAGTTCGGTCGGTTCCACCGGTTCAGGAATATGATTTAGAGGAATTTTATGAACCGGAGGAGGGGGAAGAGGAGTGTGAGGAGAGTGAATGTGGATTTGAAAGTCTGGATGTGCCCATTGAACCGGACATCTCCCCAGACAGACCTTCAGGAGTATCTCCCTAGGCTTTCTGAGTCCCCTCTCATTTTATGTTTTATAAAAAGTGGTTGAACCCTCCAGCTCCCTATGGAGGAAGCTGTGGATGATCAAGAGGAGCCTGACTATGTAGAAATGATGGATATCTCAGAGTCTAGGAGACTGTCTATTCCGTTGCATAAATCTTTTGGGAAACAGACAGTAAAAATTTTAAAAACTCCTCACACTATACCTCCTGTGGATAAAAGAATGGACAAGAGGTACACATTGTCAGGCTCTGATATGGAGTTCTTTACACAACAATGCAGCCATGTTGGGGTAGTGCAGGCTGCAGCCTGTGACAAGGCAAATATTCCCTTGGCTTCACACCCACTGACAAGGACTCCAGGAAGATTGATGCCATGGCAAAGAAACAGTACATGGCAGCATCCTTGGGACTCAGACAGGCAAATTATATGGCTTATGTTGCTACATATCAGAAATCCAGATGGGATACTGTTATGGCTCTAGCAAAACAGGTCCCTGGCCAGCTTGCCAGAGAGCTGGAGCAGGTGGCTGCTGATGGTGTGAGGCATCCAAGGTGCAATTCCATGCTGCAGTGGACTCTAATGATGTGTCATCAAGAGTCATGGCTACATCTGTGGCACTTCGCAGAATGGCTTGGCTCAGATGTACTAGCCTGTCACAGGATACCCAGACTAAGGCCATGGATTTTTCTGTTGTGGGTAATTCTCTGTTTGGCGAGCAGACAGAGAATTACATGAAGAAAATGGATGAGTATAGGACCACCTATAGGAGTGCACAGGCCAAGGAAAGGCAGGCCACTCCTCAAAGGCAGCCTTCCTGGGGCAGGGGCAGACCTTTTCATAGGCCTTTTTACCAAGCCCAGGCCTCCTCTTCAGCTTATGCCCGGAGGGGTTCTTTAGAGGAGGCAGACGGGGCAAGCAGACCTGCTTCCACCCTCAGCCTAAAGCCCCTGCCAAGCAGGCACCCTGATGGGGTGGCCAGGGCCGATTCTCCACTACCTGGAAGGCTGGCTTACTTTGTCCAGGACTGGAAGTCTTTAACATCAGACAAGTGGGTCCTGGAAGTAGTAAGCCAGGGACTGGTTCTCAGCTTCAGAAAATTTCCAAAGATGAGAACCAGGGTCCTTTCCACCTGCAAATCCATCAGAGGCACTTGCCCTAGAAACAGAAGTTTCTACCCTCCTGGCTCTCAGAGCTGTGGAAAGGGTTCCACCCCACACCAGGGCAAAGGGTTGTACTCCAGGTACTTCCTTACCCCAAAAAAGACAGGAGAATGGCGGCCCATCCTGGATCTCAGATACCTAAACAAGCACCTTTTAAAACCAAAATTCAAAATGGTGACTCTGGGAATTATTTTACCCTCTCTAAGGCCAGGGGACTGGCTAGCGTCCCTGGACCTCAAGGATGCCTACTTCCATGTTCTTATCAGAAGCTCCCATCGAAAGTACCTCAGATTTGAACTGCCCTCAGGCCATTACCAGTTCAGAGCAATGCCCTTCCGGCCTCACCTCTGCCCCGAGGGTATTCACAAAATGCCTGGCAGTAGCAGTTGCCCACTTAAGAAGGCAAAAGATTGCCATTTTTCCTTACCTGGACAACTGGCTCATAGTAGGTCAGTCTCCAGAACAAGTCAAACTACACCTTCAGGTAACTCAGCAACTGCTCACATCTCTAGATTTCCTTCTCAATCTTCCAAAGTCTGTTCTACAGCCTGTCCAGCTTCTCACCTTCATAGGTGCAGAACTGAACACAAAAGAGGCCAGAGCCTTCCTTCCTCTGGAAAGAGCAAGGACCCTGGTCTCTCTGGCCTCCTCTTTCACCCTGCAGGTCTCTCGACCAGCAAGGCATTTTCTGCAGCTCCTGGGGCACATGGCGGCTTCTACAGCAGTAGTGCAGGGAGCAAGGTTTCAGATGAGGGACATCCAGTTCCATTTGAGAGCCTTTTGGTCTCAAAGGAGAGACCCTCTAACCAAATTGATCCCAGTGACTCGAACCCTGATCCAAGCCCTTCAGTGGTGACAGGACCAGAGCAATCTGAGACAGGGGGTCCCCTTCACCCTTCAGTCTCACTCCTTAATCCTTACTACAGATGCATCCCTCTTGGGGTGGGGAGCTCACATGGGCGAACTCACTACCCAGGGATTGTGGTCCCCTCAGGAATCTCTGCTCCACATCAATCTGTTGGAACTCAGAGCAGTTTTTCTAGCACTTCAAGTTTTTTCCACATCTGTTCAGAACAAAGTTGTTCAGGTCAGAACAGACGACACCACTACAATGTGGTACATCAACAAGCAAGGAGGCACTCGGTCTACGGCCTTGTGCACCGAAGCAATGAAGTTGTGGTCTCTGGCTTATTCCCTGAACACCTCACTTACGGCAGTTCACCTCCCAGGGAAGGACAATATCCTGGCAGATGCTCTCAGCAGGATTTCCCAGGGCCATCACGAATGGTCACTGGATCCCCTAGTACTGGAGGTAGTATTTGCCAGATGGGGCACCCCGCAGATAGATCTTTTTGCAGCCCCAGACAATCACCAACTCCCCTTTTTTGCTGCAGGCCCCCAGTGTTGGGCTCAGTCCCTCTGGATGCCTTCCTTCTCAGTTGGGAAGGGAAGTTTCTCTATGCTTTTCCCCCCTTCTGTTCAAGGTGCTAGTCAAAATCAGATCTCAACCCTGCAAGATGATCCTGATTGCTCCAGATTGGGCCAGACAGCCCTGGTACCCACTCCTTATGTCCTTAGCAGTCCACCTTCCCCTGTGTCTTCCCAGGAATCACAACCTGTTAACCTGTGCTCAGGGGAGGGTTTGGTACTCGAATCTCAAATCTCTCAATCTCAAGGCCTGGCTCTTGAAGAGTTAGAGTTTGCTGACCTACACCTCTCCCAAGGTGTATTGGATATCTTGAAGGCTTCTAGGAAACCTTCCACCAGGCTACATATAATTCCAAATGGAAGAGATTTTCCATATGGTGCTCTGGCAAGCATATTTCCCCAGAATCTGCTGACTTACCCACAGTCCTGGATTATATGGTGCATTTGAATACTTTGGGGCTGAGACCAGCTACCCTAAAAGTGCACCTGGCAGCCGTGTCTGCTTTCTTATCAGCAGGTAAACCCTCTTCTCTTTCAGCTCATCCTGTATTCTCCAAGTTTTTCAAGGGGTTGCTTCACACCAACCCTCCATTCAAGGACTCTGCCCCTGCCTGGGATCTTAATATTTGCATTGCCCAGCTTATGCAACCCCCTTTTGAGCCCTTGTCTTCAGCAGAGCTTAAGTACTTGACTTGGAAAACTGTGTTTTTGGTAGCCATCACTTCTGCCAGGCGCATAAGTGAATTACAAGCATTGTCAGTGGAGCCTGATTTTATCTCCTTTCATAGAGATAAGGTGGTCCTCAGGACTAACAGAAAGTTCTTGCCTAAAGTGGTTTCAGACTTCCACCTTAATCAATCTGTGTCTCTCCCTGTGTACTTCACTGACCATTCCTCCTCTGGCGAGAGGAGACTGCACAGTTTAGATGTCAAAAGAGCCTTTAGTTACTACATAGAACGTACCAAGGGTCACAGGTTTGACTCCCTCCAACTGTTCCTAACTTATGGTGAGGGTGGTAAAGGGAAACCTGCCACTAAAAGATCCATTGCCAGGTGGATTGTCTCTTGTATCCAATTTTGCTATGAAAAACTGGGTAAGGTTCCTCCCTCAGGCCTGAGGCTCACTCTACCAGAGGTACAACTCGTCTCTGGCTGCTGCCAGGGACATCCCTATCCTAGAGATATGTCAAGCAGCTACCTGGAAAACAGTTCACACTTTTGCAAGCATTACTCCCTGGACATCCAGGCTAGGAGTGGTGCTCGGTTTGGCACAGCTGTGCTTCAGAGCCTATTTCCTAAGTAGGTTCTGTCCCTCCTCCATGGAGGTACTGTGTAGTCTGACATATGTCATAATATAGCAAGACTTCATGTTGTTTGAAGAAAAAATTACTCACCTTAGTAATGTTGTTTCTTCTAATGGAGTCTTGCTATATTATGACCCCCCGCCTGCCCCTCTCAGAACCTCTGCTTTTGGGATGTGGGTGGGCAGTGCAGTGTTGGCACTTAGTAGATGCCCACCTTGTTTTTCCCCTCCTTTTGAGGTGTTTAGTGTTGTGTTTTCATTTTTGGATCCCCTGGCTTGAGTCTTTGTTTTGGGACCAAAAAATGTGTTCTTATATTTAGTAGCCAGTTGGCTAGTGTAGGTTTACAGCTTCCACACAGAACCTTAGTGAGTTTTGGCTCGTAAAGATCTGACAGTTTGAGTTTGAAGAACAACAGACAGAGTTTTCAACCGAGCTCGTGCTCAAAGTTCCATGCCTGGCATGGAAAGTTAACTCTTTCACCTCCGGAGCAGTTCGAAGGTTGGGACTCACTGCATATGTCATAATATAGCAAGACTCCAATAGAAGAAACAACATTACTAAGGTGAGTAATTTTTTCTTCTGGATAATTATGGAAAGAAGATTTACTCATCTTCGACCTTAGGCATCAGAGCCCTCAACTACGTCGGTCACATGGGGGACTTCCAGAAGTCCTTTCTTAGCCAGGTAGAATCCAAGCTGGACTCCCTTTCTGATTCACAGACCAAGCAGGAACTGGGAGACCTGGTCCGGTCCAGTCGTTTGGCCTGTAGACACATGCTCCATGCCACCTATGATGCGGTGTACACAGCTGTCAGAAGCTCGGCTTTTGCCATAGACTTGCATCCTCATGCCTGGCTCCGTGTGTCAGGATTGGTCCCTGAAGTGCAGACAGTGACGTCCTTTTCATCACCAAAACCAACAAAAACCAAAACTTAACCAAGGAAAGCGTGCCAACAAACGCTGGGCCCCTCCAGCAACCAAACTTCCCCCAGCAAAAAACCCGCGGGAGCCTCAGCGGCTGTGCTGCCTCTCCCATTGCCTCTGGCCATTCCAGAGGAACCGTGGGGATTCTTCTCCCATCTACCAGGTTGTGAGAGGATAACATCAGACGCTTGGGTGCTCCAGCTAATATCTACCAGGCACTCAATAGAGTTTCTACAAAAACCTCCTCGAATACCCCCTCCTCAGTCGTCTTACTCCCCGCAACATTTTCCTCTGGTTCTAGAAGAAATCCTATCCCTTCTATAGAAGGAGGCAATAAAGCCCATCCCCACTCATCTTTGGCGGATATGTTACTATTCCCATTTCTTTCTAGTTCCAAAAAAGAACGGGAGACTTGAGGCCTATCCTAGACCTCGGCTCCCTGCACATGTTTGTGGAGTACTGATGCTTCAGAATGCTCTCCTTGCAGAGTCTTCTTCCCTTACATCGGCCAGGACAGTGGCTATGCGCTCTGGCTATGCAGGATGCATACCTGCATATCCCCATATGCCCTTCCCACCGCAGATACCTCTGATTTTGCTTTCAGGGGGACCACTGTCAGTTTAAGGCCATCTCATTTGGTCTTTCCTCAGCCCCCTGAGTATTTACCAAATGCCTGTCAGTGGTAGCGGCCCACCTACGTACTCAGGGTGTGCACATCTTCCCATACCTGGATGATTGGCTCCTGGCAGCCCCTTTCAGGGAAGAATTCCTACACTCCTTTTCCCTTACCTTGCAGCTTTTTACCAGCTTGGGTATTGCCGTCAACCAGACCAAGTCTCACTTGTTCCCTTGCCAACGTCTCCAATTTATAGGGGCGATACTGGACACGACCTTAGGCAAACCCTTTTTGCCTCCAGACAGGGTCGAGACCCTTCAGATTCAGGCTAGTCTCCTGTCCGGTTGCAGACGGGTCAGAGCCAGGTCTGTCCTCCGTCTTCTCGGGCTTATGGCGGCTGCCATTGCGACAGTTTAATTCGCTCGGCTCCATATGAGGATCTCTCAGTGGATGCTTCGGTCGCAGTGGGACCAAACTCTAGAACTAGACCAAGAGGTGCTAGTGTCGGATCCCATGCTCAGGGACTTGCACTGATAAATGGTTCAGGAGAACCTGTGTCTAGGAGTTCCATTTTGCATCGCCCCTCCATCCCAAATGCTGACAACAGATGGGTCAGGGGAGGGCTGGGGTGCCCACCTTGGGTCTCACAGGACTCAAGGCATCTGGTCCCTTTTTGAGCAACAATTGCACATAAACTGCTCGAACTGAGCGCAGTCCTATGTGCCCTACAGGCTCTTCTTCCCGGTCATCTTCTCATCCAATCAGACAACATGTGTGTAGTCTGGTACCTCAACAAACAGGGAGGAGTACGTTCCTATCCCCTGTGCCAGGAGGCGATGAGAGTCTGGTATTGGGCAGCTCAGCACAACCTTCACCTGAACACAGTTCACGTCCCGGGGGTAGAAAATACCCTGGCAGACAAGCTCAGTCGCTCCTCAGCCAGGGCTCACGAATGGGAATTAGACCGACAAGTCATAAAAGACATTTTTCGGCAGTGGGGGACACCTCAGGTGGATCTTTTCACCTCTCCCCAAAATGCCAAACTTCCTGCCTTTTGCTCGCTTGCTCCAGGGTGAGACGTTTTCTGGTGGGATGCTCTGTCTCTCTGCTGGAGGGACAAATTCATTTATGCCTTCCCACCCATTCCCTTGATTCCGAGAGTTGAACAAACTCGGAACAGAAGGGGCTAGAATGATTCTCATCACCCCCTTCTGGCCCAGGCAAGTTTTGTTCTCTTCTGCAACCGTTTTCCAAGGAACCTCCTCTTCCTCTTTCTCTGTTGCAGGAATTGTTGACCCAGGATCAGGGCACCCTAGTTCACCCAGGCCTCAGATCCCTTCATCTCCATGCTTGGCTCCTTCAGACATAGCTAAGGTACGCTTCAGAGTTTCTCCGTTAGTAGTGGACATTTTGGTAGAGGCGAGAAAGCCTTCCACCAGGTCCACCGACGCCATGAAGTTGAAACAGTTTTCCATCTGGGTGAGCTCTAAAAACTTGGAGCCTTTCTCGTGCCCAGCTAACAAAGTCCTGGATTACATGCGTCACCTCTTTGACCTGGGTTTCAGCCATTCTTCTTTGAAAGTCCATGTGTCAGCTATCTCTGTCTACCACGTTCCCTTCAGAGACTGGTCTTTTGCTCAACTGGTAGTCTCTAAGACCTTCCTTAAAGGGGTTGTCCACCTGAGACCCCCATCCGCAGTGCCACCCTCCATGGGACTTGAATTTTGTCATGTAAAGCTCACCCCCCGCCCCTGAACCAGCAGTGGAAGCAGGCTTAAAGTTCCTTTCCTAGAAGACACTCTTTCTAGTGACTACACCTCTGCTCGACATATTTCCGAGCTCCAAGCCTTGATGTGTTTGATTTTCCACAAGGAACGGGTGGCCATGTGCACCAGTCCTAAGTTTTTTCCTAATGTGTGTGGCTGAGTTTTTCTGTGGGGTCCTGATGCCTAATGGCTTAGTCCTATCTGTGAATATCTACTGCAAGAGCCTCTCTCTAAGATCTACTGTTAACGGTAAGTTCTTATGTAACTGTACTATCTTCAAGAGAAGCTCTTACAGCAGGCTCTGCTTTCCATCCCTCCTTCCCCCTTCTCTTCTTTCTCTATTGCATATGTTTTTGCCTCTTTGTTGGCTCTTGGGATAACTTCCTCGGTTCTCCATCAGCTAGCCATGCAGAGTCTGCGGTGGGCGAATTGAGGTAGGTGTGGGGGACCACTTCTTATATAGCCTGTACTGATGTCAGATGACTGATGTCTACGGGAGTGGACCTCCACGGTAGACTGCTAACTAGAAGTTTTCTGTGTAGTCCTAGTGCCTGGTGGCATAGTCCTACCAGTATGGTCTGCTGCAAGAGGTTCTCTCAAAGATCTACTGTTACGGTAAGTTCTTACATAACTGTACTATCTTTAAGAGGATCTCCTTAGTCTTACCTTTTCCCACCTGCCATGCTCCTAGTGTTGGAGACCTTGGCAAATCACTGCACATTCAGTCTGTGGTTTATGTCAGTGCCTGTACTGTCTGTGTGATAGTCAGTGTTTGCTTGAGTCACCCCCACCCTCCCACCTCTATGTGTATGGTTAATGGGGGCTTCCCTAATCCTGCTGTTGGTAGATGTGTTGAACTTTGTTCGCCGCCGGTGGGAAATGGAAGTGGTTGAAGCTCACTTATGCTGTATAGAGGACAGTGTGCCCAGACAACATTTATGGCGATGTGGGCATCCTCATTGTGCAGAAGCTTCTTGTGAGGTCCTGACGCAAATGTATTATGGCTCTATGGTAATCCTGTTGAAGATCTGCTGTTACTGGTTAAAAAATAACCATTTTTAGGCCAAATGATGGGCATAAACTGTCAGTCTCCTCTACCGATCGCCATAGTCTGAATGACCATGCACATTTAGACTACAGAAGACAGCCAAGGAAGAGGGAGGGAATGTCCTGGTTGCCCACTTGTTGGACTAAAAAAAATATTTTATTACCTCCTGCGGCTGGGTGGGTGGAGAGTGAGGGGCTGTGACTAGGGTCAGTGACATGTGATGGCTGTGAGGACTTGGTCGGAGGATGTGCGTGGAGGACCCTCTGATCAGCTGATCATGTCTCTGGACTGGAGGTTGAGTGCCAGTTGTCACTGTCGGCCTGAGAGCTGACTGCAGCGTGTAAGCAATGATGGTGAAAGTGGAGGATGTGGGTGGGAGGGAGGACAAATTGAATTTGTTGAATACTGCTGGCACCTGCGGCTTTTGAGGACTGGGGTGAAAGGTGAGATACTTGATTTTATTGGGAAGGGGAGAGACTTTGGTGGCCATCAGCATACAGGAGCCAGCATCAGATGCAGACTTTTCGTGTAATTTTAATTTTTTATACTTGTAAGCTGGATGAGTAAATCTGCCCTTTTTCACCAACGACAAGTGACAGACTTGGACTTTCTGAGTCCAGTTCTGGTTTCTGAGGGCTTCTTGGAACTGGTATTAAATTGTGCTCAGAATCAGAAATTTAGAAAATCAATCGGATGGACAGTGGAACAGAATTGATCGATTCCGAGCATCCCTAATAGGTACACAGCCTTAAGGGCTGCGGGGGTCCTTTCATCTGGTGCCTTGATAGTCTGAACAGAGAAAGTGGATTTAGCTGTAAAAGCCACCTGAAAGAAGTTCCTTGGCTGACTTCAGATCAGTGCCTTTTTTTACTTCCTTTCAGAAGATAGTAAAACAAGTTTGTTGTAACTAGGGGCATTTCTTCTTTAATTTATTGTATCGAGACCATAGATTACATACAACACAGATACAGTATTTTAAATCAAGAAATGAAAATGACTTGCAAACTAATTCCACGAAATTGAGAAGAAGGAAAGTCAAACCCTCTTTGTGATGTTTATTTTGTGCCCCATTAATAATTAAAATTGCTAAGGTTTTTACTTTGGTAATACTGTCTGTGTAATACTCATCTAGTGAAGAGTCCCCCACACACACACACACACTCATGCTAGAAGAGCAAGAAATCTATTATTGCATTTGGCTTAAAAGAATTAATGTCTGCAGCTGAATGCCCATGAATGATTGCCCATTGTTTAGTAAATGAACACCATATCTGGTAAAAATGTATCATCATTCTCTTTAAGAATATAATATGCTTTTTCTACTTTATTTTTTTATTTTATTTATTGGAGATTTGGAAATACCTTTGAGTCAAAGACTCCTTTACAAAGGTTCCACGTCACAAATATTACAAACAGAGAATGAGAGGTTACATAACAGTTTGCATACGGTCAGCCATCTATTGAGTCCATAGAAATTTGGGAGTCTCCTGATATTTCCAGTTTAATAGTATGCATTATTTCGCTGTGACAAGTCCCAGATTCAGTTGTGCTGTTGTTCTCTCCTGCATTTACAGTTACTCTGTTAACTGTGCTGTATTCCAGTGTTATGACATGCTAACGACTTTTCCTTATTTTCTAGGTCCATCTCCCAAACAGGCAGTGTGCAAGTTGTTTAATGATCCAAATACACCAGAGACTAATAAAAGGTAAATCTTCAGTTCTCATTCGCATACCTTGTATATCATAATGGGGTTTCAGTCCCCATGAACCCCTGACTATGTTTAACAACTGCAATCATTCTTCTGGAATGAGCTGCCCCAGAGCCTAGAATTTTATGGTAATTGTGGACTCTAAGAATGAAATTCAGAATTCTGCTGTGTGGTCATGCTCACACCTGCCACCAATGTCACATTTATTTCTTCGCCTGAGGAAGAAGTCACCCCAATGTCGTCTCTGCATCTTCGGTGCTGTTTGACAGTTTATTATTTTATTAGAGTGAAGCTGAGTGTATTTAGTTTTTCGGTACTCTGCTTTAATTAGGGTGTTATTTTAGTGTCTGTTAGTATTTGTATCCATTTTTTCCAGTTCCTCATTGGTTTCCAGGAACTGGAGAAAAGGCCTTTGCTTTGCGGTTCCCACTCTCAACAAACCGCATTATTTAAAACATATATATATATATGTATGCATATATTTGATCATCGCTGTGTGTTGTTTACTGTCTTGTCCCAGTTCCTCTCAGTGATGGAACTGAAATGCCAATTGGGTTATTTTTCTGTAAAATATTATTGTTTGTAGCTGTTTTCTTTTCGGGTACAGCCCGCCTGGTCTCGGTCCCTGCCTGCCCTAGCTACTTTACTAACCCTGGGGACTTACCTTAATCCTGGGTCTGATACCCCCTGGATTGCCCCCAGAGTAGAGCACTGCACGGCAGGACTTCCATGATAGCCGGGAGAAGGTGCGGCAGGAGGCCTGCCTACATTGCCTCCTTAGCTTGCGCCTGTTATGGGTACATATCCGTGTACTAGCTATAGCGGACATCGGGATAGGTCGAGTCTTCAGAATTGCCACGGAAGGCTAGCAGATCCGGGGCGTAGTGGGCTTCATTAGCGGCGACTGTAATTTTTTGATAGTTTGACCCCCGGGACGGATACGCGGGACGATGTCCCATGTCTGCCCTGCTCCTCACACGTGTTGGTTTGATGCAGGAGTATCCCAGCCTCCACTAGGGATCTCCATTGAGCCGAGAAGGAGAGCTGTCCCTAGGATGCTCAATCCTCCCCCGCCGGCCCTCCGATGTTCCCAGGTCCGTTCCCGAACCCAGGTCATCGGCATCACAGTCGGGCACCCTGCGCTGACAGGCTGGCTAGCTGTTTTCTTTTTATGAGGAACCAAAACGCAGTTTTATAATTTTTGGTTCGAGGAATCTAAATGTTTTTAGGTCGTCAGAAATTGGCATGACTGACAGACCCAAAAAGAGAACAGGATTTATAGGCTTTAAAAACTGTAAAATTTGTTTCCAGCTCCTGGCTAAGGCAGACTGCCACGAGTTGTATTTGAGGTGTCTGGATCCAGATCACAATTTTTCTGATTGTGAGCTTTGTATAAAGTTTTGCCCTAAAATGGTCAGGAAGAGGGCTAAGAAATTAGAAGACCTTATGGCTTCTCAGTCTTTCTCTGCATCACATAAAGGCTTAAAAGAGAGTCCAGTCCTTCAGAGTAAGTAGAAGGACAAGTCTGCTAAAGATTCAGAAGTCAGGAAGTCTGAATGGGGAACCCGGAGTCCAGTAAAAATAAGAGAGTCTGTGAGCAGATACCAGAGATGGTGCCTGCTAAGAAAAAGCAGTTATGTCGCTGTCCCTCCTCCTGAAGAAGGAAAGGAGACATCCGTGGACAAAAAATAAGATGACCGCAGTAGAGGACATGACTAAGGCATGGCAGTTCCTCCAGGCCTTCAAGGCTATGGAGACATTTATGGGTATATCTGCCCCTTCCCCTCCTCGGTTCCAGTACTTATTCCAGTGCTTGGGGAGGAGGAGGCTGAGTTTTTGTATGAGGAGAAGAAGGGGAACCTATAGAGGCTGACAGTTCCCCTGACCAGGAGTTTAGTACCCCTCATGTACCAGCCGATTTTTGCCTCACACTACTCCTCCACTTTGGTGGAATAAAACAACAGCAGTTGAACTACAGGCTACTGTGTTTCTTTGGACTGCTGGTTTGGGACTTTCTGGTATTGCAGTTCGAGCTGGCACCACCTTCATTCCTGAGCGCAGGCATTTGGACTTTGGAGTTCCTTTGTGAGACAGATGATCAATACCCTCAGCTTCATTATGCAGGAGACTGCTGAGGATGAGGTGGAGTGTTTAGACATGATGGGCTCAACTCGCACTAAGAAGTTGTTGCCCATCCACAAATCCCTCAAAAAGGACTCCCCACTTCAGCTTCTGGCATTGACAAGAAAGTAGAAAAGAAATACCAGGTGAACAAGCAGGGTGCAGAGTACCTGTACTTCCACCCTAATCATGAGGGAGTGGTCCAGAGTGCACCCTGTAACAAGGCCGAAGTCCCTCTTTCCTCTCAGCCCCTGGAGAAGGACTTCAGGAAACTGGACAGTATGGGCAAGAAAGTCTATACTTCTGCTTCCCTGCTTTTAAGACAAACAGCTTACATGGCTTTTACACAGCTTGGTACCAAAAGGCCCTTTGGAGTTGTATTTTGGCTATGAGCGAAAGGGCTACTGATGACTTGGCACAGGATCTGGCAGATACAGCAAAAACTGCCACGGATGCCACCAAGTATCAGTTCCTCATGGCAGTGGATACTGATGCCACTGCTTCAAGAGTTATGGCACATGAAGTGTTCCTGAGGAGGTCTGCATGGCTTAAAACCACAAATCTCTCACAGGAACCCAGACAAAAGCTATGGATTTCCCTTGTGAGGGAAATTCCCTGTTTGGTGACAAGACAGAGGCTTATATGAAGAAGGTGGATAAATATAAAGCCACCTACAAGAGGAACACTGAGAAGAAGGCCTCCACCTTCAGTCGGCCTTCTGGAAGGAGAGGTAGAAGTATAGAATACTTTCCCCTTGTCTTCCTTACCTTTGACTATTCCCAGCAGAGGTGATTTTTCAGAGGTAGAGGCAGAAGGGGTTGCAAGAGTGCAGACACTGTTCCAGCATCCAGGGGCCAGGCAAAACGGAACCCCTGACAAGTTTGCAGAGGTCGCCCAGTCTTTGCCAGTGGTGGGATGGAGGGGCAATATTTCCAGGCATGGGAAAGGATTACCACAGACAGGTGGGTCCTGGAAATAGTAAGTTAGGGTCTAACTCTGCAGTTCAGAACATTCTCAAAGCTGCAGGCTCAGGAAAACTTCACATCTCATACTCCCAACGGAAAAACTCCTGTTGAAGTTAAAGGTAAAGAAGTTGATACAAGCAAATGCAGTGAAGAAAGTCCTCTCCTCGCAGTGGGGGAAGCAAGGGGCTTTACTCAGAATACTTCTTGACCCACAAGAAAAATGGGGAGTGGCAACCGTTTTAGATATGAGATACCTGAACAAGTATTTAACCAAAAAAAAAAAAAAAATTTCAAGATGGTAACACTGAGATCAGTGGTCCCATCTCTGCAATGAGGAGACTGGTTAGGGTCACTGGATCTCAAGGATGCCTATTTTCACATCCAAGTCAGGTCCACTCGCAGAAAATATCTCAGATTCAGGGTAGGGAGCTGCCACTGTCAGTTCACAGCCCTCCCCTTCGACCTATCCTCAGCTCGCAGAGTGTTCATGAAGTGCCTAGCTGTAGTGGCAGCGTATTTGAGGAGGGGGTGGTGGTGGTGGTGGTCTTGCCCTATGTAGATGACTGGCTGCTCTCAGGAAATCAAATCCTCCCTCCTCCTTACCCGACACACCCTTGAGGACCTGGGATTTTGTGATAAATCCCCCAGAGTCCCAGACAAAACCAATGTAGGTTCTGGACATTATAGGTGCAGAATTGGATGCCCACCAAGGGAGGGCATTCCTCTCTTGAGAAAGAGTGGAAAACCTGATAAAGATTGCAAGGTCTTTCAAATCAGGGCAACCCAGACCTGCAAGAGACTTTGTTCAGGTGCTGGGGCACATGGCCTCATCCACAGCAGTAATTTCAGGTGCAAGACTTCAAATGAGGGACATCCAGTATCACTTGGGGATCCATTGGTCCCAAAGGCGAGACCCATTTTCAAAGCTAGTGCCAATGTCAGACTGCCTGTTAAGGGCACTGGAGTGGTGGAAGGAAGAAGGCAGTGTAGATGCTGCCCTCTTCCGCTGGGGTGCCCATCTGGAGGATTTAATCATAAGCGAGGTGTGGATCCCTTTGGAGTTCCAGGAGCACATAAACCTGCAGATCAGAGCAGTGTATCTGGCACTGCAGGCTTTCTCCTCCCATAGTAGAGGTCAGTGCATTCAGGTCAGAACAGACAACACCACCACAACAATGTATTACAGTAGAAGCCTCTTAAAGGGGACGGCTCCGTGGTGGAGTATTCGTCCCCTTTAAATGGGCGTCTCTTTTTAACAGAAGTGCAACCGGAGAAGTAAAAAAAAAAAGAAACATAAATTATGGGCACACGGAAAAACACAAACAGCAGACATACAGCATACATATGATTACAGCTCTGTTTCGAATGAGTGCTGTTAGTCTCAGGAAAGACGTAGTAAGGTCAAGCACTCCTCGATCTGGTGATGCCTTCTTTTGCTTCCCACAAGCGCAGACCGATGCTCCCACTGCTGTATTTCTCCATTCTGTAGCCACCAGGTACGGAGGGGTGAATGTGAGCAATAACTTCTTTGTTTGCGATGGGAGTGGATGTTATTTACATTGATTGGATTCTCTTCGTTTTCGGTTGTTTTTTCTTCACTGGTGAATGTAATCGGTCATCAGAACGTCAGGCAAGGAGCACAGAGTCAGGAGACAAAGAACAGGGGCCTTGCAGCTTAGCACATGAATGAATGAGCTGCTACTGAGCTGCTGTTACTGGTTTGGCCATGTTAGGTGATAAATTGCTACTTGCAGTAAGAGGTGCTAACGAACCGCGGTGAGGCACAAATGAGAAATTTCTCAGTCAGCAAGTAGGTGGTAGGTGATACCAGTGAGTGCAAATCGTCCCTTTTATGCAAAATTGCTGTCCCCTATAAAAGAAGCAGTCCTAATAGGATATTACAGTCACTTAATCGGTGACCTGAGGAACGTCCCCTTAAACCAAACATCCCCTTAAAGTGCGTCCTGATTAAGTGGCTTCGACTGTATGTCAACAAACGAAGGAACAAGATCTTCAAAGCTATGCACAGAAGCAGAGAATATTTGGAATCTGGCCTGTTCCCTAGAGGTGCTGCTGTCAGCAGTTCACCTACCAGGGAAAGACAATGTGTTGGTGGATTCCTTGAGCAGGATCAACCAGGGACATCACGAATGGATCCTGAACAAGCAGGTGTTGGCTGCAATGTTCAGAAGATGGGGTACACCAGAGATAGACCTGTTCGAATCATGGAAAAAACAGCAGCTCTCCATGTTTTGTTGCAGACCCTCCTCGGTGGGAACAGTCCCAATGAATGCCCTCATCCTCAGTTCGTCAGGGAAGTTTCTGTATGTCTTCCTTCCATTTCCACTCTTACTGAGGGTGCTATTGATACTAAGGGAGAGTCTGCAGTCATAATTCTGATAGTTCCAGATTGAGTCAGGTAGACTGGTACTCACTGCTCCTGTCCCTCTCCATCAAGCATCCTATGAGCATTCCCCTGAGGTACAATCTGCTGACCTTGTTCCAGGGCAAGATAGCATTCCCAGACCCGAGATATCTTTGTCTCAGGGCATGGTACTTGAAGAGCTAGAGTTCTCTGGATGAAACCTTTCTGAAAAGGTTTTGTAGGTAGTGTGTGCTAGTCCATGTCATTGAGTTCTCGAGGGCATTAGCGCCAAAACGCCCGGACATATGACATGGTTTGGTTACAATGTAGCTAACCTTCTCCACATGCTTGTTTCTTGAGCGGTGCTTACGTCAGGCCCGCCGCACTGAAGACCGAGTGGCACGGCAGTATTCTGTCCTGTGCCGGAAGGCTCAGACAATGATGAGTGAGGCGTGATTCACACTGGAGAAAAGACTATTGTAGATGAGCAGTTAACTGACCCTTCTGCAGCCATTCGTGAAAACGGGAGCTGTGTATAGTACATAAACCATCTTGTGCCAGCCCCGACCTGGCCGCGCGCAGTAGCACCCAGTTCTGGAGTTCGGCATGCGAGAAGGCCAAAAGGCTGGCGCATGACCGAACTCGGGCTGCAACTTTAAGAATGATTTTAAGTACCTTACATGGCTCCATTTTCACCAGGAATTGGCAGTAGAGGTTCAGTTAACATACCTCTGCATGCCACAATAGTTAGTTTTTCTCCGTGTAGATACGCCTCGCTCGTTATTTGTATGAGCCTTCTGGCACAGGACAGGATGCCAGGGGCACACTCCGTCTTCCGGTGTGGCAGCAGTTTTGACATGGCGCATCCAGGAGAACTATTAAGAAGCCAGATAACTAGAGAAAGGTTAACTGCATTTATTTTAAACCATGTATGTTGTAATCGGGCGTTTTGGCAGCCCTGGTGATTGCCCCCACTGTTGTGGACAGTTTTCCTTCAAGGTTTCCAGAAAACCAACAACAAGAAAAATCTATGCCCCCAAATGGAAAAGGTTTTCACTGTGGTACTCCTGGGCAGCTCAGCCCGCTTCAGGCAGACCTTCCAACAGTCTTGGACTGTCTGGTCCACATTCAGTGCCTGAATCTCAGGCCTACAACTCTGAAAGTGCATCTGATAGCGGTATCGTCTTATGCCTCAGCTGGCAAGGACAGGTCACTGGCTTCACAGTCCATTTTCAGAAAGTTCTTTAAAGGCCTTAGCCACCTGTATCCTCCAGTAAGGGATTGTATCCCCCATGGGACCCGAATCTGTGCTTTGCCCAGCTGATTGAGCCTCTTTTCAAGCCCATGACAACTACTTATCTGGAACATCACACCTGGAAATCAGTTTTCCTGGTGGCTGTGACATCTGCCAGAAGGGTGAGTGAGCTGCAAGCCCTCTGTACAGATTCTAACTATATCATATTTCAGAGGGACAAGGTAGTCTTAAGAACCAACAGGAAATTCCTCCCTAAAGTGGTGTCTGAATTTCATCTGAACCAGTCAGTTGCACTTCCAGTGTTCTTTACAGCAAAATCCACTACAGGAGAGCAAATGTGCCACAGTCTGAATGTCAAGAAAGCACTGAGCCACTATTTGGACCATTGAAAGGAGGCAATGTCCACCAGTACTCAGTTGTTTGTAACCTATGGTGAAGTGGGTAAAGATAAACCAGCATCCTAGAGAACAATTTTGTGCTGGATAGTCTCCTCCCTACCATTCTGTTACAGCAAAGCTGGCAAGCTGCCATCTCCTGGCCTCTGGGGTACACTCCACATGTGGCACTACTGTGTGGACATACAGTCCAGAAGGGATGCCAGTTTTGGCACTACTGTCTTGTAGAACCTTTTCCCTAAATAGGTTCTGTACCCAGCCTCCCAGGGTACTTTTTTGTAGTCTGCAGTTGTTAAGCATAGTGAGGATTCCTAGGGTTGAAGAAAAAATTACTCACTGTAGTAATGCTATTTATTCCAAGGGATCCCTCGCTGTGCTTATCAATCCCATCCCTACCTCCTTTTCCAGGACCTGGAAAAGGTTCTCACAAGAATCGGTTCTTTTTACTTTGCTTGAGCATTACTTGTACACTGCCTTACAATTGATACTCTTCAATCAAATGTGTTTAAATGTATTCTGCCATTATCAAGAGTATTCAGAGGCTCTCTTATTTTGAGTAATTTCTTTAGGTAGTCATTTAGTTAGTTTATTGGCTGCTGCTCACACTAGCTTCAGAAATAACTCTGGCCTTAGTGGGGCAGGTGTGAGTGTAGCCACACAGCAGAGTTTTGAATTTCATTTTAAGACTCCATAAAATTCTAGGCTCCAGGGGAGTGATTGCAGTTGTTAAGCTGAGTGAGGCATCCCTTGGGAAAAAAAACATTACTACGGTGAGTCATTTTTTTTCTTCTTCTGGGAATATATTTTTCTGCTGAACAAGTTGATTGGCTGTAAAGTTCCCAGTCTTGGGTTGTCCTCACTGGCTATATTTTTTTCCCCCTCATACCCCTTTAAGAGCAAGAATTGTTGATGTAATCGCTGTTTGTTATAAAGACATTTATCTTTCCTGTATTAATGACACCACACTTTCTACAAAACAACCATTTAGGGCCACTTAATTAAAAAAAAAAAGTCTGGTGGTGAGGGTGGTGGTGGTGGTGGTAAAACTGCTACCCTACTTGCGATGATTACAGAATTGATATGAAGTGTGCCACATTTTCATCAAAGGCACTTGAAGAAATTACAAGGAGTTAATTGGAGTCTGCTTTCGTGTAGGTTTTATTAAATAATACCACCAACAGCTTAATCTGGTTCAGTTGCACGTGGTTTCCATCTGTCCCCGACAAGGCTGAAAATAAGCAAAATTGCCTAGCCCTCCTTTCCCATGCAGCGTCTTAGACTCATTTCAGAATTTTATTCTTTTTTTCTATAAAAGGTTTCTCCCCGACAGAATACCCGTGGATCAGGCACTTACCTGCAACCTAAAAAACGAACAAAAAAAAAAAAATATATATATATATACATATTTATATTATGTTCACACACATATACCAGTGCACACACTGAAATGGTATTTATTTATTGGTGCAAAGGTTTATAGAGTATACCGACCACAACCAGTACCCCTATGTATCGCTTCCTGCAATGAGGCTTCATCAGGGCAATAGACTCTTGTGTGAAAGTCTGTTATACATGTCAGTGTACCAAGAGCACCTAAAGGTAATGAGGCCCATGTGTAATGTACTGTGATGCAGGGTGCCAGCCCCAAATCGGGCTTGCAAATGAACCAAGAGATGCACAAACTGAATTAGCCCTGAACTCTATCCCTTAAATAAAGGGACTGCATATTAGAACATTCTGTCTGGTATAAAGATTGACCTTTTGTGTGTCAGAATTGTTTCTATATCTGAGGTAAATGGCGAAAGGCTGTTAAGGGTAACAGTGTTTTTGCAAGAGGCTCCCAGTCAATCATACCATCAGTTATTTTAATTTATTTATTTATTGGAAGATTTCAGTGATACCTTTGAGCCCAAGTGCTCTTTTGCAGAGGTTCCACGTCAGAGTTACAAGTTTTACCTCGGCTCTGCCCCATGTCGCCAGATCTTCCTTTCCGCTAGAGGATGCAGGTTTCCTCCCTCGTACTCTCGCATTTCGTAGGCCCTAGCTTTCAAAACTTCGGTTTTACCGAAATTAAAACTCGTCCGAGTTAGCAGTCATGCCTTTGCGTCCTTGATCATGGAAGAGAAATCTTCTCCAGGATTTTGCGGTGTCGTTGAGGCCAGAAGATGTCACGCACCAATCCCGATCTCACGTGCGTCTACTGCCTAGGTATCGGCCATGAAACCTCGTCCTGCAGCTATTGTTTGGCCTTCCATCCCAACATTCTGGACGACCGCCTGGCACGTTTAAAGTTGGGGAGACTGGAGAAGAGGAATCCTCTGGTGAAGTCCAAGGAAGCTAAGTGGGTGGTTTCCTTGACCGTGGGTTCCGCCGAACAGCTGGACCGCATGATGGTGTTAGAAGAAGAAGCCGCCTGTGCTTCGGACAGCCAAAACGTTTTTGTTCCACTCAACCTGTGCTCCACCTTTACAGGTTCCTTTAAGGAGTTGTGCCAGTCTGTCCCCTCCCAGGGAGAGGCTCCCACGGGCTCACTCTCCTTCCGATCTCACAAATGAGATAAGGAGCCGAATTCGCCTTCGTCTCGGTGAATGCGCTCTTGGGACCGAGAGAGGTCCCAGAAGCATGGGGTCTCGACCTCTGTTGAGATCGCTTCCTCGGCCACAGGCTTCACGGATCTCCGTCTGGCCAGATGATCGAGGAGGTGGCTGAGGTCGAGATCATTCTCTATCCAATCGACCCACTGTCGCCGGCCATGGCTGATGATTCTTTGGAGAGGACTCCGGTCCTTGTGTTCCCCAGATGAGGAGACCCAGCCTGCTGGTGTCCCCACTGAGGTTTCGGTTCCGGACCCTAGGGTTTCACTGATCCCTCTGGTGTCTCCTGAGCGACCGTGTCGGCCTGCCCGATCTCAGTCGAGGTCTAGAACCCCTCGGCCAACCGGCTGAGAAAGAGCCACAAGCGCTCTAAAAAGAGTGCTGTAGCATACAGGTCATCCTCATCCTCCTCCCGGACGAGAGAGGCTCCAGCAAACCTTGGCTATGGCCGACCATATGTGCGAATAATTGATTTTGTCTGGGCCTAAAGGGCTCCGCTGCCTACCCCGGCCATTACTTGACTTTCGCCTCTTAGGCCGAAGCTGACCCCTTCGTAACCGAAACCTTCAGTTCTAGGGACATGGATATGTTGTTCATCCACACTTATTGGCAGGTTCCTTGCCGCTTTAAATCTTGCCGGAAGGTCTTCAAGCTGGCTCCTCCCACCCACCCGGGTGGTAAAACTCTCGGCTCCGCCCCATGACGCCAGATGTTCCTTACCGCTTGGAAGCTCAGGTTCCTCCTTAACGCTTACATTAAGACTGGTTCCTAATTCTTCAAAAGTTTGAAATTAAAAGTTTTTAGCTAAAGACTTCGGTCTTCTTCTCCTCGCGGCTGCGATGGACAAATCGACTCCCGGTTTTCGGAGGTGCCCTTGCGGGCAGAAGATGTCTAGGACGGATCCGCACTCCACGTGCGTCTACTGCCTGGGCCTTGAGCACGACCCGCAGGCCTGCGACTTGTGCTCTTCCTTTTCGGCCTACGTCCTTGAAGACCGTGCTGCCCGATTACAACTGGGGCACCCCGAGAAAAGAATTCCACCGGTGAAATCTAAAGAGGCCCGATTGGCGGTGTCCGCGGCGGCGGGCTCGGCGGATCAGCTCGAGCAGATGATCGCCCTCGAAGAGGAGGCGGCGCGGGCCGCTTCTACCTCGGCTGCGGCATTTGTCCGCCTCGTGCCTGCATCGGCTTCTTTATGAACTTTGTCTGACCCTCTCGACCAAAGGTGAGGGTCCAACTCTTCGGACCTTTTCCAGGTCCAAAAGAGCAAAAGTAAGTTTCTCCGTCGACGCCTTGGGAGCGGAAAGATCCCTCCCTGTCGACAGTCACTTCGCCCACCCTCAGCTCGCCACTGGCTTTACGGTGTCCCTCAGGCTTGTTGACCGAGACTTCACGACGCCGGTCGAGATTTTTCTCACCCATTAGACGGGTTGTCGGCTGGAGAAGCTGAGAATCCCCTCCCCGGTTCCCCGGTGGAGTTGAGGATCCCGTCGGCTTGTCTGTGCCTCCGGGTTCCGGAGCTTCGTGGATCGCCCAGCCGAGGAGTGCCGATTTCACACTTCTCGCTCTCGGCCTAGTCGAGACTCTCAGTCTCGACATCCTCGTGTCCAACCGATCCCGCCATCATAGGCGGTCTCGGTCTCGGCATCGCTGCAAAGCGCCGCTTCCTCGGACTAGGAGGCTTCGCAGTTGCGCCGGAGGTACGAGGAACTTATGTGGCAGCAGCTCCTTTTGACCGGGAATAAGCTGACCCAGTCATCTTCCCCGGCCATTAAGTGGCTGTCACCGGAGCAGCCGAAACAACCCCTCGTTGTAGTCGAGGAGCCTGTTCTCAGGCCGGTTGTTCGGCCAATTCCAGCTGCCCCACCGATTCTGGTGGAACCTCCGCCTCCACAGCCATTAGTTGGGGCTCCGACCAAAAATTCTCGGTCGGCTTTGGGTTTGCCCCATAGGCTGTCTGTCACCCTCACTCCCGATAAACCTCGGCAGGTGGAGGGTGGCTCAGGCCCGAGGCAGCTCTTTGAGGACTCTTCTGAGTCCGATGATGGTTCCTCCCTCTTCTCCAAGTGCATGGACTTGGAGTCCTCAGGAGGGCAGTCAATGGACAATAGCCCTTCGTCCTTCTTAGGGTTGCTTCGACTCATCTCGGAGTCCACCGGGATGAAGCTCGAACCCGTTTCTAAACGGGCCAGGTATCCCCTCACGGAGATTCTGGACCGAGGGGATTCTCCTACGGAGGCCTTTCCGATGGCCGAAGCCATAGTGGGTCCGGCCTTGGAACTTTGGCAGCGTCCTGCTTCCTGCCCTGCGCCTTCGGCCAGGTTGGCCAGGAAGTATGCGGTCCCTACCGGTTCCCTGTCCGTTTTTTCGGAACACCCCTCGGCCGAGGGGTTGGTTACCGACAGCGTTTTCCGGCGTGCCGGGAACGCCAGGGATGTGGACAAACCTCCCGACAAGGAATCCAAGAAATTGGATTATGCTGGGCGAAAAGTCTATGCTGCGTCCTCTCTCGGCCTTCGTCAGGCCAGTTCGGCCGTCCTCATGGCACATTTTTCTCACGCCCTGTTGGGCTCCCTGGATGAGGTTGTCCCTCATCTTCCCGCAGATCTGCAGACTACAGTCAGGCAGGTGCAGGACCAGGGCAGGGCAGTGGCTGGCTAAACAGCAGCTCCAGACTGCGTTAGACATCGGGGACTCATGTGCCAGGTCTGTGGCGGCCGCAGTGGCCATGTGTCGTCGGGCTTGGCTGAGGATATCCACCTTTACCTCGGATACCCAGCACAAGTTGGCGGATGTTCCCTTTTTGGGGACTGACCTCTTCGGCCCTGGGGTGGAAGGTCACCTGCAGAGGATCGAGAAGTCCAGTGCTACCTTGACTCGGGTCTCTTCGGCCAGAAGGACAAAGGCCGCAAGCCACAGCCTAAGCCCTTTCGTCTTCTGCGCCCGCCCAGCAACGTCTAGGCCAGCAGGCTCGACCTTGGTATCCCAAGCCAGTCAGCCGGCTTCTCCAACAGGAAGCAGGAGGTAAGGCCCAGGAGGTCCCTCGGCCGGTCCCTCCTCCAAGCCTGCCCAGTGACGGGCTGAGGGGTGTCGCCCCCATCCCTGTCACCTCACCTCTGGTTCCCTCCGTGGGGGGACGGCTCAGACACTTCCTTTCCGCCTGGTCCGCTGTTACCACGGACAGGTGGGTACTGGAGGTGGTGGGAAAAGGCCTACCTCTGGAATTCGAGCAGGCCCCGCCCTTCAGAGCCGTCGCACCTCGGGGGGCCTCGGGGTCCGCAGCCTCACTGGAGGCTTGCCGAGCCGACATCGCCTCCTCCTCCAAAGGAGGTGATCACGGAGGTGGAGGACCCCTTCAGACCCGGGTTCGTGTCCAGGTATTTCCTGGTTCCGAAACGGACGGGGGGCTGGCGCCTCATTCTCGACCTACACGACCCGAACAAGTTCCTAAGGTCTCGAACCCTCAGGATGGTCACTCTGGCGCAGATAATACCATCTCTGGGACACGGCGTGTGGTTCTGCTCTCTGGACCTACAGGACGCGTTCTTTCACGTCCCTATCCGTCCGTCACGTCGGAGATTCCTCCGCTTTCGAGCGGAGGGATCCCTCTTCGAGTTCCGAGCCATGCCCTTCGGCTTATCTCCAGCTCCCAGGGTCTTCACCAAATGCATGGCAGTGGTGACAGCATTCCTGCGGCGCCAAGGGGTCCGGGTGTACCCTTACCTGGACGATTGGCTGATAGCAGCCCCTCCAGACGGGAGGTGGAGCGGTCCAGAGATCTGGCCCTCCAGGTTTGCTCTCAAGTTGGCCTTCTCATCAACGAGGCCAAGTCGGAACTCGAGCCGAAGCAGGTGATCCTGTTCATCGGGGCAGAGCTCGACTCTCTTCGAGCCAGAGCACGGCTCCCGGCGGACAGGGCCGAGGTTCTTACCTCCTTTGCCCAATCATTTCTGGTTGGGCAATCACGCCCTGCCCGGGACTTCCTGCGCCTTCTGGGTCTCATGGCGGCCTGTACCAGCTGGTCCGCTGGGCCTGCTGGCACATGCCTCTTCAGTGGGACTGCCAGCCAGTGGTCACAACGCTGCGATCCTTTGGACCAGCTAGTGATAGTGACCCAGAGATGTGGAACGCCTCCAGTGGTGGACCGCTCCATTCCATCTGCAGGAGGGCATCCGTTTGTCCGCCTCGAGCCGACGGCCCTCTATCGACCGACGCCTCTCTGATGGGTTGGGGTGCCCATCTGGGGAACACCGAGTGCACGGCCTCTGGTACCAGCGGGAGTCCGATGCCACATCAACCTGCTGGAGCTCGGCGGTCCGCCTAGCTCTCACCGCCTTTGCTCCGTTTCTCCGGGGTCAAGTGGTCCGGTCCAGGCGGACAATACCACGACCATGTATACCTGAACCGCCAGGCGGGCCGCTCCATGCTTCTATGCAAGGAAGCTCTCCGCATTTGGTCACTCGTGGCGCAGCCTGGAGGCGGATCTCCTAGCCATTCATGTGGCAGGAGCTCCAACACCCTGGCCGATGCCCTGAGCGGATAGGGGCTGCATCTCACGAGTGGTCTCTCCTGCCGGAGGTAGTACAAGATCTGTTCTCCATTGGGGCACACCTCAGGTGGACCTGTTTGCCTCCAGGAGAACGCGGTTGAGGCTGTTTCATGCCCGCCCTCAGCAGGGCTCGCTGCAGGGGGATGCCTTCTCGAGGCTGTGGACCCCGGGCCTCTTCTACGCCTTTCCCCCATTTCCCTTGATTCACAAGGTGCTTCTCAAAGCAAGGAGGGACAAGGCACAGGTGATCCTGATAGCCCCAGACTGGCCCCTCCAGTTCTGGTACCCAGATCTCCTCAGCCTCAGCTCCAGGCTCCCGAGGCAGCTTCCAGCTCGCCCGGACCTCCTTTCAGTCAATCAGGGGAAGGTGTTCCATCCGGACCTTCAATCCCTACACCTGACGGCCTGGTTCCTGAGCGGCTAGAGTTCCAGGCCTTGGGTCTTTCCGACGAGGTCCTCAATGTTGTTGAGGCATCCCGTAAGGAGTCGACCAGAAAATGCTACGCCTTCAAATGGAAGAGATTCTCCATTTGGTGTCAGGGCAAGGGCTTGGACCCTTCCTCCTGTTCTGTGGCAAGCATTTTGGACTGTTTATGGTCCCTTTCTAGTCAAGGGCTTAGGTCGACGACCCTAAAGGTGCACCTGGCAGCCATCTCTGCTTACCGGGCGCGGGCCGGGGAGCAGTCGGTGGCGCAGGAAAAGGTGGTCAGGCACTTTTTCAAAGGCCTTGATCACATTTCCCCTCCGGTGCGAAATCCTTCACCTCCGTGGGATCTACTGCTGGTACTGGCAAAGCTCATGGGCAAGCCATTTGAACCAATGCACAGGTGTGAACTCTCTCACCTGTCGTGGAAGACCGCCTTCTTGGTGGCTATCACATCAGCCAGAAGGATGGGAGAGCTCCAGGCTCTTTGCATCGAGTCTCCTTACCTGGTCTTCCACAGGGACAAGGTTGTCCTGCGCCCCCACCTGAAATTCCTTCCGAAGGTGGTGTCGGAGTTTCACCTTAACCAGGTGCTGACTCTGCGGTGTTCTACCCCAATCACACCTCGGAGGCCGAATATAGGCTCCATACTCTGGACCCTAGAAGGGCGCTCGCTTATTATAAGGAGCGCATGGCTGAAATTCGGGGAGAGGTTCGCCAGCTGTTTGTCACCTACGCTGAAGCCGCATCTGGCAGACCTGCAGCCAAGCGGACAATAGGCAGGTGGGTCACCTCCTGCATAGATCACTACTATAAGTTGGCGGGCATGGAGCCTCCTAGAGGGATAAGAGCTCATTCTACCCGTCATACTGCTGCATCGGTGGCTGCTTCCAGGGACGTCCCTATCCAGGAAATCTGCAGGGCTGCTACCTGGAAGTCAGCACACACCTTTATTACCCATTACCACATCGACCTTGAGTCACGCCGGGATGCTGGTTTTGGGGCCTTGGTTCTCCAGTCTTTATTTCCTAAGTAGGGGGCGTGCGCCTTGCCTCCCTCCTCCCGGAGAACTGCTAGAGTCTGCCAATAAGTGTGGATGAACAACATATCCATGTCCTTGAAATACAGGTTACTCACCTGTAACAGGAGTTCTAGGAATGGTATATGTTGTTCATCCATACACCACCGACCTCCGGCCGACGCACAACCTGAGCTTCCAGTGGCCAGATCTGGCGCCATGGGCGAGCCGAGAGTTTTACCACCCTGGTGGGTGGGAGGAGCCAGCTTGAAAACCTTCCGGCAAGATTTAAAGCGGCAAGGAACCTGCCAATAAGTGTGGATGAACAACATATACCATTCCTAGAACTCCTGTTACAGGTGAGTAACCTGTATATCCCCCACCCACGGGGCTGGCCCGTCCTCCTAGTTCGGCCTATACTGGTCTCTCCACTGATAATGGTGGAACCGCTGCCTAAGTAACCTGTGGGAGGGGCTCCTTCCAAAGAGGACCGACCAGATTCCGAGCTTCCCCGACATCTGTCTTTCACAGTCTCCCCAGACTGCCCTTGGCAGTTCAAGGGTGATTTGGGCGGCAGTCCATTGTACCCTGACTCTTTGGACTCTGATGTCACCGGGCTCCACTCTCATCCTGGGGATGACGAGTAGTCTGTTGGCACAGGAATGGAGGAAGCTTCTTCCTCCTTCCAAGGGATAAGCAGGTTCGAGACCAGGGCTCTGCTGTTGCCAAACAGCAGCTCCAGATGGCCCTGGACATTGGGGATTCTTGTGCCCTCTCCATGGCCGCCACAGTTGCCTCTCGCCGCAGGGCTTGGCTGAGGCTCTCCTCCTTTCCAGTGCATACTCAGCACAAGTTAGCTGATGTGCCTTTCCTTGGGACCGACTTGTTCGGCCCAGGAGTGGCCGATCACCTACAGCGCATAGAGCAGTCCAGTGTCACCTTGGACGCCACTTTTGCCAAGAGTTCTTCGGTTAAGAGCCAGCAGAAGAAAAAGAAGAAGCCTTTTCGGCACTCTTCCTCTGCGATTCAGCAGTCCTCCTACCAGGGAGGACAGCAGCATCAGCATCAGGAGCAGGCTCAAGCTTGGCACCCTCGGCCCAAGCCTGGACCCCAACCGGCCCGCAAAGGAGGCAGAGGCTCAGGTCCTGGAGTCTGCTCCGCCTCCAAGCTTTCCCAGTGATGGGGTGGGGTTGCCATCCGTATTCCCATCACGCCAGCTGTGGATCTTCCCGTGGGGGTCCGGCTCCACCACTTTTTTTACGCCTGGTATGCTTTCACAACGAATAGGTGGGTTCTTGAAGTGATCGGTCAGGGACTGCCTCTAGAATTCGAGCAGTACCCTCCCAGCCGAGCCCGCGGCCCTTGGGAAGAACGATTTTCCGCATGTACCCAGTCGGCTCTTCGAGACAACATTGCTTGGCTCCACCTCAAGGAAACAGTAGCTCTCGTGGCGGATCCATCTGCAGACCCAGGCTTTATCTCCAGGTACTTCTTGGTGCCCAAGCGGACGGGGGTGCTGGTGCCCCATTCTAGATCTCCATGACCTGAATCAGTATCTCAGGTCACGCACCTTTCGGATGGTCACTCTGTCCCAGATCATACCATCCTTGGAGCGAAACATGTGGTTCTGTTCACTGGATCTGCAGGACACATTCTTTCACGTCCTGATCCATCCGTCCCATCAGCGGTTCCTCCACTTCAGGGTCAAAGGGACCCTGTACGAGTTCCGAGCCATGCCATTCGGCCTATCATCGGCCCCACTGGTCTTCGCCAAATGCATTGCAGTGGTGGCAGCTATCTCCGGTGTCAAGGGGGGGGCAGAATTAACCCCTACCTCAACAATTGGCTCCTAGCAGGTTCCACCCAACAGGAGGTGGAGTAGTCCGGGGATCTGGCCCTCCAGACCTGCTCCCAGCTCAGCCTCCTGATCAGCAAGGCCAAGTTGGAACTCGTGCCCTCTCAGGTGATGGGCTTCATCGGGGCAGAGCTCGACTTTTGTCAAGCCAGAGCTTGGCTCCTGGCGGACAGGGCGGAGGTTCTTTCCTCCTTTGCCAATCATTTCAGGTTGGACAGTTGCGCCCTGCTTGAGACTTTCTGCGCCTTCTGGGTTACATGGCAGCGTGCACATTGGTGGTCTGTTGGGCCCGGTTGCATGTGTGTCCCTTCCAGTGGGAGCTGGCTGCCCAGTGAGCTCAGCACCATGGTCATTTCGACCAGCCGATCACTGTAACCCAGAAGATGTGGGGCACTCTCCAGTTGTGGACCGCCCAGACTGGTTGCAGGAAGGGATCTCATTTGTCCGCCCCGAGCCGACGGTTGTTCTCATGACCAATGCCTCCTTCATTAGCTGGGGAGCCCACATGGGGGACAAAAGGGCTCATGGGCTTTGGACTCCCGAGGTGTCCCGATGCCACATCAACCTGTTGGAGCTTAGAGCAGTCAGACTGGCACTGTCAGCTTTCGCTCTTCAGCTCTGGGGTCAAGTGGTTCAAGTCCAGACGGACAATACCACAACCATGTACTACCTCAAAAAACAGGCCAGAACGCACTCCCATCTGCTATGCACGAAGGCGCTCCAGATCTGGACCCTCGTAGGCCGGTTGGAGGCGGATCTCCTAGCCATTCATGTGGCAGGAGCCTCAAACCAGCTGGCGGATGGTCTCAGCCGCTTAGGCCAGACATCCCATGAGTGGTCTCTTCATCCAGAGGTAGCTTGGAGCCTCATTTCTCCAATCTCTGTTCCCTAAGTAGGGGGTGTGTGCCTTGCCTTCCTCCTCCCGGAGAACTGCTAGGAGTCTGCCAAGCAGTGTGGATGAACAACGCATCCACAATCCTAGAAAAACAGGTTACTCACCTGTAACAGTAGTTCTAGGAGTGGTATGTGTTGTTCATCCATATGGACCCACCCGACCTCACCGGGTGCAGATGCACACAACCTGGCTTCCAGCGGGCTAAGATCTGGTGTCATGGGGTGGAGCCGAGGTATATACCACCCGGGTGGGTGGGAGGAGCCAGCTTGAAGACTTCTGGCAAGATTTAAAGGGGAAAGGGACATGCCAGATAGTGTGGATGAACAACATATACCACTCCTAGAACTACTGTTACAGGTGAGTAACTTGTTTTTCTAGGGACGTGGATATGGTGTACCATCCACACTTCTGGCAGTACTTGCTTTCCCTTCAAATCTTGCTGGAAGGTCTTCAAGCTAGCTCCTCCCACCCACCCAGATGGTATCCCTCTTGGCACCACCCTGTGACGTTAGATCTTTCTTTCCACTGAAACCATCAGGTTTCCTCCATCTCAGCTCTGCACTGGTGTAGGCCCCCCACCAAAAAGAAAGCGCTACTCAGTCTTCGAGTTTTCTTCAGTGGAGTCTCTTATTTGTTTTTCAGAAACAAGGTTGTCCTCGCCCAGTCCAAGTTCCTCGTGAAGGTTGTTTCGGAGTTTCACCTTAACCAGGTGATTAACCTCCTGGTGTATTTCACCAGCCCAACCTCATAGGCTGAGCACAGGCTCCATATGTTGGACCGGAGGTGAGCGTTCACTTATTATAAAGAATGTATGGCTTAAGTTCACTGAGAGGTTTGCCAGTTCTTTGTCACCTATACTGAAGCTGCACCTGGCAGACCGGCTGCTATGCAGATGATTGGCAGGTGGACAGTCTTCTGCATCGATCTCTGCTATAGATTGGCTGGTAGGGAGCTTCCGTTGGGCTTAGGGCTCATTCCACCAGACATACCGTTGCCTCGGTGGCTTCTTCCAGAGACATCCCTATCCAGGAAATCTTCAGATCTGCTACCTGGAGGTCAGCGCACACCTTCATCTCCCATTACCACATCAACCTTGAGTCACACCAGGATGGTGGTTCTGGAGCCTCGGTTCTCCAGTCTCTTTTCCCCAAATAGGAGCGTGTACCTTGCTGTCTCCTCCCGGAGAACTGCTAGGAATCTGCTAAAAGTGTGGATAGTGCATCATATCCACATTCCTAGAAATGAGGGTTACTCGCCTGTAACTGTAGATCTTACTTCGAGAGGGCTCTTGCAGTAGGTAATTACAAATAGGACTGACGTCGGCAGGCGGCAGGACCCCACGGAAAAATTTCTAGCTAGCTGTCCCTGGCGAGGGACCGCCCCCATGTCAGGTGAGCGGCGTCAGGAGATGTTCGTATAAAGGGGCGGTCCCTGACACCCACCTTCTAGTTCTTTCCCGCCATTAGCTTGTGCAGTGCCTCGCGGAAAAGTTTTTGCTTCATCAGCCCTATCTTTGTCAGTTTTTTTACTGAAATAATTGCTTTTTTCGACTAACGTCAGTACAGTCGTCGGTGTATGTCGTCCCTTACACCATCCGAGCACAAAAATAAGTGCGATTCGTGCTGTGCCCAACTACCGCACAAGGATGGCCATTCCCTGTGCCTGTTCTGCCTAGGCCCCGATCACCCGGTCGAGAAGTGCCAGCACTGCCTCAGTTTCAACGCGGCTACCCGGAAAAGGCGTCAGCAATCCCTGGAAACCCATATTCTCAAGAAGAAAATAAGTTCAGTGGAGAAGGAGCTCAAAAAAACTGAGGTGGGCATCCATTTCCCCCGGAGGCCATCAGAAGAAAGAAGGAGAGGCACCGGGACAAGGGCTTCTCTACTGCATCTCCCTCGGGAGTCACTGGGACACGGGTGACGTCCCCTCCAGGGAACCGCTCCTCGACGGCCACCTCGGAGGTTTCCGAGGGGCCGTCAGCCCACCCATCCGGCTCGTGCTTGGTCCTTGCAGGCGCCTCCGGGCAATTGGAGGCCTCCGCCCAATTCAGCTGTGTGCTTGCGGCGTACCACTGCGGGCGACTCCGGTAAGTCGGCCATCTGCTCCTCCGACATCCACCCGGAGAGGGCTAGTAAGACGCCCAACTCTTCGGGCGGCACGTGGCCTCCACTCCACCGGACCAGACCTATCCCTCTGCTCGACCTACCTCCGGTGATGGCTCTCATAAGTCGGATGCCGGCTCCCCTGGCGCCCGCCGGGAGCTCGCCCTTTAAGCCACACGTAGGCTCGTCCTACATCCGACTGGCAAAGGAACCGATGATGGACCCTCCCACGTCCGTTGTACCTGGTTCCCCGCAGCCTTCGCTGCCGTCTGGGGACCCAGAGTCTCCCCAGCACGACCCCGGGAATTTTTCCCCTCCATCCCCGAACGAAGCTGGGGATCTTCCTCCTCCATCAGTCCTTCTGCCACCTGGTGTGCCGGACCTGACGTCGGCTCCCCAGACACCGGCTCAGATGCCGGCCCCTCCGACGCCAGGGCCTCCGACGTCGGCCGGCCTCCGACGCCAGCCCTGCCGACTCCGGGAGACATTCTGCTCCCATCGGGCCCTCCAGGCCCTCCATTGTGAACCTGCCCGTGAGGCCACTGGCCGGGCCGTCTGCTCCGGCAGCCTCCCCAGCTCCCCGGTACCCTTCGTCATATCCGATGCCGGCGTACCTGGGACTGCAGTATCCGACATCACAGTACACGATGCCGCAGTACCCGACACCACAGTACCCGACGCCTGGCTACCCGCAGCCGGGTTTTGGATATGCTCCATACGGTTATAACCCGTATCTTATCCTCCGCCTCCTCCACCGTGCTCATGGCCGCCGGTGGACCTGCAGGAGACTCTGGCCTCCTGGTGGGCTGAGGCCAAGGCTCAGCTCACCAAAGAGGTCGAGAGCTGCCTTCCGATGACGGTGCCATCCCAGGTTCCCGTACGTCCGAGACGGCACACTCCCTCACCACCTCCGGATTCCAGGGTTCTTCCGTTTGTGTCCAGAGAAGGGCAGGACACGCTTCCCCGGGGACTTCCCAAGGGGTCCGTTCCTCCCCGGGTCGGGAAAGGGAGTCTTTTTCCTCTTCATCCTCCTCTTCACCCTCAGACTCCTTGGATTCTTCTGACGGTTGCTCTGAGAGAGACAACAAGCCACGCTCTCCGTCAAAGCCCAGGCCAAGGACTCCTCCGAAGTCTCCTCCAGAGGATTCTTCTTTTATGGAGTTGCTTAGGAAAATCCAGGAGGTTCATCAGTGGCACTCCCTGGAACCAGATCCTCAGCGTCTGAAACTCGCTGAACATCTGGATTTGCATGTGACAGCTCCTGCCTTGGTGCCACCCTGGATAGAGCCTCACGCCGACCTTGTTACCACAATATGGAAACAGCCGTCAGCTTTAGCCTCACTTCCTAGGAAGTTGAACAGGCTATATCAGGCTCCAGAGGGTGTTGATTTTCTGGATTCTCAGCCTTGTGCCGACTCGCTTGTGATTAGCGCCGCTCACGGCTGGTCGGCAAACCCCAAGCATCTTAGCTTGTCACCACCTGATAAGGTATTGCGCCTTCTGGACCAGTATGGGAGAAAGATTTATGCTTCCTCCATGCTGGGGATCAGGGCCCTGAACTATGTCGGCCATATGGGGGACTACCAGAAGGCCATTTTGACTCAGGTGGAAACCAAACTGGACTCCTTGCCTGACTCCCAAGTCAAGCAAGAGTTGGCTGATCTTGTCCGCGCTGCTCATTCAGCCAATCGCCACATGCTTCGTGCGACATACGATGCATTGGACACTGCTGGACGGAGTTCAGCTTTCGCTGTAGGCCTACAATGGCATGCTTGGCTCCGTGTGTCAGGGTTGGTCTCGGAGGTGCAGTCTGCTATTCAGGAAGCACACTTCCAGGGGTCGGTGCTTTTCGGGGGTGATGTCAAGGACACCATCACCAATTTGCAAGAGAAGGGGACGGCACTGAAGTCAGTTGATTCCATGTACCATCCCCATCAGTAGCAGCACCATCCCTTTCACAGACGGAATCGGCCAAAGGCGAAACCACAGGGAAGGCGGGCCACAAAACGCCGGGCCCCCACAGCTGCTAACCCCCCCCAAAAAAAAAGCAGCAGGTGCTTCAGCTGCGTCGCTGCCCCACACCACCTGACTCCTTTCCTCTCCCACTGCCTCCGGACTCCCCGGAGGAACTGGTAAGAGGGAGGTTTTCCCTCCACCTTCCGGGATGGGAGAAGATAACCACAGATTCTTGGGTGCTCCAGCTCATAGCAGAGGGACACTCGATAGAGTCTTTCTTCAGAAACCACCCTGCCACTCCCACGAAGTCGTCTTATTCACGGGAACATCTTCTGTTGGTCCAGGAGGAAATTTCGGCTCTCCTGCTGAAACAAGCAATAGAGCCCGTCCCCCTTCATCTGCAAGGGATGGGTTACTATTCCCATTTCTTCCTGGTCCCAAAGAAGACAGGAGATCTCAGACCAGTTTTGGATCTGTTCCCTGAATCTTTTCGTAGAATACAAAAGGTTCAGGATGCTCTCTTTGCAGAGCCTTCTGCCCCTCCTCCAGCCGGGTCAATGGCTTTGTGCTCTGGATATGCAGGCTGCTTATCTGCACATTCCGATTCACCCATCTCATCGCAAATACCTTCGTTTTGCGTTCCAGGGGGACCACTTTCAGTTCAAGGTGCTCCCATTTGGTCTATCCTCAGCCCCCTGAGTGTTTACCAAATGCCTGGCAGTGGTGGCGGCCCACCTGCGTACAAGGGGAGTGCAGGTTTTCCTGTACCTGGACGATTGGCTCCTGGCGGCCTCGTCCAGGGTCGAAATCCTGCGTTGTCTCTCCCTTACCCAACAGGTTTTTGCCTGCTTGGGTATTACCATCAGCCATTCCAAGTCTCATCTAGTCCCATCCCAGAGACTACAGTTTATTGGGGCGATCCTCGATACGACCACGGGCAAGGCCTTCATGCCTCCAGACAGGGCGTCCACCCTTCAGACGCAAATAAGTCTGCTGTCCGACCGCAGGACAGTCTCTGCGAGGTCGGTCCTTCACCTTCTCGGGCTCATGGCGGCTGCTATCCCGATGGTTCCTCGCGCTTGACTCCACATGAGGATTTCTCAGTGGATTCTATGCTCTCAGTGGGATCAGCTAGTGGACGACCTAGATCACCCAGTTCTGGTCTGCTCGCCAAAGCTTCGAAAGAACCTGTTTTGAGGAGTTCCTTTCTTTCATCCTCCCCCCTCCCGGACTCTAACCGCAGACGCCTCGGGCGAGGGTTGGGGAGCCCGTCTAGGCCCTCATCGGACCCAGGCTCCTGGTCCAAGCTAGAACAAGCTCTCCACATCAGTGTGTTCGAGCTTCGGGCAGTGTTGTACGCCTTCCAAGCCCTTCACCAATGCATCCTTCACAGGCCACCTAGCCGTCCAGATGGACAACATATGTGTGGTGTGGTACATCAACAAACAGGGAGGGGACTCAGCCCTACCCTCTTTGCAGGGAGGCAATGAGGGTTTGGGATTGGGCAACCCAACACGACCTTCACCTCACGGCAATTCACATTCTGGGAGTCGACAACACCCTGGCAAACAAGCTAAGTCGCTCTTCTGCTCTGACTCACAAGTGGGAACTGGACCAAGGGCTCCTAGACAATATCTTCCAACTTTGGGGGACACCACAGGTCGACCTGTTCGCATCCCCTCTAAATGCAAAACTTCCCATCTTCTGCTCGCTCGTTCAAGAGCGAGGCGCTTTTTGGATCGCCGCTCTGTCTGTAGACTGGAAGGACAAATTCGTCTGTGCCTTCCCCCAATTCCACTTATCCCACGAGTCTTGCAGAAACTAGCTTCAGAAGGAGCGCGAATGATTGTGATCGCTCCCTTCTGGCCCAGGCAAGTTTGGTTCTCTCTTCTACACAATATTCAGAGGATTCTCCTCTTCCTCTTCCTCGAGGTTTGTTGACCCAGGATCAGGGGACCCTGGTCCATCCAGGCCTCAAATCCCTTCAACTGCATGCATGGCTCCTGCAGACCTAGCACAATCCCATTTTGGAGTGTCTCCCAAAGTGGCAGAGATTTTAGTGGAGGCCAGGAAACCTTCCACCAGATCCACTTATGCCATGAAGTGGAAAAGATTCACTATCTGGGCCGCTTCCAAGAACGTGGAGCCTTTCTCCTGTTCAGGGCTTCTGCTGAAGTGTCTACGTCATCTGTTTGACCTGGGTCTCAGCCATTCCTCTCTGAAGGTACACGTGGTGGCCATTTCGGCCTATCATGTTCCCTTCACTGACAAGGCTTTTGCTCAACTGGAGGTCTCGAAGACCTTTCTCAGAGGGGTCCTCCATCTGAGGCCCCCATCCATACTCCTGCTCCCCCTTGGGACTTGAACTTTGTTCTCGAGAAACTTACTCTCCCTCCCTTCGAACCTGCAGCTTCTGTGGATTTGAAGTTCCTTTCGTGGAAGACTCTCTTCTTGGTGGCCATCACTTCGGCTCGGGAATCTCTGAGCTCCAGGCCCTGATGTGTAAAATCCCGCACTTGATTTTTCACAAGGAACAAGTTGCTCTTCACAATAATCCTAAGTTTCTACCTGAAGTAGTAGCCGAGTCTACTCAAAATCAGTCTGTAGAGTTAACTGCTTTTTTCACACAGTACTCTAATCAAGGGGAGTATTTACTCCATACTATGGATGTTCACCGGATTCTGAGATGCTACACCAGCAGGATGAAGGATCTCAAAGACTGATCAGTTGTTTGTCTCTTTTGCTAACAAAAGGGAAGGCAATGCGGTTTCCAAGCAATGCCTGTCTAAGTGGTTGGCTCATTGCATCACTTTCTGTTATGACAAATACAACAAGACCCTCCCGGGTCAAGTCAGAGGCCACTCCACAAGAGGAGTAGCTGCCTCAGCGTCTTGTTTCAAGAATGTGTCTGTGGCAAACATCTGCGCTGCCGCTACCTGGACTTCCGTCCATACCTTTACGAAACACTACAGTTTGGATGTTGCCTCTTGCCGTAGAGCAGGCTTCGGGCTGGCTGTTTTGCAAGGCCTTCTATCTTGAGGCTTGCACAACCAGAACTACCTTTTGGAGTAGTTTTCCTCCTCCCAGTGCCTCTGTTTGTTCCAGACTGCTTGGGATTCAGTCTTACATGTAATTACCTACTGCAAGAGCCCTCTGGAAGTAAGATAGTACAGTTACGTAAGAACTTACCGTAACAGTAGATCTTCGAGAGAGGCTCTTGCAGTAGTTGATCCTTCGCCCTCCATCCCCTAGGCTTTTTCAGCTCCTTTTCCATTGAGGGAATATACGCCTTCTTCTCCGCCTCTTTTGGCCTATGGCGGGAAAGAACTGGAAGGCGGGCGTCCGGAACCGCCACTTTATACCGACGTCTCCTGACACGGTCATCTGACGTGGGGCGGTCCCTCGCCACGGACTGCTAGCTAGAAATTTTTCTGTAAGGTCCTGCCGCCTGCCGGCGTCAGTCCTTTATGTAATTACCTACTGCAAGAGCCTCTCTCGAAGATCTACTGTTATGGTAAGTTCTTATGTAACTGTACTTTCTTCTGCTTTTGTGCAGAGGGAACCCTTTATGAGTTTCAAGCCATGCCCTTCGGTCTCTCATCAGCTCCCAGGGTCTTCACTAAATGCATCGCAGTGGTGGCAGCATTCCTGCGGCACCGAGGGGTCCGGGTCTACCCTTACCTGGACAGACTGATAGCAGGTCCCTCCAGGTTGGAGGTGGAGCAGTTCCGAGATCTGGCCCTCCAGGCTTGCTCTCAACTTGGCCTCCTCTTCAACGAGGCCAAGTCGGAACTTGTGCCCTCGCAGGTGATTCAGTTCATCGGGGCAGAGCTAGAATCTGTCTGAGCCAGAGCCTGGCTCCCGGCAGACAGGGCCGAGGTCCTTTCCTTCTTTGCCCAATTATTTCTGGTTGGGCTATTGCGCCCTGCCCGGGACTTCCTGTGCCTTCTGGGTCTCATGGCGGCTTGCACCAGCGTGGTCCGTTGGGCCCGCTGGCATATGCTCCCCCTGCAGTGGGGGCTGGCCCGCCAGTGGTCTTAGCGCTCAGGTCATCTAGACCAGCCAGTCTCTGTGCCCAGGAGATGTGGGATGGCCTTCAGTGGTGGCTCATCCCAGCTCATCTGCGGGAGAGAATGCTGTTCGTCCACCCCTAGCCAACGGTCATCCTGACGACTGATGCCTCTCTGATGGGTTGGGGTGCCCATCTGGGGGAGCACAGAGCCCACGGACTCGTCCCCTCAGGAGTCCCGATGCCACATCAACCTACTGGAGCTCCGAGCGGTCCAGTTAGCCTGGACTGCCCTCACTCCGTTTGTTCTGGATCAAGAGGTCCAGGTCCAGACGGACAACACCTTGACCATGTACTATCTCAACAGACAGGGCGGGACGCACTCCTTGCCTCTGTGCAAGTAAGCTCTTCGCATTTGGTCTCTCATGTTCAGCCTGGAGGCGGATCTCCTAGCTGTTCATGTGGCAGGAGCCTTGAACAGTCTGGCCGATTCCCTCAGCCGGACAGGTGATGCATCTCACGAGTGGTCTCTCCTGCCGGAGATGGTACAAGACCTGTTCTCCCACTGAGACACACCTCAAGTGGACCTGTTTGCCTTGAGGGGGAACGCCAAGCTGATGCTGTACCATGCCCTTCCCCCCCCCCAGCAGGACTTGCTGCAGGGGGATGCCTTCTTCAAGCTGTGGACCCCGGGCCTCTTCTATGCCTTCCCTCCTCTGCCCTTGATCCACAAGGTGCTCCACAAGATCAGGAGGGACAAGGCGCAGGTGATCTTGGTAGCCCCAGACTGGCCTTGCCAGTTCTGATATCCAGATCTCCTCAGCCTCAGCTCTAGGCTCCCGAGGCAGCTTCCAGCCCGCCGGACCTGCTGCCCGTCAACAAGGGGAAGGTACTCCATCCGGACCTGCAATCCCTGCACCTGACGACCTGGTTCCTGAGCGGCTAGAGTTCCAGGCCTTGGGTCTTTCCGATGAGATCCTCAACGTCGTTGAAGTGTCCCGCAAGGAGTCTACCAGAAAATGCTATGCCTTCAAATGGAAGAGATTCTCCATTTGGTGTCAGGGCAAGGGGTTGGACCCCTCGTCCTGTCCGCTGGCTAGCATTCTGGACTACCTGTGGTCCCTTTCCCAGCAGGGGCTTCGGTTGACGACCCTCAAGGTGCACTTGCAGCCATCTCTGCTTACCGGGTGTGGGCTGGCAAGCAGTCGGTGATGCAGGAGAAGATGGTCTGGCGCTTTTTCAAGGGCCTAGATCACATATCCCCTCCGGTGCATGAACCATCACCTCTGTGGGATTTACTGCTGGTATTGGCCAAGCTCCTTGTCAAGCCATTTGAACCGATGCACAGGTGTGACATCTCTCACCTGTCATGGAAGACCGCCTTCTTGGTGGCTATCACGTCAGCCAGAACTACTGGGGGGCTCCAGGCGCTTTCCATCTAAGCTCCCTACCTGGTCTTCCACAGGGACAAGGTTGTCCTGCGCCACCACCCAAAATTTATCCCGAAGGTGATGTTGGAGTTTCACCTGAACCAGGTGTTGACTCTGCCGGTGTTCTACCCCAGTCGCATCTCAGAGGTTGAGTACAGGCTCCATACTTTGGACCTGAGAAGAGCGCTCGCTTACTACAAAGAGTGTACTGTAGAAGTTCAGGGAGAGGTTCACAAGCTGTTTGTCACCTATGCTGAAGCCACACCTGGCAGACCTGCAGCAAAGCTGACGATTAGCAGGTGGATCACTTTCTGCATTGATCTCTGCTGTAGGCTGGCAGGTAAGGAGGGAGCCCCCTGTAGGACTTAGGGCTTATTCCACCCATCATACCACTGCATCGGTGGCTGCTTCTAGGGATGTCCCTATACAGGAAATCTGCAGGGCTGCTACCTGGAGTCAGCACACACTTTCATTTCTCATTACCACATAGACCTTGAGTCACGCCAGGATGCTGGTTTTGGAACCTCAGTTCTTCAGTCCTTGTTCCCTAAGTAGGGGAAGTGCGCCTTGCCTAACTCCTCCTGGAGAACTGCTAGGAGTCTGCCAGACAGTGTGGCTAGAACAACATATCCATGCCCCTAGAAATACAGGTTCTAGGAGCGTGGATATATTGTTCATCCACACTCTCTTGCATGTCCCTTTCCTCTTTAAATTCACCAGAAAGTCTTCAAGGTGGCTCGTCCCACCCACTCGGGTTGTAAATACCTCAGCTGTGCCCCATGACACCACATCTTCCTTTCCGCTGGAAGATTCAGGTTTCCTCATGCTACTTCTGCAGTTCGTAGGCCCTGGATTCTCAATGACGGTTTTCACTGCAATTGCTTTCTTCAAAACTCATCAGAGTTTGTTACCGATCTGAGTGCATCCGACATGGATGACAAGTCGTGCCCCGGATTTCGCTGGTGTCTCTGTGGACAGAAAATGTTGCACACCGATCCCCACCTCCTGTGTGCCTACTGCTTGGGTGTCGTACATGACACCACCTCTTGTACCATCTGTCTGGCTTTCCATACTAACATCCTGGATAACCGCAAGGCGCGCCTAAAACTGGGGAGACCGGAGCTTCCCAATCCACCGGTGAAATCAAAGGAGGCAAGGTGGGTGGTTTCCTCGGTCGCGGGATCCGCCGAGCAGCTCGGACCAGATGGCGGCCAAGAGGAAGTAGCTCAAGCTTCGCTAATCAAGTTTTTCCGTGCCGCTTAACCTTGGCTCTACCTTCACTGGGTCCTTTTGGGAGCTGTGCCAGTCTCTTCCAACCAGGGATGAGGCGCCCTCAGGCTTGCACTCCTCCCACCTTAGGAAAAGAGACAAGGACCCTAAGTCGTCTTCATCTCAAAGAAGATGTTCCTGGGACCGAGAGAGGTCCGATTCTCAGGAACTTGCGGTCTCGACCTTGGTCGAGATTGCTTCCTCGGCCACTGGCTTTTCGGACCTTCCATCAGGCCAAGGCACCGAGGCTGAGGAAACAGCTGAACTGGCTGTTTCTCTCGACCCAATCGAGCCGTTATCGCCGACTCCGGTCGACAGCTCCTTGGAAAGGACACCTATCCTTTCCTTCCCTGACGAGGAGACCCAGCCCTCGGATGTCCCGATCGAGGGAAAGGTGGCAGAACCTCGGTTCTCCCCCGACTCAGGCTTCTTCCGATCGAACGAGCTGACCCCGTCAGCCTCGATCGAGGACCAGGATCCTTTCGGTCGAAAAACCGAAGAAAGGTCACAAGCACTCTAGGAAGAGGCATTGCCACCAATCCTCATCCTTTTTGGACGAGGAGAGACTTTGATGGAAGCTCCGTCGACGTTATGAGAATCTCATGTGGCAACAGCTGATTCTGACCGGTCAGAAACCGGCTCCGCTGGCAACACCAGGCATTTCTTGGCCGACGCTGACCCCTTCTGAACCGAAGATCCCGGATCCTCCACCCTTAGGGCCGGCACGCATTCCTGCTCGGCCTGTTTCGGTCTCTCCACCGATTTTGGTGGAACCACCGCCTAAGCAGCCTCAGGGAGGTGCTCCCTCGAAAGAGGATAGGACAGACACCGGCCTTCCCCGTCGTCTGTCCATTACTGTTGTCCCCGATCGCCCTCGGCGTATCGAGGGAGACATAGGCAGGAGACCTTTATAGCCCTACTTTTCGGACTCAGATGCCACTGGTCTGCACTCGCATCCGGGGGATGACAAGTCATCAGTGGCAGGCTTGGAGGAAGGTCCTTCCTCTTTTCAGGGCATCCTCCGCCTGATTTCCAAATCGATCAGAATGCCCTTGGAGCCTATCCAAAAGAAGACAGAGTACCCCCTCATGGATATCTCAAAAGGGGGGGACAAGCTGACGGAGGCCTTTCCAGTGGCCGAAGCCATTGTTGGCCCGGCCCTTGAGCTATGGCAACTTCCTGCCTCTTGCCCACCTCCGTCTGCCTGCATGGCCTGCAAGTATACGGTTTCCATGGGGTCCCTGGCGGGTTTCGCCGAGCATCCCTCAGCCGAGAGCCTTGTGACTGCTTCTGTTTTTCGACGCACGGGTAGCTCAGCTGACACTGACCGCCTTCCGGACATTAGTCCAAGAATATGGACCATTCTGCCTGGAAGGTTTATGCAGCTTCATCCTTGAGCCTTCATCAGACCAGCTTGGCTGTGATAATGGCACACTTCTCTCATGCCCTCTTGGGGTCACTAGATGAAGTCCTCCCTCATCTACTGTTGCTAGCTTTGCTTGTAGAGCAGAAAGCAGCTATCTAAAAAAGCTACATTTTCTTATTAATTTAAAACTTATATCTCAGCAGTAGTCAGTGTCTGTTGAGATTAAGTAGACAGATACTTTATTAGACGTAGAAGGGGTCTTATTTAGGGTTAAAGAAAAGAAAGAAAGAAAGAAAGAAAGTCAGTGTGTGTTCTGTGCTGGGAAGGGTATTTTTTCAGCTGACTTTGCTAAACCAGTAGGAGGAAAGAGAGAGAGCTTAATTGGGGGTGTGGCTTAGACACTATAAATGCAGGTGACTCAAATTACAACTTCCTGTTGCTAGCCTTTTTTCTTACTAATTGCCCTCCATCCCACCCCTCTACCCACCCAACCTAAGCCAGTTCTACTTTATAACCACTGGATCTGACTGTCAACAGGAACTTCCTGTTTGGCAGTAGGAAGGGAAGGAACGTAGAGAAACATTGGTTTTGTAAACTCTAAAGGAAAAAAGTAGCTCACTTCCCCCAGCTGCTGGTGGTCTGACATTGAGCAAAGAAGAAGAAGGCTACTAAAGAAGATAGGAAGTTGCTGTCCCAGAACAGGAATGGAGAGAGTTGTAAGGAGAGGAGAGAGTAAGCATACAGAGAAACAGGAGAGGGGATACAAAATAAGACATGATAGGAGTGGTGCAGTGCAATGGCTGTGGGGCGGCAGTGTTCCGGGAGACATTCTGGAGGCTGCAATGCTACCCTATTTGCAGGCACTTCTCTGGTCTGAGAGAGGAGGTTGCCCGTCTCCAGGCTGACCTGGCTAGGATTCGTGAAACCTCCTCCCCCACCCAGGGACCACCAGGGCCAATGCCACTACCTCAGAGGTTGCCAAGAAAGAGGAGAGGCTGGCTGGACCAGGGTGGGCTCAGGGAGGGAGAGGGTGGTGGAACAGAGTTGCATCCCTCCAGCTGTACCTCTCCACAATTCATTCTCTCTTCTGGTGGATAGTGGTTCCTCTATGGAGGCACCTGCAGTGGAGACCAAAGAGGATGCTGGGAACCTTCACAAAGGAGACCCACAGGAGGGTGGCATGGGACCCCACAGGGGAAGGAAACAGCTCCTGGTGGGGGACTCGATCATTGGGGGGTAGAAATGGGGAGGAAGGGGAGAGGGAGGTAAGGTGCCTTCCAGGCGCCACGGCTTGGAGGGACAGGAAACGAATCCTCAGGATCGTGGAAGGAGCTGCGCGAGGGAGGGTGCTGGATGTCATTGTCCACCTAGGGACAAATGACCTGGCTATGAATGGGATCAGAGCAGTGCAAGAGGAGTCTGTAGAGTTGGGAAGGGGCCTTAGACAAGTAACGCATACGGTAACCTTCTCGGAGGTGCTGCTCGTCTATGGCAAGGGTGATGCTAGGGCACTCCTCACCAGGGAATTCAATGAGTGGTTGAAAAACTAGTGTGGAGCGCAGGGTTTTGGCATAATTGGGGACTGGGGAGCCACCTGGAGGGATGCAGACCTATACTGGTGTGAGGGTCTGCATCTGTCCAGGGGGGGAACCAGGATCCTAGGTGAGAGGTTTAAATGCTTCATTGGCAAGCATTTAAACTAGCCAAGGGGGAGGCCCTGAAAAGGAGCAGGGAAATCCCAGCCTCCCTCAACAAAACATGTTAATTAGTGAGGTAAACACCAAGGTAGAGAAGTTATTAGGGAGCAGGACAGAGGTAAATGTAAAAAAAGGCAAAGGCATTAAGGACAGGAATGGGGCTAAAAGGAGTAAGGCCATCAAAAAGTGGAGGGTGATGAGTACCAACGCCCGTAGTCTGTGTAACAAGCTCCCTGAACTAGTGGCCTTGATGGAAGAGGGTTGCCTGGATATTGTGGCAGTCACAGAAACATGGTACAGAGAGAACCATGACTGGGATGTCAACATACCAAGATACACAATCTGGAGGAGGAGTAGCTCTTTATGTAAAGGAAGGGATCAAAGCAACAGAACTAAAGAGTAAACAGGGAGCAGATGAGGCACTGTGGGTCACCCAAAAGACAGGAAATTGCACCACAGTCCGCACGGGAGTTATATACAGACCCCCATCTCAGGGGGAGGGAATGGACAAGGAAATGATAGAAGGCTTCCTTAGAATGGCAGAAAAAGGGGAGATATTGTTGATGGGGGACCTGAATATGCCAGATGTTAACTGGAGCACTTTGTTGCAGGCACATTCAAGAGCAGGGTCATTCTTGATGCCCTACAGGGGGCATGCCTCAGACAGCTAGTATTGGAACCCACTAGGGAGGGAGCAATCTTAGACCTGGTACTCTCAAATGGGGACGGAGAAAGAATCTCAGATTTAGAGGTGGGTAGCCATCTGGGAACAAGCGACCACCAAACAGTGTGGTTCACGATAAACACAGCCATACAATCAAGCCATACAAAAGCAAGAGTATTGGACTTTAGGAGGGCTGACTTTGGGAAAATGAGAGAGTGCCTTAGAAGAGCACTAGCAAACGGGCAAGAAGGAGGGGTGGAGGAACAATGGGGAGTAGTCAAAACAGCCATCACAGAGTCAACAAGCCTTTGTGTAAAGCAAATCAATAAAACACAACGAAGGAAAAAAACACTATGGTTCTCAAAAGAGGTGGCAGGGAAGATTAAGGAGAAAAGGATAGCATTCAGGAAATATAAGGAAACACAGAAGGAGCAGGACAGAGGACTTTATCAGTTAAAGCAGAAAGAGACTGGGAAGGCAGTCAGAATAACAAAGGCCCAAACCGAGGAAAGGATAGCCAATTCTGTTAAGAAGGGGGATAAGACCTTTTATAGGTACATTAGGGAGGGAAGAAAGATCAAAGGAGGGATACTGAGGCTTAACAAAGGGAAGGGAATGTGGGTAGAGGGGGACAGTGAAAAAGCAGGGATACTGAACAAATATTTCTGCTCAGTATTCACAAAGGAAGAGGAGGGGGAGGTACCTAAACCAAACAAGAGAAACACTCTGAAGATGGGGGTCGATACCAATCCATTTACAAAAGAAAGGGTTCTGAAAAAACTAATAAAATTGAAGGTGGACAAAGCAATGGGGCCTGATGGGATTCACCCAAGAATTCTAAAAGAACTAAGGGTAGAACTAGTGACACCGCTGACTACTCTTTAACAAATCATGAGAGGATGCAGGGGTGTAGCCAGAAATTTCTGTTTTGTACACAATCTCCAACAGTTACACACCCCCCACTAAAAAATGTACACATCCTTTCCAAATGGCACCCCCTTCCAAACAAGTCAGATTGTTGTCAGATGATTCCTCTAATCTCTAAAGAGGTCATACGTGTATCTGTTTCCTAAACAACAGAAGTTTGAACAGAGAGAGACTCCTCAGTGGCCTACACCAACCCAAATATTACAGATTAGAATGAAAATGTTAATAGGGCATATGGTTTGTGACAGGCACTCAACAAAACTGTACACAAATGTGTACAGTGAGTATGCCTGTCTACACCCATGGGAGGATGGGGTGGTACCCGAGGACTGGAGGAGGGCAGATGTGATTCCTCTTCACAAAAGTGGGAGCAGGAGAGAGGCAGGAAACTACAGACCAGTTAGTTTGACCTCAGTGGTAGGGAAAATGATGGAATCAGTTCTGAAGGAAAGAATTGTTGAGTACCTAGAGGCCAGTGGGGCAGAGGACCCAAGGCAGCATGAATTCACGATGGGAATGTCATGTCAGACGAATCTAATAGATTTTTTTGACTGGGTGACCAAAGTAGTAGACCAGGGAGAGGCTGTGGACATGGCCTACCTAGATTTTAGCAAGGCATTTGATACAGTCCCACACAAAAGATTAATACACAAGTTAGCCAGCCTTGGAGTGGGCCCCAAGGTGGTAGCCTGGATAAAAAATTGGCTAGACAATAGGACACAAAGGGTAGTAGTAAATGGAGTACACAGTGAAGAAAGGAGGGTTACTAGCGGAGTACCACAGGGTTCAGTACTGGGACCAGTCCTTTTTAATGTCTTTATAAGTGACATTGCAGAGGAACTGGAAGGAAAAGTATGTCTCTTTGCAGATGACACAAAGATCTGCAACAGGGTTGATACACAAGATGGAGTGGAAAGGATGAGAAGGGGCTTGGCAAGGTTGGAGGAATGGTCATATGTATGGCAGCTCAGATTCAATGTAAAGAAGTACAAGGTAATGCACATGGGAAACATATACCCAGGGGAGGAGTACACAATGGGGGGTGAGATACTGACAACAGTAAAAATGGAAAGGGACCTGGGGGTAATTATATCAGATGACCTAAAGATGGGCAAGTAATGTGAGAAGGCAGTAAGGAAGGCTGGGGGGATACTGGGATGCATAGGAAAAGGCATCAGTAGTAGAAAACAGGAAGTTGTTATCCCTCTGTACAGACAGTTGGTGAGACCCCATCTGGAGTACTGTGTGCAGTTCTGGAGACCCCATCTCCACAAAGACATAGACAGAGTGGAGGCTGTCCAGAGGAGGGCAACCAAAATGGTGCAGGGTCTGCACCAGAAGACATACGAAGAAAGACTAAAGGAGCTTAATATGTATACTCTTGAGGAATGAAGGAAGACGGGGGACATGATAGAAACTTTCAAGTATCTCAAGGGAATCAACAAAGTCCAAGAGGGTAGCATCTTTCAGAAAAAGAGATGTGCAAGAACAAGGGGGCACAATTTGAAGATAGAGGGGGGACGGCTCAGAGGTAATGTGAGGAAGTATTTTTTCACAGAGAGGGTTGTGGATGCATGGAACAGCCTCCCTGACGAGGTTGTGGAGTCAAGAACAGTGGGGGAATTCAAGAATGCATGGGACAGACATAAGGCAGTCCTAGTGGGGGGGTAGGAGGAAGTAAGCTGTTGGTTAACTAGGATCTGCAGCTTATCTGTTAGGTAGGAAAATGGGCAGACTAGGTGGGCCAAGCGCTCCTTATCTGCCGTCAAATTCTGTGTTTCCCAGTGGACATGCAGACCACATGAAGCAGGTCCATGACCAGGGCTGTGCTGTTGCTAAACAGCAGCTCCAGATGGCCCTGAACAGTGAAGATTCCTGCAGCTGCAGTGGCCACTCGCCACGGGGCCTGGCTGAGGTTTATCCTCCTTTCCAGCGGATACTCAGCACAAGTTAGCTGACGTGCCCTTCTTTGGCACCGACCTCTTCGGTCCAGGAGTGGCAGGTCACCTCCAGCATATAGAGCAGTCCAGTGCCACCTTGGATGTTACCTCTGCAAAATGTTCTTCGGGTAAGAACCAGCAGAAGCGCAAGGAGAAGCCCTTTCGGCACTCTTCCCCTGCAGTTAGACAACCCTCCTATCAAGGAGGTCGGCAGCAACAGCAGGCTCAAGCTTGGCGCCCCAGGCCCAAGCAGGGTCCTCAACAGCCCCATAAAGGAGGCTGAGGTGCCAGTCCAGAAGCCTCCTTCTCCTCCTCCTCTGTTTTCTCCAGTGACGGGTCGGGGTTGCCACCCAGACACCCGCCACGCCAAGTCTGGGTCCTCCTGGGGGCCGGGTCTGTCACTTTCTTTCCGTCTGGTCTGGTATCAGTTCGAACAGGTGGGTTCTGGAAGTGATCGGCCAGGGACTGCCTCTAGAATTCGAGCAGTACCCTCCCAGCCGAGCCCGCGCCCCTTGGGAGGAAAGGATCTCAGCTTGCACTCAGTTGGCCTTTTGGGATGACATTACTCAGCTTCTCCGCAAGGAGGCGGTAGCTTCAGTGCCGGATCCTCCTACAGACCCAGGCTTCATGTCCAGGTACTTCCTGGTGCCCAAGCGGATGAGGGGTTAGCGCCCCATCCTAGATCTCCACACCTGAATCAGTATCTCAGGCCTCACACCTTCCGGATGGTAACTCTGAATCAGATCATACCATCTCTGTAGCGAAACATGTGGTTCTGTTCATTGGATCTACAGGACGTGTTCTTTCACATCCCAATCTGTCCGACCCAGCAGCGGTTCCTCCGCTTCAGGGTCGAAGGGACCCTGTAGGAGTTCTGAGCCATGCCGTTCGGCCTGTCATTTGTCCCTCAGGTCTTCACCAAGTGCATTGCAGTGGTGGCAGCCCATCTTCGGCGTCGAGGAGTTTGAATATACCCCATCTCGATGACTGGCTCCTGGCGGGTTCCTCCCTTCAGGAGGTGGAGAGGTCCAGGGATCTGGCTCTCCGAACCTGCTCCCAACCAGGCCTCCTGATCAACGAGGCCAATTCGGAACTCGCTCCCTCTCAGGTGATGGACTTTATCAGGGCAGAGCTCGACCCTCGTCAAGCCAGAGCTCGCCTCCCGGCGGAGAGGGCGGAGGTTCTCTCCTCCTTTGCCCAATCATTTCTGGTTGGGCACTTGCGCTCTGCCCGGGACTTATGCGCCTTCTGGGCTACATGGTGGCGTGCACCTCGGTGGTTTATTGGGCCAGGTGGCACATGTGCCCCCTCCAATGGGAGCTGGCCGCCTAGTGGACTCAGTGATATGTTCACTTCAACCAGCTGATCACTGTAACCCAGAAGATATGGGACGCTCTCCAATGGTGGACCATCCCAGACCAATTGCAGGAAGGAATCCTGTTTGTCCACCCCGAGCCAAGGGTCACCCTGATGACTGATGCCTCTCTCATGGGCTGGGGAGCCCACATGGGGGACTACAGGACCCACGGGTTCTGAACCCCCGAGGAGTCCCGATGCCACATCAACCTGTTGGAGCTCAGAGCAGTCAGACTGGCCCTGTCAGCTTTCGCTCCTCAGCTCCGGGGTCAAGTGGTTCAAGTCCAGATGGACAATACCATGACCGTGTACTACCTCAACAAACAGGGCGGCACGCAGTCCCATCTGCTATGCAAGGAGGTGCTCCGGATCTGGACCCTCGTCAGCCGGTTGGAGGCAAATCTCCTTGCCATCCATGTGGCAGGAGTCTCGAACCAGCTGGTGGATGCTCTCAGCCGCATAGGCCAGACATACCACGAGTGGTCTTTCCTTCCAGAGGTAGCTTAAAATCTGTTCTCCCATTGGGGCAAACCGTTGGTTGACCTTTTTGCCTCCAGGGAGAACACCAAGCTGAGACTGTACCATGCCCAGCCCCCCTCAGCAGGGCTCGCTGCAGGGGGATGCCTTCTCGAGGCCGTGGACCCAGGCCTCCTCTGCGCCTTCCCTCCATTTCCCTTGATCCACAAGGTGCTTCTCAAGGTGAGGAGAGACAAGGCGAAGGTGATTCTGGTACCCCCAGGTTGGGCCCGCCAGTTCTGGTATCCAGATCTCTTCAGCCTCAGCTGCAGGGCCCCAGAGCGGCTCTGTACACGTCAAGACCTGATATCGTTGAACCAGGGGAAAGTCTTCCATCCAGACCTTCAATTCCTGCACCTCACAGCCTTGGTACCTGAGCGGCTAGAGTTCCAGGCTCTGGATCTTTCTGAGGATGTCTACACGGTGGTGGCGGCATCCCGTAAGGAGTTGACCAGAAAATGTTGTGCCTTCAAAGGGAAAAGGTTTTCCATTTGGTGTCAGGGTAAGAGTCTGGACCCCTTATCCTGCTCTGTGGCTAACATTTTTGACTACCTTTGGTCTGTCTCCAAAGGGGGTCTACGGTCATTGGCTCTTAGGGTGCCCCTGGCAGCCATTTCTTCTTAGCGGGCGCAGGCCGGTCAGCCGACATTGGCACAGGAGACACTGGTCTTGCGCTTTTTCAAAGGCCTGGATCACATATCCCCTCCAGTGCGTGAACTTCCACCTTTGTGGGATCTGTTGCTGGTATTGGCAAAGCTTAAGAGCAAGCCATTCAAACCCATGCACAAGTATCAGTTAAAGCAAAAGGAGGCTGGGAAGGCAGTCAGAACAGCAAAGGCCCAAACCGAGGAAAAGATAGCCAACTCAGTTAAGAAGGGGGATAAAACCTTTTATAGGTACATCAGGGAGCGAAGGAAGACCAAGGGAGGGATAGTGAGGCTTAATTAAGGGGAGGGAGGGTGGGCAGAGGGAGACTGTGAAAGGCAGAGATACTAAACAAATATTTTGCTCAGTATTTACAAATGAAGAGGGGAGGTACATAAAACAAACAGTAGAAACACTCTGGATACAGAAGTTGATACCAGCCCATTTACAGAAGAAAGGGTTCTGAAAGAACTCTTAAAACTGAAGGTGGACAAAGCAATGGGGCCTGATGTGATTCATCCCAGAATTCTAAAAGAACTAAGGGTAGAACTAGTGACACCACTGACTACCCTCTTTAACAAATCATGGGAGGATGGGGTGGTACCCGAGGACTGGAGGAGGGCAGATGTGATTCCCTCACAAAAGTGGGAGCAAGGCAGAAGCAGGAAACTACAGACCTGTTAGTTTAACCTCAGTGATAGGGAAAATGATGGAATCACTTCTGAAGGAAAGAATTGTCGAGTATCTAGAGACCAGAGGCACAGGACCCTAGGCAGCATGGATTCACAGTGAAGGTCATGCCAGACGAATCTGATAGATTTTTTGACTGGGTGACCAAAGTAGTAGATCAGGGAGGGGCTGTGGACGTGGCCTACCTAGACTTTAGCAAGGCATTTGACACAGTTCCACACAAAAGATTAATATACAAGTTAGCCAGCCTGGGAGTGGGTCCCAAGATGACAGCCTGGGTAAAGAATTGGCTGGAGAATAAGACACAGAGAGTAATAGTAAATGGAGTCCACTCAGAAGAAAGGAGGGTTACTAGTGGTGTACTGCAGGGTTCAGTATTAGGACCGGTCCTCTTCAGTGTCTGTATAAGCGACATTGCAGAGGGACTGGAAGGAAAAGTATGTCTCTTTGCAGATGACACAAAGATCTGCAACAGAGTTGATGCACAGGGTGGGGTGGAAAGGATGAGAAGGGACTTGGCAAGGTTAGAGGAATGGTCAAATGTATGGCAGCTTAGATTCAATGCTAAGAAGTGCAAGATAATGCATCTGGGAAACAAAAACCCAGGGGAAGAGTACACAATGGGGGGTGAGATACTAGCAACAACAAAAATGGAAAGGGACCTGGGGGTAGTCATATCAGATGACCTAAAGGTGGGCAAGCAATGTGAGAGGGCAGCAAGGAGGGCTGGGGGGATACTGGGATGCATAGGGAGAGGCATCACCAGTAGAAAACAGGAAGTTGTTATCCCTCTCTACAGTCAGCTGGTCAGACCCCATCTGGAGTACTGTGTGCAGTTCTGGAGACTCAATCTCCGCAAAGACATAGACAGGACGGAAGCTATCCAGAGGAGGGCAACTAAAATGGTGCAGGGTCTGCACCGTAAGACATATATGAAGAGAGACGAAAGAAGCTTAATATGTATAGCCTCGAGGAAAGGAGGGAGAGGGGGGGACATGATAGAAACGTTCAAGTACCTCAAGGGAATCAACAAAGTCCAAGAGGGTAGCATCTTTCAAAAAAGAGGTGTGCAAGAACAAGAGGGCACAATTTGAAGATGGGGGGCTCAGAGGTAATTTAGAAGTATTTTTCACAGAGAGGTTGTGGATGCATGGGGCCTTCGGAGGAGGTTGTGAGTCAAAATCAGTGGTGGAATTCAAGCATGCATGGGACAGTCATAAGGCAATTCTAGGGGTTGGGGGTAGGAAGAAGTAGGCTGCTGGTTAACTAGGATCTGCAGCTTATCCAGTAGGTAGGGAAATGGGCAGACTGGGTGGGCCAAGCGGTCCTTATCTGCCGTCAAATTCTATGTTTCTAAGTGTGAGCACTCTCATTTGTCGTGGAAGACGACCTTCCTGGTGGCTGTTACGTCAGCCAGAAGGACAGGGGAACTCCAGGCGTTTTTGGTGGACTCCCCTATCTGATCTTTCACAGGGACAAAGTTGTCCTGTGCCCCCATCCGAAATTCCTTCCAAAGGTGGTGTCAGAGTTTCACCTTAACCAGGTGTTGACTCTGCCGGTATACTACTGTAACTACACCTTGGACGCCGAGTACAGGCTCCATACTCTGGACCTCAGACATGCTGTCTCCTATTACAAGGAGAGGACGGCGGAAATTCGTGGAAAGGTCCACCAGCTGTTTGTCACCTACGCTGAAGCCGCTTCTGGCAGACCTGCAGCAGCTAAAAGGACCATTGCGAGATGGATTACATCATGTATAGGTCTGTGCTCTGAGTTGGCGGGCAAAGAGCCTCCCAGAGGGATAAGAGCTCATTCTACCCTCCATACCGCTGCATCGGTGGCTGCTTCCAGGGACATCCCTATCCAGGAGATCTGTCGGGCTGCTACCTGGAACCTTCATTACTCACTACCACATCGACCTTGAGTCATGCCGAGATGCTGGTTTTGGGGCCTCGGTTCTCCAATCTCTGTTTCCTAAATAGGGGGTGTGCGCCTTGCCTCCCTCCTTCCGGAGAACTGCTTGGAGTCTGCCTTAGAGTGTGGATGAACAACATATCCACGCTCGTAGAAGAGCAGGTTACTCACCTGTAACAGTAGTTGTAGGAGTGGTATATGTTGTTCACCCACACGCACCCACCTGACCTCCCTGGCTTTAGGCACACCACCTTGCTTCCAGCGGGCTAAGAGCTGGCGCGATGGGGCTTAAGCCGAGATTACCACCCGGTGGGTGGTGGGAGGAGCCAGCTTGAAGACTTCTGGTGAATTTAAAGGAAAGGACATGCCAGAGAGTGTGGATGAATCAACATATACGACTTAGAATTACTGTTACAGGTGAGTAACCTGTTCTTACTCACCTGTAACAGGAGTTCTGGGAGTGGTATATGTTGTTCATCCACACGGACCCACCCGACCTCCCCGGCTTCGGCGCACAACCTGGCTTCCAGCGGGCTAGATCTGGCGTCAAGAGGACAGAGCCAAGATTTTCATCACCCGGATGGGTGGGAGGAGCCAGCTTGAAGACTTTCCAGCCCATCTTAAAGCAGCAAGGTACATGCCAGACAGTGTGGTTGAACAACATATACCACTCCTAGAACTGCTGTTACAGGTGAGTAACCTGTATTTCTGGTAGTGGTATTCGGTGCACAAAACACACAACCCATCGGATCACTCCTGGGAAGTGGCATCCAGATCCCGGTTTCCAGCGTGTAAAGATCTGACCTCTCGAGGTGGTGCCAGAGTGATGGGAGGAGCTTAGTTTGAAGACTTCTGATGCCTCAGATGTCTCCAGCAGTTCTTCCCACGTGTGAGAACTGAATACCACTACTAGAACTATGGTTACAGGTGATTGACATACATTTTCAGTCCACAGGTCTCCCTGTAGTTCTTCCCTTCTCTCTGCCCTGTGAGTTTACTCATTTCCTCACATTCACGTCCCTTGATCTTGTTTATCACCCCCAGTCAGATTTTTGCTAGTTCTCATGTTGAATTTGAATGTTATTAAATTTGTTGTGTACAACACATTTTCTATTCAGTTCTGTTTTTGAGTTATTTTGCACACTTTTTACAGTATGTCACTTCTACTTTGTATTTTCATGTATTCTTGTATCATTTGTCCAGTTTACCAATTGGGCCTTTTTGCCCAGCTTCCCTTGCTTGGGAGTTATCATTTTGTGTAGTTTTCAGTGGTAGCTTGTTTTTCTAATGTTGTACCCATTACTCCCTGTATATAATTTCTGTATTTTGACTTCCCTGATTGTTTAATTTTAGCAAATTATCTTTTACAGTAGAATTCAGTGATTATGCATTAGATATCTGGATGTATCAGGAAATATCACAAAAAACCCAACTGAAATTAATGGAGATTTCCTGTGAAATATATTGATAACTAGGGGATATGCAATGGCCTGTGTTCAGATATTCCATTTTAAGTCCATGAGTGTGTTACGGAAGTTTTGCCTCCTCACTTGTGTATTTGAGTACTGTCTGTTTTATGTGTATACAATGTAGTGTTTTTTTTTTTTGGGGTGGGGGTACTCAGTTACAAGGTATGCTGGAGTCTCTCTCAAACAAATACAAACTGCTGGTCGCCCCCTAGTACCTTTTTGTTGTTCTTGAGATTACAGCTTGGAATTCATGAAAGGACTAATACCGGTGGGTAATCATGAATTCAGTGCTAAGTGGGTTTTGTTTTGTGGCTGTGTATGGTTGTAAGAGAACTTAAAGTGTGTCAAGCAGAACCTGTATGTTGTCCAGAAGATGGTCTGTGAGCAAAGTTTGCAGCTGTGTGGAAAAGAGAGTGAATGTACTTTTGGTACGGTGCTGCACTGATATAATGTTATCTAATTTTGAGTTATGCTTGGTAAACTGATTTAAAAAAAAAATAAAATCTGCAGTACAACAAAATGTGGAAAATCATGGTAGTGCCAGTGCTGATTTCATTTCAAAGGCAGGATCGGGATTGACTGTGTGCGTAAAAGAAACTTCTTGTGGAATTGGCGATTATGACACGCCAAACAACTTGATTCTCAGATAACGTATGCAAGTGAAAAAAAAAAACAAAGATGACATGGGAAAATAATAAATTGTTTATTTACGCTTTGGCTTATTTCATTCCACAGGAGCCCCTCACCCCCAGATACTAACATACTAACATGCCAGCAGAATAGGCCTAACGGTCTTTCGTGTCTGGTCATTTGGTCAGCCCCCACCCTGGGTGCTGACCTTGCTGCCTCCTTCGGCCTCTGGCTTCTCCTTCCCAGTTCCAGATATTCTTGCTGCATTGGATTTTGCTTCCAGAACCCTTCCCTGTACCTGTCCCACCCCTCTTGAACCCTCCACTGTCTCTGCCTCCACCAGCCCCTAGGCAGCACATTCCATGGCTCCACCACCCTCTCAGTGAAGTAGCACCTCCTCCTTTCTCCCTGAAAATTCCTCCAGCTTCCACCCATGCCCTCTAGTGGCCCTCTCCTCCTTCCTTCAAGCACCCTGACTGTTCCTCCCTATTTACCCTCTTCATGTACCTGAAGACCTCTATCATGTCCCCCGGTCCCTCTCTCTTCCAATGTGTACATATTTAGCTCTTGAGCCTCTCTTCATAGGTCCTGTCCCCAAGCCCCAAATCATTTTGGTTGCTCTCCTCTGACCCTCTCCAGGAGGGTAATGTCCTCTTTAAGTGTGGCTCTCCAAAACTGCACGAGTACTCAAGGTGCGGCCTCACCAAGCAGTTATACAGAGGAGTATCACTTCCTGCTTCTGGAGGTGATCTCTCCCCCAGCGATGCATCCCAGCATCCTGTTGGCCTTGGCTGCTGCCCTCCCACAAGTCTCCGAGTTGTTCATCTTGACATCCACCACCACCCCCAGGTCCTTCTCAGCCATTGAGACTTGTAGCATTTCCCAGGGTGTACACTTGGCCTGGGTTTCTGGCCCCCAGGTGGAGTACCTTGCATTTCCCTGCATTGAACCTCAGCTTCCACTTTCTAGACCATCTTTCCAGAGCCTCCAGGTCCCCCTGTAGGGCCATCCTCCCCTCCTCCCCATCCACCACCGCCCTCAGTTTTGAGACATCCACAAAGAGACTCATCTCACTCCTGATTCCTGTCCTTATGTCAGAGATGTAGGCATTGAAGAGGAGGGCCAAGGACTGATCCTGTGGGACCCCACTAATGACCCTCCTTGGGGATGAGACTATCCACAACTCGACCCTCTGGGTCCGGGTCCTGGAGCCAATTGCCTATCCATCTGATTATCTGGTTCCCCACCCCATTTCTCCCAGCTTATCCAACAGGCCCACGTGAGGAACAGAGTCAAATGCCTTGCTGAAGTCTAGAAAGAGGATGTCCACTGGTCTACCCAGGTCCAAGGCACTCGTCACCCAGTCATAGAACTCCATAAGATTTGTCTGACATGATTTCCCCGGGACGAATCCATGCTGTCTATCATCCAGGCAGATAACCTTTATTTGTTTTGTTTGGGATCTGTATACATTGTATATTTGTACATTCTGCATCATGTCACTGGCTACCGCTGTATCTTGTTTATCTGTGTTCCAGTCCCCCAGGATACAGCCAGAAACAAGATGCTTGCAGCTTACTATGATGTCCTAGGGAAAATCTTTAATATATAGAATAATGGCTAGGTAGGGTGATACAGTGAGAATCTTACACACCCTGTGTGAGATGCCAATAAACCCGAGAGTGAAGCTTGAGAGCTTAAAAGATCCCAATACCGATGGTGTGTGTAAATCAGTTTACACACCTATGCAGCCTTTATTTTATATAATTCCTGGGGAGCGTTTTTTTCACCACAGCAGTTATATAAAATATAAATACAGCTTTTGATCCACGGTCTGGTAAGGTTTCAGCGTGGTGCACAGTGGCTGGTAAAACCAAAGGTTTCTTACCTTTTCCTCTCTTTTTTTGTTTTGTTAAGCATATGTCTTTCATCAGAAAGCACCCACTTAATGATTCAGAAATTAACTTACCGCTGAGTTGGAGTGCGAGTGTTGGTGAAGACTCCGGCGCTAAGGTCTGACACAGACAGAGGGAAGAGCGGTAACTGGTGTATGCGTGGACTAAGGGGGAACCCAGCACGTGTTTGCCATTATAACCCATGGGTTATAACGGGGAAATTATAACCAGGTTTCCCTATGGAAAAGAAATGTGCACCAGTTATTATAGAGAATATTACATGGGCAGCCGTGCATAACGAGGCTGTGTTACCAACGAGGGGTACAGGTCACATCAAAGGGTGCTTGTATTATCAGAACCCCTCAATGGAAACATAGTCTTGTTGTACCAGTGGTTGCCCATCCTTTATTTTGTATAGTATATATATAGTTTCTGAAAAAAGATGCCACTATGAAGAAATGTTGTTTCTCCTCCTGTTCTCTGCCAGCAACAGAAAATTCTTTTTTTTTTTTTTTTTCAGTAATTTCAAAAGGAAAACATAAACCCACCCACACAGTTATTAACACAGTTGGTGCCAGTAATTGCAGTTATGCCCAAAAACAAGTACAGAATCACATTACTTGTAGAAAAGACCTAGTATAGAGTTACTTGAGAGGGTCCAGAGATGAACCACCAAATTAATTCCCACACTATCAAAATTGAACTATACAGAAAGACTGAAACAAACCCGTCTGGTTAGTCTTAAAAACAGGAGGTACAGGGGAGATTTATTGGAACTTTTCAAAGTATCAAAAAACCCGTGATCTGTGTATAGACCTCGGGTTCAAATCCACAAATTGTTCAAATAATTTCAGGAGCCACAACCAACAACTTGTGGTTCCAAAAGTTAACACTACAAAATGGGATAACTATTTCACTATTTGCATGACTAAAGCCTGGAACAGTCTGCCCCAGCATGTTGTTGATGCGACAAGTGATATTCTCAAATCTAGACTAGATACTTTTCTTGGCTGGAATATCAGCAACAATTAATACACCCACATAGTCGTGGGACACATTCTTGATGGGTGAAAGCCTTCTTGTATCTTACCACCCCAGTATCCCAGTAATTGAGCAATTAGCGAACAGTGCCATTTTTCACTGAATACGCTTCCATTTCAGTTATGGAAGTGCATGGCATGAGGCTTGGCGGTCTCGCTGATCACACACACTGTATCCTTTGCAAAAGTAATGCGATTTTGTACTAGTTTTTAATAACATTTGGTGGCTTATTAGCAGCTGAGTGTGGAATGTGTTTGTTTTTCAAATTACTGTAGAAACGAGAAGTTCTCTTGTGTGAGGAGAGGGTGGAGACATGAGTGTGGAGGCGCTGAAGAAACAGTGCATGAGTAGGAAAATAATGTGATGTGACCCAAGGTGCCAGATAACTTAAAAACTGTTGTACCATGACCTTTGACTTACGGTACAACAGCTTTTCAGTTATGTTAGAAACTGATGTACCACAAAAGGCTAACCCGATACTAGGAATAAATAAAACTTACAACAGCCTGTTGCTTAACCCATCCTAAAGGTAATTATTAAATATGCTAAAGAGGAAAGGACCCAGAACCAACCATTGAGGTTCATCTTACACTCATCATTTTTATTAAACGTCATTTATGTTGTGATCCATTTTGTATTACACAATGTAATGGAATTTATTTTACTGTAATTTGATTTTAATTTATAGTTACTTGGGTAGTCTGGCTGCTTTTCACTGTGATGCTGGCTGTAAAGAGGTGTTTCATGGGATGCCAGGGACAACTTGGAACTTTGAGAGTGCGTGAGTGGAAATTGCTTAAGGGCCAGATGAATGTTATTTATGTAGCAGTGGCCAATGAGACTCCGAGGAAAGTAGTGGTGCAAGTGGAGAGAACTTCATGACATAGCGCCATGGGACAGGTACTGTGCCATACCAAGACTTCATATATCGAAGGCCAGCATGTCATAAACCCCCATTTGCATCCTCAAATATCTTGCAAACAAATTTACATTATAAATTGGTGATGAAGGGATATCTCCCTCAGCGACTCATCAATCCGAGAATAGCACGAAAGGACACATTGGGTGACAGTTTGCCCCGGTTTTTCACCACCACCCTATGTGACTGAGAATGGAACCCCAAGTATCTGCCTTAAAAAAAAAAAATCTTAAAATGTGTTATAAGGATGATATTTCTTTTATTTGTTAGTGTGCCTTTAGCTGATTATTCAGCGCCAGCAGCAAAAAGCAGTTCCATGCCATCGGAAGCCTCCATTCAGAAAGAGATCAGACGACTAAAGGAAGCTGAGAAAGATGACGACCAACAGTTGGCCATAGTAAGTAACATGTTCAGAGTTTCCTGTGCTATCCTTATTATGGAACTGCATATACTGGAAGAGGTCAAGTCTTATTTTGAAAAATGCAAAATGTTCCAGGCAGAGTGAAGCTGCATTTTAAATTTGACAAGGCAGAATCATTATCCTCAGGATGTGAATGGCATCTAGTTAGAAAATGAGCCCTGTAACTTGTTACTGTGATGTATGTATTACTGATCCTTCTTGATATGATTGTTACTTAAAGCAGAAAATTGATACCAAAATCAAAAATAATAGTAGAAAGCCAGTCTTGGTTATTGCCATGGTTGTTGGTAAAACCAAAAAAGGAAGCGTCAGGAATGTCATGGTTTCACAGTGTACGGCATACTGGAAGTCATGGTATTGATACTGTGGGAATTTCTGATACCCTCGATAACTATGATTTACAATATACCACAGGTTTCAAAGTCTTTCAACTGATTTCAGTATCTTATGAGTTGCACTCCTTCATAACAGCACCACTCTGGTTGTAAAGCCAGAAGCACTATGACCCTGCAAGAACCAGAACAATGTGTGGCGCCATGTAGGCGATGCCAGAATATAAAGCTGTGACAGCCCCAGCTGCCTCATTTCTTTTTTTTTTTCACCAAAGTAGAGCTATAATCTTGTCGGGGACCAGGACCTCTCATTCCTCTGAATACCTTTTCTGTTTTGTTTATTTTCTTCATTGTTTACTTTTTCTGTTTAGCTGTAAAAAGTTTGGTGCCATTTTTCACTAGTTTGAAATGGTTTACTGTGTGCTAGGTAGCTACTTGGTTCTGTCGCTGCAACAGTTATGTCACAGTTTTTAGTTTCACTCAACATTATTGTTTTATTTTTAATGACTTTTCGGCACTGTTAAATCCCTCGGCACTGACCTCTTGTACACCCCTAGAACTCAAGTTCTTTTTTTTTTTTTTTTGTTAATACTTTCTTTATTAAAGAGTTTTTGTGGATTTTAAAAGTCATGACATGTTTTACAATGATAGTTTGTTAATCCAGTATTATCGCAAGAAAAATGAAGCATCAATACACTGACGTATTATGGTAAACAAGGTCTAAACGAACCATAAACGTTAACAAGTAAGAAACTGGGGCCAGTTACCATGACAGTGTCACATTTTGGCATCAGTAGGCATATGGGTTGCAGGTGTCTCTGAAATGTTCAGTACCAGACTAAAAATTATCCTCACCTTTAAATGTATCGCTGCACTCCTATCCCATGTTCTGACACCCTGGCCCTGCCAGTTCCTCTGTCTGTGCTATCTTATGAGCCTTTGAGAAGTTAAGTGCTCTCCTCTGTCTGTTGGGGTGTGTCACCAACTTGGGCGACTCTGCACCTTGCTACGTAGGCCTTGAGACAGTATTGCTCCTAGAACATTAACCACTCCATTTTTGCAATTTCCTGTATTCTGGCAGACCATTTGGCAAAAGTTGGGGCACACCTCCTGCAGCCCCTTCTGGTAATTGTCTTCCCTGCCACCATAATACAAATATACCACATGCATAGTGTATTTTCCTTTCATCCCTGTGGGGGATAGACCCAAAAACTGATTTTGGAACTACAACAGAGAGGGAATAATGAACAGTGATTGCAGTTTCCTCTTAATATCTCCACAAAAGGTTTCTAGGGCCCTACAGGTTCCAGGTACGTGTGTGTGTGTGGTGCAAGAATTGCCACAGTTGAGCCAACAGGCTGTAAAGTAGTTGGCATCCCGTTTGGCTTTCTTGTGCGGTGTTATAAAGAACGTAGCCTTGATCTTCCATATGAATTCCTGACAGTTTGGGGATGAGGTAGTTTGGAAAGAACCTCTCTAAATCTTCCCCCACTCTCCGTTGGAAAGTTGGAGTCCGGCCTCTGTCTGCCATGTATTAAGTGTGAGGTAGCTCGTCTACCAAAAAAATCTAATTCTGAGTGGTTTGGGGCCTGTCTCAGTGTCAGACATTGATCTGGTGGGAGCATGACTGGAGGACAGGCTAGAACAGGGTATAAGACAAGGTCTTTTTGAGTCCTTGAGGCCTACCGAGTACAGAGACCCTTCTGCAGCAGTCTCCATGTTCATGCCATAATGTGACATCAGTGACAGTGATGGTACTGACATTGGGGCCATGACGGTATCAGTGTTGGAGACATTAGATATCTGTCATTTATCAGGGAGTGGCACTGGGCATGGACCTGTGCTAAGTACTGTTTTCATTTAACTTTGTGTCATTTTCACCCTTATTGTGTTACTTTTTTTTTCCACGTAGTATGTTGCATACTGTTTTCACACACATTTGCACTAATGTTGGGCAATTTCATGCAGGTTTACTTGCTTGGTACAGCACACTAACCCCAGGTTTTGTCTGGAAGAGAGAGAGCATCAGGACAAGAGCTGTCTAATGACCCCATTTGGCCAACTTGGCCAGACATGCTTTCGACAGTACATCCACTGCTGCTGCCTGAAGTGCATGTATCTGTTTCTAAAACAGGATGATTGGTGCTTCCTCCTGCAGTGAAAAGCATTGCCATGGTCAACTACTGCAAAATTACTAATCTTAAAGTTTTCTCCTTGCACTTAGTCAGTAGTGTTGTACATTTGGTACTGCAGGCATTTCGGCAATTAGTGCTGTGAGCCTTTTTAGCTGGGATCCCCTCCCTGTGTAATCGATTAAATGTCCTTTCAGGGACCTTTTTTTTTTTTGTTGTTGTTTAACTAGGTATAGCACACTAAGCTGAAAGCTTTTTTACAGGAGCGACCTGGGAGCACAAGGAAGTTAAGTGACTTGCTCAGGGTCACACAGTATGCAAGTGGAAGCTGTGGGATTCAAACCCAGGTCTGGTCTGCTGGATGTCACTAGATTTGCAGCTCAGAGCCTTAGACCACTGCGCTATACTGCCTCCTATACCTTTCCAATATCTCAGCAGGGAATACTTTCTGAGCAGACATATTCCTCATAAGGTAGTATTGAAGTTCTTCCCTTACCCAGATGATTTACTTTAAGAACACGTCTGAAGGATAGATGCACAGTGCACGTTGAGCCACGTGCTGGAAACAGCTTATTTAAAATGCTGTGGCGAGCTTGCACAAGTGCACTTCAGAAAGACTTTTCAGAACCAGTGTGCTCAGAACTTGTAGTCTTGGTTCAGCCTGCTAAGTTTACTAGTACAAATTCATTCTGTTAGGTGGCTATCTGAGTCAGTTATCCCCCCCCTTAACATCCAGTAGCTTGGGTCTATAAGTAACTGGGGCACAGATGAGGTCAGGTATACAGTTTTGGGCCTTCACAGATGATGTCAGACAGTAGTGCTATATGGTGGCCAACAAGGTGCCGTTTTTTTTTTATATCCAGGCACTTGCTTCCCAAGACTATAAGAATATGCAGCACTTCACAAGAGTGGTAACTGTGCTTGCCACTAGCCTAGGTTGGTTTGGGGAAGTCATGCCAGTGGGCCCCAGCAAACCAGGGTTTTATTGCACTCAACAGAGGGTGATTTTGTGCTTCCCATCCTCCCTGACCCCTATTAAATGGTCGAGGTGGGAGGAGCCAGAGTAGCAGAGCAGCAAGGAGCCAAGGGCTGGAGAGCAAGAGAAGGTGCCGTCTTCTAGGGGACGGAGCTGAACGCTACCTGGACTTGGGGACGCTGGTTGAATAGGATCTGCAGCTTATCCATTAAGTAGGGAAATGGGCAGACTAGGTGGGTCAAGCGGTCCTTATCTGCTGTCAGTCTGTTTCTGGTATATTTTATGTTTCTATGAATGCAGATGGCAAGTCAGTGTGTTACTATTTTGATTAAAGGGGTGGCTGAAAGCAGATGGTGAGTCAGACTGTTACTATTTGTTTACAGGGGGCAGGGGAGAGAGTGTGGCACCTTGAGCTGTATCTTTTTATCGCCTCTTTATTTTTCTTCCTGCAGCCACAGTCCCTGTCTACCTCCAGCCACCGCTCCTCCTCACCGCTGACCCTGGAGTTTGTGCGTGCCCAGCTGGCATATGCTGCTGTACCATCAAGAGGGGCTCCCTCCGCTGCCCCCGGCCAGGATCCATTACCGGCACACGCCTCTTTCCAGGCATTTGCCAGCCGAAGCTGCGGCTGTCAAGCTGCCACAGGCTTTGTGTCTGCTACTTTCCTTATAGGTCCCCTGAGGCGAAGCAGGTGCAGTGACGTCGCAACGCGACGACATCTGCTGCACTCCACCCTTTTTCTGCACCACTGTAGTAGTGCCTGTCGTCATCCACCGGGGTCTGCTACAGATCAGTGATTCCCTGGATCCCTCCCTGGGATGAGGGAGCAGTCCTCCAGATGCTCAATCCCATCCCCCCCCTGCCGACCCCTGATGCACCGGGCTCACACTCGAACCCGGGTCACCAGTGTGGCGCAAGGTGTGGCGTCCACGCCTCAACCCTCAGCGCCACCGGGCCGGCCCTTGAGCTGAATCTTAAAGTAGGACTGCATTCTTAACTTTGTCATTGTCCTGTAAGTTTATTCTTTTGTTTGGGGGGCAGAGAACTCAAGTACTCAAGTACTGGCAATTTTATGTTCATGATAAAGCTGTATTCATTCGCATTGCCCTTTCCTGTTGGCTAAGACTGCTTAAGCATGGGTAGGATAGTGGGCTGTAATGGATGTGGGGCAGCAGTTTGGGTGAACATTTTGTGGAAGCTTCAGCCCAGTGGTGCAGAGGGCTGAGGCATTGGCACCTTACCTCGCGCTGCGCCAGTGACCCGGGTTCGGGACCGACCTCGGGTCACCGGGGAGCCGGGTGGGGTGGGTTGGAGTGGGATTGAACGTGGCTGTCCCCTCCAAAGCAGTGGCTGTCTGCTTGTCCGTAGTCCCACTCCCACCGGGTGGAGATCTGGTAGGCGGTACGAAGCGGTGACTCAAGTCAGGGGAGGGGCAGAAGGGGCCACTGGATCCTGGCGTGTGCATGCGCTTCCACACGCACACACATGTACACCATGACCTCGGGGAGTAAAACAACAAAAATGTATATCTATAAAAAAATAAGGCTCGAGGAGGAGGTGAGGTGGCTTGGGAGGGAGTTGGAGAGGATGGGAGGGGCTGCTGGAGTAAGTGGGCCACCACTAGAGTGTAACATGAGGGCACCACAGGGGAGGAGCTTTGGGTCGAGGGAGCAGATGGGGGAGGGGTGAGGAGCAAACCGAACAGGAGTCCAGGCTCTGTAGGGAGGGCCGTGGTAGGGAGGGAGGAAAGAGCCGATGCACAGCAAAGCAGTGGGGGCAGGTAATAGGTTTGCGGTCCTGCGGCATTGTTGGAGGAGATGGGGTGGGAAGAACAGCCAGGAGGGGGCAGGAGAGGATTGGGGGGTAGGAACAAGGGATGGAACTAAGTCGGAGGAGGGAGACAAGGGTAATGGGATGAGGGAACAGCTGGAAGGAAGGAAAAGGAGTAGAGAGGAGAAAGGAACAGAGACGGGAGGGAGGATGGGATAGGCGGGGGTTTCAGGGAGGGTAGTGGAGGATAGGGATGGGGAGGAGAGGGGGATAGATCGCAGTGGGGGCAACATGAGGGAAGGGTAGAGAAACAAAGGTGGAGGACTCCAGAGATGGGCACCGTGGCAGTGAGGCGGGGGAGGAAACGAGGAATGACGAGGCGGGGATGCTAGTGCTGGAGGATTCTGTACTGAAAGGGATAAGATGGGGCAGTAAGGGGGAAAGGCACAGTCGAATATGGGTGGAGTGCATTCCTGGTTAACAGCGGGCAGGGTGGGGCAGTCAGTTCTGAAGTGTGCAAGAAGGGGTAGGAGGAAACTGCATCTTGTGGTGTACGTGGGTACGAATGACCTGGCGGCGGAAACAGTGGGAGTGGTGAGGGAGAGGTTCGAGGAACTGGGGGAATCGATGACCTTCTCGGAGGTGCTCCCAGTGCTGTGCACGAGTACAGTGAGAAAAGGGAGGATCGGGGAGTTTAGCACATGGCTGGGGGAATGGTGTTCCTTCAAGGGGTACGGGTTAGTGAGAGCTGGGGACGAACGTGGGACAACGACGATCTATACGCAGGAGATAGGCTGCACTTGAGCGGGGAGGGGATTATTAAAATGGGATAGAGTGGTACATAGCAGCAAATGTGAGTTTAAACTAGGTGGGGGGGTGGCAAGTGGACAGCTGGTAGGCAGGCTACCCAGAGAAGGGAGCCTGACGAGCTTACCCCCCAGGACAACAAGGGAGTAGTCAGGGTAGAGGCATGGGGGAAGGGGACCCCAGGATAAGGCAAGGAAGGATACAGGCTGAAGGGAGGTCACTATGAATGCTAGGAGCCTAGGTAATAAATCATCTGAGTTGCAGGCTCTCTTGGCAATGAGCAGGGTGGACATTGTGGCCATCACGGAAACGTGGACTACCCAGTACCAGGACTGGGATATGATAATCCCAGGGTACAAAACATTCAAGAAGGATAGGGCTAAAGGGAAGGGGGGGTGGCAATCTATGTACAGGAAGGAATAAGGTGTACAAGGGAGGAGGGGGAGGAAGGTAGAACAGAGGCACTATGGATGCAGCTTCAGGACCAGGCACCCTGCTTGGAAAATAATCTGTACCATACAGTAATTCTTAGTTCGATATTGGGTACTACACTTGTTGCCCCCACTCCATTCTCCAATGTGGTAGGCATGACAAAAGGAGTGTGGCGAAAGGTGATTTGACGGGGATTCCCATTGCAAAGTTACCATCTCCTAAATGCCCCATCCTCACCCCCACCATGCTTCCAAAAGTATAGTGGGTATGTTCATAACACTGAACTGCAGCAACAAGTCATTCTACTGACACGTGGTCATGTGGAGAAAACACTTATCACAACATACTTGTTTTAATAGGACAAAAGTGGAACAGAACATCAATGAAAATGGGACCATAGTGAATAACTCTCTGAAAAGCACAGTTAGTGAGGTGGCAGTGTAGATCCCAGCCGGACCCTTCCAAACACTTGCATTACCTTCCCACTGTGGTACCTCTTTTGGTTAACTTATGAAAAGTAAAAACATGCATGTGAAACATGAAAACTTTGCATTTTGTATAGAAGAGGATTTAAGTAATTTATTTCTAAATCTTCAGCCCGCCACCCAAACCTTGCCCAGCTGCACAGCCTATCCCTTGATATACAGCTATTAAAAGACACATCTTCGGCAATAGTGGCTGGCAAAATTTACCTGCCGGTGACTGATGATAATATAAGTTGAGGTCCTCAACTTCTTTTTTGCTGTCCTGGAGACGCCGTCTCTGAGCCTGCCGCCATGCTCCATCTTCCTCGAGTGCTAGCTGACAGTGTGAATTGTGGGCAGCTGCCATGCTGTATTCCGATCACATTCACGATGCTGACGTGAGTTCCAATATGCCATTCAGTCATAGGGGGAGAGTGCGGAGACAGACTCGCAAAGCATCTCTAGTCATCTTACTGGCACTGAGGGAGCTGATTGGCAGTAGATATTGGGGGGGGCGGGTACATTCAAAGAAAAATTGCTGGAGTACATCATGTGTGCTTAAGCACTCTGTGACAGTCACAAAATAAACAGATGAAAAAAATTTTATAAATGATGAAAAAAAGGGGGGTTCTTTCGAACCAGACGAACCCCCCTGGCAGTGGCTATGGGGGGGTGATTACTGTGAGGGGGGGAGGAAACGGTGGCGCTGCTGCAAGTTGAGGGGCTAGCTGCACAATCGAGCAGACTCAGTAGACCGTGAGACCTGTTTCTGTTGGCATTTTCATATGTTCGTATGTGATTAATGATCTTGCATTGCCTGGCATGTTCATCCAGATACTAATTTTTGTGTGTGTGGGGGAGTGGGAGACAACACTACTGGTGAGTGGTCAGAATTCTTTGCCAGAGGTGCAGTTGAAGTCCAGTCCTTGCCAGGTTTCTTTCAAGATTGCTTAGTCCTGATAGAACTGCTCCCGCCAGCAGTTGGAAGTTCATGTGCTGCTGGGGTTCTTTCGAGATTGCTTAGAACTGCTCCTGAGATCTGTCTGTAGACCCCTGACAGTGGTGGGGCCATTCGACCTAGCAGCAGCATTTAGCAGTGCTACAGTGAAGAACGTAGGCTCTCTCTCCAGTAGACAAGGACTTAATGATGAAGACATGGAGCATGACATAACAAGCCCTGTGATGGCACGACTGAAATATTCTGCAAGAAGGGAATGTGTAACTTTACAGTGCTGAGCTGTGGCTCCCATCTTGGGGATATTAAATACTGTACTCATGAAAAGTTTCTGTTAAAATGTTGGGCTCATGTTTATTTTAAAGAGGAACCAGGTCAGGTCAGTAGATTAGCCAGTGCTTCATGGCTTGTTGCCACTCCCTCGGGGGGCTCACTGCCACTTTCCTTCAGCCTCCTCCAGTGATTCATAGCCGGTATGGCATTGTTGCTGTTCACAGAAGTGAAGGTCTCAGCCCATGCAAATGCTAGCTATGGAATGGAAGAGGAAGGATATAAAGGGCGAAATGGTGGTGGTGTGAGAGGAGCAGGTTTCTTCAGTTGCAAAATGTTGTCCAAGTAAAATACAGTGGATGAATAGTGGGTGCATGACTCATTGGCTGAACACAAAATAAATCTATTAATACATACCTTACTTTTTTTTCTATAGGATGCTGGGCAAAAAAGATTTGGAGCCGTTACCTGTAATATTTGTGGGATGCTTTACACAGCTTCAAATCCAGAAGACGAGACCCAGCACCTTCTGTTCCACAACCAGTTTGTTAGTGCAGTAAAATATGTGGTAAGAGCATTGCAATGCAGCTGAACTCGACATGGTTGCTTGATTAACCTTAAATTTGATGGGGGGAAAACATTCAGCTCTTAGCACAAAGCAGTAAATCCATGTTGAAATGAAACAAATACCTTATTAATGAGCTCTTAATCAACACCTGATGTTAAACCAAGCCAGGCATTTTCCTTCCCAAATCCATATACAGGATATTGCATTTCATGGTATTTTCTTTGACAACATTGTTATATTGGTGCTTTGATTTTTGTCGACTGGAATTATCCTATTACCCCAGCCTATAGTAAGGTCAGGGGGGCATTATGTTGCCTAACTTAGGTTCTTACGCTTGAATCTTCCTTACAAATCTGTAAGAATAAAAAAAACAGGTGCTGTCAGTGTGTGGGCTGAAAATAAAACCAAAAAAGGTAATACTAAGTGCATGTTCAAATAGAAAATGGAGTTAAAATCGACATTTCAACCATAGGATTCTGGAATTGTCTCTAAAGAGAAAATAGAAAAGTTAGACTATGTTCTGCTTAATGTTTGTTTATTTAAAGATTGGTAACCGGGGAAAGCACGCCGAGTCGAGGCTCATTTCCAGATGTGACCCGGTGACTTGGGGAGAGGACCATAGCAAATTGTGGCAAATACAGACAAAAATCCAAAATACATAGTGTAAAATAAAGTATACGTTTTGGCACAATGACTATATCAAAGTTGCAGAGCGTAGGTACAGATGCAGTTGTTAGGCAGGTTACAGTCAATGCAAAAATAAGATAAAAGTCACACCACCAGTTTCCAGCTGAAAGGAGGACTGATGGGCTAATGGGGCGGGGGGAGGTTGGGGACAACAACTTAATCAGTTGGGGGCTCAGTGGCAAATACAGGAGGTTACTGGAGACTGCCTAAGCAGATGCTTTAGTGCCGGAAATGAAGGGGTAAGATGAATGGAGGTGGGGAGCTTGTTCCAAAGGGAAAGAAGGCGAAAGGAGAAAGCTTGTTCACCAGCCAAAGTGTGGAGTTGGGGAGGGCAAACGTACAGGAGGGCGTGACTGGAGTGAGATGAGAAGAGAGGTAAGATGGGAGGGATTCAAACCAGTATCTAGAGATGAAGGTAAGGAAGTGGGTTAAGTGCCTCTGCTGAAGGGAGGGGAAGGAGAGGGAGGAATATAGATCACAGTGGTTAGTAGAGAAAGGAGAGTTGGAGACAGTGTGACAGAAAACATTGAAAAGTACATTAAGCCTAGCAAGGGAGGTGGCAGGCGCAGACCCGTAAGTGATGTCGGCGTAGTCAGTGACAGGGAGGATCTCTTTAGTTATTAAGTCTCGACGAACCGGGAGGGGGAGATGATCCTCGTGCCTGAAGAGCATTCCCAGTTTGGGGTGAAATTTAGAGTGCAGGGCATCTAGGTGAGATGAGTAATCAAGGGACAGGCCAAGCCAAACCCCTAAATATTTATAGGTAGGGACCATGTCGAGGGGGGGTGCCAGCCAGAGTAGTGATAACTGGAGGGAATGGCAGGCTAGCTAGTTTTTGCTTAGAGCCGAAGGTCATGGCAATTTTTTTTTTTTTGGTGTTCATTTTGAGGCGATGTTCGCAGAACCGCTTTATCACTGCATGAAAGTCCTGTTGGAGGGGGAGCTGGACGTCAGAAACAGAGGGGCCAGATGGGTAGATGATGGTATCATCTGCATACACATGTATGTGAGTGGTGGAGCAGACAGAGGGGACATTGTTAATACAGAGGAAAAAAAGGACAGGTCCAAGAATGGAACCCTGGGGGATGCCAGAAAGGATGAGGAGAGGAGGAGGAAGGACATTGCCAATCTGTACAGCCTTGTGCCTACCAGTGAGATATGCGTTAAAGCATTTAACCACTGGGGTGGATAGACCAGCAGTGTGGAGTTTGTTTATGAGGAGAGGGTGAGAAACAGAATCGAATGCTTTTGTGAGTTTTTTTTTTTTTATTATTCTATATATGCACCTGGCTGTCCGAGGCATCCTTCAGAGGTGCCCACACAATCCTACCGCATCTACTCCCCTCCGTGGACATCCACACCAGTTCACCCTTCCTTCGAGGAACTTCCCAGCACTCCAGATCACCCCCCCCCACCCGGTACAGGGCCCGGCCTCCCTCGGCAGCACTATCTGGAATTAGAGGATCCATCCCTCTAGGAAGTCGGCCATGGATCTGCGGTGTGGCCTGGCCTGGCCCGGCATTGGGGTTGAGAGGGAGATTCCTGGGATCCTCGTTGAGACTTTTTTTTTTTTTTGTTGTTTTGTTAGTGGCTGTCCTTCATGGAGCCCGGCCAGCAAGGCAACATAATGCATTGGCTCCATCCCCCAGGCATATGCCGCGCCACTACGATTGTCAGTGTCCAGCCTGTCGCCAGAGGTCGCTGCAAGAGCGAGCCACCCCAAACCCTCCCCAGGGAAGAGAGAGCAGTCCATCCGGACGCTCGATCGCTTCCCTCCCCTGCTGACCCCCGACGGTCTGGGCTCGTTCCTGAACCCAGGTCGCTGGCTAGGCACCTCAACCCTCAGCGCCACTGGGCCAGCGCTTTTGTGAGGTTGATTAATATTGTGGAGGTAATTTGACCTTGATCCATGGCTGAGAGTATTAAATTGGTGAAACAAAAGAGGAAGGATGTGGGTGAATGAGATTTTCTGAATCCTGATTGGACAGGAGAGAGGATGGTTGTGAAAGAGAGGAAGTCATTGAGCCTTGTGAGAACAGTGGATTCTTGAATCTTTGCTAGAGAGGGGAGGAGGGAGAGAGGCCAGTAATTTCCAGGGGAGGTAGGGTCACTACCCCTTATAGATGGGAAGAATTTTGGCAAGTTTCCAGGCCGAGTGGACGGTGGAGGTGGTGAAAGAAAGATTGAGAAGGTGCGTTAGAGGGAATACAGTAGAGGAGGCAGAGATTCTGAGAAGTCTCTGGTCTAGGTCATCAGGACTGGTCTTAGAAGGGTTTAGGGACATAATTGACTGGTAGACCTCTTGTGGGGAGACCAGAGAGAAATGGAAGTCATCAGGCATGGGAGAGAGGAAAATCGGGCAGGGCGCCAGGAGGATCATCAGGGAGTTCACAGGTAGCAATAAATGTATTCAGTGCAGATGCGGTAGAGGATGGATTGGAGATCAGAACTCCAGCCTCTAAAAAGGTGGGTGACGTAGGCTTGGTTGGTGGGGGAGGGTGTAGAAGCAAGTGGAGATCTTTCCAAAATGAGTAAGGGAAGCGATTTGTGGATTGCAGGTGTGCCTTGAAGTAATTTGCTTTGGCCAGGTGGACAGCCTTTGTGCAGCCATTTCGAAGAGACCTGTAGTGCTGGAGATCAGATGGGGACTGGGAGACTTTAAAGCGTAATCAGGCACGATCTCTGGATTTGCAAAGAGACAGGAGATCAGGGGTGATCCACAAATGGTGGAGACATTTGACCCTGACTTTTTTTTTTTAAGGGGGCATGGGTATTCCATATTTGAAGAAAGGTAGCTGTGAAGTGGGCGAGTGCAGTGTCGATATTGGGAGTGGAAAAGACAGGGGACCAGTCAGCTATGGCAAGGTCATGGAATAGTGTACTAGTGTTGAGTGCTCTAAGGGGCGGTGCCAAATGTATTTGGGGGTGGGCAAGAGTGGAGGGGTGCACCTTCCTGACTCAGTAGATGAGACAGTGATCACTGAACATGACAGGAAATGTGCCTGCAGCAATTATTCAGTGGGGATGGGATGAAAGCACCCAGTCCAGTAGTGAGTGGGTCTGAGAGCGTGGGTTGAGGCGGGTAGGTTCTGTAATCAGTTGGGACAGGTGCAGAGATTATGAGTTGAAGGGAACTATTTAATGAGAGGGAAAGCCGGTCCAGGTTAAAGTCGCACAGTAGAATGTTCTCCTGGTGAGGCATGGGTGGCAATGGAGGTTACAAAAGAGACAAGAGAGGAGGGCGGGAGCTTGGGAGGAGGCATACAGAACCCCTACAAATATTGCAATGGATGGAAGGAAGGGAGATTTGGGCCAAAAGCAGTTCATGGGATGAGGAAATGGATTGACAGACTGGGGGACTGGGGAGGCTTTCCACAGCAAGCTGCCTCCCCCAAATACATGTACTGTGTGTGCCCTAACACAGAGCAGTGCGTTGGGCCAGGTCTGATGGCATGCCAAGGGTGAGGCTGCAAACTGCAGTATGTGGAAAGTTGCCTACCCTTGGCTACTGGTGGCCAGGGAGGTGTGTTAGTTATGCAGGGGGGGACCCTGTTATTCCAGCGGGTTGTAAAGGTCTCAAGCTTACTATTCAAACTGAAAGTAATTTGCTCCATCTTGTAAGGGTGATTAACAGTCTTCTGCCACTGAGCCATCCTTGGAACTAGATCTGTTAGCCAGTTTCTGGTAATATATTTCATAGCAGCTACCAAAAGGATGCCCAGCAGTTATTTTGCATGACTGTCTCGTGGGGTCTTTGAATACTGATGGAGTAAGTATACTTCTGGGGGTCAGTGAGAAGCCAGAGGTAAAGATGCCCCTGATCTCCTGCTCCAGATTGCTTAAAAAGTCTGATAGCTTGGGACACGCGCACTTTATATGCATGTACGTAACCTTCCCCTCTCCACAGTGTCTCCAGCATGTTTGCCTCTGACCATATTTGGCTGTGATTACTGAAGTCTGGAAATCAATTAATTTATTTATTTATTTGAAGAGTTTCTCCAGAAAAGGCATACTGAGCTGAAATAACTAATTTCTAGATGCGTCTTGAGGGAAGGGGGAGGAGGGATTACAGTACGATTAAAATACAGTGAACAGTAAATATAGGAAAAATATACAGAATATATGGAGTAAATTACACATATGTGCACAAAACCTAAGTACACTAGAGTGACAGTTCTGGTAATACACAGGTAATATACCATCTTGTCATGCAGGCTGAGTCATTGCAAGCTGATGAATTGGGGGTATCAGTAGCAGGTACAAGAGAGAGTGGTGAGTTTAGACAGGAGGGGGCAAGAGAGCAGGAGGAAGAGGCAGACCAGATATGTAAAGGGAGTGAGTTCCAGAGTTTGGGGAAACGGTAGGAGAAGGCAGCTTGGCCAGCCGAGAATGACCTGGGTGGGAGAGCAAAGGACCAGAACATGGAGCTGCGAAGGGCATAGGGGAGGGTTGGGGCGGGAGATGATTGAGGAAAGGTAGGAAGGGAGAAAGCCCAACCAGTATTTGGCTATGAAGGTAGCGCAATAGGCCAGGCGTCTGTCCTGAAGTGAGGGGAAGTATAGAGAGAGCAGTGGTGAGTTTGAGGAGGAGCAGTGCAAAGCGGCAGAAGGAGTGGAAGAGTGGATCCAGTCTGAACCGGGTGGATTTCGGGGCAGAACTGTAGACAGTGTCTCCATAGTCAAATAGACTCATTTTCTGGATGACAGCTTTGCAGGCCTGCAAAGTGATGCAGCTGTGGTTTCGGTAAAGCGCTCCGAGTTTGAGACAGGAGTTTTTTGCAAATGGCATCCACATGTTCAGAGAAGTCGAGGTGACTGTCTAGCCAGACCCCGAAGTATTTGAAAGATGGGACCACTTCAGTGGCCAACTTATCCAGGGTACGGAAGGAGAGGGGAGCAGCAATCCTGTCGAGTTTTTACCTAGAGCCAAAGGTCATGGAGACCGTTTTTGTGGCATTTAGAACCAGCTGATTTGTCCGGAACCTACGCTGAACATTTATCAAAGTCCAGTTAGGCATATTCACATCAACTATGTGATGAGGCAGTATGGCCCACTTCAGAACACCCCTATTCCCACCTTTTCTGTTGCTGTTCCGCGGCCAATCTCTGCTGCTGATTTATCTGCAATACAAGAAGTATTGTAAGACTTTGATCCCTGTATCTGGTAGAAGAAAGAGATCAGATGCCTAGCAGTTTGATATTGAATGTGGAATAGGACAGCCAAGATTAGGGAAGGGGAGTTTTCCTGATCTCTTATCTCTGCTGCCTGAGACATCAGGTAGTGTCTCACCTGGAGGTGACTTAAAAAAATCTCTGCGATCAAGCCCATACAGTGTTTGTAGTGCTGTCAAAGACTCCCATAGGGTCTGCGCAGAACTGTGAGATAAATTAAGCCTTGGCATCTTCAGCAAGGGAATGTGGGATCCATACTCACTGGTTGAAATCCTGGAAGTTGAGCTGCAGGACAAAGCCAGACCAGGTGGGAGCTCAAACTCTGTTCCTCACTCAGGGGTATGCCAGGTAGCTTGGACCAGTGTGATCCTGGTGTTCTCTGGCAGCTGGAGGCGAGCCAGTATTCTGGAGCCAGATAGATTCAGGGTCATGTCCCAGAAGGGTAATAAAGTATGTTCAGTTTTGAACCACTGTGGATCTTACTTCGAGATTACAGCTCTTGCAGCAGGTTACACCATTAGGACTGAAGCCGGCAGGCGCCAGGACCCCACGGAAAATTTCTAGCTAGCTATCTTCAGCGGGGATCGCCCCCGACATCGGTCCCGCCTCCGACGTCTGGCGTGGTACATAAGGGGGCGGTCCCGCCAGAATCCCCAGTTCTTTCCGCGACAAACTTGCATGCCCCGACCCTTCGGGTCTCAGTCTAGCGCGTGCACGCGTGGCTGCTGAACTTCCACGGGAAATTGCTTCATTTCTCAAGATTTTTCTTCTCTGATGTCCTCACCCACCTCCGGCATACGCCTATGTGCTTGTCGAAACAGATCCCCTTTAAGGACCCTCACACGTTTCATGCCTCGTGCCTGGGCCCCAGAGCACTACACCCAGGCCTGTTCCATCTGCCAGGGATTTAACAGCCACACCAGGATCCGGCGACAGAAGGCTCTGCAGGCGTTCCTCCTGGAAGAAAAACTTAGAGCCATGTCCTCTAAAGGGGAATCTTCTCACAAGCACGCCGAAAAGAAGAGAAGGGAGAAGGACCTTCCAGGTCTCCGACTGGCCTCCGAGTCCCGCAGCCCGATCGAAGTCGGACTCGTCCCCGCCCAGGCCTCTTCCTCCCCTGGCTGCGGTGGCCGCTTCTCGATCTCTCAGGCCCCTACCGCCAGGCCATCGCCGCCCCTCCACTCCTAAGGCCGCGAAGTCCGGGAGCGCTTACTATCGCCACAAGTCGGGTTCCCGCCGTCGGGTACCCGACGTCCGTCCTCTTCAGTGCTGCCGAGGAAGACCCTGAGCTACCCCTCTGAAGAGGCCGGCAGACCCGACACCGCCTCGACTCTCCGCCGGCTGTTCGCCACTGCCCTCGGAGTCGCTGCCGGGCTGTCAGACCGGCTGCCGATCAGTCTACTCATCGGACGCTGGGCAGGGGGACCACGCCCGCGGGGCGCTGAGAAGAGGGCTCCTGCATCTCCGACCGCTGCCGGGCAGGAGTCCTTACGGAGGAAGACTCGACGCAGCCCAAGACCAGACGGGTGATCCCGCCTCGCAGTCTCCCAGGGCTCCTCGCCCCGCCCGGGGTCCCTGTGGAGCCGCCGCGACCCGATGACCGACCTCGACGCCTGAGCCGCGTCGATTATCTATTGCGGATGTAAAGGATCTATTTACATACTGGTGGGACACCATCAAGAAGGACGTGGCGCCCACTGCTCTTCCTCCTCCTCCGCCCGCCCCCTTCGCCTCGCGGGTCGGGCTGGCCGCCCACTGTCCCCAGGGAGTCCATATCCTCCCAGGGCTCGGCGCAAAGAGGAGACTCCGTCAGATCCTCGCCTTCCGGATCACCCAGCCCAAAGAGATCCAGGAGACGCCGACGCTCGCCATCGACGGAGGACGAGGGATCTGTGTATTCCACTTCCAGATCTCCATCTCCAATCTCAGTCCCTTCTCGGACCCATGTGAGACTCCACGGTCTCCTCCGGATGACCCTCGCTCATGGATATCATGCACCATATCCAGGAGAACATGGGTGGAATCTGAGGAGTTAGACCCGAAAGATTGCGCCTGGCTAAGTATCTTCGGCAGAAGGACCCCAAGCCTGTGGTGGTGCCACCCTTGGTGGACACTTTGTGGATCGCCACCAAGGCCGGGCGGGAAGGCCCACATTCAGCATCGGGCGGTGTCAAGTAAGCTGACCGGCTCATACAAGGTCCCTAAGAGGACCAGTATTTGACGACCAACCTCTGGCCGATTCTCTGGTCATAACAGCCTCACATGACCGGTCCCAAAGGCCGCAGCATTTGAGCATCCTACCACCGGATCCAGAATCCAAGCAGTTGGACTCTCTGGGCAGGCGCACGTACGCTTCGGCGACCTGCGCCATCAGATCCCTGAATTATCTGACCCACATGATTCAATTCCAGAACGCACTGTGGGAACAGGGTCTGGAGGCAGCTGAGAAGCTTCCTGAAGGTGGTCAGAAGGAGGAGATGCTCCAGCTCCTCCGCACGGGTTCAGACGGGGACCTAGCTTAGAGCCGCGATGATTCCATGGACTCGGGCCAGAGCAGCAGCTTCAGGCGTTTGTCTCCGAGACACCCTGGCTGTCTCCTCAGCTTCACCCCAGACGCCCAGAAGAACATTATGGACGCCCTTTTGAGGGAGATGTGGTGTTTGGTAATCCTGCGGAAAAATTATTACCAAACTGCAAGAGGTTGAAAAGCAGTGAGGTCGGTCCAGGCAATGTCACCGCCTAGGCCTGGGTCCTTCAGAGGCACTAAGGCCGCTGCGGGCGGACACAGAGGCAACAACCTCGCCTGCCACACAACAGAGGGGCTCTGGTTTTCGAGAACCCAGGGAAGCAGCCCGCTAGCAGAGGTCAACGTACTCTAGAGAGCGACTCCAGCCAGCGGGCCCGCCTGCCGCCACAGCATGACTCCTTTCCGCCCCGCCCTCGGGATCAACGGGATGTTATGGTCGGGGTCGGACAGAACTTCCTGCCGGGATGGCAGGCAATCACCACCGACAGGTGGGTTCTTCAGTTGGTCAGCATTGGCCACTTTTTGAGGTTCGTGAAAAGCCACCCGAGGCCTCCTCTGCTCTCCCGTATTCGGGCTAGCACGGTGCCTTAATCTGGCAAGAAATACTCACGCCTCCTGAACAAGGGGCAGTAGAGTACGTCCCGGAAACCAGAGAGGACTAGGGTATTATTCTCACTTCTTCCTGGTTCCCAAGAAAACAGGGGACCCCGTCCAATTTGGACCTGAGCAACCTCAACATGTCGGTCGATACAAAAGATTCCGATGGTGACCTCCTGGCCTGATCCCCATGCTAAAGCAGGGCGCCTATTTAGCATCCTTAGACATGCAGGACGCCTTCCTGCATATCCTCATAGCTCAAGCGCATCAGAGGTTCCCGCGCTCGAGTTTCTAGGCCACCACTTCCAGTTCCGGCTCTCCTTCGGACTGTCATCCGCACTAAGGGTCTTTACCAAATGCATGGCAGTCGTGGCAGCGCTCTCTAAGGAGAAAGGGCCACTGTGTGTTCCTCGCACTCAATGGTTGGCTTCTCATGGCCATCTCCAGCGAGGCGCTTCTGCTCAGCGATCCAGGACACCCAAGACCTATTTGGATCGCTGGGCATTCTTATAAATCGAGAGAAGTCCGGCCTTGGTACCGGCCGCAAAACCTGCAGTTCATAGGAGCAGTGCTGACACGATCCAGGGAAGAGCTTTTCTTCCAGCCGACAGGGCGGAACGATAAGGTCCCTCATAGGGACTTATCGACTAACCAGATCTGCACCAGCCAGGTCGGGTCCTTCGCCTGCTTGGACACATGGCTGCGGCCATTCCTACTGTCCTCCGCGCGACTCCACATGAATAATGCAGTGGATGCTCAAGCGCAATGGGATCAGAGGCAAGACCATTTGCAGCATCCAGTCAGGATCACGAACTGTGGTTCGAGACTGGCAATGGTGGTTAGCCCTCAGGTCGCCTCCAAGGGCGCCCGGTTTGCAGCGCCGTCTCAGAGATAACCCTCACCACGGATGCTTGGTCTCGGTGGGAGCGCACTAGACGGGTGAGGTCTCAGGGTGTATGGACCGCTGAGGCTCATCTCCATATCAACGCCCCAGAGATGAGGGCGGTCCTCTATGCACCCAGGCCTTTCAGTCCATGATCCCGCCTGCACGATCCTGCTTCAGACGGACAACACGCGGTGATGTATTACCTCAACAAACAAGGAGGCGACACTCTTACCCTTTGCAGGAGGCCATGAGGGTGGGATTGGGTAATCGGACACGGCGCAAACCTGATCACTGTACATGTTCCTGGAGTGACAGCACGATCACGGACGGCCTGAGTCGCCCCAGGCCAGAGTCCACGAGTGGAACTTTCAGGAGGTGGCAGAAGATCTGTTCCTTCGATGGGGAACTCCAGAACTGGACTTGTTCGATCCCCATTCAACGCAAACTGCCCAATTTTTGCTCGCTAGATCCAGGGCCTGGTGTTTTCTGGCGAGACGTTGTCCCTCTCCTGGGTGAACAGATTCCTTTATGCCTTCCTCCCTTCCTGCTGATCCAGAGAGTTCTTCTAAGCTGCGAGGAAGCACGCAAGAATGATTCTGGTGGCCCCGTTTTGGCCCAGACAGATTTGGTTCCCCTTGCTGGCACAGCTGTCTCGGGAACCCCCGCTCCCGTTGCCGCTCAACTCCCACTTACTGTCTCAGGAGAGAGGTTCATTGCTTCATCCGGATCTCTGCTCTTTGAACCTGCTTGCATGGCTCCTAGAGACATAGCCATTTTGCGCCACGGGGTCTCGCAAGAGGTTGCTGAGATTCTGTCTGCAGCCAGAAAGCCGGCAACGCATGCTACTTACGCCATGAAGTGGCGTCGTTTTTGTCTATGGGCACGGCCTCATGACCTTTCCCCTTTTGGTTGTCCCGTTGGAGTGGTTCTAGACTACCTCCTTTCTCTTTCAATTCTGGGCTAGCTTACTCCTCTATTAAGGTGCACCTTTGTGCTATTTTGGCCTACCATCTTCCGTTGGGGCACTGTACTATTGCTCAGCTTGACGCTTCTCGGGAGTTTCTTAGAGGAATGTTGCACCTTAGGCCTCCCATTAGGGACCCTGTGCCTCCGTGGGATCTACTCTTTGTCCTGGAACAACTTACGCTCCCTCCCTTTGAGCCTGCCGCGGATTGCGAGCTACGTTTTCTGTCGTGGAAGACGTTGTTTTTAGTTGCCGTTACTTCAGCCAGAAGGATTTCTGAGCTTCATGCTCTCATGTGTAAAGAGCCTTATTTGGTTTTCCACCAGGACAGAGTATCTCTACGGACGAACCCAAAGTTTTTGCCTAAGGTGGTTTCGACACTTACTTTAAATCAGGATATTGACCTTCCGGTCTACTTCCCGAGTTACTCCAACAGAGGAGAGGCTTTGCTTCATACCCTGGATGTTCACCGCAGCCTGAGGTATTACCTTAACAGAACTAATCCCTTGCGGGCTTCTGATCAGCTTTTCGTCTCTTTTTCTCAGAGAATGGAAGGCCAGCCGGTGTCCAAGCAGACCTTGTCACGCTGGCTTGTCCAGTGTATCTCGCACTGCTACCAGATTAAACAAAACCCTCCCGGTTCTATCCGGGGTCATTCTACCAGAGGTGTGGCCACTTCTTTGCAGCACTCAGAAATGTCTCTATTTCAGCTATTTGCGCTGCTGCTACTTGGAGCTCTGTACATACCTTTATCAGGCATTACAGTCTGGACATAGCCTCTAGGCGTAGAGCCGGTTTCGGCCTAGCAGTGTTGCAAGGTCTCTTGTCCTGAGTCAGGACTTGGATTGTTTTTTTCTCTTGTCTCTATGCCTCCTTCCGGATCTTCTGGCAGCGTTACTGCTTGGGAATCAGTCCTAATGGTGTAACCTGCTGCAAGAGCTGTATCTTGAAGTAAGATAGTACAGTTACGTAAGAACTTACCGTAACAGTAGATCTTCGAGAACAGCTCTTGCAGCAGGTACCTTCCCGCCCTCCTTCCCCCTTAGAGGAGGTACGGCTCTGCCTAAAAAAAAAAAAAAAAAAACAACAAAATGAAAGGTTAAAGCAGAAGCAATATGTCATGGATGATTGAAACACTTTGGTTGAGATTTTCTCCTTTATTGCCTTCTGACGGCGGATCCTTGGTCTCCCCTTCTGATGTCATCCTGCGGCCGGGAGTCTCCGTTGGGAGAACTGGGTATTCTGGCGGGACCGCCCCCTTATGTACCACGCCCGACGTCGGAGGCCGGACCGATGTCGGGGGCGGTCCCCGCTGAAGATAGCTAGCTAGAAATTTTCCATGGGGTCCTGGCGCCTGCAGGCTTTAGTCCTAATGGTGTAACCTGCTGCAAGAGCTGTTCTCGAAGATCTACTGTTACGGTAAGTTCTTACGTAACTGTACTTTCCATAGTATCATGGTGCCAAAGTGTTAAAATCTGCAGCTGGGTTACTTGAAGTATGTGCAGCGGTCTGGTGGGGCTAAGTCTCCCCGAACTTTAGGGAGTATCAGTGTATGAAGCCTGACTCGGGATCTGCTGCCATTCCAAATAAACCTGGAGATCACAATCTGCCATTGTTGCCAGGTTTGTGCAGCAGTAGGGACAGGGACATTTTGAAATATATAGAGACAATACGGAAGGGTTACCATATGGACCGTATCTGCTCTGCGTGTAAGGCTAAGTATGCCATTGCTTCAGGTCAGCTATTGATTGCAAAGCTAAGGGATAACAAGGATACCATAAACTCTTTTTAAGTGAAGTGGGAGTTTGATGCCCAAGTACTTAATCTCTTGTAGTCCCCACTGAAAGGGGAGCTGAGCCTGTAACCCTGCCGACGGTTGCCAGTTGATCGGCAGCACCTCAGATCTAACCTGTGTCAGTCTTCACCATTCATCACAGGTGGGTATGTTGCCGGAGGTCACGACCCTGCGGGAGCTCTTTTTTTTTTTGTTTTTTGGTTGGGCGGAGCTGACACAGCGACAGCGCCACCCTTGAGGCTGACGACAGTGCGTCGCCTTGCAGGTTGGTCTAGCTGTCATCGCCCCTGCCATTTTCTTCATCTCCCGCAGAGGTTGCACCTCATGTGGCACTCCTGTGAAAGAAGACTGCATCAGAGCTGCAGCCTACTTCATGTTCGGCCTGTCTCGTCGAAAAAGTACCGTCGGTTCTGTTTCACCTCCTACTCGACGCCGCTGACTAGTAAGACCGTTCTTTTTCTTATTTCCAGCGACATCGGGTCTGTTTTTTGCTTCTTTTACCATTAATCATGTCTGGTACGGGGGGCAAGAAGTCGTTGAAAACGGGGTGGCCTCCTATGCATCGGTGCCCCTGCATCCGTCGTTATTCCATTACCGACCAACATGATCGCGCTCTCACCTGTCTTGGCCCACTTCACGACATGGATTCATGCGACGCCTGCTTTTTCATGGACCGTCGAATGGTCATGTTTCGGCCTGTGAGAAAGTCTGACCAGCCACGACTTCAGGGGTGGGCCTGCACTGTGAAGGCGACACGTTCTTGACTGCTCCTCCAGGTCCCACCCAGTTCTGTACGGATCTGGGAGGAGGAGGCTTCCGCCTCTTTGAGCCTTGCCGCAGCAAGGGCCCTTCTGCAGTGCAGAGGCCCAGTTTGTTCCTCGAGATGAGGCACTGCTTGGCAATCGCCTTTGGGGCGGGCGCACCCCGTGTCGCATCGTGGGACCCGCGACTCGGGCTGGCACTGGCCTCACCGTCCGCCTGTGCCGCTTTGGGTGTCAGCGTCACTTGCGGCGTGGGGGCCCACCAGTCCATTACTCGTTGCCATTTCTGCGATTGGTGCCATTTACGGCATCATGGGAAGTTCTATGGCATCTTCTGTGACTGTTTCTGGTCTCTGCACTGAGATTGGAGACAGTGCTGTTTCCAGCTCCGGCGCCGTTCACGGCACGGTGGTGGGTGATGGCGCCATGCGTGGTGCTGTTCTTGCTCTCAGCACCATCTCTTGAGTCCGGCGTTGTTCGCAGCACCATGTCTATCGACGATTCCAGCCTTGGCACCATGGAGGGGGCCGTCTCTTCCTCCGGCGCCGTTCGCGGTGCCGGGAAGGGGGTCAGTGCCCACCATGGTGCCAGGCCTCAATTTGGAACATCTGTTGGTCCAGGAAGGGGCAGGGGTCAGTGGGTGGTCTGGCATGGGGCCTCGGTCTCCACCTCTTCGGAGGGGGATTCTGGGTCTGATCCGGACTGGCTGCCAGACTCTTTGGAGTCTGCTGACCCCCTCTGTAGTTTCTTTGGCAGTCCGGACCCAGCCTCTCTCTGAGGAGTGGGCAGTGGTCCCTGATTCTGGGGTCAGTGGCACTGACCAGCAGGCAACTGTCCATGTGGCCATTGCTGTGCAGCCTGGAGTTGGGGAATCTTCTGCCCCCTCAGTTGGGGTACCCCCATTTGTGGTGTGCCTGGATCGCCCAACTTTAGGGCTAACCACAGCATCTGCGGAAGGGGAGGGTGCTGCACTCTGGGTGGTCTCCTCGAGGACTGCTCGGAGTTGCCAGCTGCCTAGGCTGGTATTTTTGAGGTGGAGGGCTCTTTCAGAGTCCAAGGAGTCTGGGTTCAGTGCGGGGGCCCTTCTCTGGGACCCAGCCAGGCTCTGGGAGGAGCTGCAGTGCAGACCCTTGTCTTTCCTCCTCTGTCTCCTCAAGAGAGCCCTCCTCTTTGGAGGCCAGGTACCATCCTTCTGGGCTCACACGGTCCTGGTCGCCTCACGGGGGGGACTCTTCAGGGCACAGTCTAGGCAGTTCCAGTGTGTTGACCAGCTGCTGGGCTCCTTGGAGCTCCTCCTCCCTTGTGAGCATCCAGTAGGCTGTCTTGCCCAGGCAGAGGACGTTCCTCATCTTCTGTGGATCTGGCCCCATTACTCTGTCACCATCTCCTTCTCTCCCTGGTATTTCTGGCCTTAAGGGGCCTCCGACCTGGGAGCAGTTCAGGAGTGCAGCTGCTCATTTTCCTACTTATGTCGGGGCGATAGACAAGCGGGTGTTCCACTCTCCCCCGTGCAGCCACTCCCTGAATCTTCTACGTCTTCCGCGTCCTCATCCCCCTCTTCTGAGGGAGAGGAACCATCCGTCCACATCTCCCTTGCCGCTCTTTGCAAGGATGATGGAAGATCTTCACATCACCCCTACCTCTCAGGACAATCCTGAGCATGTGGTGCGCCTTTCTAGGCAATTTCAGTGTGGCCACCCTTGTGGTGCCCGCCTGGCCTGCTGCCTTCCAGGAGGCGTCACTGCACTTCTGGCAACGTCCCTTCTCCAGTGTCCCAGCCCCTAGGGAACTGAGCCAGAGGTATTGTGCTCCCCCGGAGTCTGCAGGTCGTATGCCTCACCCTCTGTCAGGGTTGATGCAACTGGACACTCTTGACAGGCTTCGCGCCTTTCACGGTAACCCGCCCCCAGATCAAGACTCTTTGGATTTTGACTTCTGAGGTAGGAGGACCTTCTGTTCGGCACGGATTTTAATGTCCATTGCTGCACATCAGGCCCACTATGCTTTCTATGATAGGTTCTTGTGGGACAGGCTAGGTCAACTCCCAACCTTCTTGCCTGATACGGAGGTAATCAGACAAGCCATCGCATTCTCTGCTCAGGGCCTGGAGCTAGCAAGGCACCAAGCGAGGGCATCCTATGACGCCAGCAAGGTAGCTTCCGGAGTCATAGGGACAGCGATCTGCATCAGGCGGATGGCGTGGCTGCGTCTTTGCCGGTTGTCACCCTTGGCCTGGCGTAGGGTGATTTCCTCCACTTACTGGAGAACCCATCTTTTCTCCTGCAGAGTGAGGTGGCAGTTGTCGGGGCAGCTTCCTTCCCCCCTGCATGGGGGTCCACGTCCCACTTCCCACTGTCTCGGGCCTCGCCAGGCCCATGAAGTTTCTCCCTATTAGTGTCTCCCCCACTGGGAGCTATGGGGTTTAGTCCTTTTAGGGCCTCTGGCCCCCTTCAGTGGGGCTCCGTACTCACCCACCTGTGATGAATGGTGAAGACTGACAGAAATAAGATATGAAAATTATGTACCTACCGTAATTTTGATCTTTCTGTGTATCTTCACCATTCATCACAGATCCCACCCACTATCCCCCTGGGGCCTCAGTCTCTGGGTCCTCCTCCCTCTGTGTGCCCTTGCCCACCCCCTCCTTGCTGTTGGGTCGGGAGTGGTTAGATCCTTGGGCATGCAGAGGTTGTTTTCCTGCAGCTTTTGGCTGGGGGGGGGGTGTTTTCTTCATTGCCTTTGGCTTCCACCCCTTTTAGGGGTGGGATGTTGGTGACTGCCCCCTCTCTCCTCCCTATAAACCTTGTCCTTCGGGACTACTCCTTTTACTTCTTTTAGAGGTGGGGTTTTCCTCTCCTCCTCCTCTTATTTTTGTTGGATAGGGGAGATGACATCCCTTGGTTCCTGGTCCCCCTTCTCTCTCTTTATTCCACGACTCTAGGAAGTCGTTCTTGCTGGAGTACCACTTGGTCAAAATTCTGTGCCTTGAATCTTACCAGCCTTGCCAGGCTCCTAGCTACTTCTGGGCAGTAATCCATCTAAAAGCCAGGGGACCAGACCGCAAGCCCTGGATTTGTCCTCTCCCCTCCCACTTAATTCTCCTTCCCTTTCCTTTTCCTCTTCCAGAGATTGGGGCCCCTCCCAATCCCCTTTAGCTTCTGCTTTCTCCCTCGTCTGTCCTCTTGGTCATTTATTTCTCCTTTTGTTTATTATATATTTTCCTTTATCTGTCCCTTGAACTCTCTTGTCCCACCCTTCCAACCCTGTTTTTCTTACTCTGTGGTGACTCAGAACTGGCGGGAGGGCGAGGCCGACAGCTAACTGCCAACCTGCGAGTGCCACACAATGAGTCAGCCTGGAAGGCAGTGCCATCGCTGCGTTGGCTTCGCCCATCCAGAAAAAAAACTCCCGCGGGGTCATGACCTCTGGCCACATACCCACCTGTGATGAAAGGTGAAGATACAGAAAGATCAGAATTAAGGTAGGAATGTAATTTTCATTTTTTTGTAGTATTCAGTCTGTAGGCAGAGATCTCACTGAAACTCTCTAGGATGGCAACAGTTTCTCTGAGGGAGGTGTCTGGATTAGTCAAATAGAGGAGCACGTCATCTGCATGTAACACAACATGGTGTTCTGTGCATCCCATTGGTATCCAAAGGACTGTGGGGCTTTCCCTGATGGCCTGGGCTAAAGGCTGGAAGTTCAGGGCAAATAGAAAGCGGGACAAGGGAGAAGAAGCTCTGTGAGACATGGCCACCCACCTTGATAAAGGCCTGGGGGTAGAGTGGATACGCTGCAGCGGGGAAAGTCCACAGAGAAGGCTGTTTTCTGTAAAGCTGCAAAAAAAGAGGGTCGAGAGAACTTATTAAAGGCGTTCTTGGCATCCAGTCCAGCCAAAAGGGAGGGGAGTAGCTCTCTCTTGGACCTGGTGGGAGGATATGTCATGTGTGACATGGGTGGTGTTAGTCGTCTGGTGGGTGAGAATGAACCCTGTTTGATCCAAGTGAATAAGTTTAGGTAACAGAGCGTCCAATCTATGTGCTAGCACCAGCATAAATAATTTATAATCGCTGTTAAGACCGATATCGGTCTGTATGCATGGCACTCTGCAGGGTCTTTTCCTGGCTTTGGGATTATCGAAATGGTCATGTATTGCCATGTTTTGGGAATGTTGTCACCTGCCAAGACTTCTTTGCTCACTTGCCTCAATAGATGGAGGAGTAGGACATTGTGGGATTTATAAAATTCTGTAATATACCCATCTGGACCTGAGGCCTTCTGGGTGTTTAGATTTCAGAGGGCTTGGAGCATTTCGTCATCAGAGAGAGGGTGGGTAAGGCCCTCAGACTGCAAAGGGGTCAACTGCAGTAGAGAGAGCAGTACCAAGAAAGCTTCCATCTGCTCCAGTCTGTGAGGACCCTCCAGGGAGTAGACAGAGGCATAAAATGTGTGAAAAGCATCAGTGATGTTAACATTTTACGAAGCTCCTGGAGAGTAGTGGGGTGCCTTATGCTAGCTACTGTCACCCTGTTTTTTTGCCGCCTGACGTAGTGGCCAGGAGGCGAGTCGCCTAGACCCTACCTCATAGTGCTTATGATGTAGGTAGATCAAAGCCACCTCCGTCTTATGTAGAAATCCAGCATCCAGTTCACATCTAGTTTTACCCAGCTGAGGCTTCACAGAGTTGTCACTCTGCATGTGGGCCTGCTGCAGAAGATGCAGTGTAGCCTGCAACTCCTCCTTATGTCGCTGGTACTCTTTGTGCTTTCTTTTTTTATCATGTAATGGTTTCTCACTTGCAGCCACTGTCCTGCTCATGTCCAGCTACCGCTTCTCCACAGCCGACCCCGAAGCTGTTGTGCCCAGCTGGCAGAGGAAACTACATCATCAAAAGAGGCTCTCCCCTACACCTCCCCGCCCGGCGAGGATCCAGTACTGGCACACGCCATCCAGGCATCGTTGGCCGGTGAAGCTTGCGGCCATCAAGCTGCTGCGGACTAGTACTGCCCTTTTCCCCTATTCTATTCCTCGATGTGAGCACAGACATGCAGTGACGTTCATGCACTGGCGTGCAGACATCTGCCATGCTCCCCCCTCAATTTGGCACCCGTGCTTCTGCAGCACCTCCGGGCGTCCCCGGGGACCACTAGAGTGCGGCGTGCACCCACTCCATTTCCTCAGGACTAGGAGAGCTGTCATCGGACACTCAATCCTAGTCCTCCCCTGCCGACCCCCGACGACCCGGGCTCGTTCCCAAACCCGGGTCACCAGCGTGGAGCGAGATGTGGCGTCCAGCGCGTCAACCCTCCGCACTACTGGCTGGCCCACTCTTTGTGCTTTCTTGCTGTGTAACTGGTTATAGATCCCCTGGAGGACCACTTTGAAAGTATCCCAGAGATCAGCCTCTGAGTGCGCACGCTTGTTGAAGTCTAGCATCTCAGGAATTTGTTCAGCCAAAAAGGTTTTGAATTCCTCTGACCAGAGGTAGAATGCGTTTAAGTGCCAGTGAGTGCAGGGATGTTCCTTCAGTAAGCGGAGATGATGTTATAAGCACAGCATGATCTGATAAGATGATGTCTCCCATCTTGCAGTCTTGCACATAATGCATATGCTTCTGTTGGATATAACTATAGACAGTCTGACTGTAGGTGGAATGCACTGCAGAGAAATGGGAGTACTGTCAAATTTTATGAGCTGCTGGTTGTGATGGAGGGGGGTGTCATGTTGGAGGTGTCCCAAGCTGTGGATCACAACATATTAAAGTCCTCTGTTAGGAGCAAGACCCCCACTGTGTTAAAGCAAATCTAGGAGTTTTCTGATTATAGAAAAATTAGATCCCGTTGGGATGTACAAATTAGCTAGGGTGACTGGGACCTGATATAGCTCCCCTTGATCAATTACCAACTGCATCTTTGGATCCTTAATAACAGAAATCTTCTGGAACACTGTGGAGTCTGCGATGAGTACAGCAATCCCTCTGCATAAACACCTGGAACCCATATTTATGGAGCTTCCCATGCTCCAAGGCGCTGAGGTGTGTCTCCTATAAATACACGAGTCCTGGGCGCTTTTATTAATTATAGCCATTACCTTTGCCCTCTTTACCAGATTGTGGGGTCCATTCATGTTCAATGAATACCATAACACGTCACTTCCCATAACATACCAGACTCATGGTCATACCCAGATCCAACCCCCCCCCCCATATGCCCCAACAATGAACAATACTGTGTAAAATACTGAAATGTAAGCATCAAACAGAATAAACTGGACTAAAAGGGAAACTTACCATGGGGCAAACTGGCACCCAACAGGGATATAGCGGGTCATAGATAACAAGGGAGAACTGGAAGGCATGCAAGTCAGGCAGTCCAGTTCAGCAGATGACAAAATAGACTTCCAAGGTAGGAGATCCGGTGGGTGCCCTATACCAGTGAACAGTCTGCGGCTAGGGGCTAATCCTAACGGGCTAGGGGCTAAAGACAGCAGGTCTCCATTGCTGGATACTGCGACATCAGCCATATGTGATAGCCCTCCCAGAAACCTGGCTGTCCAAAAAAAAAAAAAACCTGACTCTTTGGTCACCCTCTCTGGCTTCACCCTTCACAGAGCCGACAAACGTGGTGGTGGGCGGGGTGCTGTGTACATCCGTGACTCCATGATATGCCATGCCCTTCCAATACCTCTATTAGACCATGGTGCCCAAGCCTTATCGTTAAAAGTTAATCCAGATCCCCTGTAATTCTTACTGTCGCATATGTCTCTTCCCCCCACCCCCCAAAGAAACCAAGCTCCTGCTATACAATCCCTTGCTAACTACATCTCCGGCTTCCCCCCCAAAATGGAACACATATAGTTGGGGACTTTTAATGTGAACTGGCTTGCCAGTTCGGCTTCCCACGGCAAGGACACCTTAGCTACACTGGACCTGACCCAGCTGGTCAGCCAGCCTACCATGGTGAACCCTACTAATGGCTCTAGCACCCTAATCAACCTTCTTCTCACCAGCCGTACCCCACTGAATCTCTGACTGGATGACCCTTCCAGACTCCCTAAGCGATCACTCACCCATCCTCTTTTCCTGGTCGTGTCTTCAGCAGAAACCCATACCAAACTATATTGCCCGATGTCATTTCCGACCCGGAGGCCGCACAAAACTAAGAAAATACTCAACTCATTGGGACTGGTCCCCCATCTCCCAGGCACCTACTATAGATGAAGCCCTTGATTATTTCATCTGTTCTTTTAATGAAGCATGTGACATCTGTGCCCCACTAGCAGAAGTGCAATCCAAGAAACGTAATGCCCCCTGGGTCACACCTGCACTGCTCCAACAGCTAAAGCACAGAGAAGATCTCTGGCATAAAGCAGTCTCATCCGGCACGCAGATGGACAGGCAGTCCTACAAAGCGGCCCGTAACAGATGCACTTGGGCCATAAAACAGGCCAAATCGGGCTACTACAAAACAACCCTTGCCTCCTCTTGGGGGAATGCTCAGTTGTTCTGGGACAATATCAAGGAACTCAACGGCAAATCCCGCCCCGCCCCCCACTAACTGTCAACAATGTCCTTGCCACCGACCCGCTGGCCATCGCCAGCTGTCTCAACTCATCATTCTCTGACCTTAGTGCAGTACTCCCGGATAACTTCTTCGACCCCATTCCTCGCAACCCCGTCCCCTAACACCCAGCATCCCCCCCTTCCATCTCGGGGTGATCTCTACGAATGAGGCAAGGCCTTATCTCATTAAAGCACTCAGTGGCTCTTGCTATTGCAAAGATTCTTTTGATATGAAAATCCTACATCTAGTACTAGATACAGTCCTCTCCCCACTGACTGACCTCATTAACTGCTCCCTAAGGCTGGGGCAGTTCCCCGCAGCCTGGAAGACTGCCACAGTCACTCCAATACTGAAGAGAGGTGACAGCACCTCCCCCAATAACTACCGTCCCATATCCATTCTCCCACCACTCCCGAAAGCCCTCAAAAAAAATTTTAGCCACCCAACTCACTGAGTACCTGCTTGCTTATAACCTGCTTTGCAGGGAGCAGCATGGCTTCAGAGCTGGGCACAGTACAACTACGGCTCTGACTGAGTTCTCTAATTTTATTCACTCTACCCTGGATAGAAGACACCTAGGGGGAGCTTTCTTCATCGACCTGTCAAAGGCCTTTCATACAGTCTCCCACCCCTTACTCTTAAGCACACTCTGCCACATAGGTCTGTCCCAAGGACCCGTCTCCTGGTTTACCAGTTACTTCACAGCTAGATCACAGTGTCAAAATAAACACCACCCTCTCAACCACCCTGCCAGTCTGCTCTGGGGTTCCCCAGGGCTCCATCCTCAGACCTCTATTATTCAGCATCTACTTAAACACCTTGCCCAATTCCTGCTCCAGCAACCTACTACTCTATGCGGACGATGCGGTTCTTTTTGCATTTAACCAAATTGAAAACTGGTTCATAGACCAAAGACTTTTGGTCAATGTGAAAAAGACAAAGACCATGCTCTTTGCCCACCGACAGAATGGGGCCAAGAATGCGCAGCTAACAATCCTCTCCCACTCTCTTCTTCCACTAGAACAGGTCCATACATATAAATACTTGGGCCTTACATTTGATTCCAGCCTCTCCTTCCATTCACACATTGACACTCTATCATAGAAACATAGAATTTGACGGCAGATAAGGACCGCTTGGCCCACCCAGTCTGCCCTTTTCCCTACCTAATGGATAAGCTGCAGATCCTAGTTAACCTGCAGCCTACTTCTTCCTACCCCCACCCCTAGAATTGCCTTATGACTGTCCCATGCATGCTTGAATTCCACCACTGTTTTTGACTCCACAACCTCCTTCGGAAGGCCGTTCCATGCATCCACAACCCTCTCTGTGAAAAAATACTTCCTTAAATTACCTGTGAGCCGTCCCCCATCTTCAAATTGTGCCCCCTTGTTCTTGCACACCTCTTTTTTTGAAAGATGCTACCCTCTTGGACTTTGTTGATTCCCTTGAGGTACTTGAAAGTTTCTATCATGTCCCCCCCTCCACCTCCTTTCCTCGAGGCTATACGTATTAAGCTCCCTAAGTCTCTTTTTATATGTCTTCCGGTGCAGACCCTGCACCATTTTAGTTGCCCTCCTCTGGACAGCTTCCATTCTGTCTGTCTTTGTGGAGATTGGGTCTCCAGAACTGCACGCAGTACTCCAGATGGGGTCTGACCAGCTGTCTGTACAGAGGGATAATAACTTCCTGTTCTAGGGACATGGATATGTTGTTCATCCACGCTGTCTGGCAGGTATCCTTGCCGCTTTAAATCTTGCCGGAAGGTCTTCAAGCTGGCTCCTCCCACCCACCGGTGGTAAAACTCGGCTCCCATGTAGCGCCAGATCTTCCTTACCGCTAAGCTCAGGTTTCTCCTTAACGCCTATGATAAGACTGGTTCCTAATTCTTCGACTTCTGAAATTAGAAAGTTTTTGCTAAAAGACTGGTCTTCTCTCCTCGCCGCGATGGACAACTCGACTCCTGTTTTCGAGATGCTCTTGCGGGCAGAAGATGTCTCGACGGATCCGCACCACGCGTGCCTACTGCTTAGGCCTTGAGCACACACCACAGGCCTGCGACCTGTGCTCCTTCTCGCCTACGCCTCGAAGACCGTATGCCTGCTTACAACTGGGGCATCCCGAGAAGCATTTCTCCGTGAAGTCAAAGAGGCCCGTCGGCGGTGTCCGCGGCGGCTCGGGGATCACTCGAGCAGATGATCGCCTCAAGAGGAGGGCGCGGCCGCTTCTACCTTGGCTATGCATTTGTCCCGCCTTCTCGGTGCTCTTATTCAGCTTCTTTTATGAGCTTGTCTGACCCTCTCGACTAAAGGTGAGGGACCAACTTCTTCTGGACCCGTTTTCTCGGTCCAAAGAGAGACAAGGGTAAGTCTCACCGTCGGCGCTCTTGGGGCCGGGAAAGATCCTCTCCCGAGTTGTCGGCCGCCGATTTCGGTCAACTTCCGGCTTCGGCCACTGGTCTCATGGTGTCCCCGTCAGGCCAGTTGACCGAGACTCCCGTCGACGCGGTCGAGATTTTTCTCGACCCATTGGACGGGTTGTCGGCTGGAGAAGCCGAGAATCCCCTCTCCCTGGTTCCCCCGGTGGGAGTTGAGGACCCCGTTGGCTCGTCTGTGCCTCCGGTTCCAGAGCCTTCGGTTGAATCTTCCGAACTGAGGGGAGTGCCGGTTCCCCACGACACCTCCCCGCACCATCCTCGGCAAAGCCGAGGTTCTCGGTCTCGGACTTCTTCGTGGTCCAGCCGATCCCGCCGTCATAGGCGGTCTCGACATCGCTGCAAGCGGCGCGCCGCTGCCCTCTCCTCCTCCTTGATTTAGGGGAGGCTTCGCGCAAGTTGCGCCGAAGATATGAGGAACTTGTGTGGCAACAGCTCCTCGACTGGGAATAAGCCGACGCCGTCTGTCTTCCCCGGCTATTAAGTGGCTGTCACCGAGCAGCCAAACAACCTCGCTTTATCCGAGGAGCCTGTTCCCCAGGCCGGTTGTTCGAGCAAAACCAGCTGCCCCACCGATCCCGGTGGAACTCCTCCCACAGTCAAGTAGTTGGGGCCCACCAAAAAATTTCGGGTCGGCTCAGGGACTGCCCCATAGGCTTGTCTGTCACCCTCACTCCCGATCGACCCCAGCAGGTGGAGGGTGGCTCAGGCCTGAGGTAGTTTTTGAGGACTCTTCCGAGTCCGACGATGATTCCTCCCTTTCTCCAAGCCAATGGACTTGGAGTCCTCAGGAGGACAGTCGTGATCGAGCAGCCCTTCGTCCTTCCTGGAATTGCTTTCGCTTATCTCGGAGTCCACCGGGATGAAGCTCGAACCTGCTTTAAGCGGGCCAGGTATCCCCTCACCGAGATTCTGGACCGAGGGATCCCACGGAGGCTTTTCTGGTGGCCGAGGCCATAGTGGGCCTGGCCTTGAGCTCTGGCAGCGCCTCTGCTTCCTGCCCAGCGCCTCGGCCAGGATGGCCAGGAAGTATGCGGTCCCTACCGTCTCCTGTCTGGTTTTTTCGGAACACCTCGGCTGAGGGGTTAGTTACCGACAGCGCTTTTCCGCATGCCGGAACGCTAGGATGTGGACAAACCTCCCGGCCAAGGAGTCCAAGAAATTGACTATGCCAGGCGAAAGTCTATGCTGCATCCTCCTCCTGCCGCCAGGCCAGTTCGGGCCGCCCCTCATGGCACACATTTCTCTCATGCCCTGTTGGGCCCCTGGATGAGGTCGTTCTCATCTTCCCCTGGATCTGCAGACCACGGTCAGGCAGGTGGGGACCAGGGCAGGGCAGTGGCCAAACAGCAGCTCCAGACTGCTTTAACATTCGGACTCATGTGCCAGGTCTGTGGCGGCCGCAGTGGCTATGCGTGCTGCCGGGCTTGGCTGAGGATATCCACCTTTACTTCGGATACCCAGCAAGTTGGCGGATGTTCCCTTTTTTCGGGACCGACCTCTTCGGCCCTGGGGTGGAAGGTCACCTGCAGAGGATCGAGAAGTCCAATGCTACCTTGGACTCGGCCCTTCCGCCTCAGAAGGACAAAGGCCTCAAACCACAGCCTAAGCTCCTTTCGTTCTTCTGCGCCTGCTGCGTCCGCCCAGCAACGTCAGGGCTAGCAGGCTCGGGCTTGGCATCCCAAACCCAAGCCCGGGCTCTCCAACAGGAAGCAGGAGGTAGGCCCAGGAGGTCCTCGCCGGTCCTCCTCCAAGCCTGCCCAGTGACGGGCTGAGGGTGTCGCCCCAACCCCGCCACTCACTCCCAGGTTCCCCTCGGGGACGGCCCGCACTTCCTTTCCGCCTGGTCCGTTATTACCACAGACAGGTGGGTTCTGGAGGTGGTGGAAAAGCCCTGCTTTCTAGAATTCGAGCAGGCCCCGCCTTCAGAGCTGCAGACTCGGGGGCCTCGGGTCCGCGAGAGCCTCACTGTCGGCGGGCCGACATCGCCTCCTCCAAAAGGAGGTGATCAGGGAGGTGGCGGACCTCCTCAGACCCGGGTTTGTGTCCAGGTACTTCCTGGTTCAAACAGACGGGGCTGGCGCGCCATTCTCAACTCTACACGACCTGGAACAAGTTCCTAAGGTCTCAACCTTCAGGATGGTCACTTGGCTCAGATAATACCATCCCTGGAACACGGCGGTGGTTGTGCTCTCTGGACCTGCAGGATGTTTCCACGTCCCTATCCGCCTGTCACATCGGGAGTCCTTCGCTGAGCGGAGGGATCCTTTCGAGTCCGGAGCCATGCCCTTCGGCCTGTCTCCAGCTCCCAGGGTCTTCACCAAATGCATAGCAGTGGTGACAGCTTTCCTGGGCACCGAGGGGTCCGGTGTACCTTAGCTGGACGACATTGGCTGATAGCAGTCCCTCCAGGACAGGGAGGTGGAGGTCCAGAGATCTGCCTCCAGGTTTAGCTCAAATCGGCCTTCTCATCAACGAGGCCAAGTCAGAACTCGAGCCAAAGCAGGTGATTCTGTTTATCGGGCAGAGCTCGACTCTCTTCGGCCAGAGCACGGCCCCGGGACAGGGCCGAGGTTCTTACCTCCTTGCCCAATCTTACTTGTTGGGCAATCGCGCCTGCCCGGGACTTCCTGCGCCCTGGTCTCATGGCGCCTGTACCAGCGTGGTCCTGTAGGCACGCTGGCACATGCGCCCCTTCAGTGGGGACTGGCCAGCCAGTGGTCACAACTGCGATCCATTGGACCGCCAGCTAGTGACGGTGACCCAGGAGATGTGGGAACGCCTCCGTGGTGGACCATTCCAACTCATCTGCAGGAGGGCATCCCGCTTGTCCGCCTCGAACCGACGGTCCCCATCGACCGATGCCCTCTGATGGGTTGGGGTGCCCATCTGGGGAATACCGGGCGACGGCCTCTGGTCCCCGTGAGAGTCCCATGCCACACATCGGCCTGCTGAGCCCGAGTGGTCCGCCTAGCTCTCACTGCCTTGCTCCGCTTTCTCCGGGGTCAAGTGGTCCAGTCCAGATGGACAATACCACGACCATGTACTATCTAAACCGCCAGGGCGGGACGCGTTCCATGCTTCTATGCAAGGAAGCTCTCCGCATTTGGTCACTCGTGCGCAGCTTGGAGGCGGATCTCCTAGCCATTCATGTGGCAGGAGCCTCTAACACGCTGGCCGATGCCCTGAGCCGGATAGGGGCTGCATCTCACGAGTGGTCTCTCCTGCCGGAGGTAGTACAAGATCTGTTCTCCCATTGGGGCACACCTCAGGTGGACCTGTTTGCCTCCAGGGAGAACGCGGAGCTGAGGCTGTTCCATGCCCGCCTCAGCAGGGCTCGCTGCAGGGGGATGCCTTCTCGAGGCCGTGGACCCCGGGCCTCTTCTACGCCTTCCCCCCATTTCTCTTGATTCACACGGTGCTTCTCAAAGCAAGGAGGGACAAGGCGCAGGTGATTCTGATAGCCCCAGACTGGCCCCGCCAGTTCTGGTACCCAGATCTCCTCAGCCTCAGCTCCAGGCTCCCGAGGCAGCTTCCAGTTCGCCCGGACCTGCTCTCAGTCAATCAGGAGAAGGTGTTCCATCCGGACCTTCAATCCCTGCACCTGACGGCCTGGTTCCTGAGCGGTGAGAGTACCAGGCCTTGGGTCTTTCTGACGAGGCCCTCAATGTTGTTGAGGGTTCTGTATGAGTCGTACTCAGAACAAGTATGCCTTCAAATGGAAGAGATTTACCATTTGGTGTCAGGCAAGGGCTTGGACCCTTCCTCCTGTCCTTTGGCAAGCATCTTGGACTATTTATGGTCCCTTTCTCGTCAAGGGCTTAGGGTCGACGCACCCTAAGGGTGCACCTGGCAGCCATCTCTGCTACTGGCTGGCCTGAGGAGCAGTCGGTGGCGCAGGAGAAGGTGGTCTGGCGCCAAAGGCCTTGATCACATTTCCTCCAAGCGAACCTCCACCTCCATGGGATTTACTGCTGATACTGGCAGCTCTGGCGGGCGTTTATTCAACCAATGCACAGGGTGTGAACTTCACCTGTCGGAAGACCGCCTCTTGGTGGCTATCACGTCAGCCAGAAGGATGGGAGAACTCCAGGCGCCTGCATCGAGTCTCCTTACCTGGTCTTCCACAGGGGAAGGTTGTCCTGCGCCCCACCTGAAATTCCTTCCCAAGGTGGTGTCGGAGTTTCACCTAACCAGGTGTTGACTCTGCCGGTGTTCTACCCCAATCACACCGGAGGCCAATACAGGCTCCATACTTTGGGCCTTAGAAGGGCCGCTTATTATAAGGAGCGCGACAGCTGAAATTGGAGAAGTTCGCCAGCTGTTTGTCACCCATGCTAAGCCACACCTGGCAGACCTGCAGCCCAGCGGACTAAAGCAGGTGGGTCACCTCCTGCATAGATCTCTGCTACAGTTGGCGGGCATGGAGCCTCCCAGAGGGATAAGAGCTCATTCTACCCGCCATACTGCTGCATCGGTGGCTGCTTCCAGGGTCGCCCCTATCCAGGATATCTGCAGGGCTGCTACCTGGAAGTCAGCAAACACCTTCATCACCCATTACCACATCGACCTTGAGTCACGCCGGGATGCTGGTTTGGGGCCTTGGTTCTCCAGTCTTATTCCCAAGTAGGGGTGTGCGCCTTGCCTCCCTCCTCCTGGAGAACTGCTAGGAGGCTATGACAGTGGATGAACAACATATCCATGTCCCTAGAAATACAGGTTACCTCCGTAACAGGAGTTCTAGGAATGGTATATGTTGTTCATCCACTCCACCCACTCAACTTCCTCGGCTCGAGTGCACAACCTGAGCTTCCAGCGGCCAGATCTGGCGCCATGGGGCGGAGCTAAGAGTTTTACCACCGGTGGGTGGGAGGAGCCAGCTTGAAGACCTTCCGCAAGATTTAAAGCGGCAAGGATACCTGCCAGACAATGTGGATGAACAACATATACCATTCCTAGAACTCCTGTTACAGGTGAGTAACCTGTATTTTCTACTGGTGATGCCTCTCCCTATGCATCCCAGTATCCCCAGCCCTCCTGCTGCCCCTCTCACATTGCTTGCCCACCTTTAGGTCATCTGATATGACTACCCCAGGTCTCTTTCCATTTTGTTGTTGTTAGTATCTCACCTCATTGTGTACTCTTCTCCTGGGTTTTTGTTTCAGGTGCATTACCTTGCACTTTTTAGCATTGAATCTAAGCTGCCATACATTTGACCATTCCTCTAACCTTACCAAGTCCCTTCTTATCCTTTCCACCCCACCTTGTGCATCAACTCTGTTGCAGATCTTGTGTCATTTGCAAAGAGACATATTTTCCTTCCAGTCCTCTGCAATGTTGCTTATAAAGACATTGAAGAGGACCGGTCCTAGTACTGAACCCTGCGGTACCGCACTAGTAACCCCCTTTTCTTCAGAGTGGACTCCATTTACTATTACTCTCTGTAGTCTGTTCTCCAGCCAATTCTTTACCCAGGCTGTCATCTTGGGACCCACTCCCAGGCTGGCTAACTTGTATATTAATCTTTGTGTGGGACTGTGTCAAATGCCTTGTTGTAAGTCTAGGTAGGCCATGTCCACAGCCCCTCCCTGATCTACTACTTTGATCACCCAGTCAAAGAAATCTATCAGATTTGTCTGCCATGACCTTCCCGCTGTGAATCCATGCTGCCTAGGGTCCTGTGCCCCTCTGGCCTCTAGATACTCGACAATTCTTTCCTTCAGAAGTGATTCCACCATTTTCAAACAACATGAAGTCTTGCTATATTATGACAATTGCAGTTTGTCCCACCATTAGAACTGCTCCGGAGGTGAAATAGTTAACTCCATTCCATGAATGGAACTTTGAGCACGAGCTCTAAAATAGAAGCTCTGTCTGTGGAGATTCAGACCTGAACTGTCAGATTCTTTACTCAGCCTCACTGAACAGTCGCTCCGGAGATTTCTCCTACTGCTTTGTTCATTTTACTTGTTTAAACAGTATTTTCTCGGTTAAATTAAACGAAGTAGTATAATTATTTTTAACCGCAACGATCGGTTCAAGCTCTGTCTGTGGTATTGTAAGTAATAGACAGGTTTTATTCTGTGGAACTTGTAAATGTTTATCGGTTCGGTTCAAACCGATCAGGTTGGTTAAAACCTTAGAGTGTAAGCATTTTAAAGCTTTTAGAGTGCGGTTCCTTGTTCTATCGGTTCTAAAACCGATTTCACATGCGTTTTTCTTGACCCGTGACACGGTTGGGAACCGATAAGGGTGTCTTGCCTGGCACTGCCGTTAAAAAGGCAAGTTTCTTGGTTAGGCTGGCATCATGTCTGAGAAACCCAAAAGAAAAAACCGGGCCCACTGGGTTTCAACACTGTAGTGTCTGTGGGGAAGCCTTTGCCAAGGCTGACCCACACACTGCATGTGTTTATTGTCTGGGGTTGACCACCTCATTTCAGACTGCCAGATTTGTAAAAAATTCCCTGCAGTCAACCTGGATAAGAGAGTGGGCAGGCTCAGGGAACGAGAGGCCTGTAAGTCCGCTGACCTGGATGGCCAGCCCGGTTCCCCAGGGCGAGACTTCGTCGGCAAAAGTGTAAACTAAAAAAGAAAATCAGCAGGTATGGAGTCCAAAATCTCTTCCAACTGCTGCAGAACTAGCAAAAGCTATACAAATTGTACAGTCACTTTCTCCGGTTCCATCCGAACCGCCACTGTCTGGTAAAAGGTTGGTTCGGCTGGTTCCACCGGTTCAAGAATATGATATTGGAGATTTTTATGAACCAAGAGCATGGGGGGATGATCAGTGTGAATGTGACTGAGAGAGTCTGGGTGTGCCCACTGAACCGGACACCTCCCCAGACTGACCCTTACAATCTCCCCCTATGCTTTCTGAGTCCCCTTCTTTTCTGTTTTATAAAAGGGTTGTTGAATCCCTCCAGCTCCCATGGAGGAAGCTGTGGATGAGCAAGAGGAACCTGATTTTGTAGAAATGATGGATATTCCAGAGTTTCAGAGATTGTCTTTCCTTTACAAGTCTTTAGGAAACAAACAATAAAAATTTTAAAACTCCTAATTCTGTGCCTCCTGTAGATAAAAAGATGGACAGAAGGTACACATTGTCGGGTCCTGATACAGAATTCCTTTCACAGCAATGCAGTCATGTTAGTAGTTCAGGCTGCAGCCTAGATAAAGCTAATATTCCCTGGCTTCACATCCTCCTGACAAGGATTCCAGGAAGATTGATGCCATGGCAAAAACAGTATATGGCAGCCCTTGGGACTCAGGTCAAGAAATTATATGGCTTATGTAGCAAGGTATCAGAAATCTAGATGGGATACTGTTATGGAATTAGCTAAACAAGCCCATGGCCAGCTGGCTAGCGTAACTAGAACAGGTGGCTGCGATGGCATTGAGGTTTCTAAGGTGCAGTTTCATGCTGCTGTGGATGTTAATGATGTTTCCTAGAGAGTCATGGCCACATCTGTAGCTTGAGGCTGGCCTGGCTCAGGTTTACTAGCCTGTCACAGGATACCCAGACTAAGGCTATGGATTTTCCTGGTAGGAAATCTCTGTTTGGGGAGCAGACAGAGAATTACATGAAAAGATGGATGAATATAGGACTACTTACAAAAGTGCCCAAGCTAAGGAGCGGCAAGCCACTCCCCAGAGGCATACCCCTAGGGGTAGGGGTAGGCCTTTTCACAGGCCTTTTTATCAGACTCAGGCCTCCTCTGCTTATGCTCAGAGGGGCTTCTTCAGAGGCAGAGGCAGACAGGGTGTGGGCAGGCCTGCTCCCACCCCTCAGCCTAAAGCACCTGCTAAGCAGGCACCCTGATGGGGTGCCCAGGGCCGATTCTCCTTACCAGTAGGGGGGCAGGTTGGCTTACTTCAGTCAGAACTGGCCTTTAACCTCAGACAAGTGGGTTCTGGAAGAGAGCTAGGTCTTGTTCTCAGCTTCAAAAGTTTCCAAGATGAGAACCAGGTTTTTCTACCTGCAAGTTCTTCCGAGACCCTTGCTCTTGAAGCAGAGGTCTCAACCCTGTTGGCTCTCAGAGCAGTAGAAGGGTTCTCCCTGCACCAAGGCAGGGTCTGTATTCCAGATACTTCTTTCCCAAAAAAGACAGGAGAATGGCGGCCCATCTTAGACCTCAGATATCTGAACAAGCATCTTTTGAAACTAAAGTTCAAAATGGTAACTCTGGCAATGATTTTACCCTCTCTAAGGCCAGGAGACTGGTTAGCTTCCCTGCACCTCAAGGATGCCTATTTTCACGCCCCATCAGAAGCTCCCACTCGAAAGTACCTCAGATTCAACTGCCCTCAGGTCACTTACCAGTTCATAGCAATGCCCTTCGGCCTTACCTCTGCCCCAAGGGTATTCACAAAATGTCTGGCAGCAGCAGTGGCTCACTAAGGAGGCAAAGGATTGCTTTTCCCTATCTAGGTCGACTGGCTCATTGTAGGCCAGTCCCCAGAACAGGTAAAATCTCACCTGCAAGTCACCCAGCAGTTTCACCCCTCTGGGCTTTCTGCTAAATCTACCAAGTCGGTTCTGGAACCAGTCCAGGTACTCACCTTATAGGGCAGAATTGAACAAACCTAGCCAGAGTTTTTCTTCCCTTGATAGGGTAAGGAATTCTAGTGGCTCTGGCCTCCTTCTTCACTCTGCAGGTCTCTCGACCAGCAAGACACTTTCTGCAGCCCTGGGCACATGGCTGCATCCACAGCTGTTGTGCAGGGAGCAAGATTTCAGATGAGAGACATTCAGTTTCACTTGAGAGCCTATTGGTCTCAGAGAAGTGACCCCTTCCAAGTTGGTCCCAGTGACTCGAACCTTGATCCAGGCCTTCCAGTGGTGGTAGGATCAGAGCAATTTGAGATTTGGGGTCCCCTTCATTCCCCCTGCTCACACTTTGACTCTCACTACAGATGCCTCCTGGGGTGGGAGGCCCACATGGGCGACCTCTCCACTCAGGAGTGTGGTCCCCAGGAATCTCTGCTCCACATCAATTTGCTGGAGTTTAGAGCTGTCCTTTAGCCTTCAAGTTGCTTTTCTGCATCTGTTCAGAACAAAGTGGTACAAGTCAGAACAGACAACACCACAACAATGTGGTACATCAACAGCAGGGGCACTGGTCTTCGGCCTTGTGCACCGAGGCAGTGAAGTTATGGTCTCTGGCCTATTCCCTGAACACTTCCCTCATAGCAGTTCACCTTTCAGGAAAGGACAATGTCCTAGCAGATGCTCTCAGTAGGATTTCCCAGGGCCATCACGATGGTCCCTGGATCCTCAGTATTGGGGATAGTTTTTGCCAGATGGGCACCCTCAGATAGATTCTTTGCAGCCCCAGACAATCACCAACTTCCACTGTTCTGTTGCAGGCCTCCAGTGTTGGGTTCAGTCCCCGTGGACGCCCTTCTCCTGGATTGGGAAGGGAAGTTTCTTTATGCTTTCTCCCCTTCCCTCTCCTATTCAAAGTGTTAGTCAAATCAGATCTCAGCCTTGCAGGGTGATTCTGATTGCCCCGGATTGGGCCAGGCAGCCCTGGTACCCACTCCTTCTGTTCCTGACAGTCCATCTTCCCTTTCCTCCCCAGGAATCACAACCTATTAACCTGTGCCCAGGGGAGAGTTTGGTATCTGAACCTCAAATCCCTCAACCTCAAGGCCTGGCTCTTGAGGAGTTAGAGTTTGCTGACTTACACCTCTCTCAGGGTGTCCTTTAAATCCTAAAGGCCTCTAGGAAGCCTTCCACTAGGGCTACTATAATTCTAAATGGAAAAAGGTTTTCCATTTGGTGTGCTGTAGCATATTTCCAGAATCTGCTGATTTGCCCATTGTGTTAGATTACATGGTCCATCTTAATTCCTTGGCCTCAGACCAGCACCCTGAGAGTTCATTTGGCAGCTGTTTCTGTTTTGTTTCAGCAGGAAAGTCATCCTCTCTTTCCGCTCACCCTGTGTTTTCCAAGTTTTTTAAGGGATTACTCCATACTAATCCACTTTTTCGGGATCGGGCCCCTGCCTGGGACCTTAATGTTTGCATTGCCCAGTTAATGCAACCTCCTTTTGAACCTCTGTTTTCTGCAGAGCTGAAGTATCTAACTTGGGAAAACTGTTTTCCTAGTGGCTATCACTTCCAGACGATAGGTGAGTTGTAAAGCCTTGTCAGTAGAAACTGACTTTATTTCTTTCCACAGGGATACAAGTAGTCCTCAGGACTAACAGGAAGCTTTTGCCTATGTGGTTTCAGATTTCCATCTTAACCAATCTAGCTCCCTTCCAGTAACTTTTCTGAACACCCTCTTCTGCTGAGAGGAGATTGCACAGCCTGGATGTTAAGAGGGCTCTGGTTACTATATAGAACGACTCAAGGGTCGTGAGGTTCGAATCCTCCAACTTTTCCTCACTTTTGGTGAGGTTGGAAAGGGAAAACTGCCACTAGAGATCATTGCCAGGTGGATTGTCTCTGTATCCAATTTTGTTATCAGAAACTGGGCAGAGATCCCCTCTGGCTTGAGGGCTCTTTCTACCAGAGGTGCAGCCGCTCTAGCTGCTGCCAGAGACATCCTTATATTGAAGATATGCCAGGCTGCTACTTGGAAAAACGGACACACTTTCACCAAGCATTACTCCTGGATGTCCAGGCTGAGAGATGCTCAGTTTGGCACAGCTGTTCTTCAGAGCCTATTCCCTAAGTAGGTTCTGCCTCCTCCATGGAGGTACTGCTGTGTATTGTATTGTCATAATATAGCAAGACTTCATGTTGTTTGAAGAAAATTACCACCTTAGTAATGTTGTTTCTTCAATGGAGTCTTGCTATATTATGACCTCCCCAGCCTGCCCTCTCAGAACCTCTACTTGGTAGGTGTGGGCAACCTAGTGTGGGCACTATTTTATGCCCTTTTTGCTGCCACCCCTTTTGGGGTTTGGGGTGTGGTGTTTTATTATCCTCTTGTTTTATTCTCATTTTGTTAAAATTAGATTAGTAATTCTGGTCCCTGACTTGAGTATTGGGTGTTGGGACCAGCAATGGTGTTATTATTTAGGTAGCCAGTTGGTAGTGTAGGTTACAGCTTCCCACAGACCTTAGTGAGTTTTTGCTCATAAAGATCTGACAGTTCAGGTTTGAATCTCCACAGACAGAGCTTCTATTTTAGAGCTCTGCTCAAAGTTCCATTCATGGAATGGAGTTAACTATTTCACCTCCGGAGCAGTTCTAATGGTGGGACAAACTGCAATTGTCATAACATAGCAAGACTCCATTAGAAGAAACAACATTACTAAGGTGAGTAATTTTTTCTTCCCTACCACTGAGGTTAAACTAACAGGTCTGTAGTTTCCTGCTTCTGCCTTGCTCCCACTTTTGTGAAGGGGAATCACATCTGCCCTCCTCCAGTCCTCGGGTACCACCCCATCCTCCCATGATTTAAAGAGGGTAGTCAGTGGTGTCACTGGTTCTACCCTTAGTTCTTTTAGAATTCTGGGATGAATCCCATCAGGCCCCATTGCTTTGTCCACCTTCAGTTTTAAGAGTTCTTTCAGAACCCTTTCTTCTGTAATGGCTGGTATCAACTTCTGTATCCAGAGTGTTTCTACTGTTTGTTTTAGGTACTCTCCTTTCCTTTGTAAATACTAAGCAAAATATTTGTTTAGTATCTCTGCCTTTTCACAGTCACGCCTGCCCACCCTCCCTCCCTTTATTAAGCCCTCACTATCCCTCCCTTGGTCTTCCTTCGCTCCCTGATGTACCTATAAAAGGTTTTATCCCTTCTTAACTGAGTTGGCCATCTTTTCCTCGGTTTGGGCCTTTGCTGTTCTGACTGCCTTCCCAGCTTCCTTTTGCTTCAACTGATACAGTTCTCTGTCCTGCTCCTTCTGTGATTCCTTGTACTTCCTGAATGCTTCTTTTCTCTTGAACCTCACTGCCACTTCCTTTGAGAACCATAGTGGTTTCTTACATCGCTTTGCTCGCTTTGTTTATTTGCTTCACACAAAGGCTTGTTACCTCTGTGTGGCAGTTTTATTATTCCATTGTTCTTCCACCCTACTTCCTGCCCATTTGCTAGTGCATTCCTTAGGCACTCATCCATTTGGAAAAGTCAGCCCTCCTAAAGTCCAGTACTTTTGCTTTTGTATGGCTTGACTCTATTGCTGTGTTTATTGTGAACCATACTTTTCGATGGTCGCTAGTTCCCAGATGGCTACCCACTTCTACATCTGTGATCCTCCCTTCATCTCCATTTGAGAGAACCAGGTCTAAGATTGCTCCTCTCGAAAGTGGGCTCCAATACTAGTTGTCTAAGGCATGCCCCTGTAGGGCATCTAGAATAACCCCACTCTTCAAGTGGCTGCTGCAACTGCACTCCAGTTAACATCTGGCATATTCAGATCACCCATCAGCAATATCTCCCCTTTTTCTGCCATTCTAAGTATACGTTCTATCATTTCTTTGTCCATTTCCTCTCCCTGAGAAGGGGGTCTGTATACAACCCCTGTGCAGATTGTGGTGCCATTGCCGGTCTCCAAATTTACCCACAGTGCTTCTACTCCTCCCTGTTTTTCCTTTTGTTCTGTTGCTTTGATTCCTTCCCTTACGTAAAGAGCTACTCCTCCTCTTTTACCCTCTCTGTTCCTCCTGTAGATAGTGTATCCTGGTATGTTTATGTCCCAGCCATGGTTTTGTGTGTACCATGTTTCTGTGACTGCCACGATATCCAGATGTTTCTCCTCCATCAAGGCCACTAATTCAGGAAGCTTGTTACTCAGACTACGGGCATTGGTACTCATTGCTGTCCATTTTTAATGGCTTTATTTTGTGCAGGAAGATCTCACTGACCTTTCTATCGAGTTTTTTCATTTAGTACTCCCATTAGAGGCTGATTTTCCTGTTGCCTGTCGCGCCTCCCCTGACTAGTTTAAGGGGAGGAACTGATAAGCAGCAGGAAAATCCCAGCCTCTCCCTACAAAACAGGGTACTAAATGAGAAAAAGACCGAGATAGAAACGTCAGTGGGGGATGCTGCAATAAATCAGCCATAAATGTCCATATAGGCCTATTGTATCGGCACAAGGATTGCCTACCTCCGGAAGCCCTTAATCTGGCTGTCACCTTCTCAGTCCTCTCCCTAGTCATTTATTGGCTCACTGTCTACTCTGCTGCTGACCACACAGCCCTTAACAAAATCCACCTGGCCATAAACAAAGCATGCAGACTCCTCTCCGGGGCAGACAAGCGTACCCATACTTGTACCCTGTATGCCCTGACAAATCTCCTCACCCTGGATGAAAGGCTATTTTATCAAAGTCTCCTCACAAAGAAAATACACCTGGGGCTTACCCCCTTGGGGGTTTCTGCCTCTCTCTCATCCTCCCACACCTCAGTGAACACCCGCACTGCCAACCGACAGGTGTAGTCCATCCCGAGGGTTAGAACTTCGTTAGCCCAAAGGTCATTCCCACACAGGGCCCCAGCCTGGTACAACGAACTCCCCTCCGACGTCTCCTCCGTCTCCAAATTAGGACCTTTCAAGTCATCCCTCAAAGATCACATTCTCACTTCACGGCGCTGCCAGTGTACCAGCTAGTGCTAGGTCATCTATCTGTCATCTTACAGGCCCCCCGCCCCCCGCACTGAGCTCCTACTGATAGAGCTACCAAACATTACCTATTAACAGTGCCTCCTTTGACTGCACTCACAAGATAACTGTCTAATTCTTTACTTCGCTGTAAATATCAAACCTGTTACTCGCGCCCCCCACATCAGCAAACTTATTGTTCTCTTGAAAACTATAAAATACAGCTCTTGGTAACTCGTTCAATGCAATGTATAGCTGATCTTGATTCTACAATTATTGTATAACTGAAAAAACTGTAACCTTTACCTACCATTCTATGTCCATATGCATTAAGTGTTTATGTTTGTTTTTTTCCGGCACGGAACCTTTGTAAGTGAGTCCCTGACTCAAAGGTTGTAATCCTAAAGTCTGTTAAATAAATAAATAAATAATCCTTCACAGGTGAGAGGAGTCCCTGATAGCAGAAAGCTATCCTAGGGTAGGGAGTTAAGGGAATTGTACATCACGCTACAGCCAGCTGGCGGTACCCCTCTAGTTTAACTTACAGTTGGAACAGCAGGGGATAAGGAGAAGTCCTCCACCACAGGTAGCTCATCATGAGTGTCCACTGGTGTCATCACTTCTCAAAGACACATGCTATACACTCACAGTTCAGCTCCACGGTGCTGGTTCACAGAAGTCAATATGACACAGTAGAGTTGAGTACAGTAAAATCAAATTTTGTTTGGACAAACTGCAAAAGCTACAGCACTGGCAACAATTACCCAGCCTTTTGTTTTGTGCCAACACCTTGCGCTTTTTCAAAGGCTGTAGTCTACAGGTGGGCTGCAGCTATAAAAAGACGTCATTCAAAGAGACAACCATAGGTAGTGAAATCCCACAGCATACAAAACAATACCATAATCAAGCTGTATATGACACGTAATAAATACATTAAACAATATACATTACAGCTGTGTACAAGAAGAAGATAAAGACAACATTATGCTCGATAGTGGCTACTAGGGCTGTAAAAATGGCTAGTTGTCAAACTATTGCACAAAGTCCACTAAGCAATAAATTGCTATCCCCCATATGATAACATTATTTCTAGGGACTTGGATATGTTGTTCATCCATATTGTCTGGCAGGTTCCTTGCCGCTTTAAATCTTGCCGGAAGGTCTTTAAGCTGGCTCCTCCCACCCACCCAGGTAGTAAAACTCTGGGCTCCGCCCCATGACGCCAGATCTTCCTTACCGCTTGGAAGCTTAGGTTCCCTCCTTAGCGCTCTGCGTTTAGACTGGATCCAAACTCTTCAGTTCACCCAGAAATAATTTTAAAGTTTTCTAGACTTCGGTCTGCTTCTTCCTTCGCGGCTGCGATGGACAAATTGACTCCCGGTTTCGGGGTGCCCATGCAGGCAGAAGATGTGTGGACTGGCCGCACTCACGTGTGTCTACTGCCTCGGCTTGACCACGATCCATGAGGCTCAGTTAGTAAAGAGTCTTTTTCGACAATGTCCTCGAAGACCGTGTTGCCTGGCTCCAACTTGGGCACCCTGAGAAACGTTATCCGCTGGTGAAGTCCAAGGAGGCCCGTTGGGCGGTTTCCGCGGCGGCTAGCTTGGCTGAGCAACTTGAACAGATGATTGCCCTCGAGGAGGAGGCAGCCCAGGCCGCATCTTCATCATCCTCGGTCACGGCTTTTATCCTGCTCTCCTTGGGCTCCTCCTGTACAGCTTCTTTTAAGGAGCTTTGCCAATCCCTCTCCATGAAAGGTGAGGGACTATCGGGACAATCCTCTCGGACCAAGAAGAAGGACTCGAAGGGTAAGTCCCACCGTCAACGTTCATGGGAGCAGGAGAGGTCCCCTTCCCCGGACAGTCGACACTTGACTTTGGTCAAGGTTGCGGCTAAGGCCGCTGGCTTCATGGTGTCCCCGTCAGGTCAGCCAGCCGAGACACCCGTCGTTGCGGTCGATATTTTTCTCGTCCCGTCGGACGGGCTGTCGACTGGAGAAGCCGACAACCCTTCTTAACCGGTTCCCCTGGTGGAAACCGAAGACTTGCCTGCGTCTCCTGTGCCGGAGTCCCCAGTTGAGGTTCCCGAGCCGAGGGAGGAACGGGTTTCCCCCACTCCTCCCAGACCCACCGGAACACAGATGGTCTCGGACCTCTTTCGTCCAGCCGATCCCACCGGCAACAGTGGTCTCGGCACCGAGGAAAGCGGCAGCGCCGCTCGTCCTCATCTTCCTCCTCGGAGGAGGAGAGGCTTCGGCGCAAATTGCATCAACGCTACGAGGACTTAATGTGGCAGCAGCTCCTTCTGACCGGGAACAAGCCGACGCTGTCGCCTTCCCCGGCCATTAAGTGGCTGTCACCCGAAAGGCCGAAACGACTCTTCGCGGTGGTCGAGGTGCCCAAACCGGTGCCGGTTGTTCGGCCAAAACCAGCTGCTCCACCGATCATGGTGGAACTCCTGCCTCCACAACCGAAATCAGGGGCTCCGACCAAGGATTCTCTGTCGGGTCAGGGACTGCCCCACCGGTTGTCGGTCACCCTCACTCCTGACCGTCCTCGGCAGGTGGAGGGTGGCTCAGGCCCTAGGCAGCTGTTCACGGACTCCTCTGAGTCTGACAACGACTCTTCCCTGTTCTCCAGGCCCCTTGACCTGGAGTCCTCCAGGGGACAGTCGATGGACGAGAGCCCATCCTCGTTCATGGGTTTGCTTCGGCTCATCTCGGAGTCCACCGGGATGCAGCTCGAGCCCATATCCAAGCGGGCCAAGTATCCCCTCATGGAGATACTGGACCGAGGGAATTCTCCCATGGAGGCCTTTCCGTGGCTGAAGCCATTGTTGGCCCAGCCTGAGTTATGGCAGCGGCGGCTTCTTGTCCTGTTCTTTGGCCAGGATGGCCAGAAGTACGAGTCCCTACCGGGTCACTGTCCGGTTTCTCTGAGCACCCCTCTGCGGAGGGTTGGTTACCGATCAGCGCTTTCCGCGCCCGAAGCCAGGACGGGACAAGCCACACCCCTCCCGACAAAGAGTTCAAAAGCTGACTATGCCGGGCGAAGGTGTATGCTGAGTCCTCCCTCGGCCTCCGTCAGGCCAGTTCGGCCGTACTGATGGCGCACTTCTCCCACGCCCTTATGGGCTCCCTGGATGAGGTGATCCCTCATCCCCCGACTGACCTGTGGACTGCGGTCAAGCAGGTGCGGGATCAGGGAAGGGCAGTGGCGAAACAGCAGCTCCAAACAGCTCTTGATGTTGGAGACTCCTGTGCCCGGTCAGTAGTGGCCGCATGGCCATCAGCGCAGAGCTTGGCTGTGGATCTCCACCTTCACTGCGGATACCCAGCACAAGTTGGCAGACATCCCCTTCCTGGGTACCGACTTGTTTGGGCCTGGGGTGGAAGGCCACCTCCAGAGAATTGTGAAGTCCAGTGCCACCTTGGACTCGGTCACGTCTGCTCAGAAGGACAAAGCCGCAGACAGCAGCATAAGTCCTTTCGCCCTTCTGCCCCTGCGGCACTTCCGGACCAGCAAAACCAGCATCAGGGCCAGCAGGCTCGCACTTGGCACCCCAAAGCCGAGCCTGCAGCTTCCTCCAGCAGGAAGCCGAGAGGAAAAGGCCCAGGAGGTCCCTCGGCCGGTCCCTCCTCCAAGCCTACCCAGTGACGGGTTGAGGGGTGTCACCCCTAGCCGCGTCGCTTCCCTCTTGGTTCCCCCCATGGGGGGATGGCTCCGCCACTTTCTTTCTGCCTGGTCCGCTATCACCACGGACCTTTGGGTGTTGGAGGTGGTAGGAAAGGGTCTGCCTCTGGAGTTCGAGCAGGCCCCGCCCTTCCGAGCCGTCGCCCAACGGGCGGTTAAGGGGTCCGCAGCGCCTCTGTCGGCCCGTCGAGCCGACATTGCCATGCTCCTCCAGAAGGAGATGATCAGGAAGGTGGCGGATCCTCCACCAGACCCAGGGTTTGTGTCCAGGTACTTCCTGGTCCCGAAACAGATGGGGGGCTGGCGCCCCATTCTAGACTTCACGACCTGAACAGGTTCCTAAGGTCTCGAACCTTCAGGATGGTCACTGTGGCTCAGATCATTCCATCCTTGGGAATGAGGCATGTGATTCTGTTATCTGGACCTCCAGGATGCGTTCTTTCACGTCCCAGTCTATCCATCCCACCAGTGATTCCTCCGCTTCAGAGCAGAGGGGTCTCTCTATGAGTTCCGGGCCATGCCCTTCAGCCTTTCTCTAGCTCCCAGGGTCTTCACCAAATGCATGGCAGTGGTTACAGCTTTCCTGCGGCGCCGAAGGGTCCGGGTGTATCCCTACCTGGACAACTGGCTGATTGCGGCCTCCTCCAGACCGGAGGTGGAGCGGTCCAGGGATCTGGCCCTCCAGGTTTGCTCTCAAGTTGGCCTCCTCATCAACGAGGCTAAGTCGGGAACTCGTGCCAAATCAGGTGATCCAATTCATCGTGGCAGAGCTTGACTCTCTGCGAGCCACAGCACGGCTCCTAGCGGACAGGGCTGAGGTTCTTTCCTCCTTTGCCCAGTCATTTCAGGTTGGGCAATTGCGCCCTGCCCGGGACTTCCTGCGCCTCCTGGGCCTCATGGCGGCTTGCACCAGCGTGGTCCATTGGACCCGTTGGCACTTGCGTCCCCTACAATGGGGACTGGCCAGCCAATGGTCACAGCACTCCGGTCCTTTGGATCAGTCAGTGACAGTGACCCAGGAGATGTGGAACGCTCTCCAGTGGTGGATCATTCCAGCTCATCTGCAGGAGGGCATCCCGTTTGTCCACCCCGAGCAGACGGTCTCCCTGTTGACCGACGCCTCTCTGATGGGTTGGGGTGCCCATCTGGGGGAGCACAGAGCGCACGGCCTGTGGTCCCCTCGGGAGTCCCGATGCCACATCAACCTGCTGAAGCTTCAAGTGGTTCGTCTAGCCCTCACCACCTTTGCTCTGTTTGTACGGGGTCAAGTGGTCCAGGTCCAGATGGGCAATACTACGACCATATACTACCTAAACCGCCAGGGCTGGACGCGCTCCATGCCTCTGTGCAGGGAAGCTCTCCACACTTGGTCCCTCATGTGCAGCCTGGAAGCGGATCTCCTTGCCATCCATGTGGCAGGAGCCTCCAACATTCTGGTCGATGCCCTAAGCCGGATAGGAGCTGTGTCCCAAGAGTGGTCTCTCCTGCCAGAGGTAGTGCACAATCTGTTCTCCCACTGGGGCACACCTCAGGTGGACCTGTTTGCCTCCAGGGAGAATGCGAAGCTGAGGCTGTTTCATGCCCGCCCCCCTCAGAAGGGCTTGCTGCAGGGGGATGCCTTCTTGAGGCTGTGGACCCCGGGCCTCTTCCACGCCTTTCCCCCATTTCCCTTGATCCACAAGGTGCTTCTCAAGGCGAGGAGGGATAAGGCGCAGGTTATTCTGGTAGCCCCAGACCAGCCCTGCCAGTTCTGGTATCCAGATCTCCTTAGCCTCAGCTCCAGGCTTCCGAGGCGGCTTCCAACCCGCCCGGACCTGATCTCAGTCAACCATGGGAAGATACACCTCCCGGGCCTTCAATCCTTGCACCTGACGGCCTGGTTCCTGAGCTGCTAGAGTTCCAGGCCTTGGGTCTTTCCGACGAGGTCCTCAACGTTGTTGAGGGATCCTGTGAGGAGTCAACCAGGAAATGCTGTGCCTTTAAATAGAAGAGATTCTCCATTTGGTGTCAGGGCAAGGGGCTGGACCCTTCCTCCTGTTCCTTGGCAAGCATTCTGGACTACCTGTGGTCCCTTTCTTAGCTAGGGCTTCGGTCGACGACCCTTAAGGTGCACCTGGCAGCCATCTCTGCACCGAGCGCGGGCAGGAAGCAGTCGGTGTGCAGGAGAAAGGTGGTCGGGCGCTTTTCAAAGCCTTGATCACATATCCCTCCGGTGCAGAACCTCCACCTCCGTGGGATCTGCTGCTGGTTGCTAAGCTCATGGGCAAGCTATTCGAACCGATGCACAGGTGTGACATCTCTCACCTGTCGTGGACGACCCCGCCTTCTTGGTGGCTATCACGTCAGCCAGAAGGATGGGAGAGCTCCAGGCGCTCTCCGAGTCTCCCTATCTGGTCTTCCACAGGGACAACGTTGTCCTGCGCCCCCACCCGAAATTCCTTCAGAAGGTGGTGTCGGAGTTTCACCTTAACCAGGTGTTGATTCTGCCGGTGTTCTACCCCAATCACACCTCGGAGGCAGAATATAGGCTCCATATTTTGGACCCTAGAAGTGCGGTCTCTTACTATAAGGAGCGGACGGCTGAAGTTCGGGGAGAGGTTCGCCAGCTGTTTGTCACGTACGCTGAAGCCGCACCTGGCAGACCTGCAGCCAAGCAGACGATGGGCAGGTGGGTCACCTCCTGCATAGATCTCTGCTATAAGTTGGCGGGCATGGAGCCTCTCAAAGGGATAAGAGCTCATTCTACCCGCCATACCGCTGCTTTGATGGCTGCTTCCAGGGACATCCCTATCCAGGAAATCTGCAGGGCTGCTACCTGGAAGTCAGCACACACCTTCATTACCCACTACCACATCAACTTTGAGTCACGCTGGGATGCTGGTTTTGGGACCTCGGTTCTCCAGTCTTTATTACCTAAGTAGGGGGTGTGCGCCTTGTCTCCCTCCTCCTGGAGAACTCTGTTTGCCAGACAGTGTGGATGAACAACATATCCATGTCCCTAGAAATACAGGTTCTAGGGACATGGATATGTTGTTCATCCACACTTATTGGCAGGTTCCTTGCCGCTTTAAATCTTGCCGGAAGGTCTTCAAGCTGGCTCCTCCCACCCACCCAGGTGGTAAAACTCGGCTCCGCCCATGACCTAGATCTTCCTCACCGCTTGGAAGCTCAGGTTCCTCCCTAACGCCTCCGCTTAAGACTGGTTCCTAATTCTTCGATTTTCCAAATCAATCTTTAAGGTTTTCTGACTTTGGTCAACTACTTCTCTCGGCCATGCGATGGACAATCGACTCGGTTTTCGGAGATGCCCTTGTGGGCAGAAGATGTCTCGGACGGATCCGCACTCCACGTGCGTCTACTGCTTGGGCCTTGAGCACGACCCGCAGGCTTGCAACCTGTGCTCTTCTTTCTCTGCCTACGTCCTGGAAAACCGTGCTGCCCATCTGCAACTTGGGCGACCCGAAAAGCGTTACCCTCCGGTAAAGTCGAAAGAGGCCCGGTTGGCGGTTTCTGCGGCGGCGGGCTCGGCAGATCAGCTAGAGCAGATGATCGCCCTTGAAGAGGAGGCGGCTCGGACCGCATTTTCCTCGGCCGCGGCATTTATCCCGCTCTCCCTGGGATCCTCATATTCTGCTTCCTTTAAGGAGCTTTGTCTGTCTTTCTTCACCAAGGGAGAGGGACCTTCATCTTCGGGACCTTCCTCTCGGTCCAAAAAGAAGGACAAGAGTAAGTCCGACCATCGACGCCCTTGGGAGCGGGAGAGGTCCCCTTCCCCGAGTGGTCGACCATCGACTTCGGTCGATCCTTCGGCTTCGGCCACTGGCTTCACGGTGTCCCCGTCAGGTCAGTTGACCGAGACTCCCGTCGACGCAGTCGAGATCTTTCTTGACCCGTTGGATGAGTTGTCGACCGGCGAAGCCGAAAATCCTCTCTCCCCAGTTCCCCCGGTGGCGGTTGAGGATCCCGTGGGCTTGCCTGTGCCTCCGGTTCCGGAGCCCTTGGGTGTTCCTTCCGAGCCGAAGGGAGGGCGGGTTTTCCCCGCCTTCCCTGCACCCTCCTTGGAAAAGCCGAGGTTCGCGGTCTCGGTCTTGGACTTCTTCGCGGTCCAGCCGATCCCACCACCATAGGCGGTCTCGGCACCGCGGGAAGCGGCGCCGCCCCATGTCCTCTTCCTCGGACGAGGGGAGGCTTTGACGCAAGTTGCGTCGATGATACGAGGACCTCATGTGGCAACAGCTTCTGCTGGCCGGGAACAAGCCGACGACGTCGCCTTCTCCGGCCATTAAGTGGCTGTCACCGGAGCAGCCAAAGCAACCCCTCGCTTTAGCCGAGGCGCCTGTTTCCAGGCCTGTTGCTCAGCCGAAACCAGCTGCTCCACCGACTGTGGTGGAACCTCCGCCTCCACAGCCGTTGTTTTGGGCTCTGACCCAGAACTCTGGGTCAGCTCAGGGTTTATCCCATAGGCTGTTGGTCACCCTCACTCCCGATCGCCCTCGGCAGGTGGATGGTGGTTCAGGCCCGAGGCAACTCTTTGCGGACTCTTCCGAGTCCGACGACGATTCCTCCCTTTTCTCCAGGCAAGTGGACTTGGAGTCCTCTGGGGGTCAGTTGCTGGACGATAGCCCTTCGTCCTTTCTGGGTTTGCTTAGGCTCATCTCGGAGTCCACCGGGATGCAGCTCGAGCCCGTATCCAAGCGGGCCAAGTATCCCCTCACGGAGATATTGGACCGGGAGGATTCCCCTACGGAGGCCTTTCCTGTGGCCAAGGCCATTGTGGGCCCAGCCTTGGAGCTCTGGCAGCGTCCTGCTTCCTGCCCTGCGCCTTCGGCCAGGATGGCCAGGAAGTATGCGGTCCCTACCGGTTCCCTGTCCGGTTTCTGGGAACATCCCTCAGCCGAGGGGTTAGTTACCAACAGCGTTTTCCGGCGTGCCGGAAATGCTAGGGACGTGGACAAACCTCCCGACAAGGAGTCCAAGAAATTGGACTATGCGGGCGAAAAGTCTACGCTGCGTCCTCCCTTGGCCTTCATCAGGCCAGCTCGGCCGTGCTTATGGCACATTTCTCCAATGCCCTGTTGGGCTCCCTGGACGAGGTAGTCCCTCATCTCCCGGCTGACCTGCAGACTAGAGTTAGGCAGGTGCGGGACCAGGGCGGTGGCAAAGCAGCAACTTCAGACTGCTTTGGACATTGGAGACTCATGCGCCAGGTCAGTTGTGCCGCAGTGGCTACTGCGCCTGGGCGGCATGGCTGAGGATATCCACCTTCACAGCGGATACCCAGCACAAATTGGCGGATGTCCCCTTCCTGGGGACAGACCTCTTTGGCCCTGGAGTGGAAGGCCACCTCCAGAGGATCGAAAAGTCCAATGCCACTTTGGACTCGGTCTCATCCGCTCAGAGGGACAAGGGCCGCAGACCGCAACCCAAGCCCTTTCGTCCATCTGCGCCCTCGGCACGTCTGGCCCAGCAACATCAGGGCCAGCAGGCTCGCACTTGGCGTCCCAAAACCAAGCCCGCGGCTTCCTCCTCCAGGAAGCAGGGAGGTAAAGGCCCAGGAGGTCCCTCGGCCGGTCCCTCCTCCAAGCCTGCACAGTGACGGGTTGAGGGGTGTCGCCCTCAACCTCGTCCACCTCACTCCCAGGTTCCCCCGGGGATGGCCCGGTACCTTTCCCGTCTGCTAGCTTACCACAAACCGGTGGGTGTTGGAAGTGGTAGGAAAGGGCCTGCCTCTGGAGTTAGACAGGCCCCACCCTCAGAGCTGCCACCCCAGGCCTTGGGGTCCCAGAGTTCGCTGTCGGCTCGCCGAGCCGACATCACTCTGCTCCTCGAGAAAGAGGTGATCAGAGAGGTGGCGGACCCTCCCTCAGACCCGGGGTTTGTGTCCATGTACTTCCTGGTCCCAAAACGGACGGGGAGCTGGCGCCCCATTCTCGACCTACACGACCTAAACAAGTTCCCAAGGTCTCGAACCTTCAGGATGGTCACTCTGGCTCAGATAATACCATCCTTGGAACGCGGCATGTGTTGTGCTTCTTTGACCTGCGGGACGATTTTTTCACGTCCCTATCCGTCCGTCTTCACCAAAGATTCCTTCGCCGAGCGGAAGGATCCCTTTTCGAGTTCCAGCCATGCCCTTCGCCTGTCTCCTGCACCCAGGTCTTCTCCAAGTGCATGGCAGTGGTGACAGCATTCCTGAGGCGCCGAGGGGTCCGGGTGTACACTTACCTGGACGACAGGCTGATAGCAGTCCCCTCCAGACAGGAGGTGGAGCGGTCCAGAGATCTGGCCCTCCAGGCTTGCTCTCAAATCGGCCTCCTCATCAACGAGGCCAAGTCGGAACTCAAACCGAAGCAGGTGATTCTCTTCATCGGGGCAGAGCTTGACTCTCTTCGAGCCAGAGCACGGCTCCCGGCGGACAGGGCCGAGGTTCTCTCCTCCTTTGCCTGATCATTTCTGGTTGGGCAATTGCGCCCTGCCTGGGACTTCCTGCGCCTCCTGGGTCTCACGGCGGCCTGCACCAGCGTGGTCCGTTGGGCCCGCTGGAACATGCGCCCCCTTCAGTGGGGGCTGGCCAGCCAGTGGTCTCAGCGCTGCGATCCATTGGACCAGCTAGTGACGGTGACCCAGGGGATGTGGAACGCTCTCCAGTGGTGGATCATTCCAACTCATCTGCAGGAGGGCATCCCGTTTGTCCGCCCTGAGCCAACGGTCTCTCTGTCGACCGACGCCTCTCTGATGGGTTGGGGTGCCCATCTGGGGAGCACAGAGAGCACGGCCTCTGGTCCCCGCGGGAGTCCCAATGCCATATCAACCTGCTGGAGCTCCGAGCGGTCCGCCTAGCTCTCACCACCTTCGCTCCGTTTCTACGGGGTCAAGTGGTTCGGGTCCAGATGGACAATACCACGACCATGTACTACCTAAACCGCCAGGGCGGGATGCGCTCCATGCCTCTGTGCAAGGAAGCTCTCCGCATTTGGTCACTCGTGCGCAGCCTGGAGGCAGATCTCCTAGCCATTCATGTGGCAGGAGCCTCCAACACCCTGGCCGATGCCCTAAGCCGGATAGGGGCTGTGTCCCACGAGTGGTCTCTCCTGCCGGAGGTAGTACAAGATCTGTTCTCCCATTGGGGCACACCTCAGGTGGATCTGTTTGCCTCCAGGGAGAACGTGAAGCTGAGGCTGTTCCATGCCCACCCCCCTCAGCAGGGCTCACTGCAGGGGGATGCCTTCTCGAGGCCGTGGACCCCGAGCCTCTTCTACGCCTTTCCCCCATTTCCCTTGATCCACAAGGTGCTTCTCAAGGCGAGGAGGGACAAGGCGCAGGTGATTCTGTTAGCCCCAGACTGGCCCCGCCAATGCTGGTATCCAGATCTCCTCAGCCTCAGCTCCAGGCTCCCGAGGCAGCTTCCAGCTCACCCGGACCTGCTTTCAGTCAGTCAGGGGAAGGTGTTCCATCCGGACCTTCAATCCCTGCACCTGACGGCCTGGTTCCTGAGCGGCTAGAGTTCCAGGCCTTGGGTCTTTCCGACGAGGTCCTCAGTGTAGTTGAGGCGTCCCGTAAGGAGTCGACCAGGAAATGCTATGCCTTCAAATGGAAGAGGTTTTCCATTTGGTGTCAGGGCAAGGGCCTGGACCCTTCCTCCTGATCCCTGGCAAGCATCTTGGACTATTTATGGTCCCTTTCTCGTCAAGGGCTTAGGTCGACGACCCAGGGTGCACCTGGCAGCCATCTCTGCTTGACAGGCTGGGCGGAAGCAGTCGATGAGGAGAAGGTTGTCTGGCGCTTTGTGCCTTGATCACATTTCTCTGGTGCGAGAACCTTCACCTGTGGATCTACTGCTGATATTGGCAAAGCTCATGGGCAAGCCATTCTCGAACCAATGCACAGGCGTGATCTCTCTCACCTGTCGTGGAATACCGCCTTTTTGGTGGCTATTACGTCAGCCAGAAGGATGGGAGAGCTCCAGGCGCTTTCCATTGAGTCTCCTTACCTGGTCTTCCACAGGGACAAGGTTGTCCTGCGCCCCAACCCGAAATTCCTTCCGAAGGTGGTGTCGGAGTTTCACCTTAACCAGGTGTTGACTCTGCCGGTGTTTTACCCCAATCACACCTCGGAGGCCGAATATAGGTTCCATACTTTGGACCCTAGAAGGGCGCCGCTTTTACTAAGGAGCGCACGGCTGAAATTGGGAGAAGTTCGCCAACTGTTTGTCACCACGCTGAAGCCGCACCTGGCAGACCTGCAGCCCAGCGGACTATAGGCAGGTGGGTCACCTCCTGCATAGATCTCCTATAAGTTGGCGGGCATGGAGCCTCCCAGAGGGATAAGAGCTCATTCTACCCGCCATACTGTTGCATCGGTGGCTGCTTCCAGGGACATCCCTATCCAGGAAATCTGCAGGGCTGCTACCTGAAGTCAGCACACACCTTCATCACCCATTACCACATCAACCTTGAGTCACGCCGGGATGCTGGTTTTGGGGCCTCGGTTCTCCAGTCTCTTTTCCTCAAGTAGGGGTGCGCCTGCCTCCTCCTCCCGGAGAACTGCTAGGAGTCTGCCAATAAGTGTGGATGAACAACATATCCATGTCCCTAGAAATACAGGTTACTCACCTGTAACAGGAGTTCTAGGAATGGTATATGTTGTTCATCCACACGACCCACCTGGCCTCCCCGGCTTCGATGCACAACCTGGCTTCCAGCGGGCTAGATCTGGCATCATGGGGCAGAGCCAAGAGTTTTACCACTCGGGTGGGTGGGAGGAGCCAGCTTGAAGACCTTCCGGCAAGATTTAAAGCGGCAAGGAACCTGCCAGACAGTATGGATGAACAACATATACCATTCCTAGAACTCCTGTTACAGGTGAGTAACCTGTATTTTCTGTAACGCTCCACATTGTCAGTGGGTAGTCAGTACTTATGGAAAATGTGAACCCCTAATAAGGGAAATGGCGCAGCACAAGGCTGCAAACCAGCGTAGAATCTTGGGCACATGAACATTCCGGACAGCAGCAACTCTCCAGTCTTTACTGTGCCTCCAGACCATGCAGCAGTCCTTCGGAAGGAGGTGCTCTCCCTTCTGGGGAAAACGGCGATCGAGCCAGTGCCCAGGTGGCAGAACAACACAGGGTTTTATTCCAGGTTTTTCTTGGTCCCCAGAAGAACCAGGGACCTGATGCCTATTTTAGCTCTCAGAGATCTCAACCTCTACATTCAATAGAAAAGGTTTCACATGGTGACTCTGCCAGGTCTATTGCCCCTGCTCAAACGGGGTGGCTTGTTGTGCTCCCTGGATATGCAGAATGCTTACCTATGTATTACAGGGTGACCACTGCACAGGCAGTTCCTCCAGTTTCTTTTTCAGGGCGAACACTACCAGTTCAGAGTCTTGCCCTTTGGCTTATCCTCTGTGCCGTGTGTTTCTACAAAATGCTTAGCAGCAGTAGCTGCTGCCCTTCAGTAAGAAGGCCTGTACGTCTTCCCCTACCTGTACTACTGGCTTCTCAAGCACCCATCCAGGGCCCAGCTTAATTCTGGAGAGGATCCTCCAGTTGTTCCACTCCCTGGGCATTGCCATCAACCTGCCCAAATCCATTCTGATCCCGTCCCAGAGGTTGCAGTATATAGGTGTGGTCTTGGACTCCGCGCTGGGCAAAACCTTCCTGCTGCCAGACAGAACAGAGTGTCTTATATCACAAGCTTGGGAGGTGGCTCAGAGCTGTTACATCTCTGCTAGGGTTTACTTGAGACTCCTGGACCTCATGGCTGCAGCCATTGCCACTGTCCTATGGCCAAGTTGCACATGCAGGTTCTTCAGTGGACCCTCTGGGTGCAGTGGGACCAATGCACAGACGACCTAGAGCAGCTGGTGCTGCTTTTCTCACTGGTCCTCAAGGTCCTCCAGTGGTGGATGGAACCCCAAAATCTCTTAAAAGAGGGGCCCTTTCCTGATCTCATCTCCCCAGCAGGTCCTCACTACAGATGTCTCCAGCTTGGGCTGGGTGCGCACCTGGGTCCCTTCCAGACTCAGGGTACCTGGTCCCAGATTGAGATGTCCCTCCATATAAGCATCCTTGAGATGAGGGCAGTTCTGTATGCCATGCAGGCCTTCTGGAACCACCTCTCTCCAGGCCAGTTGTTGATTTAGTCAGACAACCTCGGTGTGGTCTATTATATCAACAAACGGGGGTGACGCATTCGTACCCTCTGCAGGGAAGCAATGAGGGTCTGGTACTGGGCTCTGGATCATGGACTGGAGCTCTCAGCAGTCCATGTCCCAGGTGTGCTGAGCACTGGCAGGCAGCCTCAGCCGGACTCAGTCTAGGATGTACAAATGGGAGCTTCTGTCCTCTGTTGCAGAAGATCTGTTCGACAATGGGGTCGTCTAGAGTTGGATCTTTTTACATTCCCACTCAGCGCAAAACTGCCAAATTTCTGTTTGCTTGATCCAGGTCCTGGAGTTTTTTGGTGATACATGTTGTCCCTTTCTTGGAGCAGGAGGTTCCTTTATGCCTTCCCTCCATTTCCTCTCATTCAGAGGGTGCTATTTAAGCTGCAGATGGAGGGGGCCAGCATGATTCTGGTGACAGCTGATATGGTTTCCCGTACTCTAGCAGTTAGCAGTGGAACCCGGGTGCCTCTGCCCCTTTGCAGGGATCATCTGACACAGGCTCAGGGGACCCTGGTCCAGCCACGACTCAGGTCCCTTCGCCTGCATGCCTAGCTCCTGAGGACATTGCAGTTGCCCAGTGTGGGGTTTCCCAGAAGGTGTCTGACGTCCTAGTGGGGGCTCAGAAATTCTCAATGAGGGCCACCTACATCATGAAGTTTTAAGAGGTTTGCTATCTGGGCTGCCAAGCAACATTTGGACCCATTCACCTGCCTGGTGAGTCAGATTTTGAACTATTTGTCTGACTCAGGCCTCCAGTATTCATCCCTCAAGGTGCACTTTTTGACGATTTCTGTCTTCCATGAACTTGTGAATGGGCATACTGTAGTACAGCTAGATGTGACCTGTACCTTTCTCAGGGGCATCCTGCATCTGAAGCCTCCACTTCATAACCCTGTCCCGGCTTGGGATTTGAATTTTGTTTTGGATAATTTTACCCTGTCTCTGTTTGAGCCAGCCATGTCATGCATGTGAGCTACTCTTCATTTCATGGAAAGCGTTGAACTTACTTTGAGTTGGAGCTCTTGCAGCAGGCAGTAACCATAAGGACTAAGCTGCCAGGTGCCAGGACCCCATGGAAAACTTCTAGCTATCAGTCTTCAGTGGGGACCACCCCCGACATCGGCCAGTGGTATAAAAGGGGTGGTTCCCAGCCCCACCTTATTTCTTTTCCTGCCGTCAACCTGTTCCAATTGGCTCCACGGATGCCTACTGCTACAGTTGACCATCATTGCACATTTATCTGCATTTCTTTTAATTTTTCCTAAAATAGTGATATTTTCTTCTGTTTTGTGCATGTTTTCTTCATCACTGACCTCCTCTATTGAGCGGCAAAAGTCTAAGAGTGCGTGCGACAAGCAGCTACCATCAAAAGAAGGCCACACAGCCAGTCTTTTCTCTCTGGGCCTGAACCATGACACCAAGGACTGCCTGCACTGCCAGAGCTTTAACCAAAGGACTAGGCTGCGCTGCCAGAAGGCCCTTAAAGCCCACCTTCTTCAGAAGCAACTCGCCTCCATGCAGAAGCAGTCTTCGGGGAAAAGTTCTTCTTCCTCCTCCTCCATTTCGGGGGCCTCTGTCATCCATGACTCACCGGGAGAAGACTTTGGGGGGGGGTACAAGTCAGGGAGAAGACTCGGACATGCTTCCGTTCGCAGTCTCCCCAGAAGAAAAAGATTGTCTCCGGTTCCTCCTCCCACAGGGTATTGGACCGTCTTGTCTGCCTTGCCCTCACCTCCTCTGGGCAGCCGTCAGACAAACCTCCTGCCCTGGTAGTGACATCGGGCGAGGTCAGAAAGGGTCTGGGACTTCGGTCTCGGTCCTGCAGCCCCTGAAGGTAAAGGCCTTACCTAAATCCACTGGTTCTTCTTCAGGTGTCGGGGCCAGCCCCTTTTTGGGTGACTGGTCAGTACCCATCATCTGTCCGGCCCAGGCTTCACGTACGGCCTCTGAATCTTCGGACTAGGGCCACCGACGCCAGGAGCATGTGCCTGCTTCAGCGGCCTCTGTGACAGCTCTGCCCCGCTCCACAGTGTCGCCCCTGCAGGCTCCTGTTACGCCGGCGTTGGCCACTTCCCCGAATTGTTGCCAACAAATGCCTGTCTCTCTGACTTCGGATGACCCGGTGTCAAACCTGGTGACCCCTCGGTCGTCACCGGTGGATATGCATACCTTCCCCACACTGACAACAGGTGGTCAGACGCCCGCGGTCCCTGCTTCCAAGGACCAGCTGTACCGACGCCTGCTACACTGACGCCTGCCGATCTGCAGCCCCAGGTGCCCGCTGGCCCTTCAGGTCCTCAGATCCTTCTCGGCGAGGTTAAGGACCTTTTCTGGTTCTTTTGGAATTAAATCAAGGGTGACCTACTCCCCCCCCCCCCGGCCTTCTGAACCACTAATAGTCAAACCTGAACTAGAACCTAGGGAGCCTACTTCTCAGCCGAAAAGTCCTTTCCCACGCCCTGATGCTGGACGAAGGGGCCGGTCCAAGCACAGGGTCCGTAGGCATAGACATTCATCTTCTTGGTCATCAGGCCAATGTTGGCACTGCAAATCCTGAAAAATACCGTGTAAAACAAACTGATGTCGGCACTGCTCCACTACCGGACGTCAGCATGAGTCTTCTTTCTCTCTTTCTGGTTAAGAGGATTCGAGCTGTAGCTCATCTCTGTCCTTCTCCAGAGCCTCTGAGCCCAGTGGTCGTCTCCCCACACTAGACAACCAGGACACCCCTAGATCCCTTCCTGACGAACCATCATTCATGGACGTCATAAGGCACATCCAGGCCATTAATGGCTGGGAGGCAGAAGACCTGGATCCTGAACGATGTAGGCTCGCCAAGTGCCTGCTCCAGAAGGAATCGAAACTCTTGGTAGTACCCCCACTGGTGGATACCTTCCAGGACCTCACTGGGTTAACTTGGAAGCATCCCTCATCTTGTCCAACAGTATCGAAAAAAATCAGATAGGCACTATAGAGCATCTCAGGATAAGCCTTTCCTTGCGGAACATCCTGTGGCCGATTCTGTGGTCATTACCACAGCCCATGATAGGTCGAAGAGGTCTAAACACCTCAGTAATCAGCCTCCCGGCCAAGAGTCCAGACAGTTGGATCAGCTGGGCAAGATGGTTTATTCCTCAGCTACTTGCGCCATAAGGTCCTTAAATTTTCGTACCCACATGGCAGAATTTCAAAATGCCTTGTGGGAAAAAAGGCATGGAGTTCGCCCAGGCCCTGCCGGATTCACCTCAGAAGACAGAACTCCTGGACCTACTGAAATCTGGCTCTGATGTAGGCACACGCGTTTTAAAGGGCCGCCTACGATACCTCGGAGATGGCTGCCAGGGCAGCAGCCACCGGTGTCTGTATCCCACACCACTCGTGGCTTAGGGTCTCGGGGTTTATCCAGGACCTTCAAGCCGGTATCTTGGACCTCCCTTGCAAGGGTTCTGTACTCTTTGGAGATAAGGCGGAGAGATTACTCACCCACCTCCTAGACTCCTGCAAGGCTATCTGGTCCATACAAAAAATGTATAAGGCTAACCAGAAACCTTTCAAGAAGCAGTCCTTTCGGAGGTCCTGTGGTCAGCAGTCCTGCAACCAGCAGCAGTTGGGGGGTTACAAACGTAAGGCCACTTCCCAGACTCCTGGAGGTTCTTCATCCAGAATCACAAAGTCTTCTCAGGCCACCTTCCCACCCCAGGGGTTTCTGCCTGACTCCTTGCCAGACCCCTTCCCCCAGCAGAGACTCTGGGAGAGGCGGTGGGGGTCGCTTCTCCCTTTATCTGGAGGGTTGGAGCAAAATAACTACTGACTAGTGGGTCCTCCAGCTCATAGAGAGAGTACAAACCTTGGAGTTCCTGGAGAGGCTGCCGGACAACCCACCAATGTGTTCCCACTACCCCCTGTCTCACATCACCTTAATTGAAGGGGAAATTCAGGCGTGTTATCAGAAGCGGGTCATAGAGCCAGTTCCTGCAAGTCAGAGGGGAAAGGGATTTTATTCCCATTTCTTCCTAGTGCCCCAAAAGACTAGGGATCTTCACCCCATTCTAGACCTCAGTCATATGAGCAAATTTGTCGAGTATGAGGTTCAGAATAGTCACCCGGCCTGGCTTACTTCCCCTTCTTCACCAAGGGGAATGGCTGTGCTCTGTGGACATGCAGGATGTGTACCTTCACATCCTAGTGTACTAGCCACACAGAAGGTACCTTCGCTTCCTCTTCCGGGCCCTGCCGTTCGGCCTGTCCTTTGCTCCAACAGTCTTTACCAAGTGCCTAGCGATGGTGGCTGAGGCCCTCAGGAGTAGAGGCCATTACGTCTTTCCGTACCTAGACGACTGGTTTCTGACACCACCTACAAGGGCTCAGCTGCTAAGAACTCTCAGACGCCTTTACTCTCTTCAGAGAACTGGGAATCACTCTGAACCTGCCAAAGTCTTCCCCATGGCCCAGTTAAAGGCTCCAATACATCAGAGCAATCTTGGACACAGAACAGGGTAAGGCCTTTCAACTGCCAGACAGAGCAGATTGCCTTCTGTCTCTGGCCCGGATGGTATCATCGTCCCAGCAGACAGCCAGGGCATTTCTATGAATGCTAGGTTACATGGCAGCCACCATACCGACCATACCATACCAGACACCATACCGACTGTTCCCCTGGCTCGCCTGCACATGATGGTTCCCCAGTGGATACTCAGGGTGCAGTGGGACTAATGCTCGGATGACTTGGAACAACTGGTCTCGGTCTCCGACCCAGTTCGCCGGGTCCTAAATTGGGCAGTATTTAAAATGAGGATTACAAGAGCAACAGAATTATGCATTTAGCAGGTTAGCAAGAGGAAAAGGAAGAGGAGACTATTATGGTTTTCCAAAGAGGTAGCAAAGAAAGTGAAAGCCAAAAAGATTGCATTCAGGCAATACAAAAAGACACAGGCAGAAGGGGATAGGGAGAAGTACCAGGAGAAGCAAAGGAGGCAGGGAGGTCAGTAAGGAAGCCAAAGCTCAGACAGAAGAACACATTGCAAAATCAGTGGGTAGAGGAGACAAAACCTTTTACAGGTACATAACAAACGGTGCCTTAGGAGATCCACGCTACAGCTACTGAAAGTCCCCCACTGTCACACTTCACAGGGACAACGCTCTTTTGCTTATCGAGCACCACTCTGGTTCAATGGCCTCAGCCCAACCATCTCCTCTGCCCCAACTATTGGTATGTTTACAACTAGGCTCCGGGACTATCTCACTACCAACAGCTCCTGTGACTGCCAACAACCTTGTTTCTCCACTTCCCTTTCTGCTCTAGTTGTCTCCCCCCTGGATTCTACCTCACATCTTGGTATACCCAATGCTGCACTTTTCACCCTCTTGCCCTTTCCTACATTCCTTCTCCCCCACCCACCCTCTTCCCTCTGCCTATGACTCTGGCACTTCTTATCTGTTGTCTATTTTCTCTGACAAATGCCGCTGGCTGCCTTGTTACAATGCTACCCTTGACCTGTATTAATCTGTACTCTGTTTGCAGTGTCCACATTGTTGTAATGCCTGTCTTGATGTTCCCCATAATTTGTATTTCTCTGACGTGGAACCTTTGTAAAAGAGCCATGGCTCAAAGGTATTTGTAATCCTAGACTTGATAAATAAATTAAATAAATAAATAAGTGAAAAAAGAAAGGCAAAGGGAGGGATAGTGAGACTGAAGGGGGAGGATGGGGGCCGCGTGAGGATGACAACAGTAAAGCTGACATATTGAACAGGTATTTCTGCTCCAGTCTTTACTGAGGAAGAGGAGGTAATGGGTCTGAAGGGAGTACAAGGGGTGAGAATGGTGCAGAAATGGACCCAAGTCCCTTTACACGAGAAAGGGTCTTGAAGGAACTGGAAGTAATAAGAGTTGTTAAAGCAATGGGGCCAGATGGGGTGCACCCCAGGGTCCTTAAAGAAGTAAGAGAGGTGGTGGCTGAACCTCTGGCTATCCTGTTTAGCCAATCACTGGAAACGGGGGTACCCAAAGACTGGAGGACAGCAGATGTAGTCCCCTCATACAAAAGTGGGAACTACAGACCGTCAGCCTCACCTCGGTAGTGGGGAAGATCATGGAAGCACTACTGAAGGAGAGACTGGTGGAACATCTGGTTGTCAGTGGACTACAGGACCCAAGGCAGCACGGTTTCACCAGGGGAGGTCATGTCAGACCAACCTTGTTGAATTTTTTGACTGGGTGACTAGGGAGGTGGATCAGGGGAGGGCAGTGGACATGGCCTATCTGGACTTCAGCAAGGCCTTTGACACTGTGCCACATAGAAGACTGTTACACAAACTGGGGAATATGGGTGTAGGCAGGACAGTAGTGTGGTGGGTAGGTAACTGGCTGGGCGGCAGGACACAGAGGGTGGTGGTAAATGGCTGTCACTCCACAGAGGAAAGAGTCACCAGTGGCGTATCACAGGGATCAGTGCTGGAACCGGTCAAATTCAACATCTTCATCTGTGACATTGCGCAGTACCTAGAAGGCAGAATTTCACTGTTTGCTGATGACACAAAGCGCTGTAGCAGAGTAGACACACCAGAGGGTGTAGACAGAATGAGAAGGGACCTGCAGAAACTTGAAGAATGGTCAGGGGTTTGGCAGTTGAAATTCAATGCAAAGAAGTGCAAGATAATGCTTATGGGGCACAAAAACCCTGGCACAATATATCAGTTGGGGGTGAGGATATAGCATGCACCAAGCAGGAAAGGGATCTTGGGGTTATCATCTCTGATGACCTCAAGGTAGGGAAACAGTGTGACAAGGCAGCAGGTAAAGCAAATGGGATGCTGGGATGCATAGGCTGGGGCATCACCAGCAGGAAAAGGGAGGTCATAATTCCACTATACAAGACACTAGTGAGGCCCCACCTGGAGTACAGTGTACAGTTCTGGAGACCTTACCTACATAAGGACATAGACAGGGTAGAGAAGGTTCAGAGGAGGGCAACAAAGATGGTACATGGATTGCATCACAAGTCGTATGAGGACAGGTTGAAGGCACTGAACATGTACTCCCTGGAGGAGAGGAGGGAGAGAGGGGATATGATAGAGACATACAAGTATCTTACAGGGAGGAACAGGGTGCAGGAATACACTGTTTTAAGCGAAAAAGATGTTCCAGGACTAGAGGGCATTGGATGAAGTTGGAGGGAGGATGATTCAGAGGAAATGTGAGGAAGAATTTCTTCACAGAACGGGTGGTGGACAAGTGGAACACCCTGCCAGAGGAAGTGGTGGGGGCTGAAACAATCACGGGATTTAAGAATGCATGGATAGACATAAAGGAATTCTGGAGATCAGGGGTAAGGGGCAACAGACTTCTAGGAAAACATAAACTGAACTTACAAGCCCAAATGGGCAGACTGGGTGGGCCATAGTTCCTTATCTGCCGACACTATCTATGTAGCTCACCGCCGTTCATGTTCCAGGCACCCAGAGCATCTTGGCCGACAGCCTAAGCAGGTCTCGGTCCAAAGCTCGCGAATGGCAACTACTACAGTCAGTTGCAGAGCAACTGTTCGTCAGTTGGGGTCGACCATAGTTGGACCGTTTTGCTTCCCCACTCAATGCCAAACTGCCCAATTTCTACTTGCTAGATCCAGAGCCTGGTGTTTTCTGGTGAGACGTGTTGTCTCTCTGTTGGTCAGGGAGGTTTCTCTACACCTTCCCTTTACTCCAGAAGGTCGTCCTCGAGCTGCAGACAGAGGGAGCAGAGATGATCCTCATTGCTTCCTACTGGCCTCATCAGATTTGGTTCCCGCTACTACAGCAGTTAGCAACGGAACCTCTGGTTTCCCTGCCTCTGAGCTCGCACCTGCTCTCCCAAGACCAGGGCTCGCTAGTCTATCCGGACCTCAAGTCCCTACACCTGCATGCATGGCGCCTACAGACTTAGCAGTAGCCAGATTTGAGATCTCTCCCAGAGTAGCCGATGTCCTAGTGGCCACTAGAAAGCCTTCCAAGAGGTCCACTTATGCCATGAAGTGGAAGCGGTTCTGCCTCTGGGCCTCTGCTCACCACCTTGATCCTTTCACTTGTCCAGTGAACTCCATTTTAGAGCATCTCCTCTCTCTATCCGACTCCGGTCTGAGCTACTCTTCTATCAAGGTGCACCTCTCTGCCATCTCTGCGTACCATGCACCAGTAGAGGGCAAGACCATTGCCCAGTTGGATTTGTCCCACACCTTTTTTCGGGGCATCCTTCAGCTGAAATCTCCCATTCGGGGCCCTGTTCCTCCCGGGGATCTTTTGTTTATGTTTGAAAAACTTACCTTGCCTCCCTTTGAACCAGCCATGGAATGCGAGCTACGCCTTCTGTCGTGGAAAACATTATTTTTAGTTGCAGTTACTTATGCTCGAAGGATTTCTGAGCTTCAGGCCCTGATGTGTAAGGAGCCTTATTTGGTTTTTCACTAGGACACTGTGTCCTGGTGAACTAATCCTATGTTTCTGCCAAAGGTGGTATCCGAGTTCACCCTGTATCAGGACATCCATCTTCCAGTTTATTATCCAGAGTGTTCGAACAGAGGGGAGGCTTTACTCAATACTTTGGACGTCCTCAAAAACGCTTCGTTACTATGTCCAACGCACCGGTCCTTTCAGAAAGACTGATCAGTTGTTTGTTTCTTTCGCCCCCAGATCTGTAGGGGCTCCTATTGCTAAACAGATGCTAAGTGGTTAGTTAACTGCATCATTTTCTGTTATCATAGGTACAACAAGCCTTTACTGGGTCCGGTGAAAGGTTACTCCACCAGGGGTATGGCTACCTCCTTTGTCTCCTTAAAGAATGTTTCCACAGCAGACATCTGTGCAGCTGCCACCTGGAGTTCTGCTCATACCTTTGTTAAACACTACAGTCTGGACATTGCTTCCAGATGCAGGATTAGTTTTGGCCTAGCAGTCCTCCAAGGCCTGCTGTCCTGAAGGCATCTGGTTTCCTTTATCCTCCACCCGTGCCTGTTAGTCTCTTCTCCTTGACTGCTTGGGACTTGGTCCTTATGGTTATTGCCTGCTGCAAGAACTCCAACTCAAAGTAAGATAGTACAGTTATGTAAGAACTTACGAACATACAAAATTGCTGGCAGAAAAAGGCCCACATGTCTGTCAAGTCTGCCCGATTGTGCAGCTTTTAGTTTCATATCACTACCGCTGGCCCACCCAAACAACTCCCTTCCTCCTCTTTCCCGGCCCCCCCGGTGTTCTTGTCTGTACTAACCTTGCCCTTGACTTGATCCCAACCCAGTTTAAAGCTATCCACTGTCCTTTGAGCGATTAACTCCTCCGGCAATGCGTTCCAACCTGCCACCACTCTCTCTCTGTAAAGTAGTGCCTGACATCTCCCTCCTAAACCTTCCCCTTCCAACTTCAGACTGTGCCCCCTAGTGACGCTCCCCCCCCCTTTAAGCGGAACACTCCTCCATGACTTTGTTCATGCCTTTCAAGTACTTAAAGGTCTCTATCATGTCCCCTCTTTTTCTTCTCTCTTCCAGCGAGTACATTGTTGAGCTCCTTCAGCCTTTCCTTGTACGGCAACTCCCCTAGTCCCATGATCATTTTTGTAGCCCTATGCTGCACCCCCTCCAGTAATCTCCCATCCTTTTTGAGGTATGGGCACCAGTACTGGACACAGTGCTCCAAGTGTGGCCTCACCAGTGATCTGTACAATGGCAGGATGACCTCCCCCTTTCTAGAGGTGATCCCTCTGGCAATGCACCCCAGCATCCTGTTTGCCCTTGCTGCCACCCTCCTACACTGTGCTGATACCTTCATGTCCCCTGTATCTATTACCCCCAGGTCCTTTTCCTTCTCTGAAGCTGTTATCTGCAGTCTCCCCCCCCCCCCCCAAGGCAGTAGTTGTTCCTGGGATTTCTGGCTCCGAGGTGCATGACCTTGCACTTCTTAGCGTTAAACCCCAACTGCCACTCCCTAGATCAGTGTTTGAGTTTAGCTATATCCTCTCTCGAGTGCCTGCATCACTTCCTCATTCAAACAACATGAGGTCTTGCTGTATTCTGACAATTGCAGTGATTCCCTACCTTTGAACTGCCCTGGAGAACTAAGGGTTAACTTTCCATGTAGGGCATGGAACGCTGAGCTCGAGCTCTGTTGAAGTCTCTGTCTGGAGTGATTTGAACTCAAACTGTCAGATTCTTTACTCCGCCTCACTGAACGGTCGCTCCAGAGATTTCTCCTTCAGCTCGGTTCGAAGTCAGTTAAAGTTTTCAGTTTTTCGTCGGTTTAAACCGAAAAAGTTACCGCATAGTCGGTTCAGTCTCTGTCTGTGGTGCCGTGAGTATTAGATAGGAATTGTTCTTTATTTCTGTGTGGAACTTGTAAAAGTGCGGTCGGTTCGGCTAAACTGACCTTTTGATTGTGAATTTTGGTATATTTAGTGTGTGGTTACCGGTTCTTATCGGTTCTAAAAAAAAAAAAAAAAAATGTGTTTTAACCGTTTTTTTCCAATACCCGTGACACGGTTAGGAACCGATAAGGGAGTCTTGTCTGGCAGTTGCCAAAAAAAGGGTAAGTTTGGTTAGGTTGGCCATGTCTGAGAAACCCAAGAAAAAAAACGGGCCCACTGGGTTTCAACACTGCAGTGAGTGTGGGGAGGTCTTTGCCAAGGCCGATCGCCACACCACCTGTGTTTATTGTCTGGGGTTTGACCACCTCGATTCAGACTGCCAAATATGTAAAACTTTTCCCAAATCTACCCTTGAGAAGGGATTAGGTAGACTGAGGGAAAAGGAGGCGGAGAAGTCCGCTGACCTGGATGGCCAGCCCAGTTCGATTTCAACCGAACCAGAAGGAGTGCCCACTGACCAGGGCGATACTTCTTCGGGCAAAAGGAGAGACTATTCTGAGGGATCTGTTCCGACAAAAAGAAAGCGCGAAGATAAATCGACCGGTTCGGATCCAGAGGTTCATGTTCCGACTGCCGAAGAGATAGCCAGGGCGATTCAGATTGTGGAATCGCTCCGTCCGGTTCCAACCGATCCGGCTCCTTCTTGCAGGGGTTCGGTTCAGTTGGTTCCCCCGGTTCAAGAGTATACCCTTGAAGATTTTTATGAACTGGAGTTTGAAGAGGAAGGGGAATTTGAGAATTATGAAGTAAGTGAAGGTCTGGATGCGCCTGTGGAACCGGACATCTCCCCAGACAGACCATCAGGTGTTTCCCCTCCTAGGCTTTCTGAGTTCCCTTCCCACTTTATGGTGTACAGAAAAGTGGCTGAAACCCTCCAGCTTCCTATGGAGGAGGCTATGGAAGATCAAGAAGAGCCTGACTATGTAGAGATGATGGATATCCCAGAGTCCAGGAGACTGTCTATTCCCCTCCATAAACCTTTTGGGAAATAGACACAAAAAATCTTAGTCTCCTAACACTATACCACCTGTAGATAAAAGAATGGACAAGAGGTATATACTCTCAGGCTCAGACACAGAGTTCTTATGTCAGCAATGCAGCCATGTTGGGGTAATGCAGGCTGCTGCCTGTGACAAGACAAATATTCCCTTGGCTTCACACCCCACCTGACAAGGACTCCAAGAAAATTGATGCCATGGCAAAGAAACAGTACATGTCATCTTCTTTGGACTCAGGCAGGCGAATTACATGGCCTGTACAGCCAGGTACCAGAAGTCCAGGTGGGACACTGTACTGGCACTAGCTAAACAGGCCTCCCCCCAGCTAGCCAAGGAGCTGGAGATGGTGGCTGCAGATGGGACTGAGGCATCTGAGGTTCAGTTTCATGCTGCTGTGGACTCTAATAATGTCTCATCAAGAGTCATGGCTACATCTGTGGCTCTTTGGAGGATGGCTTGGCTCAGATGTACTAGCCTCTCGCAAGACACCCAGGCTAAGGCTGTGGATTTTCCCGTAGTGGGTAATTCTCTGTTTGGGGAGCAGACAGAAAATTACATGAAGAAAATGGACGTGTACAGGACCACTTACAGGAGTGCTCAGGCCAAAGAAAGGCAGGCAACTCCTCAACGGCAGCAGTCCAGGGGCAGGCCTTTTCAAAGGCCTTTTTACCAAGCTCAGGCCTCTTCTTCCTTTTCGCAGAGGGGGTTCTTCAGAGGGAGAGGCAGAAGGGGGATGAGCAGGCCTGCATCCACCCCCTCAGCCTAAAGCCCCTGCCAAGCAGACATCCTGATGGGTCTGCCCAGGTCGACTCTCCTATTCCAGTAAGGGGCAGGCTGGCTTACTTTGTCCAGGACTGGATGTCTATTACATCAGAAAAGTGGGTCCTGGAAGTAGTAAGTCAGGGACTGGTTCTCAGCTTTAAACAATTTCCAAAGATGAGAGCCAGATCTTTTCCACCTGCAAATCTTTCGGAAACCCTTGCCCTAGAGGCAGAGGTTTCTTTTCTCCTAGCTTTAAGAGCTATAGAGAGAGAGAGTACCTACCCTACACTGGGGCAAAGGACTGTACTCCAGGTACTTCCTGACCCCCAGAAAGACAGGGGAGTGGCGACCCATCCTGGGCCTAAGATATCTGAACAAACATCTTTTAAAACCAAAGTTCAAGATGGTAACTCTGGGAATAATCCTTCCCTCTCTAAGGCCAGGGGACTGGCTAGCCTCCCTGGACCTCAAAGATGCCTACTTTCACATTCCCATCAGGTGCTCCCACAGAAAGTACCTCAGGTTGGAGTTGCCCTCAGGCCACTACCAGTTCAGAGCAATGCCCTTTGGCCTAACCTCCAGCTCCAAGGGTTTCACAAAGTGCCTGGTAGTAGTAGTTGCCTTTCTAAGAAGGCAAAAGATTTCCATATTTCCTTATCTGGACGATTGCTATTAGTGGGTCAGTCTCCAGACCAAGTCAAGTCTCACCTGCAAGTGACCCAGCAAGTGCTCACTTCCTAGGATTTCTTCTCAACCTTCCCAAGTCAGTTCTCGAACCAGTCCAGCTCCTTACCTTTATAGGGGCAGAACTGGACACACTTCTTCCTCTAGAAAGGGCAAGGGCTCTTATGGAACTAGCTTCTTCCTTCAGCCTTCAGGTATCTCGACCAGCAAGGCATTTCCTCCAGCTCTTGGGCCACATGGCAGCTTCAACAGCAGTGGTCCAAGGGGCAAGATTCCAGATGAGGGATATTCAGTTCCACCTGAGAGCTTTCTGGTCTCAGAGAAAGGACTCCCTTACCAAACTGATTCCAGTGACTCCGATCTTGATCCAGGCCCTCCAGTGGTGGCAGGATCAGGACAATTTAAGGCAAGGTGTTCCTTTTGTTGCTCAGCCTTGTTCAGTGGTCCTTACCACGGTTGCTTCTCTTCTGGGCTGGGGAGCCCAACTGGGGTCCCTTACTGCCCAGGGCCTGTGGTCCCCCCAAGAATCCCTTCTCCACATCAATCTTCTAGAGCTCAGGGCAGTTTTTCTAGCTCTAAAAGCGTTCTCACAGTCAGTTCAGAACAAGGTGGTTCAAGTCAGAACAGACAACACTACCACCATGTGGTACATCAACAAGCAGGGAGGCACTCGGTCCACGGCCTTGTGCACAGAAGCCATGAAGTTGTGGTCCCTGGCTTATTCCCTGCTAGCCTCTCTTGTAGCAGTTCACTTTCGAGGCAAGGACAGTGTGCTAGCAGATGCACTGAGCAGGATTTCTCAGGGCCATCATGAATGGTCCCTGGACCCTCAGGTGTTGAAAGTGATTTTTTCAAGATGGGGCACTCCAGAGATGGATCTCTTTGCAGCCCCAGACAATCACCAACTCCCTCTCTTTTGTTGCAGACCTCCAGACTTGGGCTCAGTCCCCCTGGATGCCCTGATTCTGAATTGGGAAGGGAAGTTTCTGTATGCCTTTCCCCCCTTCCCACTCTTGTTCAAAGTTTTAGCCAAAATAAGGTCTCAACCTTGCAAGGTGTTTCTGGTTGCTCCAGATTGGGCCAGACAGCCCTGGTACCCCCTGTTGCTGTCCCTAGCAGTCCATCTCCCCCTGTCTCTTCCCAGGAATTACAACCTGTTAACATTCTCTCCTGGGAGGATTTGGTACCCCAATCTTCAGTCTCTCAATCTCAAGGCATGGCTCTTGAAGAGTTAGAGTTTGTAGATCTGCATCTTTCCCAAGGGGTTCTGGACATCCTCAAGGCTTCTCGAAAGCCCTCCACCAGAAAGTCTTACAACTCCAAATGGAAAAGATTCAGCATTTGGTGTTCTAAGAAGAATATCTCTCCAGACACTGCTGAATTGCCTACGGTTCTGGATTATATGGTCCATCTTAATGGGGTAGGCCTCAGACCAGCTACTCGCAAGGTACACTTGTCAGCTGTTTCTGCATTTTTGTCTGTGGGGAAGCCTTCCTCACCATCTTCCCATCCTGTGTTCTGTAAATTCTTTAAAGGATTGTTTCACACCAATCCCCCTTTTAGAGACCCTGCCCCTGCCTGGGATTTGAATGTTTGCATTGCTCAGCTTATGCAACCCCCATTTGAGCCTATGTCTTCAGCAGAGCTTAAGTACTTGACTTGGAAAATTGTGTTCTTGGTAGCCATTTACCTCTGCCAGGCGTATCAGTGAATTGCAAGCCCTGTCAGTGGAACCTGATTTTATCTCCTTTCATAGGGATAAAGTGGTCCTTAGAACCAATAGAAGGTTCTTGCCCAAAGTGGTTTCAGACTTCTATTTAAACCAGTCTGTGTCTCTCCCTGTTTTCTTCACTGATCATTCTTCCTCAGGAGAGAGGAGGCTACACAGTTTAGATGTCAAAAGAGCCTTTAGTTACTACAGTAGCGGCTCAAGGGTCACAGGTTTGACTCCTCCAGTTGTTCCTCACTTATGGAGAAGTGGGAAAGGGCAAACCTGCCACCAAAAGATCTATTGCCAGATGGATTGTGTCTTGTATACAATTCTATGAAAAATCTGAAAAACTTCACCCTCAGGCCTGAGGGCTCATTCCACAAGAGGTACAGCTGCTTCCTGGCTGCGGCCAGGGATATCCTCTCCTAGAAATTTGTCAAGCAGCCACCTGAAAACAGTCCATACCTTTACCAAGCATTACTCTCTGGATATCCAGGCTAGGAGTGATGCTCGGTTTTCACAGCAGTACTTCAGAGCCTATTCCCAAAGTAGGTTCTGTCCCTCCTCCTTGAGGTACTGCTTGTAAGATCTGCATTGTCAGAATACAGCAAGACTTCTGTTGTTTGAAGAAAAATTACTCACCTTAGTAATTATATTTCTTCTAATGGAGTCTTACTGTATTCTGACCTCCTTCCCTGCCTCCCCTCTCAGAACCTGTTTTTGGGAAGTGGGTGGGCAGGTGCAGTGTTGCACCCAAGGGGTGTATTTGCTGGCACCCTTCTCCCTTTTTTGTTGGGTGCTCATTTATTATTGTTGTTTTGGGGTTTAGTTTTTGGGTTTCTTGACTTGAGTCTTCCTTGGGAATCCAAAACTTTTCAGCCAGTTGGCTAGTAGAATTTTTACAATTTCCACAGACTTTAGTTTAGTTGGGCTCGTAAGAATCTGACAGTTTGAGTTCAAATCACTCCAGACAGAGACTTCAACTGAGCTCGAGCTCAGCGTTCCATGCCCTGCATGGAAAGTTAACCCATAGTTCTCCGGGGCAGTTCAGAGGTTGGGAATCACTGCAATTGTCAGAATACAGCAAGACTCCATTAGAAGAAATATAATTACTGAGGTGAGTAATTTTTTTCTTGTCCACTTTTGCACAAATCTTAATATCATCCGTGAACAGGCTGATCTTAACTCTTGACCCCCTCTGCAATGTCTCCAATAAAGACATTGAACAAAACAGGGCCCAGCACTGAACCCTGCGGTACCCCACTTGTTACTGGCCTTGGCTTGGATGTCTTCTCCTTACAACTACCCTCTGTTGTCTGCCTTGCAGCCAGCTCTCCACCCACCCCACCAGTTTTTCCCCACGTCCCCATGTCCCTCAGCTTGCTCATTAACCTCCTGTGCAGCACCAAGTCAAAAGCCTTGCTGAAGTCCAGAAACAGGACTTTCACAGTATGGCCTTCATCAACCGCCCTAGTGACCCAGTCGAAGAAATCAATCAGGTTAGTTTGGCAAGATCTTCCCATGACAAACTCATGCTGTCTCTTGTCCTGCAGACCATTGCTATCAAGAAAGGTTATCAATCTGTCCTTCAGAATGGTCTTCTCTGCCCCCCTCCACCCTTGCCCCCTTTCCCCTTTGGTATTGGGCCATCCCTTTCTTTTGTGAACACCAAGCAGAAATACTTATTGAGTGCCTCTGCCTTAACTTCCCCTTGTTCTGCCCATCCTCCCACTCTCTCTCTCTTGATTCTAACAATGTCATCCCTACAACTTCTTTTCTCTCTCATGTATTTAAAAAAAACCTTTTCCCCCTCTCTGATCCCCTTAGCCAACTTCAACTTCTTTGCTGCCCTGACTGACCTGGTCACCTCGCTAGATACCTTTTTTGAACACCTCTCTATCCTCCTCTCACCCCAATTGTTTTAACTTAATGAAGGCCAGTCTTTTTCCCCTCACCTTCCCTTCCACTTCCTTGCTGAGCCAGCTAGGTGTTTTTGACCTGGGCTGCTTACTCTGAGATTTTGCGCATGTGTTGTGGCCTCATTCAGCCCCTTCCTAATGAGTGCCCACTTCTGTTCAGCATCCATCCCTGGGTTAATTTTAGCTAAATACTCCTTTAGGACGCTGTCCATTCTGTCAAAATCTGCCTTCCTGTAGTCCAACACTCTTGTCCTGGTCTTAGCTGACTCCCTCCCTGTGTTGAGGAGGAACCACACTGAGCGGTGGTTGCTTCCTGCTAGAGGGTCCTGTACTACCACATCCTGGGCTTGATCCCCATTTGTTAGCACCAAGTCCAGTATGTTCCCCTCCCTAATAGGATCCATCACCCCTTGCACTAGGTAGCTGTCTTGGATAGCCTCTAGCAGCACCTGTTCCGTAGCATGTGCTGTAGTTACTGTCTGCCAGTCAACCCCAGGTAGGTTGAAGTCTCCCACTATAACTGTATTTCCTTTGCCACTGACCTTTCTGATTTGCTCCCCCAGCTCCCTAGCCACCTCCTCGCTCTATGAGGGTGGCCTGTACACCACCCCCATCCTGAGCTTCTTACCTTTAGGGCTTTGGAGCAATACCCATATGGCTTCTGGCCTCCCTTCATCCTCCTCCTCCTCCTCCTCCCTGGTACACAGTAACCTCTCCCTGACATAAATAGCCACCCCTTCCCCCCCTCCTGGTCCCTGCGGAACACCTTGTATCTTGGGGTCGTGAGATCTCAGTCATGGTATTGGGTGGCCCAGGTCTCTGAGATGGTGGCAATATCTACCTCTCCCCCCGCCATCATTTCCTGGAACTCTGCCACCTTGTTTGCAAAGCTCCTTGCATTGTGTCCTGCCCCTCCTCTTCCTGTCTCTCCCCCTTCCACTTTTGTCTTGGTAACTTCCCTTCATTCTCCTCCTCCCTTTCTGGGGGCAAGGCCTTCCGGTCTACCCTGAAAGGTGCCTCATTTCTGCTATGCAACTCTCCCACCCCCCCAGTTTAAATCTCTGTTGTTTTTAATGTACTTCTCCAGCCCCTGCCCAATGCCCTTGTGCCCTCGATGTTGAGATGCAGCCTATCCTTGGCATAAAGCCCCTTATTGTTCCATGTCTCATCCCACTCCCCTACTACCCCATAGCTGCACACCCCCTCTTCAGCCACCCATTATACTCCTGTATTCTTAGCTTCTTTGCCTGGCTTGCCCTAGGTACCGGGAATACATCAGAGAACGTCACTGAGCTTCCCACCTGATTGCAGATACCCCCCCACTTCCATAACCTCTCCTGCACTTCTTCTGCTGTACTGCCCTCTAGGTCATTTGTTCCTAGGTGCATAGTGATATGAAGCTTCCCTCCCACCTTCTCTACACATTTCTGAATGCATTGCCCTACTCTCCGCACTGTCATACCTGGCATACACTCCACCCAGGTTCGGCTCTTCCTTGCTCCCTTACCTCCCCATCTCACCCCCCTGAGCATACCCCTAATACAAGTACTCACTCTCCCATCCCTTGCACTTCCCCCATGGTTTGCCCTCCTACAAGCCAATTTTGTCAGTGTTCTCTCCTTTCATACCATGCCCTTTTCCCCCTCCCTTCTCCTTCAGTTGCACCTCCACCTGCTCTCCTCCTCCTTTGCCCTTTCTGTGCTTGCTCCCTTCCACAACCGCTACCCCTCCACTACTTTTACGTCCTCCCACTGCCCCCTGCATTGTGCCCCCCTATGTGTTGGTCTTCCTTCCTGTTTGTTTAGTGTGTTTGTGCCAACTTGACCTACTTCCCTGTCCCTCCCCGCTTTTACGCCCTAGTCTTCCTTCTCTCCTTGTACCCTGTATTTCCTACCTCCATCCTGGTGCCCTGACTCTTATTTTATGGTTCCCCAACCACCTGCTCTATTTCATCAATCAGTACTGTGTAAACCTCCTGCCCTTGCCATCCCCTGAAGTCCCTTCCTGCCTCGGCTTACCCTGAACCTCTTTTCTGCTTCCTCTGTGTCTACCTGTGTTCCCAACCACCTGCCAACACCCGCCTTTGGTGCTCCCAGAATCCTGTGGACTTGTTCCCCTGGCTGAGCGCCCCTTCCGGCCTGCGGCAGCCTGGTCTAGCTTGCAGTGGAGCCCTCCTTGCCCCTCTGGCCCATCTCCTCCTCACCCCCTCATACTTGTCCCCTCCTCCATTTCCCATCTCAAGCTCTCTGTCTCCAGCGTAAGCTGTCTAAACATCCTGCACACTGGACACTTCCCCACCATCCACTAGGTTCCCAGAAATAGTGCTGCCCCACACCCATTGCAGCTCACAACCCTCTGGGCCTCCCTGTTCCCCCAACCCCCATCATCCCTACCTCTCCATTCTTTTCCCCCATACATCCACCTGCCTCCTTGCCCTGGCCTCCTCATCATCATGTCTCTCTTAGTCTCTAAATATTCCACAGCTCTTTACAATTACGTCTGTATTTCTATAAGAGCTCTAACCCTGTAGTAGTGCTGCAAAACTCTTACTCTCTCCTTCTGTAGAGACTTACAGCTTCTCTCTCCTCCTCTTGTATGTGCCCTTTGGACCTAGTTGCTAGCTACACCCTTCATAATTCTGCATATATATCAGCTAAACTATTGCTTGTGCTGAGTGGCCTTGCTGTTCCTGCCACTTTAAGTAGGTGTGGCTTGGCCTTCCACTATACAGGCAGTACCCAGGGTGGTTGGGGAATGGGGCTGGGTGGGGGCTGTTCCTTTGATACTCTGTGTCCAGAAAAACAACCAAGTAAAAAAGACAGTCTTCTGTAAACTACAGGGCAAAAACTCACAAACCTACCAGCAAACAGATTCTCCTAGTCCTGATCGCACAAACTGGCAAATCAAACTGAATGTCAGTTAGGAACACACTTGAATTTCAACCCTCCCTAATCCCCTGCTGAAATGTGATACCTGCAGTTAAAGTACAATAGATCTTCGAGAGGAACTCTTGCAGCAGACACTGCTTTTCCTTCCCCCTGGTATTTCTTCTTCTTTTCTTTACAGTGTGAGCCTCCTCGGTTCTCCTTTTCTCCTAGGCTCCTGGGTCTGTGACAGGAGAACTGAGGTGGGCTGGGGACCACCCTTTTTACACCATTGGCTGACATCAGGGGTGGTCCCTGCTGAAGACTACTAGCTAGAAGTTTTCTGTGGGGTCCTGGCACCTGGCGGCTTAGTCCTTATGGTTATTGCCTGCTGCAAGAGCTCATCTGGAAGATCTACTGTTACGGTAAGTTCTTACGCAACTGTACTTTTTTGGTTGCTACTACTTCTGCTTGAAGAATTTCTGAGCTTCAGGCTTTCTGGTGTGAGGAGCCTTATTTGATTTTTCACAGAGACAGGGTGCCTTTGCGCACAAATCCTAAGTTTCTTCCCATGGTGGTGTCTTGAGTTTACCCTGAACCAATCTATACACCTCCTTGTGTATTTTCCAGAGCATGCCAACCCAGAGGAAGCACTGCTCCGTACTTTAGATGTGTGCAGAATTTTGAAATATTACCTGCCCCAGACTAAGGACTGCATAAAGTCAAAGCAGCTTTTTGTTTCTTTTGCCCAAGGAAGATAAAGCATTCAGGTTTCCAAACAATGTTTGTCCAGATGGTTAGCCAATTGTATTGTGTTCTGCTACAACAAACATGGCAAGGAGTTGCCTTGGGGCAGTGAAAGCCCACTCCACGAGGGGCATAGCTACTTCTGTGGCTTCCTTCAAAGGGGTCTCAGCAGCTGACATCTGTGGTGCTGCCACCTGGAGTACCGTCCATACTTTTACCAAATACTGCATTCTGGACATTGCCTCCAGAGCCCATGCAGGCTTCAGCCAGGCTGTTCTTCAAGGCTTTCTTTCTTAAGCCTCAGTTTGCCTACCTCCCAGACTATTCCGCTGTACTTGTAACTGATTGGAATTCGTTCCTGTGTTGTAACATGACGACTGAGATACCCCTGAAGAAGATAGAACAGTTACGTAAGAACTTACCGTAACAGTAGATCTTCGGGGGGGTCTCAGTCATCAGGTCAGCTTTCCCTCCCACCATCCACCTTTTGGGGTCCTCTTCTCAGACTGGCTGTCTGGTGTATCCAGCCTTTTATTTCAGCCTGGGCATCTCTCTCTCTCCCCCTTTGGTCCCCCGCGGCACGAGCTTGCTCTGTTGGTCTCTGGGGGAAAGAACTGAGGAGGGAGCAGGGGGTCACTCACACCTTTATAAGGTTGATGATGTCGGCAGGTGACGTTGACATGGACAGCCCCAGTTGTACTGGTGGAAAACATTCCATGTGGATCCTGCTTCACCGACAGTGAAGATCCTACTGTGTGACCTAATAACTGAGATCCCTGAAAAGATCTACTCTCACTGTAAGTTTTTGTGTAACGGTTCTTTCTGTCTGGTAGCTACTCCTTCAGGATTGTTGTGTATATGTCATCTCAGAATTAGGTGCTTTTTCACCACTGTCATTGTAGAAAGCCTGTTTACAGGGAAGACACCCACAAGCTGTACATTTTGTATTTCTGTTTTTATTTATTTCTGTTTAAACAGGAAACTGGAGTAAGTCAAAGTGGCCCTTTTTCAGCCATACCTGGGGGTTTGAGTACAAAAACAGGAATACAAAACAGTACATGAAAAAACAACATAAAGTATTTGTCAAAATACACTAAATCTGCCGTAGTGTACAATTCATGTGATATATAATTCAAGTAACATTTCCAGTGTTACATAAGGAATTTGACAACAAACTCTTATTCAGATTTTGTTTAAACACTGGGTATTTTACAGAGAGATCAATATCTTGTTGTATGAGTTGATTCATTAATTTTGCTGCCTAGGCCTATCCCATGGCATGCAAAACTGCATGATGTGTCAGGGATTTAACTAAGACACCTGAAAACGCAAGTGTTAAGGGCATTGGACCATTTTCTAAGAACAGCTGATAAGGATGTTGCAGCCCTTACTTTGAGTAAGAGCTCCTGCTGCAGGCTACACCTTAAGGATTATGCCATCAGGCACTAGGACTCCACGGAAAATTTCTAGCCAGCAGTACCCAGCTGGGGCCTGCCCCCTACGTTGGTCCGCCCACCGACGTCACCCTCTATATAAAGAGGGTGGTCCCCAACCCCACCCCATTCTTTTCCCGCCATTGACCCGTGCACTTCGGCTCCTCAGACACCTCTTTGGAGAGGAGGTACAACAAATCATTATGGATCTGCAAGACTCAAAAAAGGCGGTGCAGTCCGTCCACCACATGTACCGGTCGGACCCTCAGCAGTCCAAGCGTAAGCCATTCAAACAACATGAAGTCTTGCTGTATTCAGACATAATGCAGTTAGCCCCAGCACTTGAACTGCCCCGGAGAGGAAAGAGTTAACTCCATGCAGAAGCATGGAACGTTGCGCTTGAGCTTGGTTTTCAAACCTCTGTCTGTGGTACTTCCCAGTGTACCATCAGATTCTTTACTCCGCCTAACTGTGAAGTCGCTCCGGAGATTTCCTCTGCTCAGTTCGGTATAGTAAAGCGTTCTGTTTAAAAAACATTTCTTTATTGTTTTTTTGGATTTCCAGCCTCTGTCTATGGTACAGGTAGGTGTTGTAGATAGGTAGTGACTGTGTTTTTATTTTATTTAACTGTGGAAATCGCTTGTCTCTTCAGTTTCTTTTTGGTCGGTCCAGTTAGGAACCGAACTTGTGAATTCTCTAATTTTAAATATCTTTCTGGGATTAGTGTGGTGTTCTGGTACTGATCGGTTTCAAAAGAACTGGGCTTTATCTCGGTTCTTTTCCAAACCCGTGACACTGTTGTTACCGATCGGTTGGTATTACCTGGCTTGAAAGCTTCTATAGGGTAATTTTGGTAGGTTGGCCATGTCTGAGAAACCCAAAAAGAAAACTGGTCCCACTGGGTTTCAACACTGTACTGAGTGTGGGGAGGCCTTTGCCAAGGCTGACCCCCACCTCATCTGTGTTTATTGTCTGGGGTTTGACCACCTCCAGTCAGACTGCCAAATTTGCAAAAAAGCTTTCCCAAAACCACTCTAGAAAAAAGACTGAGTAGGTTGAGGGAATGGGAGGCCGAGAAGTCTGTGGATCCAGATGGCCAGCCCGGTTTGGTTTGGGCCGAACCTGAGGAGGTGCCTACTAACCTGGACGATACCTCATCGGCCAAAAGGAGAGCAGACTCTGAGGGGTCGGTTCTGTCAAAAGGGAAACAAAGGTCTCTCGGTTCGGCTCCAGTACTGCATACTCCAACCGTGGATGAGATTGCCAAAGCAATTAGTATTGTCCAATCGCTTCGCCTGGTTCCGTCCAAACCGGCACTGCCGGTTAGGCGTTCGGTCGGAACCGGCTCCTTCGGATTACGATCTGGATGCTTCCTATGTGGAGTGGGAGGGAGACGAAGATTATCCCGATGATGATGACGACCAGGGGGGTCTGGATGTGCCCACTGAACCGGATATTACCCCAGACAGGCCCTCTGATATCTCTCCTCCCAGGCTCTCTTGAGTCCCCTTCACACTTGTTTTACAAGAAGGTGGCCCAAACCCTCCAGCTCCCTATGGTTGAAGCTGTTGAGGAGGAAGAAGAGCCTGATTTTGTGGAGATGATGGACATCCCAGAGTCCTAAAGATTGTCTATTCCTCTTCATAAGTCCTTGGGGAAACAGACACAAAAGATTCTATAGACTTCTAACTCTTTACCTCTTGTAGATAAAAGAATGGATAGGAGGTATATGTTATCAGGCTGAGCTGTGGAGTTCCTTTATTCACATTGCAGCCATGTTGGGGTAGTGCTGGCTGCAGCCTGTGACAGGGCAAACATTCCTTTGGCTTCACATCCCCCAGACTAGGACTCCAGGAAAGTTGATGCCATGGCCAAAAAAATATACTTGACATCCTCTTTGGGACTCAGGCAGGCAAATTATATGGCCTATACAGCCAGGTACCAGAAGTCTAGGTGGGATTACAGTTCTGAAACTGGCTCAACAGGCTTCCCCCCAGCTAGCCAAAGAGCTGGAGGAGGTGGCTGCAGATGGAATTGAGGCATCCAAAGTACAATTTCACGCTGCTGTGGACTCCAACGATGTGGCATCCAGAGTCATGGCTACATCTGTGTCCCTCAGGAGGCATGCTTGGCTCAGATGTACTAGCCTACCACAGGACACCCAGTCTAAGGCTATGGATTTTCCTGTAGTTGGTAACTCTCTGTTTGGAGAGCAGACAGAGGCTTACATGAAAAAAATGGACGAATACAGGGCAACTTACAGGAGTGCACAGGCCAAGGAAAGGCAAGCCACTCCTCAAAAGCAGCAGTCTAGGGGCAGGGGCAGGCCTTTTTACCAAGCCCAGGCCTCCTCCTTTTTACCCACAAAAAGGAGGGCCAAGTCTTTTCCACCTGAATCAATCTCAGAAACCCTTGGCCCCGGAGGCAGAGGTTTCCTCACTCCTAGCTCTCAGAGCCGTAAAGAAGGTTCCTGCTCAATACAGGGGAAAAGGCCTGTACACCAGGTACTTCCTTACACCAAAGAAAACAGGGAAGTGGCGACCCATCCTGGATCTAAGATACTTGAACAAACACATATCAAAACCCAAATTCAAAATGGTAACTCTGCGAATAATCCTTCCCTCTTTAAGGCCAGGAGATTGGCTAGCATCACTGGACCTCAAGGATGCCTACTTCCATATCCCTATAAGGTGCTCCCACAGAAAATACCTCAGGTTTGAGTTGCCTTGAGGCCACTATCAGTTCAAGGCCATGCCTTTTGACCTAACATCAGCTCCAAGGGTGTTCACAAAGTGCCTTGCAGTAGTGGTGAGTTACCTCAGAAGACAGGGTATCACCATTTTTCTATATCTGGACGACTGGCTGCTGGTAGGGTAGTCATCAGATCAGGTCAGAGCAGCTCTGCAAACCACCCAGGACTTGCTCAGTTCCCTGGGGTTTCTTCTAAACATGCCAAAATCAGTCCTCAAACCAGTACAGCTTCTCACCTTCATAGGGATGGAATCGGATACTGTCCAAGCAAAAGCCTTCCTTCCTCTGGCAAGGGTGAAGGTCTTAGTAGACCTTGCTTCCTCCTTTCGGCCTCAGGTTTCTCTTCCAGCGAGACAGTTCCTCCAACTCTTGGGCCACATGGCATCCTCCACTGCAGTGGTTCAGGGAGCCAGATTTCAGATGCGAGACATTCAGTTCCATCCAAGGTCCTTTTGGTCACAGAGAAGGAACACTCTCTCCAAACTGATTCCAGTGACTCGAACTCTGGTACAAGCTCTCTAGTGGTGGCTGGACCAGGACAACCTCAGACAAGGGGTTCCATTTCTCCCTCAAGTTCCATCAGTAGTACTGACTATGGATGCTTCTCTCCTAGGTTGGGGAGACCACCTGGGAGCCCCAACAGCTCAGGGAATCTGGTCCCCGCAGGAGTCTCTTCTTCATATCAGTCTCCTGGAACTCTGGGAAGTCTTCCTAGCCCTTCAGACCTTCTCAGATTCAGTCAAGGGCAAGGTGGTCCAAATCAGAATGGACAACACTACCACAATGTGGTACGTCAACAAGCAGGGAGGCACTCGGTCCGTGGCCTTGTAAATGGAGGCCATGAAGATTTGGTCTCTGGCCTATTCCCTTCAGACTTCCCGGGTAGTGGTTCATCTTCCAGGGAAAGACAATGTGTTAGCAGATGCCCTGAGCAGGATTTCACAGGGACATCACGAATGGTCCCTGAATCCTCACATTCTGAGGATCATTTTCTTCAGGAGGGGCATCCCAGAGATAGATCTGTTTGCAGCACCAGGCAATTATCAACTTCCTCTGTTTTGTTGCAGACCTCCTGTCCTGGGGACAGTTCTCTAGGATGCCCTCGTTCTGGATTGGAAGGGCAGATTTCTCTATGCCTTCCCTCCTTTCCCTCTCCTGTTCATAGTTCTGATCAAGATAAGAACTCAACCCTGCACAGTGATTTTGGTGGCTCCAGATTGGGCCAGACAGCCCTGGTATCCTCTTCTGTTGTCCTTGGCTGTGTCACGTCCCCTGTGTCTTCCCAGGAGATACAATCTTCTCTCTTCCTCCTCCTCCCAGTGGCGGATCTGGTTTCCCAATCTCCAGTCCCTCAACCTCAACCTCAAGGCCTGGCTCTTGAAGAGTTAGAATATGCAGCACTGCGTCTCTCTCAGTGAGTTCTGGATATTCTAAAGGTCTCCAGGAAACCTTCCACTAGAAAAACTTACAATTCCAAATGGAAGAGGTTCAGTATTTGGTGCTCTCAGAAAGGCATCCTGCCTGATTCTGCAGACATTTCCACAACCTTAGGCTGTCTAGTTCAAAGGTTCATGTAGCAGCTGTCTCTGCATTCCTCTCAGCAGGGAAGGGCTCTTCCCTGGCATCTCATCCTGTTTTCAGAAAGTTTTTCAAAGGTCTGCTCCACATTAACCCTCCCTTTAGGGGAGCCCACTCCGCCTTGGGATCTTAATGTCTGCATTGCTCAGCTGATGCAGCCACCCTTTGAGCCTATGGCTTCGGCTGAATTGAAGTACTTGACCTGGAAAACTATGTTTCTGGTAGCTATTACTTCTGCCAGGTGGATTAGTGAATTACAGGCCCTGTCAGTTGAACCTGACTTCATATCCTTCCATAGGGATAAAGTGGTCCTAAGAACTAATAGGAAGTTCTTGCCTAAAGTGGTATCGGATTTCCACCTAAACCAGTCCATATCGCTCCCTGTGTTTTTCACTGACCATTCTTCTTCAGGGGGAAAGAAGATTACACAGTTTGGATGTTAAAAGGGCTCTTAGCTACTACATAGAGCATACTAAGGCACACAGAAATGACTGTCTTCAATTGTTTCTCACTTATGGTGACGTGGGGAAAGGTAAGCCTGCCACTAAAAGATCCATTGCCAGGTGGATTGTTTCTTGTATACAATTCTGCTATGACAAATTGGGTAGAACACCCCCTTCAGGCCTGAGGGCTCACTCCACTAGGGGTACAGCTGCCTCTCTAGCTGTGACCAGAGATATTCCCTTGTTAGAGATCTGTAAAGCAGCCACCTGGAAAACAGTACATACATTCACCAAGCATTACTCCCTGGACATCCAGGCTAGGAGTGATGCTAGGTTTGGCACAGCAGTACTGCAGAGCTTGTTCCCAAAGTAGGTTCTGCATTCCCTACTCCATAGGGAACTGCTTGGTAGTCTGCATTATGTCTGAATACAGCAAGACTTCATGTTGTTTGAAGAAAAAATTACTCACCATAGTAATGTTGTTTCTTCTAATGGAGTCTTGCTGTATTCAGACCTCCCCCACCCGCCTCCCCTCTCAGAACCTATTTTTTGGGAAGTGGGCTGGCAGGTACAGTGTTGCACCTCAGGGGTGTACCTTGTACCCTCCCTCTTTGGTGGGGTAGCTGTTATGTTTATTTTCTTATGTTCATAGCCTAAATTGTCACTACCTTGTTTCTTCTTGGTTCTCGACTTGAGTCTTTGGACCCCAAAACTATTTTTGCCTTTTGGCTATATGTTTCAAACAATTTCCATATTTTAGTGCCTAGTTAGTTAGTTGCTCGTAAGAATCTGACGGTTACACTGGGAAGTACCACAGACAGAGGTTTGAAAACAGAGCTCAAGCTCAACGTTCCATGCTTCTGCATGGAGTTAACTCTTTCCTCTCCGGGGCAGTTCAAGTGCTGGGGCTAACTGCATTATGTCTGAATACAGCAAGACTCTATTAGAAGAAACAACATTACTATGGTGAGTAATTTTTTCTTTCGGCTCCCGGGTGCCAGCAGATGGAGAGGCCAATAGACTCGAGGTCCCTTTAAGCACAAGGCTCCCTCAAAACCATATGGGAACAGTGGACCCAGGAATTCCAAATCCTCCCAGCCCTCACTTCCCACCTCAGCCACCCATGCATGACTCCCTGACAGCCCTTCCTCCTCCAGCGGAGGCGATGGGGAGACAGTAGGGTGTTGGTTCTCCGTCTGCCTAGATGGGTGGACTAACATTACAACAGATGTTTGGGTTCGTGACATCATAGAAAAGGGCTATACTCTGGAGTTTGTCGAACTTCCCCTAGACACTCCTCCAGTCCCATCTCGATACTCCCCAACCCACACAGCCCTCATCAAGGAAGAGATCCAGGCCTCACCCTTAAAACAAGCCATCGGGCCTGTTCCACCCTCCCAACAGGGAACCGGGTATTACTTCCACTTCTTTTTAGTCCCCAAGAAGACGGGAGACCTATGGCCGATTCTGGAGTTAAGCCAGCTGAACCAGCACATCGAATACAAGAGGTTCAGCATGGTGACCTTGCCCTGTCTGATCCCCATGCTAAGTCAAGGGGATTGGTTATGCTCCCTGGATGTGCAAGACGTGTACCTTCACATACCAGTGTTTCCATGTCACCAGAGGTACCTGAGGTTCGCCTTTCAGGGGACTACTACCAATTCCGGGCTCTACCTTTCGGTCTTTCCTCGGCGCTGAGGGTGTTGACCAAGTGTCTCGCGGTGGTGGCAGTCGCTTTAAGGAGACGGGGCAATTTCATCTATCCTTACCTGGACGATTGGCTCCTAACTGTCCCCTCCAGGTCAAATTCACACCCTCTCAGATACATTTCTGATGTTCCAGCAGCTGGGAATAACCATCAGCCTCCCGAAGTCCTGTCCTTGGCCCTGCCAACGTCTGCAGTACATAAGAGCCATTCTGGACACAGAACAGGGAAGAGCTTTTCTCCCACCCAACAGAGCCAGTTGGCTGAGAGACCGGGCCTGCGAAATAACTGCATCCAGCTGTGTCATGGCAAGGACTGTTGCAGCTACTAGGGCACATGGGGGCGGCCATACCCACGGTACCACTGGCATACTTGCATATGAGAGTTCCACAATGGAACTTAAGGGTTCAGTGGGACCAGAGGTCCGACGACCTCGAACATCCCATAAGTGTGTCGAGGGCTGTTCAACATGGTGTCTGACTCCTCCCAATTTGGAAGTGGGAGTCCCATTCCAATCGGATTCACCGAGCCAAATCCTAACTACGGACACATCGGGTCTAGGATGGGGAGCTCATATTCAGAATTACCATACTCTGGGCACATGGTCAGACTTAGAAGTGTCCCTGAACATAAACATTTTGGAGATGAGGGCGATTCTGTACGCCATGTAGACATTCCAGACTCACCTTTCCCAGGGTCCCCTGCTTCCACAGACCAACAGCATGTCAGTGGTCTTTTATATCAGCAAGCGGAGGGGGACACTCCTCCTACCCTCTGTGCAGAGAAGCCATGAGAGTGTGGTACTGGGCCCTGGAACACGGACTCATGCTGACAGCGGTTCATGTCCCAGGCATCCAAAATGTCCTGGCAGATGAGCTCGGTTCCCAGTCCAGGAACCATGAGTGGGAGCTGCTTCAAAAAGTGGTGGACAACCTCTTCGAAAGATGGGGACATCCAGAGTTGGATCTTTTCGCATCCCCGTGCAATGCAAAACTGCACAATTTCAGTTCGCTAGATCCGGAGCCTTGTTTTTTCTGGCGAGATACATTGTCCCTCTGTTGGACAGGGAAGTTTCTATGTGTGTTACCTCCTTTTCCCCTGCTACAGAGGGTATTGCTTAAGTTACAGGTGGAGGGAGCAACGATGATCCTAGTGGCCGTGACATATAAGGTTCCCGCACAAAAGATTAGCCAGCCTGGGAGTGGGTCCCAGGGTGGTAGCCTGGGTAAAACACTAGCTGGACAACAGGACATAGCGGGTAATAGTAAATGGAGTCCACAGTGAAGAAAGGAGGGTTACTAGTGGGGTACCGCAGGGTTCAGTTCTGGGGCCAGTCCTTTTTAATGGCTTTATAAGTGACATTGCAGAGGGACTGGAGGGGAAGGTATGTCTCTTTGCAGATGACACAAAGATTTGCACCAGGGTTGATACGCAATGTGGGATGGAAAGGATGAAAAAGGGGTTGGCAAGGTTGGAGGAATGGCCAAATGTATGGCAGCTTAGATTCAACGCAAAGAAGTGCAAAGTAATGCACCTGGGAAACAAAAACCCAGGGCAAGAGTACACAATGGGTGGTGAGATACTGACAACAAAAATGGAAAGGGACCTGGGGTAGTCATATCAGCTGGCCTAAAGGTGGGCCAGCAATGTGAGAAGGCAGTAAGGAGGGCTGGAGGGATACTGGGATGCATAGGGAGAGGCATCACCAGTAGAAAACAGGAAGTTGTTGGCCCTCTGTACAGACAGTTGTTAAGACCACATCTGGAGTACTGTGTACAGTTCTGGAGACCCTATCTCCAGCAAGACATAGACAGGGTGGAGGCTGTCCAGAGGAGGTAGACCAAAATGGTGCAGGGTCTGCACCAGAAGGCATATGAAGAAAGACTAAAGGAGCTTAAGATGTAGCCTTGAGGAAAGGAGGGAGAGGGGGACATGATAGAAACTTTCAAATACCTCAAGGTAATCAACAAAGTCCAAGAGGGTCGCATCTTTCAAAAAAAGAGATGTGCAAGAATAAAGGGGCACAATTTGAAGATAGAGGTGGGACGGCTCAGAGGTAATGTGAGGAAGTATTTCTTCACAGAGAGGGTTGTAAATGCATGGAATAGCCTTCCTGAGGAGGTCATATAGTCAAAAACAGTGGGGGAATTCAAGAATGCATGGGACAGACATAATGTAATTCTAGGTGGGGGGTAGGAGGAAGTAGGCTGTTGGTTAACTAGGATCTGCAGCTTATCCGTTAGGTAGGGAAATGGGCAGACTAGGTGGGCCAAGCGGTCCTTATCTACCGTCAAATTCTGTGTTTCTTTGTTTCCCTCTCTTGCAGCGGTTGGCTGTGAAACTGTCTTTTCAACTACCTCTGTCATCTAGCTTGCTATCCCAAGACTGGAGCACATTGGTCTATCTAGATCTTCAGTCCCTACACCTTCATGCATGGCTTCTGCAGACCTAGCTGTCTCCAGGCATGGAGTTTCGCAGAGGGTGGCTGAAGACCTAGTAGAGGCAAGCAAGCTGTCTACAAGAGCTACATAAGTCATGAAGTGGAAACACTTCTGCATGTTGGCAGCCGCACGCTCCTTGGACCCTTTAACGTGCTCAATGAAATCAGTATTGGAATATCTCCTGTCACTTTCGGACTCTGGGCTGTGATACTCTTCCATTAAGGTGCAATTCTGTGCTATTTCAACTTATCATGCACTGGTAGAGGGTAGGAATATTGCTCAGTTGGACATTACCTGCACATTCCTATGGGGCATGCTTCATATAAAGCCCCTAATCAGAGATCCTGTCCCCCCATGGGACCTTTTATTCATTCTAGAGAAACTGACCTTGCCTCCCTTGGAACCAGCCATGGACTGCAACCTCCACTTTCTGTCTTAGGCTCTGTCCACACTGTGCCTCTGTAACGTTACAGAGTGCCCAAACCGTTACCGCAATGGTTTGCGCTACACCTGTAACGTTATAGTATGCTTCATAACCATTGTTGAAACCACATATGAGGTGGTTTCAGCAACGTTATGAAACCGTTATACTCGTAACGCTATCATGCAGTGTGGACGATGGTAACTGTCCCCTGCAGGGCCCGCAGCGTGAGCTGCATTCCGGGAATGGGTGCTGGCCAGAACGGTCGCCCAGCACACCTAGTGTGGACCGGCGGTACCAGTCCCATAATGGACACCGCCGCAATGTGGACACGCTGCACCACTCCCTGGCCATAACGGATTGCATCCGTTACCAGGCTGGAGCGGTGTAGTGTGGACAGGGCCTTATAAAGCGTTATTTTTGGTTGCCATCACGTCAGCTCGAAGGATTTCAGAACTGCTAGCACTGATCTGTAAAGAACCTTACTTAATTTTTCAGAGACCGGGTGTCTTTTCGAACTAATCCTAAGTTCCTCCCGAAGGTAGTGTCTGAGCTGACACTGGATCAAGGCATCTGCCTTCATTTTACTACCCTGAGTATTCAAATCAGGGGGAAGCCCTTCTTCACACTCTAGACGTTCATAGGATCCTTCGTTACTACCTGAGCCATACTAAACTGGTCCAAAAATCGGATCAGTTGTTTGTGTCCTTTGCTCACGGGACTCTGGGGAAACCTGTGGCAAAACAGACCATGTCGAAATAGTTAAAGAATTGTATTGTCTTCATTTACGACAAATATGAAAAATCCTTGCCGGGACCGGTCAAGGCACATTCCAGAAGGGAGAACGGCTGCATCTTTTGCAGTGTTGAAAAATGTTTTGACGGCAGACATCTGTGCTGTCGCAACTTGGAGTTCTGTACATACTTTTGTGAAGCACTACATTCTGGACATTGCTTCCAGAAAAAGAGCAGGTTTCGGCCCAGCTGTGCTCCAAAGCCTAATTTCTTAATCATTTAATAAGAGTTTACCTTCCACCCTGTTTTTCCTTTCGGGACACTGCTTGGGACTCGGTTCTTAAGGTGTAGCCTGCTGCTGGAGCTTTTCCTCGAAGTAAGATAGTACAGTTATGTAAGAACTTACCGTAACAGTAGGTCTTCAAGCAGAGCTACTGCAGCAGGCGCCATTTTCCCTCCCTCCATCCCCCTATTATATTTCTCCTTCTGGGAATTTTCAGCACTTGTCTCAGATTTCTCCTGCTGAACAACCCCTGGGTCTCCGACGGGTGAACTGAGGTGGGGCTGGGGACCACCCCCTGTATACAGAGGGGGGACGTCAGTGGACAGACCGACGTAAGGGGCGGGTCCCAGCTGGGTACTGCTGACTAGAAGTTTTCCGTGGAGTCCTAGTGCCTGACAGCATAGTTCTTAAGGTGTAGCCTGCTGCAGGAGCTCTTCTCGAAGATCTACTGTTATGGTAAGTTCTTAAGTAACTGTACTTTCCTGACAAATTGCTAAAACTGGATGCCAGAACTATCAACAGTGAAATGGATAACAGCAAAAAGGAACCCGTCAGAATCCCCATGTAAGTCAATGGTGCAGTTTCTGACTAAAATTGTCACATGATCTTGAGTCTTTCTTTGATGGAGAGCCACTAGAGCCGGTGGGAATTGAATAGCTCATCAATGAGTCAGCAGCACTCTACTACTTGTAACCTATCCAGAGCCCTACTCTCCAAGAGGGGATGGTAAGTATACCACCAGCGAAGCAGGCCTGTTCGGCTTCTGCAGAGCCTGAACCCCACTCTGTAAATGTCTCAGATCTGATATCCAAGAGACCTGCAGTCTCCTATGTGCACTGTTAAAACATCCTCAACAGGATCTAATCCGATGACATCGACTGGGAATACGGCATCTGCAGCTGTCATCGTCATTTCTGGTGCAGTCATGGCATAGTTGTACGATGTGATAAGGAGACTATTGCCAGTGATGCTGCTGTTGACTGACATGGCCGTTCCTCAGCCGCTAAGTGAGCCTGTCACAGCTCCTCAAGCTGCTCCTGGACAGGAACAACAAAAGCCCTAATTTAACCTGTCTTTGCAGTGTTACGCTCAAAATCCAGAACTATACCAACAAGCAGAAGTGTGCACACAGGAGCAGATGATAACCAAATACTTATCAAAAAGAAACATAAAGAGCTGAAGTATGGTGCACTGACCAGCAGACACAGACAGACGATACAACCCCATGCGCATTCGGAGTAAAGCGACTCTTTCCTCACAGGTCTGTAGCTTCAAGCCACTTCTTTTTGAGGTGGAGGAGGCAATAACCCTGACCTCCTAGAGGAGGAAGGAGATTGGGAGAAGGAGGATCCTGACCTCTTGTACCCTTTGGGACAGGAAGACTGCAGGTTCTACTGTATCCTCTGCTACTGAGGACAGTGTCCTGTAACAGGCTTTGTTCTCCTCTTGAGGATCCTTTTTTTAACTCGTCAGAAGGGTCAGTAAACTCAGTGGAGTCTCCATATCTGTTTTTCCACAAGGGCAAGGTCGTTCTTTGCCCCAAAGCCAAGTTCTTCCCCAAGGTAGTATCAGAGTTTCACCTTAACCAGGTGATTAACCTCCCGGTTTGCGAAGCTTTCCATCTCTTTGTCTCATATGATGAAGCCACCCCTAGCAGACCTGACAGCTGAGGATCACATCCTGCATCGCCTTCTGCTACAAGCTGTCTGGTACGGAGTCACCCTTGGGATTGAAGGCTCTTCCACCAGGTGTACTGCTGCCTCTGTCCGCTTTCAGGTACATCCTGATTGAGGAGATCTGCAGGGCTGCTACCAGGGATAAAGTACACATGTTCATTTCCCACTACAGCGTCAAAATTACTGACTTTTCCCTCCCTACAATTTGTATTTGTATTTTATGTCCCCTAACCTTGATATGCGTACTGTATTGTTGCTACAGACTGTAATGTACTGTCCTGCTTGTAACTAGTCGCCTCCCAGGTCATGTCTGAAAATAGCCACTGCATTGTAGTGTACCTACCCGGTAAACAAAAACTAAATAAAATAAAAATAAAAAAGTGCTCAGTCATTAAGATGTTACATTTGGGGCCTCAGTCCTCTAGTCTCTCTCTGCCAAGTGTGTGCCTTGCCCCCTCCTCCAGGAGGACTGCTAGGAGTCTGCCGGAGTGTGGATAGTGAACTGCATCCACGTTAAAAATACAGGCTACCATGGTTCTTCTAGTGGTATACAGTTCATATCCACCTACCCACCTAACCTCCCCTGGCAAGTAACGCATGGATCCCTGCTTTCATTGAGTAAGATCTAACATTGATGGGGTTGCGATGGAGGACGTACAGCACGGGTGGTGGAAGGAACCAAGGTTGAAGACACTCGGTGAACTGAGCTACACCCATCAACTGCCAGCATGGGGTTGTGAAACATATACTACTTGTAGAACTGTGGTCACTGGTGAGTAACCAACTGTATATTTCTGTGTTACCCTCTGTTTTTGTCCAAGTGCAGCCACCAGATCTTTGGGGGTATCTCACTCATCAGGTCACACCGTAGGCACCATCAGTGAAGCAAGATCCACACAGAAGATTTTCAGCATTACAGCTGGGGCCACCCACACCGTCGATGTCACCAACTGTATAAAGGTGTGAGTGGCCCTGCTCCCTCCTTGGTTCTTTCCTGCCGTTGACTCGCTCACACAGGTCTCTGCAGAAGCTACAATGCAGTATTCGCACCTTTTTCGCCTACGGTTTTTCTTTTGATATTTTTCAGAATCTCTTTTATTAAAGAGATTTCTCCAACTTGTTTAGGTCAAGAGTTAATCCTTCGTCTTCTCTCTTCCATCGCTGCGGAAAGAAGATTGCCTCCTCAGGAGAACATTCTGTCTGTGTCTGCTGTCTTGGGCCTGACCACAAAGTTTTTGACTGTGAGCACTCCCAGAAGTTTAACCAAACAACCCTCGAGCGACACAGAAATGCTCTAAAAAAATTTCCTCATGGATCAACAGGTAGACAGTTCCAGGCAGGGGTCCTCCAGGGTCCCAGCCTCTCAGTCAACAACAGGGTCGTCGAGCTCCAAGGCCGAGACAAATCCTCGGTGGGGGTGGGGGTGGGGGAGACGTCATAAAAAAGACCGGGATCACGACCACTCCCACTGGCAGCGATCTTGTTTCCCGATGGCCTCATCTCCTCCTGGGGGGGATCCACGTTGGCTGCAGCTGCACCGATATGCAAAACTGCTGTCCAGGTCTCTGTGCCCACCAGACCCATACCGAAAGCACCCCGCCTGATTCTCAGGGCTGTCTGCTGTCAACCTCTGGGTCATCAGTGCCCTCTTCCAGTTATCAACGGACCTCCTGTCAAGGCCTGACACTTCTCCCTCCAGGGCTACAGGCTCTTCGGGTTCACAGGGCCCAGCTGGTGCGTCGTCGACCCCCAACTGATGAACGTCATCGACCTGAATGAAATTCACTTCAGTGATTGTGCAGCAGCTGGGCACGTACTGGCTTACTTTGTCAACACCATCAATGGAAGCTTCATCATTGACGCCTCCATGGGAAGCTCCCTGCAAGCTGTCACCAGCGCGTCTGACACCAGACCTAGATTTGGAGGAGGTCTGTGTCGAAGAGGAGTACAATCCAGTGGTTTGACACTTGAGGCTCAAGTGTCGGCCACTGTCCAGACCAGATTTTACCATCTTAGAAATATTGCCAGGATTTAGGCCCCTTGTTCTGCCTGTGGACCTCCCTATCTTGGTACATGCCTTGTATTGACCAGACTGGACTAATGTAATGCGCTGTACCTCGGGGTCTCTGGGAGATGCCTCCGCCGGCTGCAGCTAGTGCAGAATGCAGCGGCCAGGTTGTTTGGGCAGTCTAAATTCTGCCACATTACCCCGGTGCTGCGTGAACTGCATTGGCTGCCGGTCAGGTGGAGGATCCTCTTTAAGGTGGGGTTACTCACCTTTAAAGCCCTACACGGTTTGGGCCCTTGTTATCTGTCTGACCTCCTGTTGACTGGTGCATCGACCCGCTCCCTCCGATCCTCCACAAGGGAACTCCTAGCGATTCCCAGGATGAGGCTGAAAACGGCTGGCGACAGGGCATTTAGTGTTGCCAGCCCCGTCCTGTGGAATTCGCTTCCACCAGTTATACGGGAGGCCCCTTCATTGGAGGTCTTTAAGACCCACCTGTTTAGCCAAGCCTTTTCAGATTCTCCAGACTGAGTTGTGCAGGACTTTTCCTACCCCCCCTTTTTTACCCTTTCTGGTATTTAGTGATTCTAACATATGAAAGTGATAATTTGTAGATTGCAGACATTTTTATGTTTTTATGTAATTTTTATGATAGATTTGTTGTTGTTTTTGTATGGCGCCAAGAGCCTCCGGGATTTGGGTGCCTGAAAAATAAAACTTGCCTTGCCTTACCTCTTTCTTCCTGATGATGAGGAGGAGGAAGAGATCCTGGACTCTGACAGAGCTACAGCTTCTTCTATCGGCGTCGATTCAATCAAGCATACTTCTAGGTCTCCTCCTGAGGACCCCACATTTGTCAGTGTGATGAAGCAGCTGTCCTCAGCCATAGGCTTCCACACTAAGGAAGAGGGTGCTACCAGGAAAGAGCTGGTGGACTTTCTGGGGAACCCAGAATCTCCCCCAAAACTCATTTCTCCAATCTTGCCTGCCTTGAGGAATGTAGCCACGGCAGCTTGACACAGATCAAACATGGTGCTTGCTATGCCCCATAGAGCGGATAAACTTTACCATGCCCCTCAGGGGTTCCCCTGCTGTGCTACCCAGCCCGAAACGGATTCAGCAGTCATTAAAGCAGCTCACGATAGGTCTAAGGCACCCAAGCACCTTAGATCTCACTTCGAGGGGGCTCTTGCAGCAGGTTACACCGTTAGGACTGAAGCAGGCAGGCACCAGGACTTCATAGAAAACTTCTAGCTGGCAGTACAATAGCAGTGGACCACCACCAGATGTCAGCCCACTCCCGATGTCCACCTATGGTATAAAAGGGGCGGTCCTCCAGCACCACCTCAGTTCTTTCCCACAATCGATCCGTGCAAGTCAGGCCTTCACACACGCCTTATGCTATTCGACCGCCAATTTACTTGCGTTACTGTGCTTTATTATTTTCTAGTTTTTCTTCTATTTTTCAGTGATCTGTGCATGATGTCTTCTCCTCCTTTGTCTATTTATTGGTGGTGAATGAAGTGTGCTTGTTGAAAGCAGCTTCCCCACTAGGACGGCCATTTGTCATTCCTGCTTTGTGTAGGTCCGGACCATGACACTGAGGCCTGCCAGCACTGCCAGGATTTTAACCAACACACCCGCCTTCACTACCAGAAGACCCTGAAAGCCTTCCTGCTGCAACAAAAACTCACAGCTATGGAGAAGGAGCTTCACCTGAGTACCTTCTCTTCCCCGGCTCCCGGGGCCTCCTCCTCTTTAGCCAAGGAGACGAAATCTTTGGGAAAGCACAAGCAGCAGGATAAGCATAGGGAAAAATCCAGATCAGCTTCCTGCTCCAGGTCTCCGCACAAGTCCGGCACCAAACATGGGTCTTCCTCCTGTGGGAGGTCAGCCCCTTGCACTCTGGCAGCCCTCTCTCCCTCCGGGCTCCCAGTGGTAAAACCACCCGCCTTTCTGACTGTTTCCAGCAGTGGTTCTTTGGGGCTTGGGACTTTGTCCCCAGCCTGTCAGCCCCATGAAGCTCAGGCCCGTTCAGCAGGCGGATTCTCAGCCAGGTGACTAGATCAGGTCTTCCTCAGGAGGCGGGTCTTTGACCATCGCCCCTCCTGGTCAAGGCATCTGCAAAGTCGGTTCCAATGTCCGGGACAGACGCCTCTATGCGACTCCAGGGGCATGCGATCACCTCCCCTGGGAGTGTGACGCCTCTGCTTCGCTCGGGAGTCAGCTCCCCAGGACAGGCCTCTCCTTCTAGGCCGGCACCAGCTGCTTCACCAGACCGGCGTCAGCCCATGCCTGTCCAGTCAATGCTGGCCTTACCAGCGCCGACTCTAACAGTGCCTCAGTTGTCATCTCCTAATCCCCCGTTGTCGCCGGCTGGACCTGTCGTCACACCGTCGACGGCCCCAGGGGACCGGCGCCCGGCGTCTTGACTCCAGTCAGACCAGCGCCGGATGGTTCCTTACCACAGGGACCGACACTGTTTAACCCGACACCAGTGGATCTGATGCCAGGGTTACCACAGCCTAAAGAACCTATGCCAGGGTCCTCCCACCCTACCCCACAGATGCCGGTTCCCCTGGCCATGCCTCAGAATCCACCCACAGACCTTGACACCTTTTTTGCGGCCTGGTGGGCATACTTGAAGGATAAGGAGACCCCGAATGAGCCCTCAACTCCGAATCCAAGGGACCCTCCTCCCAATCCGACTAAGGAGCAGGTTCCCCCTAGGAAGGCCCCAACGCCACCTCCTAGGGAGCCTATTCCATAATTAAAAGGAGCTGGCGCCAGTCATTCGGAGACCCACTGACATAGGCCTCACCGCTCACCCTCTCCCTCTCTGGATTCTGGTGAATCGGGGATATTCCTCTTCCTCCCCTGACTCTGGGGACTCTGACCTACACTCAGAACCAGAGGAGCCCAAGGACACCCCACAGTCTCCTCCAGATGACCCAACTTTCATGGATGTGATGAGGCACATCCAGGCCCTCATGGGTTGGGATACTGAGGAAGGTGATCCTGAACGACATCGGTTAGCCATTTTCCTCCACAAGGAGTCCTTACCTAGTCGTAAAGAGGGCTGCTTGGAAGCACCCCCCACTACACCGACTATGTCTGAGAAGGTAGATCACTTGTACAATGCCCCAAGGAACGAACCTTTTTATGGGTAGCAGCCAGAGACTGACTCTGTCGTTATGAATGCGGCCCATGACCACTCAGAACGACCCTGGCACCCTGGTACTCTGCCTCCTGATAAGGCAAGGTTTATTTTTCAAGGCGCCCAATCCCAGAGGCTCTGGGCGTCGTACAAATAGATACAAACTAATAAAAAGCTGCAACACATACATAAAACACTAGCAAATAAAACATGGTTTAAAACAGTTAAAAATAACAATAATCATTAAAAGGCTATCCCAGAAATAAATATTAATAGACAGTTTTTGTGGAAGCTTGACTAAACAGTAGGGTCTTGAGGCGGGCCTTAAACACTTCCACAAAAGGGGCCTCCCTTACAGATGGTGGCAGCGAATTCCACAGGATGGGGCCGGCAACACTAAAAGCTCTGTCACCAGAGGTCTTTAGCCTCGTCTTAGGAATCGCAAGGAGACCCCTGAAGGAAGAAGGGAGGGAGCAGACTGAGGCAGCAGGTGTCAGAAAGTCAGACAAGTATCCAGGACCCGGACCATGTAGGGCCTTATAGGTGAGCAAGCCCACCTTAAAGAAGATCCTCCACCTGACCGGCAGCCAGTGCAATTCACACATGATGTGGCAGTATTTAGGCTGCCCCATCGGCAACCTCGCGGCCGCATTCTGCACCAGCTGCAGCCTGCGGAGGGTATCTCCCGAGACCCGGAAGTAGAGCGCATTGCAGTAATCAAGCCTAGATGTTATGAAGAACTCTAGGCAGATAGACTATTTCGGAAAGAAAGTCTATTCCTCAGCCACCTGTGCTATCCATTCCCTAAACTTCCTCGCCCACATGGTCCAATATCAGAATGCTCCGTAGGAGAAGGCTTTCAAGGTGGCACAAGCTCAGCCGGATCTGCCCAGAAAGGCTGAATTGTTGCACCTCCTAAAGTCTGGCTTGGATGTGGGGACCCACGTTCTCCAAGCCTCATGTGACTCTGCGGACTCCACAGGTAGAGCTGCGGCTACAGGAGTTTGTCATTGGTGCTACTCCTGGCTGAAGGTCTCGGGTTTTGCTCCGGTTGTTCAGTCTAAGATTTTGAATGCCCCCTTCAGAGACTTTGTTTTCTTTGGCGAGGATTCTCAAAATGTAACCACTCGCCTTCAAGAGTCTGGAAAGGCTATCCGTTCGGTCCATACATTTTACCGATCTCAGCCTAAATCGTCCCAGTGGCATTCCTTTCGTCACACTTTGAAGCAACAACTCAGAGGCCAACAGGCCAGGAGCGCCTTTAAAGGTGATAGGAAACAGTTTTTATATGTCTAGATGTCTTCCAGTTCTTTTATTGGCTACCCAGTATTCTGATATATTTTTTTTACCATTATTATTAAATTAATAATCTAATTTTGTTGCCTTTTTAGCTACCCTGAATATGTCTCACCTCAGCAGTTGCTGCTCTCTGTTTTCATACTGCCTAAACATTTTATGACATCAGAAACTCCCATTCCAGGCCATTAAGATGAATAGCATGGAATGGGAGTTTGTGATGTCATAGAATGTCTTAGAAATATGAAAATCAAGTGCAGTGGCTGGCGAGGAGAAGGAGACTCTATGTAGATCTGAGGGCACCCCAAAGTTACATTATTTATCAAAAAATCAGCAAGGCATATCAGAATAATTTTACTTTGAGGGGGGAGCTTTTGAAGCAGGTGATACTAGTAGGACTAAGGCCGCCAGGTGTTAGGACCCTGTGGAAAAATCTTCTAGCTAGCAGTCTGTGGCGGGGAACCGCCCCTGACTTTGGATTCGCTCGACGTCAGACATATTATAAAAGGGACTGTCACCCGGCACCATCTCAGTTCTTTTCCCGCCGTTGACCCACTTACCTCGGCTCCACGGATGCCTAGTTTTTCGCAGTTGACCCTGCTTTTTTCCTAATTGCCTAAAACGTTCGATTCTAGTATTTTTCATCAGTATTCGACAAATTTGCATGTCTTCGCCTTCTTCCACACGGCGCAAGTTGAAATGTCAGTGCGGGAAGCAGATCCCGGTCAAGGACGGCTACCCGGCATGCACGATCTCCTTAGGCCCAGACCTCCGGCCCGACGATTGCCCACACTGCCAGAAGTTTAATAACAAGACCTGCATCAGAAGAGCCAACGCCCTGAAAGCCTATCTTCTAGAGAAGCAGGTGGTAGCCATGCAGAAATCTCCATCGGGACGTAGTTCTTCGTCCCCCGCTGGAGAGTCTCCCTTCAAAGAGAAGTCATCAGAAGGGAAACATCAGTGTCACCGGGAGAAAGACAGGGCCAGGTCGGAGTCCTGCCCTAAGTTCCCCCACAAGGCTTCTACTTCCTCGGCCTCTGGCGGGAGGTCAGGGTCGGTCCCACTGGCCACCTCTGGGACTGTTTCCAAGAAGACTTCCTCCTCCCCCAAAGACAAGAGCAGAGGAGTCATCTTCTTCTGGGCATTCATCCACCCAGCTCCCCTTGACTCACTGACCCCACAAACCTTCTCATGGGTCGGCCCAAGAGGGACAGGAGTCTTCTTCAGGTAGGTCTTGGGAAGCAGGCCATAAGTCCAGTGGTTCGTCCAATAGACACAAACACTCTGATGACTCCACCAGACGTCAGGAGGCCGTCCAGCATTGGACGTCTCCACCCCCTGCTAAGGGAAAACCTCCCACAAGCAACAGACGACCCGTAAGCCCAGCTAGCTCGCCCATGGGTCAGGATCTGGCGCCACTGGCCGATAAGAGGCCGTCGGCCCACAAGGACCAGGCGTCTACCCCTGTTCCTGGGGATCAGTCACCCGATAATTCACAGGCAAAGCCAGACGCTGGCTCGGACAACAGGTCTGCCACTGATACTGAGCCAGACCCGCAGTCTGATACTGTAATTGAGGAGTCTTCTGACCGGACACCCATCTCAGAGGGTCCTAAAGGCCCGACGCCCGCCTCCCGGTCCCCAGCGGACGTTGATGCGTTGTTCACCTCTTGGTGGAACAAAGGAAACCCCTGCAGTGCCTCCTCCGCCTCTGGCGGTCGGTGCCTGATGAGTGCTCTCATCTACTGCCTGGTCCCGTGGGTAGAAGAAGACACCCATCGTCAGTGCTTTCTTCCAGCGGTCGTCCGCCGCCGTCCTCAGGTGAGGATGCAGGGACTCATCCTCTGATTATTCTTCCAGGAAGATCTTCTGATCCCTCCCGGTCCAAGAGACTTGCCTAGCTCCCCGGATGACCCTCGTTCCTTGACATTATGTGGCACATACAAGCCCTCTACCAGTGGGATACGGAGGAGCTTGATCCAGAGGCGCACTGCTTGGCAAAATTTTTGAGATCCAAGGACCCCAAACCCTTGGTCATCCCACCTTTGGTAGAGCCTTTTCAGGACGTTACCAGGTTCACCTGGCAGCGCCCCACCACCGTGTCTGCAGTGCCAAGGAAGGCAGACAGGCTATAAAGAACACCTAAAGGAGAGCCATTCTTGGACGAGAATCCCAAAGCAGACTCCATGGTGCTTACGGCAGCTCATGGAAGAGCTCAGCAGCGTAAGCATATGAGTGTCAAGCCTCCGGACCCTGAGTCCACAGCACTGGACCACATGGGAAGGAAAGTATATACATCGGCCACTGGTGCTGTTTGCTCCCTAAATTTCCTAGCCCACATGGTGACTTACCAGAAGTACTTCTCGGAGAAGACCATGGACCTGGTAAAAGCTAGCCAGATTCCGACAGCAAAAACAAACTCATGGCATACATCCAGTCAGGCATGGACGTAGATAAGCACTTGCTCAGGTGCTCCTGTGATTCGGCAGACATGGCAGCCAGAGCAGCAACCTCAGGCATTTGCATGAGGAGGCATGCCTGGCTCAGGGTATTGGGTTTCCGCTAGGACTTACAGGATGCCATTCTGGACACCCCTTTCCAGGGCCCCGTCCTTTTCAGACAAGAGATGGAGAAAGTTATCCTTGGGCTTCAAGATTCTGGCAAGGCAGTGACTGATGTGCACAGAATGTACAAAAGAGAGCCTCCCGCTTCCCGTCATCATCCTTTTCGTCGAAACCAAGGACAACAAGGGAAAAGGCAACCCCAGACCAAAGGAGCCTTTAAGAAACACGGCCACCCTGTCCCTTCCGGCGCCCAGGGCCCCAGACATCCCAAGGCACCCCGAACCCCACTGCCAAATCCCCCAATACAACACCACTCCCTGCCGTCCTTCCCCTACCCTCAGATTCCATTGGGGGAGATGGTAGGAGGGAGATTCTCCCTCTACCTGTCAGGCTGGTCCAGTATCACTTCGGACCAATGGGTCCTTCAGACGATAGAGAGGGGCTACTCCCTAGAATTTCTGAGCTGCCCTCTGGACAACCCTCCTATCCCTTCCCATTGCTCACCCCACCATGCCTTTCTTCTAAAAGCAGACATACAGGCCTTCCTGCAGAAGAAGGCCATCCAGGTGGTTCCACCTGCCCAACAGGGCAAAGGCTTCTACTCACAATTTTTTCTGGTTCCCAAGAAAACTGGAGACCTCCGCCCTATTCTGGATCTCAGTCAGCTGAACAAATGTATCCAGTACAGGAGGTTCAGAGTGGTGACCCTAGCAAGCCTATTGCCCATGATCCATTGAGGAGACTGGCTGTGCTCCCTAGATATGCAGGATGCATACCTGCACATCAAAATCCTGCCCTCGCACAGGAAGTTACTGCGCTTCCTTTTTCAAGGTCAGCACTATCAATTTAGGGTTCTTCCGTTCGGCCTCTCATCAGCGCCAAGAGTCTCCACCAAGTGCCTGGCGGAGTTAGCAGCGTCCCTGAGAAGAAAGAACCACTTTGTGCACCCTTACCTGGACGACTAGCTTATTTCTGCCCAGTCAAAAGACCAGCTGAACAGTGCCTTGCAAAAAAACATCTTGATGTTCCAGTCCCTGGGCATCACTCTGAATTGGTCCAAGTCACATCCTTGGCCCTCCCAAAGGCTTCAGTATATTGAGGCAGTCCTAGACATCATTCAAGGCATGGCCTTTCTGCCACCAGACAGGGCAGAACGGTTGAGAGGAGTTGCCCGAAAGGTGCAGACCTGAGATAGAGTCCCAGCAAGGGTACTCCTGCAACTGCTAGGGCATATGGCAGCCGCCATATCCACAGTCCCTTTGGCATGGCTGAACATGAGGATACTACGGTGGCACCTCAGGGTTCAGTGGGACCAAGGCGTAGACTAACTGGACCAGCCTATTCGGATACCGGAGGTAGTCCGTCGTTCTCCAATATGGTGGTTAAATCTGGTCAACCTCGAGGTAGGTGTTCCCTTTCAGTGGCCGAGCCTGATGTAGATTCTCCCTACAGACGCCACGGGTCTAGGCTGGGGAGCCCATCTGGATGCGCATCACACAAAAGGCTCTTGGAATGCAGTAGAGCGTTCTCTCCACATCAGTATTTTGAAAATGAGTTGTACTGTATGCCTTGCAGGCTTTCCAAGATCAGCTCTACCGGGGCCCACTCCTAGTCCAGTCAGACAACACCCCGGTAGTATTCTATCTAAACAAGCAAGGGGGCACTCATTCGTATCCCCTGTGCAGAGAGGCCATGAGTGTGTGGTACTGGGCAGTAGAACACGGTCTGGACATTATGGCGATTCACGTCCTAGGCGTCCAGAATGTTCTTGCCGAGTGTTTGTTGCTCTTGATCTCTGAATCACAAGTGGGAGTTGCACCAAGAGGTGGCAGAAGACCTCTTCGAAAGATGGGATCGACTAGAGCTGGACCTCTTTGCGTCCCCGTGCAACACCAAATTTCTGCTTGCTAGATTCAGGGCCTGGTGTTTTTTGGCGAGAGGCATTGTCCCTCTCCTGGACAGGAAGGTTTCTATATGCCTTCCCTCTCCTTCAGAGTGCCCTGCTTAAGTTGCAGATGGAGGAAGCCAGAATGATTCTGGTAGCTCCTCTCTGGCCTCGTCAGATCTGGTACCCACTGCTGCAACAACTGGCCACAGAACCTCCCGTTCAGTTGCCCCTCTCCTCTCACTTGCTTTCCCAAGAACAAGGGACGCTAGTCCACCCAGCTCTGCAGCCTCTGCATCTGCATGCGTGGCTCCTGCAGTCCTAGCTGAGGAAAGATTGGGAGTGTCACGTAGAGTGGCAGAGGTCCTAGTAGCAGCAAGAAAACCTTCCACCAGGGCGCAACCTATGCTATGAAGTGAAAGCGTTTTTGTTTATGGGCGACACCCCATTCCTTGGACCCCTTGGGTTGTCCGGTAAAATCTGTGCTGGAGTACCTTCTCCATCTTTTGGACTTGGGCCTCAGCTACTCGTCCATTAAGGTGCATCTCTGTGCTCTCAGCCTACCTCGCACCGATAAGTGGGAGGACTCTGGCACAGCTCGATGTGTGCAAGACCTTCTTGAGGGGAATCTTGCACATCAGACCCCGACGGAGGGATCCTGTTCCTCCATGGGATCTTCTTTTTGTTTTAGAGAAGCTCACCCTACCTCCCTTTGAGCCAGCCGTGACATGCAAGCTTCGCTTTCTGTCTCGGAAAACATTATTTTTAGTTGCTGTTACTTCTGTTCGGAGAGTTTCTGAGTTTCAGGCTCTGATGTGTAAAGAGCCTTGCCTCATTTTTCACAGGGACAGGGTGGCATTGCATACAAACCCTAAGTTTCTTCCAAAGGTGGTGTCTGAACTTACCTTGAATCAGGACATCCAACTTCCAGTTTATTTTCCAGAGTATTCTAATAAAGGGGAGGCTCTGTTGCATACTCTGAATGTACATAGGATTGTCAGGCATTACCTCAACAGAACTAGTTCCGTTAGGCAGACAGACCAGTTGTTCGTTTCCTTTGCCTACAGGAAGATGGGGGCTCCTGTCACCAAGCAAACACTGACCAGATGATTAGTGCATTGCATTGCCTTTTGCTATCAGCACCATAACAAGCCCTTACGGGATCGGTTAAGGGCCATTCTACCAGAGGTGTGGCAACCTCCTTTGCCTCTCTCCGGAATGTGTCTTTGGCAGACCTTTGCGCTGCCACTGCTTGGAGCTCAGTCCATACCTTCATTAGACACTACAGTCTGGACATTGCCTCTAGGAGGAGAGCAGGCTTTGGACTAGCAATCCTTCAGGGTCTCTTGTCCTAAGCTCCACCTTTTCAGTTTTCAGTTATATCCTCCTTCCCTCTGATCTGGGTCTCTCTTTGGGTACTGCTTGGGACTCACTCCTATTGGTATTACCTGCTGCAAGAGCTCCCTCTTCGAAGTAAGATAGTACAGTTACGTAAGAACTTACCATAACAATAGATCTTCGAGAGGAGCTCTTGCAGCAGGTGGCTTCCCATCCTCCAACCCCCAGGAACAAATGTATTTTTATTTTCTTTCTCTTTGGGTATGGGAGACCCTCCTCAGTTCTTCATTCTGTTTGTTAGCTGGGTCTCTGCAGGAGAACTGAGATGGTGCCGGGGGACTGCCCCCTTTATACTACGTCTGACGTCGGGCAGAGCCGACGTCTGGTGCGTTCCCCCACCACAGACTGCTAGCTAGAAGATTTTTCCCTGGGGTCCTAACGCCTGGCGGCCTTAGTCCTATTGGTATTGCCTGCTGCAAGAGCTCCTCTCGAAGATCTACTATTACGGTAAGTTCTTGTGTAACTGTACTGTATAACTGGCATGGAAAGGAAGATTGAAGGGCAGTTAACTATGTAAAAATCATTTCCTATCTCCTTTAAGAGAAAGGCTACTTCCCAGACCTCAGGAGGTTCTGCCCCCAGAGCTCCCAAAACCTCCCAGGCTGCATTGCCTGTCCTCAGCTCCTCTGCCCGACTCCTATCCAACCCCCCTAACCACAGCCGAATCCCTGGGGGAGGTAGTGGGGGTGTTCCTCTATCAAAAGAGTTGGCGCAGAATAACCTCGACTCAGTGGGTTCTGCAGTTAGTGGAATAGCGGCATACCCTAGAATTCTTGGAGGTTCCTCCGGACAGTCCCCCTTGTTCCCTCTCATTACCGTCAGGCCCACATCACCCTCACTCAAAATGAGATCCAAGTGCTCTTGTGGAAACAGGCCATAGAACCTGTCCCACCAGCTCAGCGAGGGATGGAATTCTGCTCAGATTTTTTCCTGGTTCCAAAGAAAACTGGAGATCTGCATTGCATCCTGGACTTCAGCCACCTGAGCCAGTTCATAGAGTACAGCCTGTTCAGGAAGGTCACTCACCACGGCCTTCTCCCCTTCATCAGGGGGACTGGCTCTGTTCTCTGGACATGCAGGACACTTACCTTCACATACTGGTGTTTTCTCCTGAAAGAAGGTTCCTTCGCTTCTGCTTCCAAGAAAACCACTACCAGTTTCAGGCTCTGTCATTTGGCCTATCTTCAGCCCCTCGAGTCTTTACAAAGTGCCTCACAGTAGTGGCAGCAGCCTTAAGGAGGGAAGGCCATTATGTCTACCCTTGCCTAGACAACTGGCTTCTGAAGAGCTCCCACCGAGGAGCAGTTACTTAGAACCATGGAGGCCACCTTCTTTCTGTTTTGGGATCTGGGGATAACTCTCAGTCTCCCCAGATCTTCCCCTTGACCAAGTCAAAGACTCCAATGTATAGGGCCAATCTTGAACACCATACAAGGCAAACGCTTTCTTCCCCCAGACAGGGCAGAATGCCTTCAGACTCAAGCTCAGTTGGTCTCGACATGTTCCAAACAGAGTAGTTCTAAGGCTGCTGCGATATATGGCAGTGGCCATTGCTACAGTGCCCCTGGCATGCCTTCATATGAGTGTGGCCCAGTGGAACCTTCAGGTTCAATGGGATCAACGCACAGATGATTTGGATCAACCTGTGTCTGTATCCAAATCCATGCATCAAACTTTAGTGTGGTGGATGAACACCTCCAACCTCTCCAAGGGGGTCCATTTCTGATCAGAGCCACCTCGACAGGTACTGACCACAGACGTGTCGGGCCAGGGCTGGGGAGCCCATCTGCCGGATTGTCATACCCGGGGGACATGGTCCCCATTAGAGCAGCATCTCTACAACAATGTTTTGGAGATGCATGCGATCCTGTATACTCTGCAGGCCTTCCAGACAAGCCAACTCCTGGGTCCTCTCTTGATCCAGACAGGCAATATGTCTGTGGACTTCTACATAAACAGGCAGGGGGGAATGCATTCTTACCCCCTTTCCAGGGGAGGCCATGAGAGTTTGGTATTGGGCCATAGAGCATCACCTGGACCTGACTCCTGTGCACGTTCCAGGCTTTCAAAATACCTTGGTTGACAGCCTAAGCTGTTCCCGGTTCAAGGCTTACAAATGGGAACTTCTTCCCTCCGTATTCAAATATCAGTTTGACAGGTGGGGCCATCCCGAACTGGACCTCTTCGTGTCCCCATCCAATGCAGAGCTGCCCAATTTCTACCCAGTAGATCCAGGGCCTGGTATTTTCTGGTGAGACACGTTGTCCCTCTCTTGGACTGGGAGATTTCTATATGCCTTCTGTCACTTTCCATTGCTGCAGAGAGTTTTGCTCAAGTTGCAGTCCAAAGGGGCGGAGATGATCTTGATAGCCCCTTACTGGCCGTGGCAGATTTGGTTTCCATTCCTACAGCAACTGGCAGTGGAGCCTCCAATCCCCCTTCCCCTTTTCTCCAGTCTGCTCTCACAGGAGTAGGGCACCCTGGTCCACCCAGACCTCAAGTCACTGCACCTTGACGCGTGGCTCCTGAAGACTTGGCAGTTGCCCGATTTGGGGTATCTCCCCAGGTGGCGAACATTCTAGTGGCAGCCAGGAAGCTTTCTACTATAGCCACGTATGCTATGAAGTGGAAGCAGTTCTGCATGTGGGCCACCGCTCGTCACCTAGATCCCTTTACTTGTCCATAGAATCTCATTCTAGAGTATCTCCTTTCTCTTATCGGGCTTGGGCTTCAGTTACTCATCGATTAAGGTGCACCTTTTTGCCATCTCTACGTACCAAGCATCTATTGGAGGCAAGACTCTTGCCCAGCTTGATCTTTCCCGCACTTTTCTGTGGGGCATATTGCATCTGAAACCTCCCATCAGGGACCCTGTTCCCCATTGGATCTTTTGTTTTATTTTAGAAACACGTTGCTTCCCTTTGAGCCCTGCATAAACTGGCTATGACTGCCTTTTCTGTCATAAAACTTGTCGTATTTAGTTACTATTACTTCTGCTCTAAGAATTTACGGGCTTCAGGCTTTGATGTTTAAAGAGCCTTATTTAGTTTTCCACAAGGACAGGGTGTCCTTGAGAACTAATCCTAAGTTTCTTCCTAAGGTGGTGTCTGAGTTTACTCTGAATCAAGACATACACCTGCCTGTGTATTACCCAGAGTATACAAATCCAGAGGAGGCATTACTACATACTCGGGTTGTCAACCGGGTGCTTCACTATTATTTGGACTGCACCCGAGCCATCAGAAAAACTGATCAGTTATTTGTTTCTTTCATCCCACGAAAAGAAGGGGCTACAGTTTCAAAACAACATTTGTCCAAATGGTTAGTTCATTGCATTGTTTATTACCACCGCAAATACGACAGGCCTTTACCAGGCCCAGTTAAAGGCCATTCTACCAGGGGTGTAGCTGCTTCGTTTGCATCCTTCAGAAATGTGTCTGTTGCTGACATCTGTGCAGCGACCACTTGGAGTTGTGTCCACACTTTCATCCAGCATTACACTCTGGCCATTGCTTCTAGGCACAAGGCAGGTTTTGGACTGGCAGTTCTGCAGGGCCTGCTTTCCTGAGAGCCTTATGCCTCTGCCTCCTTCCAGCTGACCGGGGTCCGTCATTTTACTGCTTGGGACTCGGTCCTAACGGTGTAACCTGCTACAAGAGCCCCCTTGAAGTGATATTGTGCAGTTGCGTAAGAACTTACCATAACAGTAGATCTTTGAGAGGAGCTCTTGCAGCAGGTACTGTATTTTCCTCTCACCTTCCCCGTTAGTTGCTTCTCCATCACTGTGACAGTTTCCTTAGTTTCAGAGGAACACCTCAGTTCTCCATTCACTGCGCTTGCCGGAGTCTCTGGCAGGAGAACTGAGGTGGTGCTAGGGGACCACCCCTTTTATATACCATAGGCAGACGTCTGGGATGGGCCAACATTAGGGGGCAGTCTCCCGCTATGTACTGCTAGCTAGAAGTTTTCTGTGGGGCCCTGATGCCTGCCGACTTCTGTCCTAACTGTGTAAGCTGCTGCAAGTGCTCCTCTCAAAGATCTACTGTTATGGTAAGTTCTTACCTAACTGTAATTTCCTTCCCCTCAGATAAAGAATCTCACAGAATTGACCTCTGGGGTAAGAGAGTATATACCTCCTCCACTCCGGGTTTGAGGATTACAAACTACCTGTCTCGCGTGGTAAAGTACCAAAATGCCAATTGGAAGAAGGGCAAGGCTGCTGCTCAGGCCCTTCCAGATGGCATGAAACAGCAGGAACAGCTTAAGTGTGTTCAGGTAGCTGAGGATGTTAGCAAACACCCCCCTGAACCCTCTATGACATGGCCGACACTATTGCCAGGGCTGCTGCTATGGGGATATGCCTATGTAGGCACACCTGGCTGAGGGTATCCAGTTTTGCTGCGGATGTCCAGCAGAAGGTACTTAATGCCCCTTTTAATGGTACTAAGCTATTTGGCCCTAACTTCCTGGACATTATTAATGATCTGCAAGCCTCAGGCAGGGTGCTTAAGTCTGTCCACTCTCTCTACCACAATCAGCTGAGAGGTAAACATCCCGCCCCCCCCTTTTTTTCGCAAAGTGACCAATAGACCAGGTGCAGCTGTGACAAGGAGCTCCTGCCACTCTTGAGGACCAGCCTTTTCTTAAATCTGTTGTAACATTCTTCTATTTCTTAGGCTAATCTGTTCTTCACAATTTCTAGTCCATAAGGTTGGGCACCCCCTTCCCTTTCTTGACTATGCTATAGTGTCCTCTTTAATTTTCCTTTTCCCTCTCAGGTCCTCGTACAGGGAGGTTATTGCGGTGCCTTCTGAGCTTATGTAAAACAACAGGCTGTGTTCCCCATTGTTGGTTTTAGTATGCAATGGCTCTATGTCATAAAATACTTCAAAGTATATACCATATGTGTATAAAACCTGTAAATGTTGAACATACCATGGCACTAGGTGTTTTTGATAAAGGTAAAAAATTACTAGGAGACCGTATGATAAAAATTAAGTTAGTTGTGCTATTTAAAATGCATGTAAGTTGCTGTAAACTGAACAAGTCTGAAATGTCATGGTGATTTGCATATATCCCATGATGCTTTGCATTATGGAAGTATGTGTGGTGGTGTGTTTCTTTGAAACTTGGCTTACTGTCAGTGCCTTTTGGGGTAACCCTTGTTTCAGTGCTTCTGCACTGAGGTTCTTTGTCTTTAGCTTCTTCTTTTTTTTTTTTATTTGAGCCCCTACCACCCAAGCAAACAAAACCCGCATAGTCTGAAAGGTACTGCAGTGGTGGATGGACCTCTTGATCCTGCTTCAAGACGTCCCATTTCAGATCTCCTCCCCACAGCAGATCCTCACCACGGATGCATCCGGTCTGGGCTGGGGAGCGCACCTGGGTCCCTTCCAAACCCAGGGCTCTCAGTCCCAGTTGGAAACCTCCCTGCATATCAGTGTTCTTGAGATGAGGGCAGTGCTCTATGCCATGCAGGTCTTTCAGGAGCACCTTACTCCAGATAAGCTGCTGGTGCAGTCAGACAGTCTCATTCTAGTGTACAACATCAACAAGCGGGGGGGGGGGAGAGACTCATTCATATCCCCTGTGCAGGGAGGCCATGAGAGTGTGGTACTGGGCTTTGGATCATGCTCTGACACTCTCGGCAGTCCACATACCAGGCTTGTTAAACACTCTGGCAGACAGCCTCAACCAGACTCAGTCCAGCATGCATGAGTGGGAGCTTCTCTCATCCGTCGCAGAAGACTTGTTCGACAGATGGGGTCATCCAGAGTTGGACCTTTTTGCATCCCCACTCAAAGCAAAACTGCCCAATTTTTGCTTCCTAGATCCAGGGCCTGGAGTTTTCTGGCGACACCCATTGTCCCTCTCCTGGAGTGTGAGGTTCCTTTACGCCTTCCCTCTGTTTCTTCTCATTCACAGGGTGCTAAACAAGCTTGAGATGAAGGGGGGCCAGCATGATACTGGTGGCTTCATTCTGGCCTCTGCAGATATGGTTTCCCCTGCTTCAGCAGCTGGCGGAGGAACCTCCGGTCCCTCTTCCCCTCTGCAGGAACGTGCTGACCCAGGATCAGGGGACCCTGGTCCATCCCAGCCTCAGGTCCCTCCATCTGCATGCTTGGCTCCTGAGGACATAGCCATCGCCAGGTTCGGGGTCTCTAACAGAGTGGCAGATGTCCTGCTGGCCACCTGGAAGCCTTCCATTCGAGCCACATATGCCATGAAATGAAAGCGATTTGCCATCTGGGCTTCCAAATATAGTCTGGACCCTTTCACCTGTCCAGTGAACCACATCCTGGGCTACCTGATCTCTCTGTCAGACTCAGGTCTTCAGTACTCCTCCCTTAAGGTGCACATTTCTGCCTTTCATGAGCCCATGGGTGACCGCACGATTGCTCAGCTGAATGTCTCCAGTACCTTTCTAAGGGGCATCCTGCATCTGAAACCCCCGATCCATTCTCCTGTCCCAGCTTAGGACTTGAATTTTGTTTTGGAGAAGCTGACCCTGTCTGCCTTTGAGCCAATCGCGACTTGCAATTTGCGCTTTCTCTCTTACAAAGTTTTATTTTTAGTTGCTATTACTTTTGCTCGAAGAATTTCTGAGCTTCAGGCCCTCTGGTGCAAGGAGCCTTATTTGATTTTCTACAAAGACAGCGTGACATTGCACACAAATCCTAAGTTTCTCCCTAAGGTGGTATCAGAGTTTACTCTCAACCAGTCTACCCACCTTCCTGTTTATTTTCCTGAGCATGCCAATCCAGGGGAAGCACTGCGCCATTCGTTAGATGTGTGCAGAGCTTTGAAGTACTACCTGCTTTGCACCAAAGAATTCAGAAAGTCGAAGCAGTTGTTTGTTTCCCGCCCCAGGTAGAGGGGTACTTCAGTTTCTAAGCAATGTTTATCCAAATGGTTGGCTAATTGCATTGTGTTCTGTTACAAGTATGGCAAAGAATTGCCTGGAGCTGTCAAAGCTCATTCCACAAGGCAAGGCAAAGTTTATTTCTATGGCGCCCATTCCCGAGGGCTGTGGGCGCCTTACATAAAAACAGGTAAGGGAGTAGAAAAAGACATACATAAATACATATTAAAACAGTGATAAAAACAGATAAAAATATTTCAAATAAATAAATTCAGTAACTAATTTGTTTCCGTAACCCTTATTACATCAAGTTAAATATCTATGTGGGGGGGGGGGGGTAGTAACAACAACAAAAATGGAAAGGGACCAGGGGTAATCATATTAGATGACCGTAAGGTTGGCAAGCAATGTGAGAAGGCAGTAGGGAGGGTGGGGGATACTAGGATGTATAGGGAGAGGCATCACCAGCAGAAAACAGGAAGTTGTTATCCCTCTGTATAGACAGTTGGTGAGACCCCATCCAGAGTACTGCGTCCAGTTCTGGAGACCCCATCTGCGCAAGGACATAGACAGGATGAAGGCAGTCCAGAGGAGGGCAACTAAAATGGTGCAGGGTCTGCAACAGAAGCCATATGAGGAGAGACTAAAGGAGCTTAATATTGAGGAAAGGAGGAAGAGGAGGGACATGATAGAAATTTTTAGGTACCTCGGTGAACTCAACAAAGTCCAAGAGGGTAGCATCTTTCAGGAAGAGAGATGTGCAAGAACAAGGGCACACAATTTGAAGATAGAGGGGGGACGGCTCAGGGGCAATGTGAGAAAATATTTTTTCACAGAGAGGGTGATGGACGCATGGAACAGCCTTCCTGAGGAGGTTGTGGGGTCTAAAACTGTGGGAGAATTCAAGAATGCATGGGACAGACATAAGGTACTGGTGGGCCAAGCAGTCTTTATCTGCCATCAAAGTCTAGGTTTCTAAGTCTGGGAAGGCCAGAGAGAAAAGATGGCACTTGAGACTGCTCTTAAGTACCTCAACTGAAGGGGCCTCCCTGATGACAGGAGGAAGCAAATTCCACAGGATGGGGCTGGCAACACTGAACGCCTGTCGCCAGCAGTTTTTAATCTCACTCTGGGAATCACCAGGAGGCCTCAGAGGAGGAACGGAGGGAGCAGACTGGGGTGGCAGGTGTTAGATCAGACAGATAGCCAGGGCCTAGTCTATGTAGGGCCTTGAAGGTGAGCAAGCCCACCTTGAAGATAACCCTTCACCTGACTGGCAGCCAGTACAGTTCATGCAGCACCGGAGTTGCATGACAGAACCTCTAAAGGCTTGTCAGCAACCTGGCAGCTGCATTTTGCACTAGCTGCAGTCAGCGGAGGGTAACTTCCAAGACCCCGAAGTAAAGGGTGTTACAGTAGTCAAGCCTGGACGTTACAAAGGTATGAACCAGAGTAGGAAGGTCCTTGGGTTGAACTAGGGGTTTGATCCTGGTGATGTTCCTCAGGTGGTAAAAAACACTTTGGGCAACTGATGACACCTGAAATTCAGATGTCAATCCATTGTCCAGGAACATGCCAAGATCTTGCACCCTAAAGGAAGCCATCAATGGTGTAGGACCCAGGAAAAGACCAATTGCCACACCAGAGGCTGTCCTATCACACCTTTGGCCCAGTTCCACTACCAGAACCTCAATCTTATCAGGTTTCAGTCGCAACCAGCTGGAGGACATCCAATTATTGATCTCGGCCAGGCAGATGTTTAGCACTTCCACAGCGTTGGATGTTCCAGGGCAAAAGACAAATACAATTGGGTATCATCTGCATAGCAGTGATTCTAGGGACATGGATATGTTGTTCATCCACACTCATTGGCAGGTATCCTTGCCGCTTTAAATCTTGCCGGAAGGTCTTCAAGCTTGCTCCTCCCACCCACCCGGGTGGTATAACTCTCGGCTCAGCCCCATGACGCCAGATCTTCCTTACCGCTTGGAAGCTCAGGTTCCCTCCTTAATGCTCTGCGTTTGAGACTGGTTCCTATTTCTCCGCTTATGGATTTAAAATAAATTTTGCGAAAAGACTTCAGTCTTCATCCCTCGCGCCGCGATGGACAAATCGACTCCCAGTTTGGAGATGCCCATGCGGGCAGAAGATGTCTCGGACGGATCCACACTCACGTGTGTCTACTGCTAGGCCTTGAGCACGACCCGCAGGCTTGCGACCTGTGCTCATCTTTCTTCCGATCGCCCTCGAAGACCGTGCTGCCCGATTGCAACTGGGCCGTCCCGAGAAGCGTTTCCCTCCGGTGAAGTCCAAGGAGGCCCGGTTGGCGGTGTCCGCGGCGGCGGGCTCGGCGGATCAGCTCGAGCGGATGGTCGCCCTCGAAGAGGAGGCGGCGCGGGCCGTATCTTCCTCGGCCGCGGCATTTATCCCGCTCTCTCTGGGTTCTTCCTACACGGCTTCTTTTAAGGAGCTTTGTCTGTCCCTCTCCACTAAAGGAGAAGGGCCTGCGTCTGCTGGACCTTATTCTCGGTCCAAAAAGAGGGACAGGTAAGTCCCTCCGTCGACGCTCTTGGGAGCGGGAAAGGTCCCTCTCCCCGGGCCGTCGACCGTCGGCTTCGGTCGACCGCTCGGCTTCGGCCACTGGCCTCACGGTGTCCCGTCAGGTCAGTTGACCGAGACTCCCCACCGATGAAGTCGAGATTTTCTCGACCCATTGAACGAGCTGTTGCCTTTAGCAGCCGAGATTCCTCTCTCCCCGGTTCCCCCGGGAGGAGTTGAGGATCCCGTGGGCTCGCCTGTGCCTCCGGTTCCGGAGCCCTCGGATGGACCATCCGAGCCGAAGGGAGTGCCGGTTCTGGCCGACACCTCCCCGCACCGACCTCGGAAATTCCGGGACTCTCGGTCTCGGACCTCTTCGCGGTCCAGCCGATCCCACCGTCATAGGCGGTCTCGGTCTTAGCACCGTGATAAGCGGCGTCGCCGCTCGTCCTAATCCTCCTCCTCGGATGAGGAGGCTCAGCGTAAATTACGTCGACGGTACGAGGACCTTGTGTTGCAACAGCTCCTCCTGGCCGGGAGTGCCGACCCGCTGCCTTCCCCGCCATTAAGTGGCTGTCACCGAGCGGCCGACACAACCCCTCGACTTATCCGAGAGCCTATACCCAGGCCGGTTGTTCGCCAAAACCAGCTGCTCCACCGATTCGTGGAACCTCCGCCTCCACAGCCACAATTGGGGCTCCGACCAAGGATTCTCGGTCGGCTAAGGGTCTACCCATCGGCTGTCAGTTACCCTCACTCCCGACCGACCTCGGCAGGTGAAGGTGGCTCAGGCCAGAGGCAGCTCTTCGAGGACTCTTCCGAGTCGAAGATGATTCTCCTTTTCTCCAAGCGACTGGACTTGGAGTCTTCAGGAGGTCAGTCAATGGGCGATAGCCCGTTGTCCTTCCTAGGACTGCCTGGCTCATCTCGGAGTCCACGGGATGGAGCTCGAACCCGTTCTAAGCGGGCCAGGTATCCCTCACGGAGATTCTGGACCGAGGGATTCTCCGCGGAGGCCTTTCCGGTGGCGAGGCCATAGTGGGTCGGCACTGGAGCTTTGGCAGCGCCTGCTTCCTGCCCTGCGCCCGGCCAGGATGGCCAGGAAGTATGCGGTCCCTACGGTTCCTTGTCCGGTTTTGAACACCCTCTGCTGAGGGGTTGGTTACCGACAGCGTTTTCGAGCGCCCGGCTGCGCCAGGGATATGGACAAACCTCCTGACAAGGAGTCAAGAAAGTGGACTATGTCGGGCGAAAAGTCTCGCTGCGTCCTCTCGGCCTTCGTCAGGCCAGTTCGGCCGTCCTCATGGCACATTTTCTCATGCCCTGTTGGGCTCCCTGGATGAGGTCATCCCTCATCTTCCGCTGGATCTGCAGACTACGGTTAAGCAGGTGCGGGACCAGGGCAGGCAGTGGCCAAACAGCAGCTCCAGACTGCTTTGGATATAGGGGACTCATGTGCCAGATCGGTGGCGGCCGCAGTGGCTATGCGTCGGCGGGCTTGGCTGAGGATATCCACCTTTACTTCGGATACCCAGCACAAGTTGGCGGATGTTCCCTTTTTGGGGACTGACCTCTTCGGCCCTGGGGTGGAAGGTCACCTGCAGAGGATCGAGAAGTCCAATGCTACCTTGGACTCGGTCTCTTCCGCTCAGAAGGACAAAGGCCGCAAACCACAGCCTAAGCCCTTTCGTCCTTCTGTGCCCCGCGCGTCCGGCCCAGCAACGTCAGGGCCAGCAGGCTCGGCCTTGGCATCCCAAACCCAAGCCGCCGGCTTCCTCTAACAGGAGGCAGGAGGAAAGGCCCAGGAGGTCCCTCGGCCGGTCCCTCCTCCAAGCCTGCCCAGTAGCGGGCTGAGGGTGTCGCCCCATTCGTCACCCTGGATCCCCCATGGGGGCAGCTCCCGGCACTCCGTTCCGCCTGGTCCGCTGTTTCCACGGATAGGTGGGTCTTGGAGGTGGTGGGAAGAGGCCTGCCTCTGGAATTGAGCAGGCACCACCCTTCAGAGCCGTCGCCTCCCGGGGGCTAGGATCCCAGCCTCACTGGAGGCTCGTCAAGCCGACATCGCTCTCCTCCTCAGAAGGAGGTGATAAGAGGTGGTGGACTCTCCTTCAGACCCAGGGTTTGTGTCCAGGTACTTACTGGTTCCGAAGCGGACGGGGGGCTGGCGCCCCATTCTCGACCTACAGACCTAAACAAGTTCCTAAGGTCTCAACCTTCAGGATGGTCACTCTGGCTCAGATAATACCATCCTTGGAGCAGCGCGTGGTTCTGCTCTCTGGACTTGCAGGACGCGCTTTTCACGTCCCTATCCGGTCGCCTCACCAGAGATTCCTTCGCCTCGAGCGAAGGATCCTCTTCGAGTTCCAAGCCATGCCCTTCGGCTTGTCTCCAGCTCCCAGGGTCTTCACCAAATGCATGGCAGTGGTGACAGCATTCCTCGCGGCGCCGAGGGGTCCGGTGTACTTTACCTGGACGACTGGCTGATAGCAGCTCCCTCCAGGAAGGAGGCGGAGTGGTCCAGAGATCTGGCCTCCAGGTCTGCTTCTCAACTGGGCCTCCTTATCAACGAGGCCAAGTCGGAACTCGAGGCGAAGCAGGTGATTCTATTCATCGAGCGCCTTCGACTCTCTTGAGCAGCAGCGGCTCCGCGGACAGGGCCGAGGTTCTTTCCTCCTTTGCCGATCATTTCTGGTTGGGCAATTCGCCCTGCCGGGACTTCCCGGCGCCCTGGGTCTCATGGCGGCCTGCACCAGCGTGGTCCGTTGGGCCCGCTGGAACATGCGTCCCCTTCAGTGGGGACTGGCCAGCCAGTGGTCACAACGCTGCGATCCTTTGGACCAGCTTGTGTCGGTGACACAGGGGATGTGGAACGCTCTCCAGTGGTGGACCGTTCCAGATCATTTGCAGGAGGGCATCCCGTTCGTCCGCCCCGAGCCGACGGTCTCTCTATCGACCGATGCCTCTCTGATGGGTTGGGGTGCCCATCTGGGGGAACACCGGGCTCATGGCCTCTGGTCCCCGCGGGAGTCCCGATGCCACATCAACCTGCTGGAGCTCCGAGCGGTCCGCCTAGCTCTCACCGCCTTTGCTCCGTTCCTCCGGGGTCAAGTGGTCGAGTCCAGACGGACAATACCACGACCATGTACTATCTAAACCGCCAGGGCGGGACGCGTTCCATGCTTCTATGCAAGGAAGCTCTCCGCATTTGGTCACTCGAAGCAAGCCTGGAGGCGGATCTCCTAGCCATTCACTTGGCAGGGCCTCCAACACCCTGGCCGATGCCCTGAGCGGATAGGGGCTGCATCCCACGAGTGGTCTCTCCTGCGGGTAGTACAGCATCTGTTCTCCCATTGGGGCACACCTCAGGTGGACCCGTTTGCCTCAGGAGAGCACGGCTGAGTCTGTTCCATGCCCCCCTCGGCAGGGCTCGCTGCAGGGGATGCCTTCTCGAGGCAGTGGACCCCGGCCTTTTACGCCTTTCCCCATTTCCCTTGATCCACAAGGTGCTTCTCAAGGCGAGGAGGACAAGGCGCAGGTGATTCTGATAGCCCCAGACTGGCCTCGCCAGTTCTGGTACCCAGATCTCCTCAGTCTCAGCTCCAGGACTCATGGCAGCTTCCAGCTCGCCGGACCTGCTCTCAGTCAATCAGGGAAGGTGTTCCATCCGGACCTTCAATCCCTGCACCTGGCCTGGTTCCTGGCGGCTAGAGTTCCAGGCCTTGGGTCTTTCGACCGAGGTCCTCAATGTAGTTGAGGCGTCCCGTGAGGAGTCGACCAGAAAATGCTATTGCCTTCAAATGGAAAAGGTTTTCCATTTGGTGTCAGGCAAGGGCTTGGACCCTTCCTCCTGTTCCTTGGCAAGCATCTTGACTATTTATGGTCCTTTCTAGTCAAGGGCTTAGGTCACTGACGACCCTGAAGGGTGCACCTGGCAGCCATCTCTCTGCTTGCAGGCGGGCAGAAGCAGTCGGTATGCAGGAGAAGGTGGTTCCGGCGCTTTTTCAAAGGCCTTGATCACATTTCCTCCAGTGCGGGAACCCCCACCTCCGGGATCTACTGCTGGTATTGGCAAAGCTCATGGGCAAGCCTATTCGAACCTATGCACAGGTGTGCTCTCTCACCTGTCGTGGAAGACCGCCTTCTTGGTGGCTATCACGCCAGCCAGAAGGATGGGAGAGCTCCAGGCGCTTTCCATCGAGTCTCCTTCCTGGTCTTCCACAGGGACAAGGTTGTCCTGCGTCCCCACCCGAAATTCCTTCCGAAGGTGGTGTCGGAGTTTCACCTTAACCAGGTGTTGACTCTGCCGGTGTTCTACCCCAATCACACCTCGGAGGAGGCAGATATAGGCTCCATACTCTGGACCCTAGAAGGTGCCGCTATTATAAGGAGCGACGGCTGAAATTGGGAGAGGTTCGCCAGCTGTTTGTCACCCACGCTGAAGCCGCCTGGCAGACCTGCAGCTAAGCTGACTTTATAAGCAGGTGGTAACCTCCTGCATAGATCTCTATATAAGTTGGCGGGCATGGAGCCTCCCAGAGGGATAAGAGCTCATTCTACCCGCCATACTGCTGCAACGGTGGCTGCTTCCAGGGACGTCCCTATCCAGGAAATCTGCAGGGCTGCTACCTGGAAGTCGGCAAACACCTTCATTACCCATTACCACATCGACCTTGAGTCACGCCGGGATGCTGGTTTTGGGGCCTCGGTTCTCCAGTCTCTCTTTCCCAAGTAAGTATTGGGGGTGTGCGTCTTGCCTCCCTCCTCCCGGAGAACTGCTAGGAGTCTGCCAATGAGTGTGGATGAACAACATATCCATGTCCCTAAATACAGGTTACTCACCTGTAACAGGAGTTCTAGAATGGTATATGTTGTTCATCCACATTTCAACACCTCCCGGCTTGACGCAACCCCTGAGCTTCCAGCGGGCCAGATCTGGCGTCATGGGGCGGAGCCGAGAGTTATACCACCCGGGTGGGTGGGAGGAGCAAGCTTGAAGACCTTCCGGCAAGATTTAAAGCGGCAAGGATACCTGCCAATGAGTGTGGATGAACAACATATACCATTCCTAGAACTCCTGTTACAGGTGAGTAACCTGTATAAACCCACTTGTACTTCCTAATGACCTCACCTAGAGGAAGCATGTGCACTGCAAACAACATTGGCAACAAGATTGATCCCTGAGGCACACCGCATGACAGGAGCTTCGGGGAGGAGGAGAAATTCCCCATCACTACCCGTTGCTTCCTGTCAGTGAGATAGGACTCAAACCAGCAGATGACAGTGCCAGCGAGCCCACAGTACTCTCTGAGATGATCAAGCAGCACAAAGTGGTCTACAGTGTCAAAAGCTGAGGAGAGATCGAGGAGAACAAGAACTGACCCGTCACCTTTATCCCTCACCCTAAGGAGGTCATTATGCACCCAAACTAACGCTGTTTCGGTGCTACGCCTGGCACGGAAACCAGACTGGAGTGGCTCGTAGATGTCCGAGGTCACAAGGTGCTCCTCAGCCTGTTGAGCCACAGTCTTCTCAAGAACCTTTCCCAGAAATGGAAAGTTGGAGATAGGTCGATAATTTGCCAAGATGTCCGGGTCGAGCGATAGTTTCTTCAGAAGGGGCCTCACCAGAGCCTCCTTCGAGGAATCCAGGAAAACTCCCTCCGACAGTGAGCACTTGACAGTCAAGGTGAACACCAGGCCAACGGAACCAATGCATCCCATTAAGAAATGCATCGGAACCGGGTCCAGTTCACAATATGTGTGCTTCAGCTCCGAAGCAACTTCAATGACCTTGGCCACCTCCACCAGTTTAAACTCCTCCCAGACAGGCGGAGTGCCTCTACCACATCTGAGGTGATCACTGCGAGATGTTATACAACTCACTAATGGGATTCCCTGCTGGACAGAGAACACTGTCATTGAAGATCTGAGCAAACTTGTCACACAAAGTGACAGAAAAAGCTTTTTTCGGCTGTAGGCGGACTAGATGTAACAGCCAGTCCACAGTCCGAAAAAGCACAGCTAGTCGGTTCTTCCCTGTTGCAATCTCCCTGGACAGAAACTCTGCCTTCTTATGGTCGATTGCCCCCGGTACTCACCATAGTGGGTACGCAGGGCCAGTTTGTCCTCCTCTAGCCTGGTCCTCTGCCAGCAACACTCTAACTTCCGACCCCTAATCTTTATTGTCTTGAGCTCTCCATCAAACCAAAGAGACCTCAAATGAGAGGAATTAGGTCGTTCACGGACTGGTGTGAGTGCATAGAATGCTGCGGACATCACCCTGTTATGGGTGGCAGCCGCCTCACTCGTGCCCTTTGCACATGCAGCGTCTATACTAGGTAGGTCAGCCACTGCCAGAAAACCCTCAGGGGACATTCCACAATGGGGGGAACCTCACCATGTAGTGATCAGACCAAATGACCTGATACCCTCCTTTGCACCCCAGCATCCCATTTGCCCTCCCTACTGCCTTGTTGCACTGCCTGGCCACCTTTAGGTCATCTGATATGATTACCCCCAGGTCTCTTTCCTGCTTGTTGGTCATCAATACTACTCCACCCCTGGGTTTCTGTGCCCTAAATGCATTATTCTGCTCTTGTTCACATTGAAACCCAGCTGCCATACCCTTGACCACTCCTCGTTTTCTCAGGTCTGCGCTCATCTTTTCCAGATCTCTTGTTCTTAAACTAAAAATGAATGAAACGTCCATGTGCTAGAGTACAATAGTTTAGCAAACAATTTAGGGAGGATTGTGAAAAAGTCCTGGAAAATGTAGTGTCGAGATCAGTAAAGAACAGTTAGGAAGAACTTACCGTAACAGTAGATCTTCGAGGGGATCTCAGTCATCAGGTCACACTGTAGGAACTTCACCATCGGTGAAGCAGGATCCACACAGAAGATTTTCAGCAGCACAACTGGGGCCTCCCATGCCGTCGACACCCATCGACATTACCAACCTTATAAAGGCGTGAGTGGCCTCGCTCCCTCCTCAATTCTTTCCCTTGGAGACAAAAAGAGCATAGCTCTAGCCATGGGGGACTGAGGCAAGAGAGAAGTGCCCAGACCTATATGAAAGGCTGGCTACACCAGATTGCCAGTTCATAGAGAACAGCCCAAAGAAGGGGGATAGTGGGAGAGAAAGCAGACCTGATGTCTGAGATACCCTCGAAGATAGTACAGTTATGTAAGAACTTACCATAACTGTAGATCTTCAAGAGAGGCTCTTGAAGTAGGTACTCACAGATCGGACTGCACAGCCAGGTGCTAGGACCACACGGAAAACTTTTAGTTAGCAGTGTCTGGTGGGGACTGCCCACCCGGCGTTACGTGACTGACATTATCGTGGTGCTATATAATGAGCTGTCCCCACGCCCGTCCTCCAGTTCTCCCACCGGAGTCCTAGAAAGGTGCAACAAGAGAAACATAGAAACATAGACTTTGACAGCAGATAAGGACCGCTTGGCCCACCTAGTCTGCCCATTTCCCTACCTATTAGATAAGCTGCAGATCCTAGTTAACCAACAGCCTACTTCTTCCTACCCCCCCCACAAGAATTGCTTTATGTCTGTCCCATACATTCTTAAATTCCCCCACTGCTTTTGACCCCACAACCTCCTCAGGAAGGCCGTTCCATGCATCCACCACCCTCTTTGTAAAAATACTTCCTCACATTGCCCCTGAGACGTCCACCTCTATCTTCAAATTGTGACCCTTTGTTCTTGCACATCTTTTTTTCTGAAAAATGCTACCCTCTTGGACTTTGTTGATTCCCTTGAGATGCTTAAAAGTTTCTGTCATGTGCCCCCTCTCCCTCCTTTCCTCAAGGGTATACATATTAAGCTCCTTTAGTCTCTTTGTATGGCTTCTGTTGCAAACCTTGCACCATTTTAGTTGCCCTCCTCTGGACTGCCTCCATCCTGTCTGTGTCCTTGCAGAGATGGGGGTCTCCTGAACTGCACACAGTACTCCAGATGGGGTCTCACCAACTGTCTGTACAGAGGGATAACAACTTCCTGTTTTCTACTGGTGATGCTTCTCCCTGGACATCCCAGTATCCCTCCAGCCATCCCTACTGCCTTCTCATATTGCTTGCTTATGTTTAGGTCATCTGATATGACTACCCCCAGGTCCCTTTCCATTTTTTTTGTTATTACTACCCCACCCCATGTTTACTCTTCCCCTGGGTTTTTGTTTCCCAGGTGCATTACTTTGCACTTCTTTGCATTGAATCTAAGCTGCCATATGTTTGACCATTCCTCCAACCTTGCTAAGTCCCTTCTCATCCTTTCCAGCCCCCACCGTGTATCAACCCTGTTACAGATCTTTGTGTCGTCTGCAAAGAGGCATACTTTTCCTTCCAGTCCCTCTGCAATGTCACTTATGAAGACATTAAAAAGGACCAGACCCAATACTGAATCCTGTGGTACACCACTAGTAACCCCCCTTTCTTCGGAGTGGACTCTATTTACTATTACCCTCTGTCTCCTGTTGTCCAGCCAATGTTTTACCCAGGCTATCACCTTGGGACCCACTCCCAGGCTGGCTAATTTGTTTATTAATCTTTTGTGTGGGACTGTGTCACGTGCCTTGCTAAAGTCTAGGTAGGCCATGTCCACAGCTCCTCCCTGGTCTACTACTTTGGTCACCCAGTCAAAGAAATCTATTAGATTCATCTGACATGACCTTCCCGTTGTGAATCCATGCTGCCTTGGGTCCTTTGCCCCACTGGCCTCTAGGTACTCAACAGTTCTTTCTTTCTGAAGTGATTACATAATTTTCCCTACCACTGAAGTCAAGCTAACAGGTCTATAGTTTCCTGCCTTTGCTTTGCTCCCACTTTTGTGAAGGGGAATCACATCCGCCCTCCTCCAGTCCTCAGGCACCACACCATCTTCCCATGATTTGTTAAAAAGGGTAGTCAGCGGTGTCACTAGCTCTCCCCTTAGTTCTTTTAGAATTCTGGGGAGAATCCCATCAGGCCCTGTTGCTTTGTCCACCTTCAGTTTCAGGAGTTCTTTCAGAACTTTCTTCTGTGAAAAGACTGGTATTGACCCCCCTATCCAGAGTGCTTCTATTGATTGGATTAGGTACCTCCCCTTCCTCTTCTTTTGTGAATACTGATCAGAACTACTGCGTTCAGTATCCCTGCTTATTCACTGTCCCTCTCTGCCCACCACCCACCCTGCCCTTTATTAAGCCTCACTATCCATCCCTTGGCCTTTCTTTGCTCCCTAATGTACCTATAAAAGGTTTTATTCCCCTTCTTAACCGAGTTGGCTATCTTTTCCTCAGTTTGGGCCTTTGCTATTCTGACTGCCTTCCCCACTTCCTTCTGTTTTAACTGGTACAGTTCTCTGTCCTGCTCCTTTTGTGTTTCCTTATACTTCCTGATTGCTATCTGTTTCTCCCTAACCTTCCCCACCACCTATTTTGAGAACCATAGTGTTTTTTTCTTTCGTTTTGATTTATTTGATTCACACAAAGGCTTGTTGCCTCTGTGATGGCAGTTTTGATGTTTCCCCCATTGTTCCTTCATCCCTGTTTACTAGTGCTTTTCTGAGGCATTCTCCCATTTTGACAAAGTCAGCCCTCCTAAAGTCTAGTACCCTCACTTTTGTATGGCTTGACTCTGCGGCTGTTTATCGTGAACCACACTGTTTGGTGGTCGCTTGTTCCCAGATGGCTACCCACTTCTAAACCTGAGATCCTCTCTCCATCCCCATTTGAGAGTACCAGGTCTAAGATTACTCCCTTCCGAGTGGGTTCCAACACTAGCTGACAGAGGCATGCCCCCTGTAGGGCATCGATAATGACCCTGCTCTTGGATGTGGCTGCAGCAGAGGTGCTCCATTTAACATCTGGCATATTCAGGTCCCCCATCAACAATATATTCCCCTTCTCTGCCATCCTAAGGATGTCTTCTGTCATTTTCTTGTCCATTCCTTCCCCCTGAGATGGGGTCTGGTTACAATCCCTGTGCGGATTGTGGTGCCGTTTCCGGTCTCTAGGATGACCCACAGTGCCTTCTCTCCTGCTTACCCTTTAGTTCCGTTGCTTTGGTCCCTTCCCTTACGTAAAGAGCTACTCCTCCCCTTCTACCCTCCCTGTCCCTCCTGAAGATTGTGTACCGTGGTATATTGACATCCCAGTCATGGTTCTCTGTGTACCATGTTTCTGTGACTGCCACGATATCCAGGCATCCCTCTTCCATCAAGGCCACCAGTTCAGGGAGCTTGTTACCTAGACTACGGGCATTGATACTCATTACCCTCCATTTTTTGATGGCCTTGCCCCTTTTTGCCTCATCTCTGTCCTTATTGCCTTTGCCTTTTTCTCCATTTACTCCTGCCCTTCTCCTTATCGACTTCTCTATCCTGGTGTTTACCTCACTAACTATCTTGATTTTTTTGGGGGGGGAGGCTAGAATTTCCTGCTTCTTTTCAGTGCCCCCCGGCTAGTTTAAACGCCACAATGAAGCATTTAAACCTATCACCTAGGATCCTGGTTCCCTTCCTGGACAGATGCAGACCATCCCACCAGTATAGGCCTGCATCCCTCCAGGTGGACCCCCCCAGTCCCCAATGAAGCCAAAACTCTGATCTCTGCACCAGTTTTTCAACCACTGATTGAATCCCATGGTGCAGCGCACACTGGCCTCACCCATACCACAGACAGGCAGCACCTCCGAGAAGGTTACCATGCAAGCTACTTGTCTAAGGCCCCTCCCCAACTCCACAAACTCCTCCTGCACTGCTTTGATCCCTTTCCCAGCCAGATCATGTGTCCCTAGGTGGACAATGACATCTAACTCCCTCCCCCGTGCAGCTGCTCCTGCGATCCTAAGGATTTGCTCCCTGTCCCTCCAAGCCATGGCGCCAGGCAGGCACCTTACTTCCCGCCCCCCAGTTCTACCGTCCTAACAAAGAAGTCCCCTAACTGGAATTGTTTACTTCCCCTGTGGGGTCCCATGCCACCCTCCTGTGGGTCTCCTTTGTGGAGGTTTCCAACATCCTCCTTGGTCTCCACTGTGAGTGCCTCCATAGAGGAACCACACTCTGCCAGAACGGCGTACGAATTATGGAGAGGTACAACTGGAGGGGATGCGACTCTGTTCCACCACCCTAACCCTCCCTGAACCCACTGTGGTCCGAATGCTCCTCTTTCTTAGGAACCTCTGAGGCAGCAGCGACAGCCCTGGTGGTCCCTGGGTGAGAGAGGAGGTCCCCCAAATCTTGGCCAACTCAGCCTGGAGATGAGCAACCTCCTCCCTTAGCCCAGAAAGGTGACTGCAGATGAGACAACACCGCATCCTCCAGAACATCTCCCGGAAGACTGCCGCTCCACAGCCACTGCACTACACCACTCCCATCATGTCTTATTTGTGGCCCCTCAACTGTTTTGTATGCTTACTGTTTCCTCGGCAATAGTGGAGAATACCGGACCATGCCAGACCTAAGCTATTAGCGTAGAGTTCAAGTTACGCTGTGCTCTCAAAACTACATTTCGGGGGTTTTTTGTATTAGTGTATTTGAGTTGGGGTGGCTTCGCCCTCCTTTTTTTCTTTTTGTGTAAGGGGAGTGGGGACGAAACCCTCAACTCAAGTAAACTAATACAAAAATAACTGGAAATGTAGTTTTGAAGAAGTAACGTAACTTGACAGCAATGCCTGCATTCTCAAACACTACCCTTCATAGTAGCTGTGGTCCCAGTATTCTCCACTCTGCCTTTCCTCTCACTGTTTATTTATTTACTTTTTTATGTTATATATATATATTTTTTCTCCCTACTTTCCTACTGCCTCTGTGCCCTTAAAGCTCCTGCTCTTCCTGTTCTGGGACAGGAAGTTCCTATATTCGTCAGTAGTCTCCTCCTTTCTTGCTCAGAGTCAGACCTCCAGCAGTTTTTTTTTGGGGGGGGGTGGAGAGCTACTCTTTTCCTTCTAGGATGGTGAGTCTTTTGTGTCTCTGTGATCACTCCCTTCCTGCTTCTAAGCAGGAAGTGCCTGTTGTCTGTCAAATCCTGTGCCTATAAAAGTAGAACTGGCTAAAAGTGGGGGTGTGGGGTGGAGGGAAGGGAAGGGGAGCAGTATAGTCCCAGTAGAGTAGGAAAGTTCTAACAGCACCTCCTTCATCTTGCTGTTTTCTGCCAAAAGCTTTCTAGGGCAGATTTAAATGCAAACACCTGGCTTCCTGTTGCCTAAGCCACTCCCCCTAATTCAGTTTCTTTCTTCACCTAGCTAACTGCACAGATAACAATTCACTTCACTCAACTCCAACAAACACACTCTTTTTTCTTGTTTGTTTTTACCCTAAATTAAAAATCCCAGTAGTAGAGTTATAGTTATATAGTTCTCTAGCCCCAGTAAAGTTCTAACAGCACCTCCTTTCTCTTGCTGGAGGTAGGAGTTGGGCTCCTGGAGCTATAAAGCTATGAAAGGAGAAGTAGTAGAAGAAACCAAGGGGCAAGAGCCTCTCTCGAAGATCTGCTGTTACAATAAGTTCTTACGCAACTGTACTATCTTACTTCAAGAGGGCTCTTGCAGTAGGTAGTAATAGATAGGAGTGAGTCACAAGCAGTCAAAATCAGAGAAGTCTGAGACATGGGAGGTAGGAACAAGTCTGCAGTAAACAGGGATCTTAGGACAAGAGTCCCTGAAGAACAGCTAGGCCAAAGCCTGCTCTACGCCTAGAAGCAATGTCCAAACTATAATGCTTAGTGAAGGTATGGACAGAACACCAAGTGGCAGACTCACATATATCTGCGGCAGAGACATCCCTAAAACAAGTAGTAGAGGCAGCCATGCCCCTGGTTGACGTCCCCTGGAAGTGGCTTGTTATACTTATGTTAACAAAAGGTAATGCAGTTTGCCAACCATTTGGACAAACACTGATCTTCCTGGACATAAGTCTCCACCACTCATTCACACTAGTGGGATTAGCGCCGGAGGCACTAAGACCCATCGGGAGCAAACTTTTGCTGGAGGGTCGCGCGAGAGACGGCGCCAAGATACGCAGCGTCAGAGCGGTAATGTGACCATCTCATGACGACCTCCAACCGCCTTCAGTTCTTTTTTTCCCGTCGTTAGTGCGCTTCAGTGACAACGCCGTCGCTTAGTCGGAGTCAAACTTCAAACTAGCGCATAGTTTTCAGTTTGTTTTTGTAACTTTATCACGATAAGTAGTGTCGCTTAATTTTATTCTATTTTGTTAAATTTTTCCTAATATTAAATTTTACTTGAAGAAGTCTCGGCCTACTGGTCGGGTGCACCATGAGCAGGTCAGGTGACGTAGGGAGACTTCTATGAAAGCTGTTCAGTCAGCCGGGCTGGGTCCGTCAGCCTCCTTCTCCTCAGCGGGTTCCGGCAACGGTCAGTCCGATGCCTGGGGATGGGCGGTCCTCGACCGCATAAAAATAAACGGTCGGATTCTCGGCACCGTCTCGCCTCGAGCTCTTCTTCGCCCACAGGTCAAAAAGAGAAGGCATCACTGAGTCGCCTCTGGTATGTTCGCGCCGCCGACGCCGGTTATCGCTATAGTTGCCAGTCCTTCTTCGAGTCGCCAACTTCCTGAATCGTCGCCTCGACATCGGAGTCCCTCCCGCCTATAGGTAGGACTCCAGATGAGCAGTTTCATCAGTGGGCCGCTCTTATGGAGCAATGGGCTCGAGGTTGGTTCTTCTGCCTGGCTCGGTTGCCTCGAGCCCTCGGCCCTCCGCGATCAGATAGGGCGGTTGGACCTTCCTAGTCGCGTGGCGCTTCTTGCGTGCCAGCGACTCCGTGCTGTGTTTCCCCTCACATGGCTGCGGCGCAGGGGGCCTCACCGATGCCCTTATCTCCTGTTTTTTTTCCTTCTCTAGCTTTCCAGGTTCCTGGGGCTTTTCCCGCGCCTTCTGCAGGGTCTGTTGGCTTGTCGGCGCCGTTTTCGTCGCTGGGTCTTCGCGGTAGCCAGCGAGGTCTTGGCGCGCGGTGGTGCCATTGGATAGGGTGGCGCCGATCGCGTCGTTGTCCTTGGCGCCGTCTTGCGCGGCGTCGTCGTGCCGCCGCGGCCTGCGCGAGGGTTGTTCATCCGCGCGCCGCTTGGCGCTGCGGGCACAGGCTGTTTCGGGCGCCTGCGGCGCCTCGGTGCCGTCTCAGCCTGCTTGCCGCCTCCTCGCGCTGCAGCTCTTGGGACTCTCCTTGTTTTTCTGCTATTTCTCCTCTCCACTTTTCACTCCTTTCCTGTCCAAACAGTCCTTTCTGGACCATCAGGAGATGATGTTGAGCTCTGACCCAGACCTTCGCGTTGGGTGATGAAGTGGAGGAAACAGGATCTTTCTTGCTACAGAGCCTGTGGTCGGGACCTGTCCTTTAAGTCTCTGTTGAAGAACCTGGGATCCACTCTTTCTCTCCAGACTACAGACATCGATCCTGGGAAGATATTAAGACTCCAGTATCTTCATGCTTGGAGATCCCTACGGATTTGACTCCTCCGATCCAGCTTTCCTTCAGACGCTTTGTCTCAAATGGTATGGAATAATCCTGTTTTATTCCCTCAGTGGCTAAATCCATTGATAAGAAGTATTCAGCTCCCAAGGATCGCCCATTTTGGCATCCCAAGCCTTTGCGGATCCTATTGTAGTCCTGGCAGAGAATGACAAGGTCGTTCTTCCTCAAACTACTACAGCCTGACCTATTAACAAAGAGTCTGTAAGATTGATACATTAGGTAAGAGAGTCTTTGCTGCCTCCACTCTAATGCGTATTGCCAGTTATCAAGGCTATTTTTCTCAGTATGAGTATATCCTGTGGCACTCTATGAAAAGAATGGTTGAAGCTCTTCCAGATTCGGATTCCAAGTCAGAGCTGCTTCTGACCGTTATTAGAGGTATTGAGTCCAATAACCAACAGGTCAAAGCCGCATGGACGCTTCGACACTGCTTCTCGCTCAGCAGCCGGGATTTGTACTCTGCGCCATTCCTGGCTGCGACTTCTGGCTTCATAATGATGCTCAGCAGCAGGTGATGGCGCTGCCTTTGATGGCTCCTTTCTTTTGGCCCTCAGGTGGAGCAAGCCTTGAGGCCACTCAGAAGACTAGATCGGCCATTAGTTGGCAGACCTCCGCCTGCCCCTCTCGGGGGCGATGTGAACAGGCGTCAGTTTCATAGTCGTTAGTCCTTTCGAGGCAGAGGCAGGGAAGCTTCCATAAAGCCAACCTGCCCAACCTCAAAAGAAGACGCAGACAAGCGCGGGGCCTAAGTCCCCAGCGCTACCTTATGAGTCGTTGGCCCAAGTTCCATCCACTCTGCCCGAGGTGGAACTTTTCTTCGTGGGAGGTGGCCTGATGTACTTCTACAACCAGTGGAAGTCCATAACTTGACAATGGGTCCTTCCGGATAATTCACGAGGTTATTCTCTCAATTTCTTGAAACCCCCGAATTGTCCTCCCAGACGACAACCCAGGTTGTCGGCTCTCAGTCAGACCTCCTCACCGAGGAGATCCAGGCCTTCTGAACAACAGGGCAATAGAACTGGTGCCCCAAGATTCATGAAACACAGGGTTCTACTCCCATTACTTTCTGGTCCCAAAGAAATCTGGGGGGATGCGCCCCATTCTAGACCTCAGAAAGTTAAACAAATTCCTCCCCAGGGAGAAATTCAAAATGATTTCCCTAGGTACCCTGTTACCCTTGCTGCATCAGCACGACTGGCTGGCCTCTCTGGATATGCAGGATGCTTACCAGCATATCCCCGTCCACCCGACCCACCGCAAGTTCCTCAGGTTTGTAGCTTTGGGTCAGCATTATCAGTTCAGAGTCCTGCCCTTTGGGCTATCCTCGGCGCCGCAAGTTTTTACAAAGTGTTGTGCAGTTCTCGCGGCGCATCTCAGGAAAGTCGGACTCCGAGTGTTTCCCTACCTGGACGATTGGCTTCTAGCAAGCCCTTCCGCCAAGGGACTTTGGAAGCCTGCAAACAACTTCGTCTTCTCACGTCCATGGGAGTTCTGCTGAATTTGAAAAATCTCAACTGCAACCTCCCAGAGGCTCCTTTCATAGGGACGCTCTAGACACCTCTTCAGCGAGGCTTTCCTTCCAGAGGACAGAAGACTCGACATCCTTCGAATGGCCGTTACATCAGGGAGAACCAATCGGTTACAGCTCTCTCGATGCAACGGTATTTGGGTCTCATGGCGTCCTCGGTCTTCACTGTCCTCTGGCCGACTGCACATGAGAACCACCCAATGGATGCTCTCCACTCAGTGGTCCCCGACCTCTCACCCCCAGTCTTATCCCATCAAGGTGACGGAGCCCCTTAGAAGGTCTCTCACCTGGTGGTCTCAAGAGAGCAATCTCCTGGAAGGATTCCCCTTTGCTCCCCCGGATCATCAGATCTCCATCACCACAGACGCATCACTAATGGGATGGGGAGCTCACTGTCTCTCCCTCCACACTCAAGGTGTATGGACTCAGTTCGAAACTCATCTCCACATAAATGTCCTGGAGATGAGGCGGTCCTATGCAGTCCGAGCTCTGAAGGATGTCCTTTGTCACAAGAACATTCTCCTTCAAGCGGACAACAAAGCAGTGATGTATTACATCAACAAGCAAGGCGAGTGCTCATTCTTATCCTTTGCAGGGAAGCAATGAGGGTATGGGAGTGGTGCTTGGGCACAAGTCTCTGATTCAAGCGGTTTATCTGCCAGGTATACAAAGCGACCTAGCAGATCACTCTCTGCAGAACGGAGGCAGACCCTCACGAGTGGTCTCTCGATCCAGCCGTAGCTCGGTCCCTGTTCAAAGAGTGGGGACTCAGACCTGGACCTTTGCATCCCCACCAACGCAAACTGCTCTCTTCTGCTCCAGAAATCCAGGGCCTGGCATTTTCTGTCAGGATGCGTTCAGGCTGCGGTGGACAAAGCGCTTTCTTTATGCCTTTCCACCGCCTCCTCTAATCCAGAGTACTCCTCAAGTTCGAGTCTCAGGGGACCAAGATGATTCTCATTGCTCCTTCCTGGCCTCGGCAACTATGGTTTCTCTACTCAACAGTATGTTGGCAGCCTCCGAGACCACTTCTTTGCAAATCAGTCTCTTTGACTCAGGGTTCGTTGGTCCATCCCAACCTGAAATCACTTCACCTTCATGCTTGGCCTCTGAAGAGATAAGTGAATCGGTTCAACGCTCTCGTAGAGTCTCAGACATCCTTCTGGCTGCTTTCGAGCCAGCCCAGCAGCGTCGCTCCAAATGGAAGCGTTTTCTCTCTGGTGTCAAAATCCTCTTGGAATCCTTTTCCTGTCCTCCTGGCAAGGTTCTGAGTATCTTTGGACCTGTCAAACTTAGGTCTTCAGTACTCCACAGTTAAAGTTCCCTTAGTGCCATCTCAGCTTCCATGAGCGGTTTCTTCCTTAACTCTGTCTCAGTTACCTATGGTGAAGAGATTTCTTAAGGGATTCTCCATACCAGACCCCTGTTAAGCGTCCAGTTGCAGCCTGGGACATTAACCTGGTGCTGGACATGCTCACTCGGAAGCCTTTCGAACCCTTAGCTACCTGTGAGCTAAAATTTCTTACCTGGAAGACTGCCTTCCTGGTGGCCATTACCTCAGCCATAGGGGTCTCTGAGATACATGCCCTGGTTCACGGACCCTCCGTATACTGTATTCCATAAAGACAAGGTAGTTCTCCTTACTCATCTAAATTTCTTCCCAAGGTTGTGTCAGAATTCCATCTAAACCAACCTCTGGTACTTCCGCTTACTTGCTTAATTTCCAAAATGAAGGGGAGCAAGCTCTTCATTCCTTGGATGTTAAGAGAGCCTTGCGGTTCTATTTAGATAGAACCAAGGATGTTCGCAAGACTCAGCAACTGTTCGTTTCTTTCAGCGACACCCGGCTGGGTCAACCTGTTGCTATTAGATGCATCTCTTCATGGTTAGTGGCATGCCTTCGTCATTGCTATTCCATGGCTCAAGTTAAATTAGAAGGTAGAGTGTACGCTCACTCTACTAGGGCGGTCGCGGCATCCTAGCGAAATTGCAATGTTCCAATTGCAGATATATGCAACGCCTACCTGAGCTCAGTGCATACCTTAGATTAGCACTATGCACTGGATGTTCATGCTGGCGACATTCCGCATTGAGCAGAACTATCAATGGGCTTCTATCTTAGACGGCTGTGAGCTCTGGCCTCCTGCCGCCCTTTTGGGGATTATCAGCTTGGTACTCTCCTTCTACTGTAGATGAGTGGTGGAGACTTATGTCCAGGAAGATAGGAAAATTACGTACCTACCGTAATTCTTGATCTTCTTGGACGAGTCTCCACCACTCATTCACACCCTCCCTCCATCCCCGAGCTCACCGCTGTGTTGGTCTTCACTCCCTCAAATCTTTAGGCCGTGAGGACTTCTTTGCTGACCCTTCTTACACGGGTCATACGGACTATCTTATGTCCGTTTTTTAATGTTAGGTTTACTCTTTACGTTAGTTGCGCTGCACCTCTTGGTAAAAAAGGTACTGGGCGGTTGGAGGGTTATCGCCAGAGATGGTGGTACGCTCGGAGCCGCTGCTCATGGCGCTGTCTCATGGTGCCGTCTCTCGCGCCACCCTCCAGCAAAGTTTGCTCCGATGGGTCTTAGTGCCTCCGGCGCTAATCCCACTAGTGTGAATGAGTGGTGGAGACTCGTCCAAGAAGATCAAGAATTACGGTAGGTACGTAATTTTCCTTTTTGAACTGCAGCACCCTCTCTTTTGGGAGTGAAGGAAACAAGTAACTGGTCAGTTTTACGGACTGGTTTCGTTCTGTTCATGTAGTAACAAAGAATTCTATGTACATCAAGAGTGTGTAGAATTGCTTCACCCCGATTGGAATGCTCAGGGTAGTACACTGGCAACTGAATGGTCTGATTTAAGGTGGGCTCTGAAACCACCTTAGGTAAGAACTTGGGATTTGTATGCAGAGCCACCCGGTCTCTGTGAAAAATAAAATAAAGCTTCTTACACAGCAGGGCCTGAAGCTCAGAAATCCTTTGAGCCGAAGTAATGGCAACTAAAAAGAGCGCTTTCCACGAAAGGTAGTGCATATCACAACTCGCTGCTGGTTCAAATGGAGACAGCGTGAGTTTTTCCAAAATGAAGTTCCGGTCCCAGGGAGGAGTAGGACTTTTGACTGAGGGTTTCAATTGAAGAATCCCTTTTAAGAATACAGTATCTTGGATACTTCCAGCTGAGCCAGTATTTTGCCATCCACTGGAGTGTGGTAGGTAGAAATGGTAGATAAGTGGACCTTCAAGGTCAAGTAACTAGGTCCAAGGACAGCCACTCCTTGTGCCTCTTCTGTCTGAGCCCAAACCACCCTGTGGAGAAGTGTCAGCAGTGCCAGAAGTTCAGCTCCGCTACCCGCAAGAGAAGGCAGCAGTCCCTTGATGCCCATATCCTCAAGAAGAAACTGGTCTCCATGGAAAAAGAACTTAAAAAGCTTAGGCAGGCATCTACTTCCCCTGAAGGTCATAAGAAAAAGCATGACAAGGAGAAGCACTGGGAGCAGAAATCTGCTCCCACAGCAGCCACGACTTCGGCTGGAAGCACAGCCCTCAAGCTAACATCCCCTCCAGGGGATTGCTCCTCGACGGCCATCTTGGTGGCTACCAAGAAGGCGTTGCCCCTCCTGTCGGGCTCACGCTCAGGCCCTTCAGGAGCCTCCAGGGCAAAGGAGACCTCCGCTCCCATTAAAGCTGCTCCTCCCTCGTGGCCTTCCAGTCAGAGCGGGTCCAGTAAGTTGGACGTCGGTCCCACCGACGCATGCCCGGACAAGGCTACTAAGCCACTCACCTCCTCAGGTGAGCGCCCAGCCAAAACCCCTTCCGACAAGGCTCCCTCTCCTTCGCGACCTTCCTCGGGTATGGAGTCTGATAAGTTGGGCGCTGGCTCCTGTGATGTCCACCTGGACACTGCCAATAAGTCAGACGTGGCTCCACCGATGACCGCCTGGCAGAGAAGCCTGTGCCAGACCCTATCGATCAGTCTGATGCCTCAGGCTCTCCGCAACGTCTCACCACATTGCCCACTGAGGTCTCTTCGACTGACACCCCGGAGATTTTAAACCTCCTTCCCCGGTCATCACTGAGGACCTTGAGACGCTGCCGTCAGGGCTTCCTCCTCCTTCGCCGGATCCTCAGACGCTGGTCCCAATGATGGCTGACCCAATGCCAGCCAGCATCCCTTTGCCTGATGGAAAACCTATTCCTCCATCAGGGCCACCGGACCCGCTCTGCGCTATACCCACGCCAGGCCCGACGCCTGCGGGGCTGACACTTCCACCGTCTGGCCTGCCAGCAGGGCCTCTACCAGGTCCCTCTGCTCTGTCAGAGCCCCTGGTGCCTGGGTACCCGACACCACAATTCCGGTGCCACGGTACCCGACGCCACGTACTACACACCCGCCTCGGGTTACGGATACACTGTTTATGGTACCCTCAATCCCATACCCTCCACCTCCACCGCCCACTCCTCAGCCGCCAGCGGATCTGAAGGAGACTTTGCCTCCTGGTGGGCTGAGGCCAAGGCTCAGCTCACCCGGAGGTCGAGCCATCTTTCCCGATGCGGACCCGTGCGGATCCCCTACACGGAGACGGAGACTCCCTCCCCTGCCCGACACCAGAGGACAGCCCCTCGGTGCCCGCAGGCAGGGATACGCACCCGAGACCCCCAGTGGGGTCGTCCTTCCCCCTCCTAGGGAGGAGTCTTCTTCCTCTTCATCAGAAACTTCTGACTTGGACTCAGAGTTCGGCCACTCTGACCCCAAAGACGAGACCCACAATCCAGAATGCCCTAGGCCAAGGGATCCTCCGAAGTCCCCTCTGGAGGACCCTTCTTTTCTGGAGTTATTGAGGAAAATCCAGGAAGTACATCAGTGGCAATTAGTGGAGCCAGACCCACAGCGTAAAAAACTCATTGCCCATCTGGATCTGCCCGAGACCGCTCCTATGCTGATCCCACCCTGGATAGAGCCTCACGCAGATCTCATTTCCACCATTTGGAAATAGCCTTCTGCATTAGCCCCTCTTCCAAGGAAGGCGGACGGGCTATATCAGGCTCCTGAGGGTGTAGACTTTCTTAGCCTTCACCCCAAGGCGGATTCGGTTGTCATCAGCGCCACCCACGGCCGCTCCACCAATCCTAAACACCTCGGCTCGTCTCCACCTGATAAGGAATCCCGGCTTCTGGAACAGAATGGGAAGATCATCTATTCCTCTTCTACCCTAGGCATCAGGGCCCTTAACTATGTTGCTCACAATGGGGATTTCCAGAAGATCATCCTTAGCCAGGTGGAATCTAATTGGACTCCCTTCCTGAGTCATAGACTAAGCAGGAAGTGGGTGACCTTGTCCATTCCGCTCGCTCGGCCTGTCGGCACATGCTACGTGCCATTTACGATGCGGTGGACACAGCTGGAAGGAGCTCGGCCTTTGCCGTAGGCCTGCAGCGTCATGCTTGGCTCCGCGTGTCAGTTTTGGTCCCTGAGGTACAATCTGCTATACAGGATGCTCCCTTCAGGGGTTTGGTGCTGTTTGGGGGTGATGTCAAGGACATAATTACCGAACTGCAGGAGAAGGGTACTGCACTCAAGTCTGTCCAGACTATGTACAGGCCCCCTCAAGGGCAGCGGCGTCCTTTTCGTCGCCAGAACTGACAAAGACAAAAGCTCAGTGCAAACTTGCCAACAAATGTTGGGCTCCTCCAGCAACCAAGACTCTCCTCAGCAAAAAAGCCGTGGGAGCCTCGGCTGCTGCGCTGCTCCACACCTCCTGACTCCCTGCTTCTCCCACTGCCTCTGGAGGTTCCAGAGGAACCGGTAGGGGGGAGATTCTCCTCCCATCTACCAGGTTGGGAGAGGACAACATCAGACGCTTGGGTGCTTCAGTTGATATCGACAGGGCATTCAATAGAGTTTCTGCAGAAACCACCCTGAAGACACCCCCACCCCCCAACCAGTCGTCCTACTGCCCGCAACATCTTCCTCTGGTCCTAGAAAAATCATCTCCCTTCTTTTGAAGGTGGCAATAAAGCCAGTCCCCACTCATCTTTGGGAGACAGGTTACTATTCCCATTTCTTCCTAGTTCAAAAGAAGACAGGAGATCTGAGGCCCATCCGAGACACCTCAGCTCCCTGAACATGTTCATGGAATACAAATGCTTCAGAATGCTCTCTTTGCAGAGCCTTCTACCACTACTCCAGCTGGGACAGTGGCTATGTGCTCTGGATATGCAGCATGCCTACCTGCATATACCCATATGCCCTTCCCGCTACAAATTCCTTCAGTTTTGTTTTCATGGGGAACCATTACCAAGTCAAGGCCCTCCCATCTCTGGTCTTTCCTCCTGCGCCCCAGTATTTGCAAATGTCTGTGGGGTGGTAGCAGCCCACCTCTCTGCATTGCCAGGGAGTACAGGTATTCCCATACCTGACGATTGGCTCTGTGGCCTCGGCCAGGGAGGAACTCCTGCACTCCCTCTCACTTACCCTGCAAGTTTTTACCAGCCTGGGTATCACCATCAACCAGGCCAAGTCCCACTTGGTCCCTTGCCAACGCCTCCAATTTATAGGGGCGATTCTGGACACGACCACCGGCAAAGCCTTCTTTCCTCCTGACACAGTAGACACCCTTCAGAATCAGGTCCGTCTTCTGTCTGGCCACAGGAGGGTCAGAGCTAGGGTCAGTCCTCCGCCTACTCGGGCTAATGGCATCTGCCATTCCGACAGTTCCGTTCGCTCGGCTCCATATGAGGATCTCTCAGTGGACGCTTTGGTCGCAATGGGACCAGACCAAGGACAATCTATACCAAGAAGTACTAGTATCAGATCCCATGATTAGGGACTTGGAATGGTGGATGGTTCAGGAGAACCTGTGCCTGGGAGTTCACTTCTGCATTGATCCCCCCCTCCCAAACGTTGACGACATATGTGTCAGGAGAAGGCTGGGGTGCCCATCTAGAGTTGCACAGGACTCAGGGCAGCTGGTCCAAGTTTGAACAAAACCTGCACATAAATGTGCTCTAACTGAGAGCAGTCCTTAATGCCCTTCAGGCTCTACTGTCCTTCATCCTCCCCGGTCATCTCCTCATACAATCAGACAACATGTGCGTAGTCTGGTATCTCAACAAGCAGGGAGGAACAGGTTCCTACCCTCTGTGCTGGGAAGCGATGAGAGTCTGGCATTGGGCAGCCCAAGATCACCTTCACTTGACTGCGGTTCACATTCCGGGAGTGGAAAATACACTGGGAGACAAACTCAGTCGGTCCTCAGCCAGGTCCCACGAATGGGAGTTAGATCAGCAAGTCGTAAATGACATCTTTCAGTGATGGGGAACACCCCAGATAGACCTCTTCGCCTCTCACCAAAATACAAAACTTCCCGCCTTCTGCTCGCTCGCTCCAGGGTGAGACATTTTATGGCGGGATGCTCTGTCTCTCGGCTGGAGGGGCAGATTCGTTTATGCCTTCCCACCCATTCCTTTAATTCCAAGGTCCTGAACAAACTCAGATCCGAGGGAGCTTGGATGATTCTTATTGCTCCCTTCTGGCCCAGGCAAGTTTGGTTCTCTCTTCTGCAACAGTTTTCAGAGGAACCTCTACTTCCTCTTCCTCTGTTGCAACAACTGTTGACCCAGGATTAGGGGATCCTTGTTCATCCAGGTCTCAAATCCCTTCGTCTCCATGCGTGGCTCCTGCAGACATAGCTAAAGCCCGCTTTGGTGTCTCTCCTTTAGTAGCGGACAATTTTGGTGGAGGCCAGGAAGCTTTCCACCAGGTCCATCTATGCCATGAAGTGGAAACAGTTCTTTATTTGGGCAAATTCTAAAGACTTTGAGCCTTTCTCGTGCCCAGTCAATAAAGTTCTGGACTACATGCGTCACCTCTTCGATCTGGGTCTCAGCCATTCCTCGTTGAAAGTCCACATGGCAGCTATCTCAGCCTACCATATTCCCTTTGGAGACGGGACTTTTGCTCAGTTGGAAGTCTCTTAAGACTTTCCTCCAAGGGGTCCTTCACTTGAGACCCCCTATCTGCATTCCTGCCCCTCCATAGGACTTGAATTTTATCCTGGAGAAGCTTACTCTACCTCCCTTTGAGCCAGCAGCATCAGCTGATTTGAAGTTCCTTTCTTGGAAGACTCTCTTCCTAGTGGCCATTATTTCCGCTCGCCGAATTTCCGAGCTGCAGGCCTTAATATGTAAAATACCATATTTGATATTTCACAAGGAACGTGTGGCTCTACGCACCAGCCCTAAGTTTCTCTCTAAGATTGTGGCTGAGTCAATCTATTGAGCTACCCACTTTCTTTACGCAACACTCCAATCAAGGAGAGTGCCTCTTACATACTTTGGATGTTCACAGAATCCTGAGATACTACACCAATTGGACTAAGGATCTCAGGAAGACTGATGAGCATTTTGTCTCTTTTGCTCACAAAAGAGAAGGCAATGCTGTCTCTAAGCAGTGCCTCTCAAAATGGTTGGCACATTGTATCACTTTCTGTTACGACAAGTACAACAAGTCCCTTCCGGGTCAAGTCAGAGGTCACTCCACCCAAGGAGTAGCTGCCTCTGCAGCTTGTTTCAGAAATGTGTCAGTGGCAGACATCTGTGCTGCCACAACTTGGACATCTGTCCATACCTTCATGAAACACTACAGTTTGGACATTGCCGCTTGCTGTAGAGCAGGCTTCGGGTTGGCTGTCCTACAAGGTCTCCTTTCATGAGACCCATTCAGTCCTGAGGTTCCATGCTATGGATAACAGTCCTCCTCCTCCCGACTGCTTTTCCTTGTTCCAGACTGCTTGGGACTCAGTCCTATATGTGAATGCTTACTGCAAGAGCCCTCTTGAAGTAAGATAGTACAGTTAGGTAAGAACTTACCGTAACGGTAGATCTTTGAGAGGGGCTCTAGCAGTAGGTCTTGCCTTCCCACCCTCTGTCCCCCTAAGTTTTCTTTGCTTCATTTCCATGGGGGGAAATATTCTGTTCTCTCTCATCTAGCCTCTTTTGGCCTTTGGCGGGAAAGAACTGGAAGGCGGGTGTGGGGGACCACCCCTTTATACCGACGTTGCATGACGCCGGTCACCTGACGTGGGGGCGGTCCCCCGCCAGAGACTGCTAGCCAGAAATTTTTCCGTGGGGTCCTGACGCTTGGCAGCTTAGTCCTATATGTGGATACCTACTGTAAGAACCTCTCTCTCAAAGATCTACTGTCACGGTAAGTTCTTATGTAACTGTACTTTTGTCTACCACAGACTGACTTCGCTGCCACTCATGTGCTTTTGCTTGAGTATGGCTGTGTGCGTCCACCAGGACGTTTTGGATGCGTGGGACATGCACTGTCGTGAGGTGGAGATTGTGTGGCACTGCCCAGTACTATACTCTCATCACTTCATAGAAACATAGAAGTTGTCGGCAGATGGGGACCATACGATCCATCAAGTCTGCCCTTGGCGTCCTGTCCCCCTACTTAGCTGCCTGCTTGTGTATCTCACAGTGTCTATTCCATGCCCACTTGAATTCCTCCACTGTCTTGTCTCCCACCACCCTCTCCAGCAGGCTATTCCATGGCACAACAACACACTCTGTAAAGATGAATTTCCTCGTATTGCTTCTGAACTTTCCTCCCTTAAGTCGAAGCTTGTGCCCTCTAGTCCTTTACCTGAAAGAGTTTCTGCACATGCACCCTGTTGTTGCCTTTACGTTATTTGAATGTTTCTATCATGTCCCCGCGATTCCTGCATTGTTCTAGGGAGTATAATTTGAGGTCATCCAGTCTTGCCTCATACGGTTTCTGATGCAAGCCCTGCACCATCTTTGTTGCTCTTCTTTGTACCGTCTCCAGCCTACCTATGTCCTTCCTGAGGTGTGGCCTCCAGAATTAGACACAGTACAGGTGAGGCCTGACCAGGGACCGATACAGGGACATGATTACTTAATGCCTTCTGCTTGTGATGCCCCTCCCTATGCATCCCAGGATACCACTAACCTTTAGTGCTGCCTTTTCACATTGTCTGCTGACCTTGAGGTCATCTGATATGATCACCCCTAGGTCTCACTCCTGCGTGGTAACCACCAGCTGCTCCCCTTCCATTGAGTACAGTTTCCCTGGGTTACGCTTTCCCAGGTGCATGACCTTGCATTTTTTGGCATTGAATTTCATTTGCCAGGTCTTGGACCACTCCTCCAGTTTTCGGAGATCAGCTTTCTTGCTTTGCTGTCCCTCTGTTGTAACTACCCTGTTGCCGATTTTGGTGTCATCTGCAAACAGGCACACCTTTCTCTCCAATTCATCCGCAGTGTCACTGATAAATATGTTGAAGAGGATCGGCCCCAGAACTTCGCGGCAGACTGGGTACAAGTGAGTGCTCCCTTGTTTATGTAACAGACGACACACATGTTGTCTGTCTGGACCAAGAGCGATACCGGCTGAACGAGGTGCTGGAATGCCTGCAAGGCATACAGTACTGCTCTCATCTCCAGTACATTGATATGAAGTGAGAGTTCGTTATGAGTCCAGGAACCTTGAGTCTTGTGGTTTCCCAAATGGACTCCCCATCCCTGTCCTGAGGCATCCATCGTCAGGGTCTGGGAGGGAGGAGGGGGATGGAAAGGGACACCTTGCAGAAGGTTGTCCGGGTTCTGCCACCACAAGAGGTCCGGAGCCATTGGGTTTGAAACCAGGATCATGTGATCCAGGTCATTGAATCTCTGATTCAGCTGTACTTTGAGAGTCCATAGCGTGACCCGTATATGGAGTCTGGCCAGATGCACTGTGGGAATGGCAGCTGCCATAAGACCCAGTAGATGAAGAATTAATCTTGTGGAGGTCCGCCTCTGGGAAGCCACCAGATCTGCTTGTCAGTGGAGAGTCTCTGCTCTGCCTGGTGGGAGGAAGACTCTCCTCTGGACTGTATCCAATACTGCCCTGATGAATTGGAGGCATTGTGAAGGGATAAGGTGGGATTTGGGATAGTGGATAGGGACCTGACGGGGCCAAAAGAGGTCAGTCGTCGAGGTAGGGAAACACATGGATACCCTATCTGTGTAAAGCCGCCACCACCACCACTAGGCACTCTGTGTAAACTCTGGGTGCTGACAGTAGGTCAAAGGGGAGATCTTTGAATTGGAAATGCTCTCCCTGAAAAGAGAATCTGAGGAACTCACGGGGGGATGGGAAAATGGAGATATGCAGGTAGGCATCCTACATATCTAGAGCACACAGCCAATGTCCCTGATGTAGTAAGAGAAGAAGACCCGGTAGGGATAGCATTTGAAACCTCTTGTATTCTATGAAGAGGTTTAGATTGCTGAGATCCAATATTGGTCTGAGGTCGCCAGTCTTTTTGGAAACTAGGAAGAAGTGCGAGTAGTATCCCTTTTCTATTTGACTCTGAGGAACAGGTTCTTTTGCTGCTTTTAGCAGCAGAGAGTCGATTTCCTCTCTTACCAGTTGGATGTGACTCTGAGGGTAATAAGAGGGACCCGGGGGATGTTCCGGTGGTCGCTCTAGAAACTCTTATCATGTGCCCTTTGACTACAAGTGGAAGTACCCACGAGTCTGCTTTGATTACCTTCCATCCTGGTAGGTGGTTTGCAAACCTGCCTCCTACTGGTTCCCCTGGGTCTCGGTCTGGGGGAGGGAGGGAGGAGTCTGAGCGAGTCATGAGGCAGTGGGGAGGGTGGAGGGTGCAGTTCCCGAGGCCCTGTGAGCTTTCCCAAGGGGAGCCGTACCTGCTGAGGGGGCCCGATGTTTGTTCTAACATCTGTTCTGCTGTTGCCTTTGCTGTCTACTCTGTTGTCGACAAAAGGGCTGCTTCTGCTTTTGAGGGGGTTTGTACATAAACTGGACAGAGTGTAAAGCCTTGCCTTTGTCCTGCAGGTCTGTATTGATGTCTTTGACATCCCCTCCAGAAAGCACAGGGCCCTGGAACAGGGCATCTTGGATGGTTGATTGCACCTAAGGCGCCAGGCCGGAGATCCTCAGCCATGAGTGTCTACATAAGCTTACGGCCGTGGCCGTTCCTCTTGCTGAGGCATCCACCGTGTCGTGAGTGGCCCTCAGTGTGTGTCGGCTAGCAGATCTGGCTGACCACACCATACTGGCCATTTCTTCCTTGAGCTCTGAGTCAGGAAGTTTGTCCAGCTTACATTCTAACTGACCCAGGATTGATTTCTGGTATACCACCATGTGAGCCACATAATTTATTGCTCTTATTGCCAGGGTGGATGAAGAGTATACCTTCTTCCCAAACTGATCCAGATCCCTGGCATCAGCTGTCCTGGAGGGTATTGAGGCGTTAGGTAGCCGGGTGTCTGGTAGCTCGGCAGAGCACCTGAAGGACCAAGAATCATCCCCGACAGAGGGGACCATAGGGCCTTTTGTAGGACCCGATGGGGTGCCGATGGTCCTGGTGGGGGACCCAACGGAGGGTCGAGGCCTGATGGAGGGCCCGAAGGGGCCGGTGTCGGGCCTGATGACGGCCCAGAGGGACCCAAAGGACCCTGAGGAACCAGGTTCGTTGGGTCTGGTAGTAAGCCAGGTGTCAGGCGATCCGGCATTGGTGGTGGGATAGTGCCGAACGGCGGACGCTCTCACTCCTCTGGGTTCAGCGGAAGTGGGGAAACCGGGGGAACCACCTCTATAGGCGGAGGGGGAGGAACCGGAGGAGGGGTACCCTCCAAGGTCAGCTGCGGCTCAGATGTCAGTTGGTCCGGTTCCTCAACATCAGGCCTGTTGTTGGGGCCTGCCAGAGGAGCCGGGGCTGAATGCGTGTCAGGGCCGAGTGCGCATCAGGAGATCTGACGTGCAACTTATCAGCTGGGGCTGTGTGATCGTCGGAGGAGCCAACAGTTGCCTTACTGGCCACACTACTCGCAGTAGGCCTCTTAATCTTGAGGGGCCTAAGGGCAGTGGATGTCTCCTGTTCCCTGGAGACTCCGTCGAACAAAACAGATTCTTGGGGGGGGCTGCTCTGCGATGGCAGAGACAGCCTTGGCTGGAGGAGGATCTCCTCCATATCTGCGACTCCAGGAGGGGCTGTGGACATGATGAAGACCGGTCCGATGTCTCTCCTTGTCCAGCTTCTTCTTGCGATGTCCCTCTGGGGAAGAGGACGAGCTCCTGAGTTTCCTCAGCACCTTCTCCATGGATGCCATTTTCAATTTTAATAAATGGGCTTCCAAGGTCTGCCAACGGCGTTTTCGTGTGGTCTGGTTAAATCCTTGGCAGGTCTCGCAGTCCTCGGCCTTGTGGTCAGGGCCCAGACAGAAGAGGCAGAGGGGATGGTAGTCTTTGTGAAGGAGCCGAGTCCCACAGGAGTAGCGTTTGTTTTTATGTGAATCGGGAGGCGTCCGAGATGACATGCATGATGCAATTGGTACAATAATGTTTTATTTGAAAACTAAAATAAAATGAGAAATAACAAGTAGAATACTCATCCAAGGTGGCGCCAACAGAAGCGGCGTTCTCCGCGTGGTCCGACGTGCACTGGTCGTCGGCGGGAAGAACTGGAGAGCGGGTGTGGGGACCGCTCACTATATAGCGCCACGCTGAAATTGATCCGCGTGACATCGGGTGGGCGGTCCCTGCCAGACACTGCTAGCTAAAAGCTCTCCGTGTGGTCCTAGCGCCTGGCGGCTAAGTCCTATCTGTTCGTACCTACTGCAAGAGCCCTCTCAAGGTAAGATCTACTGTTACAGTGAGTTCTTGCGTAACTGTTCCATCTTCTTTGTGGGTATCTCAGTCATCTGGTCACACCGTAGGAATGAGTCCCAAGCAGTTACAGGTGCAGACAGACAGTCTGGGAAGAGGACTCACCATAAACTTAAGACGGGAAGCCCTGCTGCACAACCCTGCCAAAACCTGCACACGCTCTTGAGGCAAAGTCCAGACTGTAGAGCTTGGTGAAAGTATGAATGATAGTCCAGGTGGCAGCCGCACAGATGTCAGTGTCTGAGACCCCTTGGAAATAGGCCACAGAGGTAGCCATGCCTCTAGGCTTGGCTCCAACCTCCTCCAAATGATGTCGTCTGTGGCCTGACACAAGAGGTTACGTCCATAACTCACCACGTTTTTTTATACAGTAAGCAATTGGACCTATACACATTTACAGCAATTTTATATATTTATACAGTCATACATTATCTAAGAGCATGATGGAGTAGCCAGGCCAGTACGCTGAGGGTTGAGGTGCTGGACACCACACCTCGTGCCACACCAGTGACCCAGTTTCGGGAGCAGACTGGGGGGGGTGTCGGCAGGAGGAGGAGAGGATAGAGCATCCAGAGGACTGCTCTCCTCTCCTGGGGTGGGTTAGAGGGGAATCCTCACCTTGTAACTACTCCCGGTGGAGATCGGAGCACTACATCCAAGCGGGGACTTGAAAGGGGCAAGGTGATGGCAGACATCTGTGGGAGGGGGTGGGAACACACCCTCTGTGCACTGACGTCATTGCACATCCGTGCCTTGTGGGGAGAAAGACAGCTAAGGGGGAAAATCCCGGCTACCAGGGAGGGACGACGGACCCGAGTGACCGGCCCTACATGCCCACCGCCGGTCCCCACCCGACTTGACTCTCCTTGGTCCCTCCCCTGTAAAGGCCTATGGTTAGGTGGAGAACCAGCACCCGATTCCTCAGTCAGGAAGAAATTCAGGTCAGGCGGTAAAAGGGCCGATCGAGTGGGTCTTACCTGAGAGAGTCCCTGGCAGCCGGCGACCGGACTGAAAAAGAATTGACCAAAAAAAAAAAAAAGAGCATAATGGAGATTGAAAAACACAAAGTGGCAAGCTTAGTACTTTGCTATGGGGGGGGTGAAGAATTAAGGACAGTGTCAAGAGGAGGAGAAAATGTTTCAAAGGGACAGAGTTTAAGGTCAATTGCAAGAGGAGGAGAAGAAATTTCATAGGAGGGAGGAGAGGGCAGGTGGAGAGGAGGTATGGTGAATGAAAGGGGGGAAGGGCATTCCACAGTTTTGGGAAACTGTGAGAAAAGGTAGCTTGACCGGCAGCAGTGGATCTAGAAGGAACGCCCAAGATCTGAGAGTCATAGCTACGGAGGGAGTGGTGGGGAGGGGGGGAAGAGATAGCAAGCAGGAGGAGAGGTAGGAGGGGAGAGAGCCAGACCAGAATTTAGATAATAGATTGACACAGGGGGAACAGCATCTCTCCTCAAGAGAGGGAAAGAAGGACCGGCCCAGTGCCACTGAGGCGCTGGACGTCTTACCTTGCGCTACACCAGTGACCCGTGTTCAGGAATGAGCACAGGCCACCAGGGCTCGGCAGGGGAGGAGAAGGATCGAGCATCCAAGGGACTGCTCTCCTGTTTCGGGAAGGGGGTGGTGTTAGTGGTCAGCGTATGACTGGCCCCTAGTAGAGGCTGGGAGGGCAGCTCGCTGATGCTGCAGATAGGGGCGGAGATGGAGCAGACGCCAGGAGGAGCAGGTGCATGCACGCTCCCTCCGCTGGCATCATTGCACGCCTCATCACCGCAAGGGAAGAAAATCAGGAAAAATGGCCCTGGTTGCGCAGCTTGACGGCCATCCATTGGGAACGCGCCACCTCCAGAGGGCATCATCGCCGATGCTGGATCCGATCCTGATGGGGAGGATGAAGGGCTCCCCACCACAGGGGGCAAGCTGTGCGAGTAAAAGCAGTGATGGCCCAAAGTGTGGAGGTGCGGGACGGATAGCGGCCCGGAGGACAGGTTGCCAGGTAAATGAAGCCAACTGGGGGGCCAGGAGGAGAAAAATCAACAACAAAAAAAAAAGAGAAGGGAAGGAAAGAGATTGATAGAGGTCACAGGGGTAGGTGCGAGGAGGGCAGTCGAGGGCGAAGTGACAAAAGGAATGGTAGAAAGTGTCATGTCTGGTTAGAGAAGTCTTGGGAGCGGCACTGCAGACTACATCATCGTAACTGGTAGGATCATTTTCGGGACAAAGGCACGCCAAGCAGGTAGTGGGATACTATCTATGTTTCTGTACAGGGCACCTAGCTTGGGGTGCAGTTTTTTGAGTATGGCATCCACATGTCCAGAAAAGTTGAGGTGCTGGTCTAACCAGACCCTGCGGTATCTAAAGGATACAGTGTCTTCCAGCAGAGTCCCATCTAGGGTGTAGAAAGCGGGAAGGGAGGGGAGCTAAGAGAGTCTCTGCCTTGTGCCAGAGGTCATGGAGACTGTCTTCTTGGTGTTCAGGAACAATTAATTTGTGTGTAACCAGTATTGAACCTTATTAAAGTCATGCTGTAATCTGGATGCCACATCAGAAGGGCAGAGGTATACAGGACGGTGTCATCTGCATACATGTGGATAGAGGTGGCAGAACAGATAGTGGGATGGTCATTTAAGAAGACTGATAATAGGAGGGGGCCTAGTACAGAGCCCCGGGGGACTCAAATGTTGATGGGGAGAGGGGAGAATAGGGAGTCAGCAATCCGAACAGATTGAGCCCTTCCCACTAGATAGGCACGGAACCAATTTGTGGCAGTGTCTGAGAGCCCTGCTACAGAGAACTTGGCTAGAAGGAGAGGCTGGGAGACGATGTTGAAGGCCTTAGCAAGGTCAACGAAGATGGCAGAGGTGATGTGTGGCCACTGTTCATCCCGGTGAGGATGGAGTCAGTGAGCCTGAGGAGGGAGGTGGTAGTGGAGTGATGCTTCCTAAAACCAGACTGAAAAGGGGTGAAAAAGGAGGAGTCGAGGTAGGGGAGTTGGGTTAATACCATGTGTTCCTGATGTTTAGCAAGGATGAGGAGAAGTGAAATAGGCTAGTAGTTGCCTGAGGAGGATGGATCATCTCTTTTAGGGAGGGGTAGAACTGTAGCATGCTTCGTGTCAGCCAGAACTGAGGCAAGTGAGATGGAAAGGTTTAAGAGAGAGGCAAGAGAGGAGGAGATAGCAGGGGTTGACAGAAAGAGCAGCTTGGAGTCCAGGCCATCTGCGGATTCACACTTAGATAGGTTTAGAGCAAGTATCACCTTCAAACTGGTAGAGGGGGACACAGACAGAAGGAGAATGAGAAGGATTGGAGGGAAGAACCAAACAAGGAAGAGAGTGGGAAGGGGAGGAGGAGAAGATGGGGGGGGGGGCAAGGAGATAAGGGAGGAGGAACAGGAGGTAAAGTATGAATTGAATTCCTTGGCCACCTTAATGGTGTCTGACACTGAGGAATCATCTACTCGGAGGACAGGGACAGGGGACTAGGCTTGTGAGGAGAATAAAGCGCATGAACTACCTGGTTTATGTTGGTCATAAAAGTAGATTGGAAGTATTCAGCCCTGACGTGCCTAGTTGCTCTTGTGCATGCATTGTGTAGTGTTAAGTACCGCTGATAGTCCACAGGGCATCCAGAGATTTTGTGTGCCTTCCAGGTCAGGTCATGTGCACGTAAGCATGCCAAGAGTTCAGGGGTGATCCAGAGGAGGTAATTTCTGCGCACCTTGGTACACCTAAGAGGAGCATGGTGGTTCAAAGTGGCAAGAAATTTTACATTGAAGTAGTCTTAAGGCTTGATCTATGGAGCTGGCTGTGAGGATGGAAGACCAACCCATGCCGGGACAATTTCTCTAGGAGAGGGCCAGGTCCAGGTTTGTAAGATCTAGTCAGAAGTATCCTGGGTGGGAGTTTAGCCTGCTGGATGTTACACACTAGGTAGATTAGGTGGCTGGGGGAGGGGGCCAGCCCGGATCCATTTGCCTCAAGTTTGCGCCCCTCGGGCACGTAAGCTAAACTAGCAAGTTAGGTGCTTCCCTGGGCTGGCTTCCACCCATGGCAGCATGAAACCAGAACTGAGGGGAGGCGTTCTTACCTAGGGCAGGCGTAGCCGCAATACGTGCTGCCCGGCGTGGTGGGGGTAGCAGAGCCGGCCAGTGTTGGGCGAATTTCTTTGTGTTTCTTTTTTCAGGCTTTCCCAGCCGCTAAATCTCTTACAAGCTTTTTCCGGGGGTCTAAAGTGATGACATGTACACTGACACGCCCACAGTGCAGCGTACCTGATGATGATCGAGAAATGAATGGTAAGGAAAGGAGGCGTGGCTAGTGAGGGGCGGCCTTTTTAAATGCCCCTTGAAACAGCAACTCTGTCTGTTGCTTGCAGTTCTTTTAAGTTGGAGAGACGGAATAGAGAGGAACCAGGATTTGGGATCGAGAAGTGGGGTGCTGTGTGTCAAGACTAGAGTCCCGCCTGCCTGCTTGCTCGCTTTCAGGAGATAGCCGAGAGTGCACTGCCCCAGTTCTGTCCATGTCGGTTGGTGTGGAACTTAACCACTCAGCCGGGAATCGATAGCCGGGTAGTCACCAGCAGTTAAATACAGTGAGGGGCCGCTGGAGCCTGGAAGGAGCTTTGTCACCAGCCCAGATGCCGCAGGATCAGGAGGAGGAACATCTGCTAGTCACAGAGTGAGAAGGAGCCCGGAAGAAGAGGAAACTGACTGCTTTCATTGCCAGATGCTGGTTGCCAGCCTGGGAGGGAGACAGCTGCTGAGAGTGAGACTAGAGCTAGCCAGGCCAGAGCCCTTGAGCAATGTCTGACTGTCTTGAGCAGAGCACCAGTCATCTGTCCTGCGAGAACCCACCTGAACCCAGCACTTTGCTACGAGTGCCTGCTGCTGTGCTCTTTCTGGGCTTCTGGTTTTGGCTGACTTGGTCTGTTTGAGCGCTGAGCTGAGCAGTCTTTTCCCCCACTCCCTGGCGTCCGATTCCCTGCTGACTTTTTGTGCGACCTCCCCTCATTTTCTCACCACTCATTTCTGTTTTTTTGCTGCCGCTCTTTATCTGGACTTTCTTGCTGGGTGGTGTAGCAGCCAGCCCAGGAGGAATTATTACCATTCCACCAGTTTCAGACAGAAGAGGACTATCCCAGGTACTGTAGGTGTGGGTGTGTGTGGGTGTGTGTGGGGGGGGGGGGGGGGGGGTTGTGTCGCAATGACTGTATGGGCCCTCTGCCAACCATAAATGCTCAAACAAAAATGAATCTATTTCTATTATGACAAGTTAATGAAGACAAATTTAGATAGCTCAACATGCAGAGGAGGACTTCAGGGAAACTGAAGTAGTCTGGGAGAGCCCATTTGTCTCTGAACACATATAGAACATTGTCATCTTGAAGTTATATTTGGTACTTAGATATGCTTACTGCTATTGTATCTCTAAACATAGAGCACAGAGGTAGTTTGGTTACAACAAAATGGGCCCATGACTTTTACTAGTATTTCAGTCTGTAGACATTTGGATTTGTCTCACTATTATGGTGCCATGAGGTTTTCCAAAACTGTACCACAAAATAAGTGCAATGCCACTTACCATGGTGTGAAAAATGCCAGTTTGGTTGGAATGTTCCGTGGTGGTGGTGGACTGTGCCAATGACTGTAAGGGCCCCCGTCAAACAATTTGTTGGGCCCTGTCTCCTCACAAATAAGCATTCCGTTAGCATGTGTCAAATATTTATTCCAAAGCCATGTGATCGTTTGTAGCAATCTTGCTGAACATCTGCAGTTTGTCAGTACCACCCTGCTTCTCCTCCCTTGCTGACACAATGATCATGCTAGGAGAACTGAACAATGACTTTTGTACCTGCTACTCTTAGAGACATTGGCAACCGGATCAGGTGTTTTAAGTAATGGGCCCTATTGCTTTTGTTCTGTACTTCCTTCCTCTTGGAAAACTCTAGTTGGGATCTGCAGCACAGAGCCATAGACCCTACTGCTGCCCAGTAGTACTGACATAACATCCATAACGTCAGTAACCAACTGGTGGTGGTGTGTGAATACCTTGATGTGGTACAGAAGCTTGTCACAATGAAATAGTATAACCAAAAGTCACGACAGTCTGACAACTGTTTGGTGGTAGTAGTATGGCTAGTGGTGTGTTGTGCTGGTATACAACACAGAGAAAATGATGCTTGCATCCAGTGAGAGGGCACAAACTGGGCATAGAGAGAGAGTGCGGGAAGGGGTAATTGGCCCGAACAGTGGGGAGGGTTAGCAATGAGAGTCCACTTGGTGTGCAAATCTGAAATTCCTGGCTACACCCCTGGTTCTTTCTGTTACTGCCCCAATCAGCAGGGCGCAGGAAACCTAAATGGTGAGTGTGGATATAAACTGCGACAACTGTCCCCTGTGTCACGGACCCCTAACTTTGTTGTAACTACAGTCAAGGAGCGTACACGCTCGTAGTATTTCAAACTTCAGCTTAGTAACTAACCCGTTGTCTCCCAGCATGCAGATACTTCCGTCTGCTGCAATTACTTCCGCCCGCTTGGCAGCAAAGAGGGCTGGCTGATAGCAGTGGACTGACAGATCGCTTTCGCCAGCCTACATCTTGGCGCCCCAAATGACTGACCCCCGGCTCCCCAAACCTGGCTCAGCCACTGTAAGGTGGTGATTACTTCAGGCATCTGGCATGGCACCAGCTGCAATTATTCGGTGTGGATGAGAGGTGAGAGCCCAGTCAATGAGTGAGTGGTTTAGTGATTTAGTACTTAATCGGGTAAGTTCATTTATTAAGTGGGACAAGTTTAGGGCAGAGATGTCATTACAGGTTTTAGAGTGAGAAGGGGACAGCCAATTCAAGTTAAAATCACTCATAATGTACACCTCACCTGAGGAGGAATGGGGCAATAAGGTGGCCACAAGGTCAGTAATGGTGGAGGGGGAGGGAGGCCGGGGCGACAGTAGGCCCCTGAAACAAAGATGGGGAGGGAGAAAGGAAGAGAGAGCGTTAGCAGGAGAAGCTCGTACACTGCTGGGATGGAGATAGAATAGTAGTAAACTGGGTCAATGAGGTGATATAGATGGCCACACCGCCACTTCAACTGGACCTGTCTGGATGGACCAGTGAGTAGCCCAGGATGGAGATAAACAGCTGTCAGAGATCTTAAGGTTAAGCCATGATGCAGCGAGGATTAGCAAATCAGGAGCTAGGATTAGGGTGAGAGGTTAAAGTAAGGAAATTTTGGGGAGGAGACTCCTAATATTTAGGTGGGCAAGCTTAAGGCCATGAGGGAGGTGGAAGGGGTGAGAGGGGACAGGACCTGTGTTAGGCTCAACATTGCCTGTCACAAGCAGCAGTAGAATAAGTAGTAGCCTGGAAGGGGCAGAGGTGCTGCGCCCGGGCGTTAAGCAGGAGGAGTGGGCGGGGGTGTGTGATGGAAGCGGGGGGGGGAGGAGCTTTGGCACAAGACGACCACCAAGGAAGCAAGATTGATGCACCGGGGTAGTGGGACAGGGCGGGGAAGCATAGAGGAGATGTTGTGGATGAGAGGAGATCAGGACATAGTGTGTGAATTGAAACGGGGAGAGATTTCAATATGAGGGGTGTAGGGTAGGAAGCTGGAGAGATGCAGTGGGGAAGAGGAGAGGGAGTAGACATAGGGCGCTTAGGAACATGGGAATTGATCGATGATAGGAGGTGATAGAGCCATGGTGAGGGCAAAAAGGCTGATATCAAACACACCTGTTGGTAACACAGAGCATGGGGGAGTGTAAAACCCCAACTGGGAAGGAGGCTTGTAAGTTGGAAAGGGACTAATAGGCTGGAACACAGCTGGTTTCCTGAGTGATAAATGAATGTGATACTCAAGATTCCTGAGGAAATTAAAATGAATTAGGAATGGGAGTAAGAGGGAAGAGGGGGAGTCGTCAGCCCTCTTGGGAAGTAGATTACAGTTAGGTCAAGACTAAGGAAGTGTCAGAGTGGGGAAGGGGGATCGGGATGGCTCAAATGTACCAGCAAAATGGGGGGATGAAAGTGGACTGATTAGTCCTGTATAAACAGCAACACCTCAGGTGAGCTTGAAAAGGGGTGGGTGGATGGGAAGTGCTAGGCGGCGCTGCCCCCTGCACTCTGGCGAGTGTGAGCAGAGTTGGAGCAGTACCTCCTGTTTGCACTGTAGGGGTGATGGGGGAGTGCGCTTCAGGAAATTCTTGCCCTCATGACCTGGGAGCTTGGGGAGAAAATGCTGCAGGGAAGCGAAATATGTACAGGATTAGTGGCTGCCCAGGGCTGTAATGTGACATGGGGAGAAGAAAAGAAATGTTACCCTACACTGCTAAGAACACTGAGCACCTTAAATTGAATTAAGCTGATAATAAGCTAAATATTGCCTATATTGCAGTAAAAGAACAAGGCAGCAGAACTTATTAGAATGCCGAGTAAAACCACAGTATATGACATGAAATGTAACAGGTACAGGCTGCATCACATTTGTGGGTAACAGGAAATAAAATGCTCAGAAGAAACTGCATGAATGAATTAAATGGAACAGGAACTGCTGCAGTTAAACAGTAAAAATGCACAGCAGAACAGCATGCATGAATTAAAGTACCAGGCACAAGGTAGATATTTTGATGGGTTATTGACCATGAACAACTCTGGCAACAGGACAGAACCACCTGGTGTGAGGAACATTTTCCTAACACTACCCTCTGGGTTCTATCCCACAGGTGGGACTCAAACCAGTGAATGACAGAGACGGTGAGTCCAGCATACTCCCTGAGTCGGTCCAAAAGTAGTCCATGGTATCAAATGCAGAAGAGAGATCAAGGAGAATGAGAATCAAGCATCCTCTTCTGTCCCTTGCCCAAGCAAGTCATTAAGCTCCCTGACTAGTGCCATCTCTGTGGTGTGCCTAGATCTAAAACCAGACTGGATCGGCTCGAAGATGTCAAAGGATGCCATGTGTTCCTCAAGCTGCAGCGCAACAGCTTTCTTGACAACCTTCCCTAGAAAGGGAAGATTAGAGACTGGACAATAGTTTGCCAAGACATCTGGGTCCCGAGATTTTTTTTTTTTTTTTTCAGAAGGGGTTTCACCAGTGTAAATTTAAGTGCTACTGGAAACAACCCCTCTGACAAAGAACACTGGACAATCTCGGTGAATGCCGGGCCCTGATAACTGACACAACTCACCAGAAGTTGTCAGGTCCAGATCCGGATTACAAAATGTCAGCCACAGCTCCGAGACCACTCAGCCAACCTCTTCCACGGTCACTGACTGAAACTCCCCCCCCACCTCCAAGTCCGCTGAATGCATTTCTGGCTCTGAGGCTGTCCACTGCTGGGCTCAGAAGGCCCAGTTGGAGTGATTCCAACCCTGATGGAGGACACCCTCACTGAGAAGACCTGAGCAAACTCCTCGCATTTTGTGAGTGTAACTGCTCTTACATGCTCAAGGCAGGCAGGGTGAAGAAGGCTATCTACAGTCCAAAATAGCTGAGCCGGTTGGTTCTTCCCAGCAGCAATCTCTCGACAGAAAATCTACCTTCCTCCGAGTGATCGCCTTCTGATATTCCTCATAATGAGAACTCAGAACTAGTTTGTCCTCCCAGGCCTTGGACTTCCTCCAGTGATCCTCCAACCTCTGATTCCTGGTTTTAAACACTCTCAGCCAAACCATGGTGAGCCAAGACGCAACACCGGGGGATGTACACAGACCGGTGCTAGACAGTCAAAGGCCCCAGTGACAACCCTATTATAGGCAGACACTGCAGCCTCCGCATCTCCAGCACATGCTGCCAACATTTCTGTGGTGTCCAGCATAGACATCAGTGCTTCAGATGTAAGCCCTCTCAAAGATCGGTACTGAACCACCTCCACAGGGGATGGACTATGGGGGAGACCCCTGAAGCAAAACCTGATCACACAATGATCCAATCAACTGACTGGATCAGTCTTGAGCTTATTAACTTGGAGCCCCAGGGAGAATATCTGGTCCAAGGCATGGCCATGTAGGTGCGTCACGGTGGTAATGACCTGTGCTAGGCCCAGAGCTTCTATACTCTGGAGGAAATCTTTGCCAAATTGCAAACCTTCATCATCCACCCAGGCATTGTAATCACCCAAGATAAGCCATCTAGGTGATTCTAAGACCAGCTCAGTGACAAAGGACACGATTTCCTGCAGAAACTCCCTCTCCTTACCTGGAGGCTGGTACACAAGGAGAATTCTGCAACCCGCTCCCAGACTGCCATGCACGGCCATGCATTCAAATGATCCAGCATCCCCCACTGAGTGTGCCACCGGGTTCAGTTCATATCTAAAACAGATAGCCACCTCCCTCCCCTGCAATCCCTCCTTGGGCTGTGCACAGCCAAGAAACCAGCCGGGACTGACGCTTCCAGAACTGGGCAAGAGTTGCCCCCCAGTCAGGTCTCGGTAATACAAGCCAGATCAGCAGAAGTTGCGGTCTTATTCTTCATTTATCTGGCATTACGTAGCACTGCCTGAAGTGGACAGAAAGAGCCAGCAGGGCCTTTGCCTACCTGCCCACTCCATCCGGCAGGATCCCTCGGAACGGCAGGAATCCTTGAAGAATAGGAGGCTGAAATGGGACATGATCTCAGGCTTTCGCATGCTCAGTGGTATCAACAAGATTGAACTGTCAACTGTTTGATTTAGTGTCTCGTAGCAGGACGTGAGGGACATGCCTTGACTCTCAGAGGTAGTAAATTCAGGGTTAACATTAAAAGGCACTTTTTCTTCCTGAGGGTGGTGAACCTGTGAAACTACCTGCCAACAGAGACGGTGCACAGGAAGACAGTACATGCCTTTTGGTAAACATGGACAACTTCATGTTTGCCAAGGGAATTCACCAGGTACCCTGGGTAGTAGAGTGTTTGGGGCATCCCTATAACTTGGAATATGTTTGCACAGCATACTTGTTTTATCCATGCTTATGAAGCAGGAGGGACAGACTTAATGGACCTAGAGTCCCTTCTGACCTTAAATTACTGCTATATGTTACTATGTTTGAGGGTAGCTTTCACTCTACTCTCTGTCAGGGTGACCCTGTCTCTTTAAATACACCCTCTTTATCTACTTCACATTAAATAGCTTTTAATATCTGGGGGTACATCTCAACTCCTCCATCTCCTTTGTTGACCACTTTAATGTTATTACAAAAAAGTCTACCAGAAATTTGGTATGCTATATTGAGTCAGGAACTGTCTGACTCCAGAAGCCAGTCAGCATTGTGCAGCAGACCCCGTTTCCTCAAATTAAATATGGATCCCTAGTCTATGATCTGGCCCCAGTCTCTGTGCGCTGCAGGAAAGCAATGATCCACAGCCATATTGCGCAGTTTGCACTAATGGTAGACCTACGGATGTCCCATTGCTTCGTAGTACTAGTAGTGAAATGTTATTCTAGGGGCGTAGATGTAGTTCACTATCCACACATTGGCAGTTCCACTAGCAGTGCTGATTCATCAGATGTCTTGAAGCTAAGCTCCTCCCACCACCTGGGCAGTATATCCCTTGACTCTACCCCATGATGTCGCATCTTTCAGGCAGGCAGTGTATCATGGCCAGGTGCAGCTTCTGTTTGTCAGTGTTACCGGAATCTCTAGAAGACAGAAAATATTGTCTCACCCTTGAACGGCCTTCAGAGAGGAATCCGAAAGACTGTCCTAAAGCTGCAAGAAGGCCTTAGCAGTTGCTGGGTTGGTTCTACAACTTGTGGCCCTTGAGGAGGAAGAGGCAGCCTCTGCAGCAGTCACCTCCCTGGAGTCAGCGCTGCTCCTGGCTGGGGCCAGCATCGGGGTGGAGGGAGGTAGTTTACCAAGGGATTCAGTGACGTGTGTTTGGCCCCCCACACTGTGGACAGGAGCCCTGTCCACTGCGGCAAGGAGCATAAGCACCGCCGATGCACGTCATGGGACTGGGAGAGATGGAGGTCCTTGCAATCCCTTAACTCCCCTAACCCGCTCAACTCTTATTGAGACCCCTTCAGTTGAAGGGCAGCTTGAGAGCTGCATGGTATCCCCGTCAAGCTTATAGACCTCGACTCTGGTCAAGCAGGCCATTGAGATCTTTCATGAGCCTGTCGACTGGTTGTCAGATGAGATCAACGAGTCAGTCTCACAGACCCCGGTGCTCCTGGTCCTCACTCAAAAGGACATGGACCAGTTGGTGTCCCTGACCAGTTCACCTTGGGAGCAGCCTCCCCTGGAGGTCAAGCCTGTCCTAGTTAACATGGCCAATTATGGGGGGTAGCATGACCAGCCTGAAAGCTCTCCGTGATGTCAGTCTTAGAGCCAAGGTCTGGTGCTGGTGCTACAAGAAGCTTCTCCGGCAACAGTGGGCCATTGCAGGGTGGGGTAGGGCTCTACTCATGGGACCTCCAGTCACCTGGCAACTGCCATGTGATGCCCTTACTGGTCCATGTAGCGCAGGTGCTCCCCGCAACTGCTTCTCTGCCCTTTTGGGTGGGCCACCACCACCGCTGCCGATGGTGGGCACTCTGACCAAGGAGTCCCATTTGGCCAACATCTTGCCAGGCCAGATGTTGGTAAAGATCACCCAAACAGAGGATACTTGGGCAGTCTGTGGTGACAAACAGTCGAGGTCTGTTTTTAAGTACTCCAACAATTGGTACCTCAAGTCCACGACCTCCTCTGGGACTCTCCTCGTCGATCAGGGTTCAGTTGAGGAACTCACCACCAAGCATGGCCTGGTGTCCTTTGGGGCACTCATCCATTTAATTTAAGAGTCCATGTCTTTCCCACTAGAGCCAGTCCAGAAGAGGGACAAGTATCCCTTTACAGTTATTTTGAACAGGGACAATTCCCTTGGGGTTGCCTTTTCCATTGCTGAAGCCATCTTGGAAATGGCCCTGAAGCTTTGGTAGCGTCCGCCATCCTTCCCGGCACCCTCTGCCCATATAGTCCACAAGTATGTGGTCCCTGCTGGGTCCCAATCTGGGTTCTCAGACCACCACTCCTTCGAGGGACTGTTGTGTCTGATTTGGCCTTCCGCAATTCCAGGTGGGCAAGGGAACATGGACAAGCCTCTAAACAAGGAGTCCAGAAATATTGACCACACTGCTAAAAAAAAAAAAGTCTCTGCTGCGGCATCTTTGGGTCTCCATCAGGTGAGCTATGCCGTTATGATGGCTTACTTCAGTCACTCCCTGATGGGAGTTTATGATACTATCCTCCCTCACTTTCTGGCTGACCAGCAGTTCATGGTGAAGATCTTTAGAGACCAAGGTCAGTCGCTGGCTAAGCACCAGCTCCAGCCGGCCTTGGACATGCACGACTCTTGTGCCCGTGTCATGGTGGAAGCAGTCTCTATGCATCACAGAGCTTGGCTGCATCTGTCCACCTTCACAGCAGACACCCAGCATCAGCTGGCCGATATCATCCTGAGCACCAACCTCGCTGGCCCTGGGGTAGAAGGACATCCCACCCATATCGAGAAATCTAGTGCCACCCTTGATTCTATGGTATCATCCCAGAAGAATCAAAAGAAGAAGCCTAAGAAACAGGCTTTTCAGTATCAGTCCCTTCAGCCATAGCCTCACCAGCAGCATCCCTAGCATGGGCACTACCAGGCCTGGTGTCCCAAATTCGGGTGCTAGGGCCCTAAGAAAGGTGGGGGGCAGGAGTGGTGGGTGCCCCTCTGACCGCACCAACTGGTGTCCCCGCAAAAGCTGCACAGTGACGTGTCTGGGCATCATCCCTTCACCCATCCTGTCCCTGCCTGCGTTCCCAGTTGGGGTCAGCTAAGTCATTTCTTGCCACGTTGGTCCACTATCTCAGCGGACAGGTTGGTGTTAGAAGTGGTAGGCAGAGGGCTGCCTCTGGACTTCGAGGCTGTCCCGCTTTACCAACTCCACACTTCTCAGGAGTCCAGAGTGTCACAGGACATGCTGTCTGCCTTTTGGGAGAACATAGCTCAGCTCCTTAAAAAAGAAGCCATAGCCTGTGTCCCGGACACCCTGGCCAATCAGTGTTATGTCCAGGTACTTCCTGGTTCCGAAACTGATTTTTTTGGGGGGCTGGTGCCCCATAGTGGATCTGCACAGTCTGAACCAGCTCATGCAGAAGCACAAGATCTGGATGGTCATTCAGAATTGGATCATTCCATGTCTGGAGCAGAACATGTGGTTCTGCTCCATGGACCTCCAAGCTGCGTTCTTCCACATACCAGTCCATACATCCCATCAGCAGCACCTCCAGTTCTGAGCGGAATGGGTCCTGTACCAGTTCCCAGTCAATGCCCTTTGGTGTGTCCTTGGCACCCAAGTGCATTGCAGTGGTGGCAGCCTTCCTTCAGTGCCAAGGTATCAAGGTGTATCCCTACCTGGACAACTGGGTGATAGCTGGTTCATCAGCAGAGACTGTGAAGAGGTCCAGAGACTTGACTCTCCAGACCTGTTGAGACTTGGGCCTGATGGTCAACCCGGACAAGTTCGACCTGGTATCCCTGTAAATGATCAAGTTCATTGGGGCAGAATGAGACTCCCTGAGGGCCAAGGCCCACCTCCCTGCAGACCAGGCACTAGATCTTACCTCGTTTGCCCAGTCATTTCAGTTTGGGCTCTCACACCCTGCCTAGGATTTCCTGCGGCTGCTGGGGTACATGGAGATCTTATCTGTGTCAGTCTTCACCATTCATCACCTTTGGGTTCTGGCTGGAGGTCATGATAAGAACTCTTTTTATTTTTGGGATGGGCAGAGTCGGCCTTTCGCCGATTGCGCCCGAGCCCGGCGCTTTCGTGGCGCTTGCGGGTTGGCCGCTAGGTGTTGTCAACTCTGCCCACCTGCCAGTTCTTCATCTTCCGCCGTTGAGGTCGCACCTCGTGGTTAGCTCCAAAAACTTCTGAGAGGCCTGTTGTGTTTTGAAAAGCCTTCGACTCCGTGTCGCAGTCCGTCAACTCCATATATCTTTGTTTCTGCTGGTTCAATTTGGCTCCACTCGACGTCGCCTGGTAAGACTGTTTCTTATTTTGTTTTGCGACGTCAGGTCTTGTTTGATGTCCTTTTATCCATAGGTCATGTCTCGATAGGGGGGCAAGAAAACTTTGAAGACGGACTGACCCCTATCGCGTTGGTGCCCGATGGTATTATTCTGTCTCCGACCAGCATTGACCGTTGCCCTCGTTTGTCTTGGCTCGCTACGGACATGAATTCTTGCAACACCTGCTTCTCCATGGACTGTCGTGTCTGAACAACGCACATGGAAAGATGGACAAGCTCCACCCGACTTCGGGGCGAGGCGCTTCCGTCGGGCCAAGCAGCGTTCTCAGCCTTTCCTCCGGGTCCCTTCCGGTTCTGCACAGACCGAGGAGGAGGGGGCTTCTGCTTCTTGTAGCCTCACTATTGCAGGCAGTCTGTCTCTTTGGAGTTGGCTGCTTACGTGGACACCTTGGTAGTGTCCTCGACAGGCTGAAACCAGTCCCCTTCTGAGGAGAGGACAGTTGCTCCTGGGACCAGGGTCAGGGGTGCTGACCAGCAGGCAGTGGTGCAGGCTACCATTGCTCTGCAGCCTGGTCTCGGGGGGGGGGGGAGTCTGACCCCTCAGTAGTGGTACCCCCTCAGATGGTGTGCCTGGATCGCCCAACTTTGGGGCTGATCAGAGCACCCACAGGAGGGAAGGGTGCTGCTCCTTGGATAGCCCCTTCAGGGGCCAACCAGGGTTGCCAGCTGCCTAGGCTGGCTCTTTCGAGGAGGAGGGCACTTTTGGATTCCAAGGGGTCACGGGGTATGGGTTCTGTGTGGCAGTCTTTTTCTGGAACCCACCCGGGCTCTGGGAGAAGTCGTGTCACGGATTTCCGCCCTTCCCTTTCAGTTTCCTCGAGAGGGCCCCATTCTTTGGAGGTGGGGGACCGCCATTCTGGACTTTCTCGGCCCCGGTCACCTCACGGGGGGATTCTTCAGGGCGCAGCCTAGGCAGTTCCAGTTTGGTTGACCAGCTGTCGGCTGTGGAGTTTTCCAGAGTTCCTTCTTTCCTTAGGGCTCCTGGTGGGCTCCCTAGCCCAGGCGGAGGACAGCCGATTCCTGTTGTCGGCTCTGCCCCTTTTCCTCGGCCACATTCTCCTGCACTCCCAGGTATCTTTGGTCCTAACAGTCCTCTCTCCTGGGAGCAGTTCAGAGCTGTGGCTGCTCAATTTCCCGCTTATGTCAGGGCCATGGACAGACAGGTTTTTCAACCTCTCCCTGAGCAGCCAGCTTCTGAACTCTTGAGGTCCCCTGACTCCTCATCCCCCTCTTCTGGGGGAGAGGAGACATCTGTCCACATCTCCCCAGCTGCTGATCTCGCAGAGTATCAGCGATTCCTCGTGAGGATGTTGGAGGACCTGCACATCACCCCACCCACACAGCACAATCCAGAGCACTCGACACACGCCTTCCTAGGCAATTTCAGTGCAGACACCCTTGTGGTGCCACCCCCCGAGCCTGCTCCCTTTCGGGAGGTGTCGTTGCGTTTCTGGCAGAGACCCTTTTCTGGAGTCCCAGCCCCTAGGGATCTCTGCCAGTGGTATTGTGCACCCCCAGAGTCTCCAGGTTCCGTGCCTCATCCTCAGTCAGGATTGACGCAGCTGGACACTCCTGATGGGCTTCGCGCCCCTCACCGTGCCGGGCCCCCAGATCAAGATTCTATGGATTTTGACTTCTGGGGGAGAAGGACGTTCTAAACGGCACGGTTACTGCTCTCTATTTCAGCACATCAGGCCCACTATGCTACCTATGATAGGTTCCTGTGGTCCAGGCTAGGTCAACTCCTAGCCGCTTTGCCTGACACGGAGGTAACCAGACAAGCCATTGCACTCTCTGAACGTGGCCTGGAGCTAGCAAGGCACCAAGTGAGGGCATCTTACGACACCAACGAGGTAGCTTCCAGGGTCGTGGGACAGCGATCTGCACTAGGCGGACGGCATGGCTGCGTCTTTCCCGGTTGTCACCCTTGGCCTGGTGTAGGGTGATTTCTTCCCCTACCAGAGAACCCATCTTTTCTCCCGTAGGGTGAGACAGCGTCTGTCGGGGCAACTTCCTACTCCTTCTGAGGAGTCCCTGTCTCACTCTCCCCACTCTCTGGCCTCTCCAGACCTGTGAAGGTTCTCTCTCTTGGTGTGCCACCCACTGAGAGCTAAGGGACTTAGTCCTTTAGGGTTAGGGCCCCCTTTGGGGGGGGGGCGGCTCCGCACTCGCCCAAAGGTGATGAATGGTGAGGCTTGACACAGATAAAATATGGAAATTATGTACCTGCCGTAATTCTGATCTTTCTGTGTATCTTCACCATTCATCCCAATCCCGCCCTCCATCCCCCTGGGGCCTCAGTCTCTGGGTCCCCTTCCCTCTCTGTGCCCCTCCTTCGCCCCCCTCCTTTCTGTTAGTCAGGAGTGGGGTGACTTGGGGCAGATACGGAGATAATTTTCTCAGGGGGTAGAATGGTCAGGATGGGGGGCACTCCTTCAGTGCCTCGTCTCCACCCCTGTGGGTTGGAGGTTGGTAGTTGCCCTCCTTTCTCTCCTTCTCCCCGTCAACTTACCTTGATTTCCTTGTCCTTTGGACACAACCTCAAATTAATTTAAGAAACTAGGTTTTTTTACACTAACAATTTCTTTCTGAGGCGGAGGAGATATCCCTGTATCCTGTCTTTTCTTCCAGAATAGCCGATTCTGCTTATGTTGGAGTTATTGCCAGTGATTCTGTGCGTTGAATTCTTGCAGTTAGCCTTTTGGCTACTCCTTCGCAGTTCCTATACTATCTGGAGACAGGTCAAGGTTCCAGGGTGTGTTCCCTTTCTTCCCCCCTCACTCACATCCTTACTTCTGAATTCTTAACCCGCCCTCCTCCTTTTCTTCTTCCAGAGATTGAGGGCCCTACCCACTTCCCTTAGTTTTCCAAGCTTCTTCTGTCCTCTCAGTCGTTTATTTCTCCTTTTAGTTTATATATCTTTTCCTGTGTCTGTCCCTTGGACTTCCTTGTCCCTCTCAACCCTTTTTCTTACTCTACGGCGACTCAGAACTGGCGGGAGGGCGGAGTTGATAACACCTAATGGCTAACCCGCAAGCACCACGCAGTGCGTCCGCCTCAGGGGCGGTGCAGATGGTGCGTCGACTCCACCCATCCCCCCCAAAAAAGAGCTCCCATGGGGTTGTGACCTCCGGCCAGAACCCAAAGGTGATGAATGGTGAAGATACTCAGGAGGATCAGAATTGCGGTAGGTATGTAATTTCCATTTCTGCACCAGCATGGTCTATTGGGCCCACTGGCAGATGTACCACCTGCAGTGGGAGTTGGGCCGTCAGAGGTCCCAGCGCCTAGGCCACTGTGACCAGCCAGTCTTAGTGACCCAGTCAACATGGGACGCCATCGAGTGATGACTGGTCCCAGAACATCTGGAGGAAGGAATCCCATTTGTCTTATCTGGAGCCGACTGTCACCCTCACAACAGCTGCATCTCTGGTAGAGCAGGGAGCACACGTGGGAGACTACAGAGCCCATGGGTTCTGGTCATCCCAGGAGCCCCATCACCACATAAACGTGTCAGAGCTCTGTGCAGTGCAGCTTGCTCTGACAGAATTTGCTCCTCTAGTCTGGGGTCAGGTCATTCAGGTCCAGATGGGTAACACCATAACCTTGTTCACCTGAACAGGAAAGGTGGAACACATTCTTTTCTCCTGTGTTGGGAGGCCCTCTGCACCCGGACCCTTTGCAGAGATTGGTCGCAGATCTCTGGAGATCCATGTTGCGGGAGTTCACAGTCAGCTGGCAGATGCTCTCAGCTGGGTAGAAGAGATGTCACAACAGTGGTCCCTGAATCAGAAGGTGGTCAACTACCTGTTCTCCCTGTGGGTCACTCCTCTGGCGAACCTGTTTGCCTGCTGGGAGAAATGCCAGAGTGAGGCTGTTTTGTGCCCATCACCCACAGTCCAGGACACGGGGGGGATGTCTTTTGTGAGGCTCTGAACCCCAGGCCTTGTGTATGCCTTCTCTCCCTTCCCCTTGATCCACATGGTGGTGGTCAGAGTCCGGAAGGCCAAGACGTGGATGATCCTAATAGCTCCAGACTGGCCAAGGCAGTTCTGGTACCCGCAGTTGCCTCCCCACCTGGATCTGCTGACCAGACAACGGGATGGTCCTGCACCCAGACCTGAGATCCCTGCACTTCTCGGACTGGTGCCTGAGTGGCTACAATTCTAGGCCTTCGGTCTCTTGGAAAATGTGCGTCATGTTGTGGAGGCCTCCTGAAAGCAGTTGACTCGCCGATGCTATGATTTTAAATGGAGGAGGTTTTCCACATGATGCCAGGGCAAGGAGCTTGATTCTCTTGCCTGCCCTATAGCGGGCATCTTAGAGTACGTCTGATCCCTCTCTCATTTGGGGCTGCGAGCGATGGCCCTTAAGGTGCTCCTGGCAGCCATCTCTGCTTACCAGGCATAGGCAGTAAGCTGACGATGGTGCCGGTAAAGGTGGTCAGGCACTTTTTCAATGGCCTGGACTACCTATCTCCTCCAATGTGTGAACCATCACCACCACGAGACTTACTGCTGGTGCTGACTATACTCAAGAACAAGCCATTTGAGCCTGTGCACAGATGTGAAATGTCACACCTGTTGTGGAAGACTGCCTTCTGGTGGCCATCTCATCAGTCGGAAGGATCAGTGAGCTCTAGGCGCTATTAGTGGAGTCTCCTTATCTGGTGTTCTGGAAGGACAAGGTTGTCCTTTATCCTGAACCGAAGTTCCTCCTGAAGGTAGTATTGGAGGTTCACCTTAAGCAGGTAATTATCTTACTGATACATTTTACCACCCCATCTTCAGGGGCCAACCACAGGCTTCATACTCTGGACCTGCAGAGGGCGCTATCCTATTAGAGGGAGCGTACGGCTGTATTTCGTGGTGAGGCTCCCCAACTGTTTGTGACGTATGCTGAAGCTGCGCCTGGCAGACTGGCAGCAGAGTGGACAGTTGGAAGGTGGATCACATCATGCATCAACATCTTTTATAGGTTGGCTGGTAGGGAGCTTCCTGTAAGGCATAGGGCTCATTCCACCAGACATACTGCTGCCTCGGTGGCTGCTTCCAGGGACATCTCTTTCCAGAAAATCTGCAGGACTGCTACCTGGAAGTCAGCACATACCTTCATTTCCCACTACAGCACTTGACCTTCAGTCTCATCAGGACTCTGCTTTTGGGACCTCGGTTCTCGAGTGTCTATTCATTAAATAGAGGTGCATTCCATGCCCCCTCCTACCGGAGAACTGCTAGGAGTCTGCCAGCATGTGGATAGTGAACTATATCCACACCCCTAGAAAAAATAGGTTACTTACCTGTAACCATAGATCTTCTACAGACTGGTCTCTTGCAGTAGGGTATTACACTTGGGAGTTCCACCAGGTGGCGCTATCACATGGCAGCTTCTTCCAGCAGTCTTCCATGGGGTCTGCCCACACGACGTCACTTCCTGATGCTGAGTGTAAGTGTGGGCGGCCCCAAGTACCCTCTGTTCGTTTTCCCACCGGCTTCAGCTTGCACAGATAGCTCTCCTAACCTCCTGTGTTGCAGTCTTCGACGCAAACTTGAACCAATTGTTTTGCTTCTGTTCCAGTCCTGTGAACTACTCACAGCACCCCTGGACTTTTATTCTCCAGTAGGCCTGTGAAACACTCACAGTACCCCTGCTGCTCCCTGACCCAGGCACTCTTGCTGAGTCTTGAGACTCACCTATGGCTGATAAGACAGCCCAGCTGGAACGGACCTCGGGGAACCATCTTAAGGGCTCCCCGGCCAAGGGCTCATGTTCCCAGCATCGGAGGGAGCAGGATTCATACTCCTCTAACTCCCTCCGACGTGGCCCTTCGACGGAGCGTTCCTCATCGACGGGACTGCTCCCCCCATCAATGGAGCCTGCAGGGCTCAGTATCTCGTCGACGGGCCATGCCCCGTTGACAGAGCACTCTGGTGGACGTCTCTCGTCTACTGGCAGTGTTCCCCTCCCTGTCGGCTGGGCGTTCCTCGTCGATGGGGAAGCGTCCCCGTCAGCGGGGCATGTTATTTCATCTCCCTCATCGATGAGGCGCTTCCCCGTCGGCAGGGCACCTCTCCGTCGGCGGTGAGGATTATTCTTGTCCTTAATCGATGGGGATGATTCCATCGACCGACAGACAAATCGCATGACTTCGTTCGCTCGACCGTTGCTTCCCCCTTGACAGCATAGGCTTACACCCCAGGATGCCCCAGTCCGGGCCTCCTCTTCCGTGTCTCCCCAACCCCTTCCCATCCTGGCACTGACACACTATTTTTGCGCTTCTCAGGCATGCCTTCTTATGTGCCTTCGGCCGAGGTTCCAGGGTCACACCCCGAGTTCCTCACTCCTTTGCCAGTACCACTCCGCAGGGGTCGGGATGCCTCCCCCGCCTGTCTGAGTCGGCGGTCCCTGAGGTGTTTCGCCCTCTCCTGAGCGCTACCCTTGGGTGCCCTTTGTCTGTGGATCTCCACCCTTCGCAAGTGCCGGGCATCACCCGCATTGTCATGGAAGTCCTCCAGTGTATGGACCATGGCCCGACGGACCGGTTCGGTCCCAGGCGCAGCATTCCTTTTCCTCCACCAGCGGCTCCACCCGATCCGGCGGTTTCCACCTGGTCCCCCCTTCCCATTTATGGGGATTCCCTCTATGGAGATTCGGACAGGGAGGATCCCTTCATGGGGGATGCCCCTGACGGGGGCTTCTCGGTCTATGGGAACCTTAGTTTCCCTCTGTCCGCATCCTTTATTTTGGACGCCACCCCACCTGACCCTCCCGATCCCGGACCCCTCCTTTGCGGATCTCGTGTTGCAGATCCGGGATGCATTTGGCTTCCCTGCTGTGGAACAGGACTCCTTTCGCTGGGACATGATCGCTTACCTCGACGTCACCGAGGAGCCTTCCCTGGTTGTCCCTCCATTGATTCCTGCGTATTTTAATGCACTGTCTCAGATTTGGCATTGTCCTGCTTCCGCTCAGCCCATCCCTTGTGGCCTGGACTGACTTTACCGGGCCCTGTCTGACCATCTTAAGGGCTCCCCGGCCAAGGGCTCATGTTCTCTATTTGTCCACCACCCCTCTGGCAGACTCAGTGGTCATTGGAGCATCTCATGACCGGACCGCTCGACCCCGCCACACTAGTTCTGTGTCGCCGGATGCTGATTCCCAGCACATGGATTTTCTTGGCAAGAAGGTCTACGCCTCCAATACCTTGCTGCTTCATATTCTCAATTATGTGGCCCATATGGTCCGGTACTTTTGCACATTAAGTGCCTCGACTTCCTGTCCTCCTTGCCACCCTCCCAGGAGTCTGCCCGGTTGGCTCAGCCCATGTCTTCTCTTTCCCGTCACCTACTTCAGGTGGGTTACGATGCGGTCGACACCTCTGCCCACCTTTCTGCCACTGGCATCACCTTACTGCTCTATGCCTGGCTCAGAGTGTCGTGTCTGGCACCCGACATCCAGTTGTCGGTTGCCAGTGCCCCTTTCTCTGGGAACCAGTTGTTTGGCCCTGGTGCTCAGTCCATCCTAGATTCCCTGCAGGCTTCAGGGTATACTCTGAAATCTGTCCAGGACCTATATCATACCCCCAGGGCCCAGTCCTATGCTCCCATGGGCAGGCTGTCACGTTCCTGGCCCCCCTTACTGGAGTGCCTATTGGGACCGCAGTTAGGCCTCCAGGGGAGCTGTCCCATCTACCTCTCGGGGGGCCGGGCCCACCTCTGCGCCTTAAATTGCATCTCATGGCTTTTCCACCACCTCTTCTTGCAGGCCTCTGAGGCGCCCGGAGATTTCTTCACCCTTTTCTTGGACGCTTGCTCCCAACACTGGATGCGTCACTCCTACGTGCGGATCTGTTTGGAACATCTGCTACTCTCCCTATTGGAGCCCTTCAGTTTTTCCTTTCTCTGGAATTCCTGGTGTGTTTTACACCGGTACGCTCTACCTCCTGCCGCGCTGTGGGAGCTTTACTGGATTTGACTTCATGCCAGGGCCTGTCGACCCCTGCCTCATCAGGTTGAATCACTGTGCCTGGCCACCTACTGTTCTTCTTAACAACACCATGCTTAACGCATGTTGTCTTCACCTACCCTTGGCTTTTCTGCCTGACCGGGTGTGGTTCGAGTTGACATTTCTCCTATGTTTTTACTTGTCTTGCCTGGTTGGCTGCTGGGTTTTGCTAGGGCCCGACCGTCAGGTGGGCCTTGTTGTCCAACTTCCAGTCTTACTTGTCCTCCCTGTTGGGAATAACTGCTTGGCACTCTCCCAAATGTAATAACCTACTGCAAGAGACCAGTCTGTAGAAGATAATATTGTTACGTAAGAACTTACTGTGACAGTAGATCTTTGAGGAACTGTCTTTTGCAGTAGGTACAGTTCTGCCCTCTGTCCCCCTGCCTGTTCACTTTCGTTCACTGCAACCCAGGACATTGGGTGGAGTCTCTTTGGTCTATTTGTCCCTCGGTCCAGGTCTTGCTTGCTGAAGCCAACTGGGAACAGAGGGTACTTGTGGCCGCCCACACTTATACTCAGCATCAGGAAGTGATGTCGTGTGGGCAGCCCCCATGGAAGACTGTTAGAAGAAGCTGCCATGTGATAGCTCCACCTAGTGGAACTCCCAAGTGTAATAACCTACTGTAAGAGACAGTTCCTCGAAGATCTACTGTGATGGTAAGTTCTTACGTAATGATACTTTCTAGGAGTGGTATGTAGTTCACATCCACACCACCCACCGGGCCTTCACTGGCAAGTGGCACACGGATCCCTGGTGCTATGATGAATTCCCTAAGAAAAAAATGGTGCGCTCTGTGACTTAATTAAAAGGGGGTTGCTCTCCTTCAGATACCCTGGCTAGGGTTCTCGAATAAGTGTATCTTTCTTTTCTGTCTAACACATAAGCAAGGGGAGCACATACCAGGGGCAGTCAGGTAATGAGCCTTTTTTCTGCTTCTTTCTCCAGTTCTAATAGATCAGAAAAAACTCTTCTCAAGTTTTTCTTCAAATCTTAGACTTGATTTATTCAGTATATCGTAATATAAAAACATACAGCCCTGCCCCAGTCCCGACACAGCCAGTCACCACAAACCCCAACGCTTCACCACATAGGCTTCCTCAGAGGGCGTCCCTGATATGTGCTCCCGTTGCTTATCTGTTAAACACAAAAGGAAGAGGATCCTTGCTTCTAGCTTGCAAAGATCTGATGTCACGGGGTGGAGTCGGGATATACTGCCCAGGTGTTGGGAGGAGCTTAGCTTCAAGATGTCTGATTAACTGGCACTTCTGGTGGAACTGCCAGTGTGTGGCTATGAACTGTATACCACTCTTAGAACTATGGTTCCAGGTGAGTAATCTGTTTTTCTAGCGGCATGGATATGGTTCACTTATCCACCCTCTGACAGTTCCACTGGAATGCAGTGATTGGCCAGAACGTCTTTAAGCTAAGCTCCTCCCACCACCCTCGTGGATATAGCCCTCAACTCTGCCTCATGATGTCAGATCTTTCCGCTGAAAGAACAGGTCACGTCCTTCACACTGTACTTGGGATTTTTTCTCTGCGCCATTGGCGAACCTTTGTTTCAAAGGTATTTTAAGAGCAGTTTAGCAGTTCTTTCAGCTCTGTCTCCAGATCAACGATGGAACACGAGAAATCAGAATTTAAACAGCAACTGACACCTTTGGGAAAACTTTGAAAACTGTAATATTTAGACACAGTTAAGCTTGTATTTCATATATTTTAGATTTCTCCTCTCCATTATTTATTACTGAAGAAATTGCCACGAAACAAGATCTTTATTCTGTAGAGGCAATCTGCCTCTATAGCTTACATCCTACTTATATAGAATAGTGGATGGGCGACCATCCACAACAAGGCTGTGTTTCCATCGAGGGAGTTGATGAAATCAAGGAGATACCTCGAGAGCGAAGCTCAAGAGGGCTCGATTTCACCAACTTCCGAGATGGAAACACAACCTTTGTTGTGGATGGTCACCCATCCACTATTTTGTATAGAATATGGTTCCCTAACACTGTTAAAATGTTTATTCACAAGGTTTCCTACCTTGTGTTTATGGTCCCAGTTGATTCCAGCAGCTTTCACACAGTCCCACTCAGTCGGCTCTGAAGCTGTTTCGCTTCCGTGTCCTGCTCTGCTTTAAAAAAAAAAAAAAAATGCTCATTTTGAATCCCACACCTTTCCCCAACACTAAAAACATTGTCAGTGGCACTTTTTTTAACAGAAAAAAATACCGGGCAAATCCATTGATGCCATCTCATGAAGTGGTCGCTAAGCAGCACCGCCATGTTGGGTTGAATTTTTTCTTACGGAGCAATGTGTCCACCAGTCAGGTGGCAGATCAAGGGGGAAGAGTTGTTGTAGTATCGTTGTGACGTCAGATCGATACTAGAACAACTTTCTGTGACCTTTGAACTGCCCTACAACAGGATTTTGAATGCCACTGATTTTTATCCACAATAAGCCCTAACCATAAAGTATAAAATTATACTGCTCTGTTGTGACACCACAGTCTGTTGCCAGGGGAATAACTGTGATGTCACAAACAGACTATTATGACATCAGGTTGGGGAAAAGGCAATAGGAGCTGATGAACCCTCAAGGAACAGCAGCCCTGTTTTCATGCATATGACCTCAGTAATAAATAATGGGGGATAAGAAATACAGAACTCATCAAAAATATAAGCTACTTTGTGTCCAAACATTATGCTTTTCAGAGTTGTTCTCAGGCGTTGTGGCTGTTTAAATTCTACGTTTGGTGCTGCCAGGAGATGTCGGTCACCAATCCACATGACACGCGTGTACTGCCTGGGTGGGCAGCACGATGTGGCTGAGTACGGCCTCTACCTTTCCATGCTTCCTGAGTCTCTTGAGGACAGGAAGCACCTGCTTGTGCTGGATCAGCCTTCTGAACGTATTCTGAAGGATTGCCATAAGGGCTGCAGAAAGGCCTTGGCTATGGCAGGGTCTGCTGCTCAACTTATAGCCCTTGAGGCGGAAGCTGTGGCTGCTGTGGCAGGTGCCTTCTCTGTTTCAGTACTGTTCTCATCTGGGGCCAGTGCTGGAGGGAGCCTCACGGAGCAGTTCCATGATACTTGCAGGTCCCTTCCGACTGTGGGGGAGAGCTCTGTCCTACATGGCTCTAAGTCCAAAACCAAGAAATCTTCTCACAGCTTCACCAGTCGTGAGGTGGGCTGAGATTGTGGTTCTCAGGGTCCTTGAAGTCGCCAAACCCCTTAACAGCTCTGAAATGCTTCTCAGCCGAAGGCCTAATCAGGCAGGTCGAAGGCTCTTCAGCTCCGCTTTTGAGCCAGATGACCTCAACTTTGGTTGACCAGGCTGTCGAGATTTTTCTCAACCCAGTCAACTAGTTTTCGGCCGAGGAAGAGGAGTCGGCCTCATGGGCCCCAGTGCTCCCAGTTCTCACTCAGGAGGATGTGGGCCGACCGGTGACCCTGTTCGACCCTTCCAGGGACCAGCCTCCTCTTGGGATCAAGTGTTCAGTGCCCTTGCTGCTAAATGTGGGTAGTGGATTATCTGCGGCCAGCCTCGGGAAGACTCCTCTCAGCATCGACAGGGTTGTTAGCGGTCAAAGTCGAGGCATTCGCTCTCTCAATCCTGCTCAGCCGGCGCCACTGTCAATGTTTGTCATCTTAGAGTGAGGAGAGGCACTGACGGAAGATGCGCCAGTGCTACAGGGAGTTCCTCTGGCTGCAGTGGACCATCATGGGCAGGGCTCTTCCCCAAGGACCTATGGTCCCCTGGCAGCCGCCAGTGGTTGCCCCACTGGTCCAGGTTCTGCCAGTGCTTCCTACATCAGCCTTTCCACTGATTACAGTGGAGCTGACACCTGCCAGTCGGCACTCTGACCAAAGAGGCCAGCCATTCGGTTCCCGGCTTACCAGGTTGGTTATCGGTGAGGATTACCCCGGGTGAGGATTCCCAGGAGGTCTGTGGCGAACAGTGACTGAGGGCCATTTTCTAGGAGTTATTGGATGACTTAGACCAGGAGTCCATGGCTTCCTCAGGGACTTAACTCTTCACCGGGGCTTGGTTGAGGAGCCTTCCACCAACCATAGGTCAGTGTCCTTCACTGAGCTGCTCCACCTTATCACAGTCCACATAAGCCTGTTGGAGCCAGTCCAGAAGAGGGCCAAGTACCCTGTTACGGACATTTTGGACTGGGATGAATACCTAGGGGTTGCCTTTCCGGTGGCTGAGGTCATCTAGGGACTGCCCTGGAGCTCGGGCAACATCCTTCCCAGCACCCTCTGCCTGCATGGTCCGTAAATACGCATTCTCTACGGGCTCCCTTTTAGGGTTTTCCGACCACTTTTTGGCTGAAGGTCTGGTCATGAATTCGGTGTTCTGTAAAGTCTGGACACCAAGGGAACGTTGACAAGACTCCAGACAAGGAGTCTGTAAGATTGACCATGCTGCAGAAAAGGTGTATGCTGCGGCTGCGTTTGGTCTCCGTCACGCTAACTATACGAGGGTTCAAACTTCATACTATGGAAGTAAGGAGCAAAGGAGGCATTGGCCATTTTAGCTTCATTATTATTAATAATACTGTAACTGTGCCCCATTAATTATATAGTTGTGTAATCTTTTTTAAACTGTTTTATTTTTGCTCAGTATAATATCTAGTGGCAGTCTATTCCATGGGTTAACATGCTGTGTATAGAATAATTCCAACAACTTGTATTAAACTTCCTTTTTGTGAATTGCAGTGGATGTCCTCTAGTTCCTTTATCATTCTTATATTCAAATTGTAGTTCATTGAATCAAGTACAGATCACTACAGTTATCGTACATAAGCAACAAGTCTCCCCTGAGCCTTCTAGTTTTAAAGGACACGAGTTTTAGATTTTTTCAGACAATACTTGTAAGGTTTGTTTTTCACACTGTAAACCATTTTTGTTGCTCAGTGTTGGACACTCTCCATCTTCAGGACATCCTTCTTTTTTGTAGCGACACCACAGATGACTCCAATAGTCTAACATGGGTCTTACATAGGCCCCGTAAAGGGGTATCACCGCCTTTTCCTTTTTACTATAACATTTTTTTTAATAGTCCATAGAATCCTATTAGCTTTTGCAATAACTGAGGTATGCTGATTATTGAACTGTAGTTTTTTATCTATTAGGACCCCAAAGTCCTTTTTTATCATTTTTTTATTACAGCTTTTGCATAATGTGTATGTATGATGAATGGATTGATGACTTAAATGTATAACACATTTATCCATATTAAAGCACATTCCTCACCTAAATGCCCTTTTACTGTATATGCCCGTAATAGTTGGTCCATCTATATAGAAATCGAGTTGTGGCAAATTACAAAGGTTTTATGTTTGACCTATGTATAAGTTGAGCAAACTGGGGATTACAGATCAGAACAGTAAGAACGAATAATCATTTAATTTATTTAACTGTGTAACGATGATAAAAAAAAACACAGCTTTCTTTTTATTTTCTCCCCTCACACCACTTCTCTGACGACCTGCCACTATAACCACCAGCGCTACAGAACTACTGCTAATGAAGTCTTATGCTCTCGAAAACTCAGACTGGCTGCTTGACCCAGGACCAGTATATCAGCTTTCTTTTTATTTTAGATTCCGCCCTCGTACCACTTCTGTAATGATCCACCCCAATAATCGCACGTGCTACAGACCTATTGCTTTCAAATATAGCAACCAGGACTCTCTAAGTTTGGTATGTTTTTTTAATTAACTCTGAGCAAGCAGATATCATACAGGCAATACGGCAGCACAGGTGACGCTGAAATCAGTGGGCTTAACACCAATACATCAGAGGGCTTAACACCAATACCATTGACACAGGCACGTTTTGTTATATTTTCACTCCCTCCTTACCCGTATTTTTCTTCTGTGTAGTGCAGTAACTCACATATAAGGTGGGACCCTTAACTGCTCGATCATAATCCAGTCCTAAAAAATCCGACTTCTGGGGACATGGATATGTTGTTCAATCCACACTTGTTGGCAGGTACCTTGCTGCTTTAAGATGTGCCGGAAAGTCTTCAAGCTGGCTCCTCCCACCCACCCGGGTGGTAAAACCCTCTGCTCCGCCCCATGTTGCCAGATCTTCCTTACCGCTTGGAAGCTCAGGTTCCCTCCTTAGTGCTCTTGCATCTCTAGACCTGAATCCTAAACCTTCGGTTTTACTGAAAATCATGTTGAAATTCACGAAACTTTAGTCTTTTCCTTCCTTCATGGCTGCAATGGATTCCAGATCTACTCCTAGCTTCCGTTGGTGCCCTTGCAGGCAGAAGATGTCTCGGACCGACCCGCACGCCACCTGTGTCTACTGCCTTGGGCTTGGCCACGATCTGCAGGCCTGCGATCTTTGCAAGTCCTTTTCGGCTTTGGTTCTTGAAGACCATGCTGCCCAACTCCAACTGGGGCGCCCTGAAAAACTGTTTCCGCCGGTGAAGTCAAAGGAGGCCCGTTTGGTGGTGTCCGCGGCTGCGGGCTCTGCGGAGCAGCTGGAGCAGTTAATCGCCCTCGAGGAGGAGGCAGCCCAGGCCGTGTCTTCATCTTCTTCGGCGTCAGCATTTATCCCGCTCTCCTTGGGCTCCTCCTATACTGCTTCCTTTCGGGATCTTTGTCAGTCCCTCTCCACCAAGGGAGAGGGGCCCTCAGGGACTCACTTCAGTCGGTCAAAGAAGAAGGGACCGAAAGGTGAGTTCCGCCGTCGACATTCGTGGGAGCGGGAGAGATCTCGCTCCCGGACCATCCCTATCAACCTCGGTCGAGGTTGCGGCCAAGGCCGTTGGCCTTTCAGTGTCCCCTTCGGGTCAGCCGGCCGAGACACCCATCAATGCAGTCGAGAGTTTTCTCGACCTGTTAGACAGGCTGTCAACTGGAGAGGCCGACAACCCTCTTTCACCGGTTCCCCCGGTGCCTACCGAGGTCTTTTCCTCGGACTCCCGAGCTAAAGTCCCCAGTCAAGGACCCTGAACCAGAGGATGAGCGGGTTTCTCCTGCCCCTTCTTCGACCCATCGTCTGCAACCCCGACGGTCTTGGTCCTCTTCCGTGTTGGGTAAGTCCCGCCGACATCCACGGTCTCGGTCCTGACATAGCAGAAAGCGGCGTCGCTACTCTTCCTCATCATCCTCTTTGGAGAACAGGCTCCGACGCAGGTTGCGTCGGCACTATGAGGATATGATGTGGCAACAGCTCTTATTGGCCGGCAACAAGCCAGCTCCATCGTCTTCCCTGGCAATTAAGTGGCTGTCGCCCAAACGGCCGAAGCAACCTCTCGCCCTCGGCTCCTTGGTCGAGAAGCCAACCCCGACACCGATTGCTCAGCCAAAACCGGCTGCTCCACCCATTGTGGTGGAACCACTGCCTCCGCAGCCGAATACTGGGACCCTGGCCAAGGATTCTCGGTCAGGTCAGGGCTTGCCCCACAGGTTGTCAGTCATCCTCACCCCCGATCGGCCTCGGCGGGTGAAGAGTGGCTTAGGCACTCAGCAGCTGTCTGTGGACTCCACGGAGTCTGACGACTCGTCCCTGTATTCCAGGCCCCTCGACCTGGAATCCCCCAGGGGTCTGTCGGTGGACAAGAGCCCATCCTCGTTCCTTGGTATTCTTCGGCTCATGTCAGAGTCTACTGGGATGCAGCTCGAACCTGTGCAGAAACAGGCCAGATATCTCCTCACGGAGATTTTGGACCGAGGATTCTCCCGGAGGCCTTTTCCTGTGGCGAGGCCCATTGTTAGTCGGCCTTGGTTGTGGTACCAGCCGCTTCTGTCCTGCTGCCTGACCCAGATGGCCCAGAAATCGCCGTCGTGACCGGTTCCCTCTTGGGTTTTTCGGAGCACCCCTTGGCTGAAGGGCTGGTAACTGATAGCGTTTTCCAGCGCTCCGGAAATGCCAGGGACGTAGAGAAGCCATCGGTCAAGGAGTCCAAAAAGCTGGACGACTCCGGGTGCAAAGTTTATGCTGCCGCCTCCCTAGGCCTTCAACAGACTAGCTCAGCTCTACTGATGGCACACTTTCACACGCCCTTTTGGGCTTCCTGGATGAGGTGCTTCCTCATCTCCTGGCTAACCTTCAAATGACGGTCAAGCAGGTGCGGGATCAGGGAAGGGTGGTGACCAAGCAACAGCTCCAGACTGCTCTGGACATCGGAGGCTCTTGTGCCCGGTCAGTAGCGGCCGCAGTAGCCATGCGCCACAGAGCCTGGCTGCAGATCTCTACCTTTACAGTAGATACCCAGCACAACCTGGCAGAAGTCCCCTTCTTGGGCACTGACTTGTTTGGGCCCGGGCTGGAGGGCCACCTCCAGAGGATTGAGAAGTCCAGTGCCACCTTGGACTCGGTCACATCTGCCCAGAAGGACAAAGGCCCCCAGCAACAGTGTAAGCCCTTTCACCCTTCCGCCCTTGCGGCACGACCGGCCCAGCAGCAGGGCCAGCAGGCTCACGCTTGGCACCCCAAGGCCAAGCCTGCTGCTTCCTCCAACAGGAAGCCTGCAGGGAAAGGTCCAGGCGGCTACTCGGCCGGCCTTTTCTCCAAGCCTGCCCAATGACGGGTTGAAGGGTGCCGCACCTAACCTTGGCACTCCTCCCCTGGGTCCCCCCATGAGGGGACGGCTCAGCCACTTCCTTTCTACCTGGTCCGCTGTCACCACGGACCATTGGGTGTTGGAAGTGGTCAGCAGGGGTCTGCCTCTGGAATTCTAGCAAACCCCTCCCTTTCGACTCGTCTCCCTTCGGGGGGCTCTCGGTTCTGCAGCCTCTCTGTCGGCTCATCGAGCCGACATAGTTCTGCTCCTCCAAAAGGAGGTGATCAGCAAGGTGACAGATCCTCCTCCAAGCCCAGGGTTTGTGTCCAGGTACTTCCTGGTCCCAAAACGGATGGGGGGCTGGCGCCTCATTCTCGATCTGCACAACCTGAACAAGTTCCTAAGGCCGCGCACCTTCAGGATGGTCACTCTGGCTCAGATCATTCCATCCTTGGAACTAGGCATGTGGTTTTGTTCTCTGGATCTCCAGGACGCCTTCTTTCACATCCCAATCCGTCCGTCACATCGGCAGTTCCTCCACTTCAGAGCGGAGGGATCCCTTTACGAGTTCCAGGCCATGCCCTTTGGCCTTTCTCCAGCTCCCAGGGTCTTCACCAAATGCATGGCAGTGAAGACAGCATTCCTGCGGCACCGAGGGTTCCGGGTGTACCCTTACCTGGCTGATAGCAGCCCCCTCCAGGTTGAAGGTGGAGCGGTCCATAGATCTGGCCCTCCAGGTCTGCTCTCAACTTGGTCTCCTGATCAACGAGGCCAAATCGGAACTTGTGCCATCGCAGGTAATTCATTTCATCGGGGCAGAGCTCGACTCTCTTCGAGCCAGAGCCCGGGTCCCGGAGGACAGGGCCGAGGTCCTTTCCTCCTTTGCCCAATCTTTTCAGGTTGGGCAGTTTCACCCTGCCCGGGACTTCCTGCGCCTTCTGGATCTCATGGCAGCTTGCACCAGCGTGTTCCGTCAAGCCCGCTGGCATATGCGTCCCTTGCAGTGGGGGCTGGCCTGCCAGTGGTCTCAGTGCTCCGGTCCTCTGGACCAGCCAGTAACCATAACCCAGAAGATGTGGGATGGCCTGCAGTGGTGGCTCGTCCCAGTTCATCTGCAGGAGGATATCCCATTTGTCCATCCCGAGCCGACGGTCATCCTTACGACCGACGCCTCCTTGATGGGTTGGGGTGCCCATCTGGGAGAGCTCAGGGCCCACGGCCTCTGATCCCCTCAGGAGTCCCGATGCCACATCAACCTGCTGGAGCTTCAAGCAGTACGGTTAGCCCTCACCGCCTTTGCTCCATTTGTTCAGGGTCAAGTGGTTAAGGTCCAGACGGACAACACCACCACCATGTACCATCTCAACCGTCAGGGCGGGACGCACTCCTTGCCTCTGTGCAAGGAAGCTCTCCGCATTTGGTCTCTCTTGATCAGCCTGGAGGCGGATCTCCTAGCCATCCATGTGGCAGGAGCCTCGAACAGTCTGGCTGATGCCCTCAACCGGATAGGCGCTGCATCTCACGAGTGGTCTCTCCTGCCGGAGGTAGCTCAAGACCTGTTCTCCCATTGGGGCACCCCTCAGGTGGACCTGTTCGCCTCCAAGGAGAATGCGAAGCTGAGGCTGTTTCATGCCCACCCCCTCAGCAGGGCTCGCTGCAGGAGGATGCCTTCTCGAGGCCGTGGACCCTGGGCCTCTTCTACGCCTTCCCTCCATTTCCCTTGATCCACAAGGTGCTTCTCAAAGCGAAGAGGGACAAGGCACAGGTGATTCTGGTAGCCCCAGACTGGCCTCGCCAGTTCTGGTATCCAGGTCTCCTCAGCCTCAGCTCCAGGCTCCCGATGCGGCTTCCAGCCTGCCTGGACCTGATCTCAGTCAACAAGGGGAAGGTGCTCCATCCAGACCTTCAATCCCTGCACCTGACGGTCTGGTTCCTGAGCGGCTAGAGTTCCAGGTCTTGGGTCTTTCCGACGAGGTCCTCAATGTCGTTGAGGTGTCCCGTAAAGAGTCGACCAGAATATGTTATGCCTTCAAATGGAAGAGATTCTCCATTTAGTGTCAGGGCAAGGGGTTGGCTAGCATTTTGGACTACCTGTGGTCCCTTTCTCAGCTAGGGCTTTGGTCGACGACCCTTAAGGTGCAACTGGCATCCATCTCTGCTTACTGGACAGGGGCTGGCAAGCAGTTGGTGGTGCAGGAGAAGGTGGTCTGGCGCTTTTCCAAAGGCCTCGATCACATATCCCCTCTGGTGCGAGAACCTCCACCTCTGTGGGATCTACTGCTGGTATTGGTCAAGCTCACGGGCAAGCTATTCGAACCAGTGCACAGGTGCGATATCCCTCACCTGTCGTGGAAGACTGCCTTCTTGGTGGCTATCACATCAGCCAGAAGTATGGGAGAGCTCCAGGTGCTTTCCGTTGAGTCTCCTTATCTGTTCTTCCACAGGGACAAGGTTGTCCTTCGCCCCCACCCGAAATTTCACCTGAATCAGGTGTTGACTCTGCCGGTGTTCTACCCCAGTCACACCTCAGAGGCCGAATATAGGCTCCATACTCTGGACCCTAGAAGAGCGCTCGCTTATTTCAAGGAGTGGACGGCTAAAGTTTGGGGAGAGGTTCGCCAGCTGTTTGTCACCTACGCTGATGGCGCACCTGGCAGACCTGCAGCTAAGCGGACGATAGGCAGGTGGGTCACCTCCTGCATAGATCTGTACTGCAGGTTGGTGGGCATGGTGCCTCCCAAAGGGATAAGAGCTCATTCAACCCGCCATACCACTGCTTCAGTGGCTGCTTCTAGGGATGTCCCTATCCAGGAAATCCACAGGGCTGCTGCCTGGAAGTCAGCACACACCTTTATTTCCCATTACCACATTGACCTAGAGTCGCGTCGGGATGCTGGTTTTGGGACCTCAGTTCTCCAGTCCTTATTCCCCAAGTAAGTATAGGGGGTGCGCACCTTGCCTTCCGCCCTCCTCCCGGAGAACTGCTAGGAGTCTGCCAACAAGGGTGGATTGAACAACATATCCACGTCCTTAGAAATGCAGGTTACTCACCTGTAACAGGAGTTCTAGGAGTGGTATATGTTGTTCATCCACACAACCCACCCGACCTCCCCGGCTTCGACATGCAACCTGGCTTCCAGCGGGCTAGATCTGGCATCATGGGGGCGGAGCCGATGGTTTTACCACCCTGGTGGGTGGGAGAAGCCAGCTTGAAGACTTTTCGGCATATCTTAAAGCGGCATGGTACCTGCCAGCAAGTGTGGATGAACAACATATACCACTCCGAGAACTCCTGTTACAGGTGAATAACCTGCATTTACTAGTGGCCATTACATCTGCCAGAAGGATTGAGGAGCTCCAGGTACTCTCTGTGGACTCTCCCTGCCTGGTCTTCAGCAGGGAGAAAGTTGTACTTTTCCCCAATCCGAAGTTCCTCCCAAAGGTGGTATCAGAGTTTCACCTTAACCAGGTGATTAGCTTACCAGTATACTTTTCGAACCCTACTTTGGAGGCTGCTAAATGCTCCATACCCTGGACCAGTGGAGAGCACTCTCATATTATGTGAAGCTTATGACTGGAGTTCAGGGACAGGCTTGCCAGCTGTTTGTGACCTACGCTGAAGCTGCACCTGGCAGACCGGCAGTAAAGCGGACAGTTATAAGGTAGAGCACATCTTGCATTGACCTCAGCCACAGATTAGCTGGTCAGGAGCCTCCCATTGGGCTTAGGGCTCATTCCACCAGACATACCGCTG